>OY755214.1:16448554-17048554 GCA_963576765.1 Draba incana | reverse complement strand
TCTACGTTGGTACGGGAACCGGCACCGCTGACTCTCGGACCAGAAGGTGCCTCCACGAAGACCTCTCAGTTGGTGTCAAGTACTTTGCTACCACCATCTTTACCCAAAGGAGCTTGGGCAAAGCCACTTCTCAGTCTCGTCCGGTAGCTGTGAATTTGGATTCAACATATTCACCAGCTGAGGCAGAGAAACTAAGGGCTTATTCCAAGGACTTCCCTTGGGCTGCGAAGATGAATCAATCAACAAGAAACCGAGTAACCATTCCTGATTACTTAGAGGTTGAAACTCCAATGGCAAGAATTCCTAGTCATGTGCTCCTTAGTGGTTTAGAAAATCAAAAGGATTTTGTGGTGGGTCAATTTTACAGATGCCCAACTCCTTCTAGGGGATTTATTCAGGCTATAGTAACTAAGATTTGGGGAAGAAAGTGTCAAATCTTTACTCGGAAATTAGGAGATTCATCTTTTCTCTTCCACATTCCTGACGAATCAACTCGGAAATGGGTTATGACAGAGGATTGTGGCATATGGACGATTGTTTAATGTTTGTTTCTGCTTGGTCTCCTTCAGACACAATAGTTGTTCCTGAAATCTCAATGGTTCTGGTTTGGTTCACTCTAAACAATATACCGGATTAACTGTATTCTCACCTTGGAATCAAATGGATTGCTTCTAGAATTGGGGAACCAATGTCGACGGAGAAACCATGGTTGGATCTAACACAGATGGGGAAAGCTAAAATCCTTGTAGAGGTAAAGTTGGACAAACCTTTCCCTCAGAGAGTTGCTTTAACAGATGTAAGTGATAAGTCACTTTGGTTGAAGTTCTCTACTCTTGGCTGCCTAGTACATGTACCAAATGTGGAAAGTTAGGCCCTAAATCTACTCGTTGTATCAACCTAAGTGGAGACACCATAGAACAACCATCTTCTCCATCTGCTTTAAGGGTAAAGGAGGTGATCAAAGACACAAACATGGCTTCTGTTCATATGCAGCCTGATCTTAGAGCAAGGGAAGCCACTCCCAGAAATCTGGAAAATATGGCTTCAGGGGAATTTGTTTCACCACAAACCACGACCGTCACTAACCATTCGACTCCTTCTCGTATGGTTCCAATTTCATCAAGTACCAAATCTTCCTCTCCTCTGGGAGTCTCTACTCCTTCAGGTACACATGTCTCTGCACTTTGCACACACCCTGCTTTGGCCTTGTCGAAAGAGTCAAACACTCCTAAGCTAGGTTTTACTTCTACTACCAATCCCACCACAAACCATGGTCGCAAGGCACCATCTAACAAAGATTTAGGTGCAAACCGGTTCGCCTCTTTGGGTCCCTCGGAGGAGGATGATGTTGAAAGGCTTTTAAAGCCCATCTCCAACTCCTCTCATTAGTATGATATTGTCCGCTTTGGGCCCAGGTGGTAAAGCCCGCACGGATTTATTTTTGGTTTCCTTTCCAAAAGGCCTCATACTAATTTGGTTGGACTTTACTTATATATTAGACTAATCTTGTCTAATCTTAAGAGGTGGGACTTGGATTGATATCCCAACATTCTCCCCTTCAAACCAAGGATCACATAACTCGTGTCCTCCCCTCTAGCTAAACCTTAAGTACCATCTTGTACCCATCTCGTTTGCTAGGGTCTAGCGAAATCTTGGCACCGTCATGTACCTTCTTATTCGCAAGGTCATCTTATGAGAAGTCTGCTCCCACATCATTTATTGCCCATCCACTTCTTCAGGTCTCCTAGGATCGTTACCGCTCTGATACCATGTTGAAAGGCTTTTAAAGCCCATGTTCAACTCCTCTCATTAGTATGATATTGTCCGCTTTGGGCCCAGGTGGTAAAGCCCGTACGGATTTATTTTTGGTTTCCTTCCCAAAAGGCCTCATACTAATTTGGTTGGAATTTACTTATATATTAGACTAATCTTGTCTAATCTTAAGATGTGGGACTTGGATTGATATCCCAACAGATGATGACGCTGATTCGGAAGACGATTCTGAACCGATGGACCTCTTAACTCCATCCGGGAAAAGAATCCTTAGAGAGAGACCGGTAAAACCATCGGTAAGGGCTAAGGAGATGAAGCTACATTTCACATTTCCTATTCCGGCTTCACGTTCTCGTGGTCGTGGTAGAAGTGCTCGTGGCTAATTATCTCCGCATTTCTGTAATATGCGTACCAAAAAATTCATTGTCTTTACATTTCCATCTTTGTAACTCTTGTTTTTTTTTTTTTTTTTTAAAGTCTGATAATCCAGTCCAGGTAAATCAAGCAAAATCAGAATGACCTCTCCATATCCAGAGTAGCCCTGTAAAACTAGTGTACGACAATAATAACTTACTCTCCATAAAAGACAGATGCAGAGAAGAAACATATACGTTGACAATTTGAATTGCTGGGACGGCTGTTCAAATCTGTCAACAATAGCCATTGTACGAAATAATCAGAACAAAGCGAGAATAAGTTTATATTTGCAAGCATGTTTTCTTCTTTTTTTTACTATACTCCGTAAAGTTTATAAAGAGAATGTTATGACGAGGAAGTGGTTGTCGATTTTTTCTATCCTTGGCTACCTCCAAGATGCATCTCCTGCTTAAAGTGGGGTCACCTCTCTGAAACATGTGTGACGACTTCGAAGAAAACGATTCGCAAAAGAACAGAGAATGAGAAGGCCACTCTATCTCATGTCGAAACGCAACGCGAGGACGCAAAGCCTGCTAACTCTGGAACTATGAGTCCTAGTGCATTGACTTGCGAGGTAGAGAATGAAATCTCAATTTTAGAAGAGCAGAGGCAAGTCCAATCCCCTGTTGAAATCTCGACCTCAGAAGATGTCAGCTTGGAAACTGAAGGAAAAGAGCAAACATTGGTTGTTGAGGAGGAAGGTCGGTGGAGCTCTGTTTCCCCTTCTAAAAGGGGCAGAAAACACATTACCACATGTGCGGATGCTAATGCCCCCATCATCTCTCCTTCTTGTTTCTCTATTCTAGCTGAAGCAGGGGACGTAGAAGAAGCGAAAGATTCTGATTTGGAAGAGGGAGAGGTCGTCCCGCAGCAGATTACTATGGGACATTCAAGTACCAACACCCAACATGAGGAGCAGAAGGTTCGCTCATCTCTGCCCCGTACTTCAAAGGCTGCTCATAAAGTTTTATCTGAAGGTCGTGCTTTTAATGCCAAGGCTAACAAGCTTGGTACCACGAGCAAAAAAGGCCAACGGAAAAACAATTAATGTCGAGTTTCTTCTGGAATATAAGGGGTTTAAATCAACCGACAAAACACCCTATCATTCAAAATTGGATTCACACATCTGGCATGCAGTTTGGTTCTTTGCTCGAGACGCGGGTAAAGGAACACAAGGCTTCAACATTAATAAACTCAGTGTTCAGAGATTGGTCAGTCATGACAAATTATGAACATCATCGATTGGGACGCATTTGGGTACTCTGGAAAGATACGGCTCAAGTGACTCCAATTTTTAAAAGTGGTCAAATGATCACTATTTCAGTTCTTCTTCAAGGTCATGAAGAAGTTTTCTTTTGTACGTTTGTGTATGCTTCTAACATTATGGAAGAACGGCGTGAACTATGGACTGATCTCAAAAATCACCAAGACTCTCCTTTAATTCGACATCAACCTTGGATGATTTGTGGTGACTTTAATGAAATTTTAGATGGTGAAGAGCATTCAAACTTTATTGGAGTATTCCCGGGTATGCGGGATTTTCAAGATATGGTTCAGTATTGTTCGGTACAAGACTTGGGGTACCAGGGGCCTCTGTTAACTTGGTGTAATAAAAGAGAAGAGGGGGTAATCTGCAAAAAACTAGACCGGGTGTTAATTAATGAGGAATGGCTGGATCGATTTCCATAGTCTTATAGTGTCTTTGAAGCAGGAGGTTGTTCTGATCATCTGCGCGCACGAATCACCCTGGATTCTGTAAGAAGCAACGGACGGAAACCTTTTAAGTTTTCAAATGTTTTGACAACAGTACCGGGTTTCTTGTTAGAGGTGGAGAGAAGTTGGGCGACAACAGCACCTCTGTTTCACTCGACTTCCTCGCTGTACCGCCTTTCCAAGAAATTAAAAGCTTTAAAATCAGTCCTCCGCGCA
The DNA here is from genome assembly GCA_963576765.1 of Draba incana. Taxonomy (NCBI): domain Eukaryota; kingdom Viridiplantae; phylum Streptophyta; class Magnoliopsida; order Brassicales; family Brassicaceae; genus Draba; species Draba incana. The sequence continues at coordinate 17,044,435 of OY755214.1, read as the reverse complement.
ATGGGAAAAGAGCACCTAGGAGACCTCTCTAAACGAACTAAAGAAGCCTATGGTATGCTCTGTGCAACACAGAATGCGACCCTCTTATCTCCTACAGCTCAGGGAATGGAGGAGGAAAATGAAGCTTTTAAGCGATGGCAACACCTAGCTGATTTAGAGGAAGGTTTTCTGAAACAGAGATCCAAGCTTCACTGGCTGATTGTTGGGGATAAGAACAATTCCTACTTCCACAAATCTATTAAAACACGACAGATGAGAAACGCGATCAAGGAAATCCAAACTCCATCGGGAGAGATTCTCAACACCAAGGAGGGTATTCATAAAGAAGCTGAACGTTTTTTCAGAGAATTCCTTAAATTAAAACCTGATGACTACATAGGAATGGAGGTTCAACAGTTGAAAGAGTTGCTTAACTTTAGATGTTCAGAGATGGAGATTGAGCATCTTCTCAAGGAGGTCACAGCTGAAGAAATTCAACAAATTATATTTGCAATGCCAAACAACAAGTCCCCTGGCCCCGACGGCTTCACTAGTGAGTTTTTCAAGTCTACTTGGCATATCATTGGACATGATGTTGTTATAGCCATACAATCGTTTTTTCTAAAGGGTTTCCTCCCCAAAGGTTTAAACACAACAATCCTAGCTCTAATTCCGAAGCAAGACGCAGCGATAGAGATGAAAGACTACCGACCAATCTCGTTGTACAACGTGATATACAAGGCGATCTCAAAAATCTTGGCCAATCACCTCAAAACAATCTTGCCGAGGATAATTTCTCTCAATCAATCAGCATTTGTGAAGGAAAGGCTGCTAATGGAAAACATTCTCTTGGCTTCTGAGCTTGTCAAAGACTACCACAAAGACTCCATTTCGCCTAGATGTGCTATGAAGATTGACATTTCTAAAGCCTTTGACTCTGTTCAATGGAGCTTTTTATTGAATACCCTTGCGGCTTTGGACTTTCCGACTAAGTTCATTCATTGGATCAATCTATGTGTCTCGACAGCTTTGTTCTCTGTCCAAGTCAATGGGGAACTTGCAGGGTTTTTCAAAAGTGAGAGAGGACTTCGCCAGGGTTGTTCTCTCTCCCCCTACCTCTTTGTAATATGCATGAATGTTTTGTCGCAGATGATAGATAAGGCAGCGACGGAAAGACATATTGGTTATCACCCTCAATGCAAACAAATTCAATTGACTCATCTTTGTTTCGCGGATGACTTAATGGTGTTTGTGGATGGAAGACGCAATTCTATCGAAGGGATTATTGACATTTTTGACAAATTTGCAGTGAGATCGGGTCTGAAAATTAGCCTTGAGAAGTCAACATTATACCTGGCTGGAGTTAGTGATCTCATCAAAACAGACATTGTGTCGCGCTTTCCATTCGCAATTGGACAGCTCCCGGTAAAAGATTTGGGGCTCCCCTTGCTAACAAAGCAGATGACTAAGGCGGACTATATGCCTTTAGTGGAAAGGATCCGGCTGAAAATGAACTCATGGACAGCTAGATACTTATCATATGCGGGTCGACTTCAATTGCTCAGGTCAGTTATCGAAAGCATTATCAACTTCTGGATTAACTCTTATCGTCTCCCGAATGGTTGTATCAAAGAACTTGAGAAGCTCTGCTCAGGTTTCTTAAGGATCTTGGATGTGGCGAAAATTATTAAAATATCGAGATTTGGCTAAATCGTTTATTCGGGTGGTAATTGGGAATGGGAGACATATCTCTTTCTGGTTTGATACTTGGTCTCAAAAAGGTGTCTTATTTGAGTTGATTGGTCCTCGAGGTTTTATTGACTTCGGTATCCCAAGTAATGCAACGGTCGAATCGGTTCTCACCAATCATCGTATTCGGAATCATAGAATGGAGCTCTTAAACGACATTGAGGATGAAATCACCAATCTCCGACGCAGAATGCGTCGAGTTGCCGATCATATTCTATGGAAATATTCAGAGCATAACTACTCAGAGAGGTTTCGAACCAGAGCAACCTTGCGTTTGCTTCGATCTAATCAGCAACTTAATGAATGGCATCGGGGGATTTGGTTCAAGTATGCAACCCCAAAATATGCATTCACGTCTTGGTTAGCTTGTCACAATCGTCTCTCAACTGGTGACAGGATGATTAATTGGAATGCGGGTCACCGAACGGATTGCGTTTTCTGTGGAACTCTAGTCGAAACTCGTAACCATCTCTTCTTTACTTGTTCTTACTCATCTCATATTTGGCAAGCCTTAACGTTGACGCTACTAGCTACTAGGTTTGTTGAAGATTGGGACGAAGCTTTGCGGCTTCTTTATAACTCGGACCTTCCTCGCATGAAATTGTTCTTGCTACGTTATGTCTTCCAAGCGGTTGTGTATCATATTTGGGGAGAGAGAAATAGGCGTCGTCATGGCGAGAAATCGCAACCACCTTCTCTGATTATCAAAACAGTTGATAGAAGTATGAGAAACCGCTTGAGTTCCATTCGCATCTTAGGCGATATCGCCTATAATGGGGGTATAAGCGAATGGTTTGCATCTCAACCACCTTAAGAGCCTCTAATTTCTATTCTTTCTATTAGTACAATCATTTCAATTGCTATCAAAAGTTAAGCAATTCTCTTCTGTAAAATGGTTTTTTTTTTTGTTGAATAATAATTTTACATTCATTCAAAAAAAAAAAAAAAAAAAAAGAAAAGAGAATGTTATGCATTAAGTCTACCAAAAGCAATGTCAAGCACACGTCTCAAGGCCAAAAATGGCAATATATTAACTAAAAGATTTCATGCACTATCTATCCGTACAGAAACAAGACACGCCTACATCTTTAAATGCATCATATACCCGTGAAGACCATTGTTGGCTCGAAGGCAGATAAAAAAACCCAAAGCAGGACAAGAAAAGAATATACATGAGAGGCATATGTTAACAATAAATGAATAACTATAAGAATAACAACTTTAGTTTCCAGACGAGCGTCTGGATTTAAGATGTTGGTTCACACATAAGAATTTCAGAATGCTACAATGACTTTCAAAAATGAGCGAATAAATATCAAAATACTTACCAATATGATGCACAATGCTTGTATGTACTCCAAGCCACATGGCTTGAGGATATAACATGTGGACTCTTTAATGGAATAAGAAAGTATCTGCATTGATGAGGGAAAATATGCTTCTATTAAAATCTAGGGGGGAAAAAGGCAGAATGAGCGAAAACCATTGCCATACGAAAAGTTTTTGATATGTTTTTTTTTCTATGTCCTACATGGTAATCCTTGGATTGAAACACCACCATCAAAGAATTCTTGATAACTTGCATAAGAAAGAAATCAAGTGTTCTAAAGTGTGACTAAATTGGCAAAACAAAACACCGTTTATATAGGAAAAGGAGAGTAAGAACGAATATTACATTCATAATTTAGGAAGACGGAGCTTCTGATAATGCCTTGAAACTGCAACACAATTACTCTGCTATGTACCCGAATATGATGTTATATCAGGCTTTACATACACAAATTTGTTCCTCACGCTGAATTGTTCATTAGAGAACATAGATAGTAGAATAAATATTCCAAGCAAGAAGATAATGTCTAAGTATCTACTATGTATTAACGATCCTGTAACTCATGAGCTATAACTCTGAAGGGGCGAAATAGAGCAGTTCAAGAGATTCCTAATGTCTCTATTGGACAAAAACCACATGAGTTCTATGTTAGATGGAATCATAAACGACAATGTCAAATCTGGAAAACCTGTGTGCTAACAAACAATTTCAAACGTATAAATTAGTGAAGCATTGAGAATGAATCACTTTAGGTTTAACTAATTTGCACATTATCTCCTATATGAACATCAGTTCTCTATGAAATATAGTTGTTCTTATTTCTCGAGAGGATAATGTGTAAAAATGAACCTGATTCGAGGATATCATTAATATCTCCACTGGTCAGAGAAGCTTCTTAGAACAACGAATAAAAGAGAGGAAGAGGAAGAGGAAGAGGATACGACAGCGATTTTATTTTTCATCTACCACGTAGCAAGTTCTCCTATGTGGCATTACATGGAGAGAGTCATCCAACTTTCATATAGTAGATTGGAGTGAAGAAGTTTAAATATATATTATTATCCATTGATATCCACCGTATGACTTTTAAATATGATTGGCCTCTTATCAACAAAAAATCTTATATATAATTAGGGAGTTCTCTCTCCATTTAGAGCGTCCACGTAGGCAAAACTACTTTTCAAGCTATTTAATTTTTATATTATGTTCATTAAATACATACTAAATGATATTAATTATTTTTAGAACTAATAAATCATTGAATTAAATTAAAAACGTGAATAACTAAGTAAACTAAATGAAAATGAAAATTTATTTAAATAAGAATATTCAAGATTTTATAAGTAATAATAATATGAATATATTTCTTACGAAAAATATATATTACGCATATTAAAACGAAATATAATATGCTTATAAATTAAGTGATATAGTAAAAAATAAAATGAGATAACCATACTTCTAAGAAGTGAAAAGAAAATCAAAATTTCTAAATTGATTTTCAGATTTATATATTCCATAATAAATGAAAAGTTTATTTTTTATTAAAAGGTTTTTACCTCAATTAAAAACAAAGTCTAACATTAAACCCAACTTACCATTTTCAACCACATATTATACTTATAAATTAACTTAACTCCTTGATTTATGACCCTATTAGGTAGAACAACGTTTACAAAATAGTATTCTAAAATCTTAAGTATTTTTCTATGATGAACGAATATATGGTAGATTTAGAAGACAATATATACATATTTGATAAATAAAAAAACAACAAAATAATTTATAAAGTAGAAGTTTTTTAATGAATAAATTAGATAAAAAGTAAAGTCATTTTATTTTTTTCCAAAAAACCTCAAATGGCTAATAGATAGAAGAATAATAACAAGTGATAAATTTATATGAACATGAAAAAAAAATTCATTGTCCCAATATATACATTCTCACTCCATATAGAGTATCCTCATCATCAAAACAAAAAATGGTATAAAAATATTTATGATAAAAAATCATGAATTCATGTTTATTTACATTTATATATTTCTACGTATAATTATTACAGATTAAAATTAGATTAAAAAAAAGCAAAAACAATATATACAAAAATATGAAATAATATAGGAAGACGAAACAAAGGTAGATGTACGGAGAAAAACGAATATGGTTGAAACATGACGAAAGCAATATTAGTGAAAAAGTGTTCAAAGAGAATTTGACTAAACCGTAGAAAACATATATGCACAAGACTAACATAAAATCTTTTAGATTTTATCCATTGTCTTAAATAATTAAATTTCATAAAATATATGACATAGATTATGGGACAGGGTAATCAAGTTTTAAGATAATTTTTATTTTATATTTTTCGTATTGTATAACAGAACCTCCATTACCACCAAATTAGATAAAGCATTTATTGCTGATATACATGGATGTTATAGTCTTACAAATCTTAATAGCCACGCCGTGCTCTATATACCATTATATAAACATCAAGGAGCTAGCTAGATTTACATGCAATGTGATTTCAATTGTATCGACAAATGTGTACAGAAAATAGTACAACATATTAGCTAGAAACCAAAAACATGATGATAAAGCAAAGAACAAAATCTATCTAAGACGTAATTCACTACAAAACTTAGCTTCAAGACGCTTGATAAAATCATAGAAACCACATGAAAAGAATTGAAAACTCTAGAATTAAAACACAAAAGTAAGTACAATCGCAAAATAACCTTAAAATTAAATCAGCTAAAAGAAACTAACATTAAAAAGGCTCCATACTAAATACAAACAAAACAAAAGTGTTAGCTATTTTTTTAACAATAAACCCAAAAAAACTGAATACATTATAGAAGTATTTGGGCTGTTAGGTGTTGGATGCTCTTCGTAAAATCAAAAGTAAATGACATAAATACTACATATCATTTTTTTATTGATCTATTACAAATTATAAATACATATTATATTGTTTTAGAGTAATATGTAATGTATACCCACTTATAACAAGAAATATATTTGTATAATCAAATATAATATTTAATTAAGTTGAAAACATAATCGTAATCATTGATGTAACATAACTTCAAAATAAAAATACAATATTTTATTAAAATCCAATGTTAATATATTATCTACATATAAGTAATGTTTTAAAGTGTTGTAATATTTAACATTGATTATATTCGATAAAACTATTGCATATATAATTTATAAATAAATTATTCAAGAACATATTCCAAATTGATTAGTTATGAAACAAGAACCACGTTACACAAGTTACAAAAAATACAAACAGTAATAAACCCACGCATCGCGTGGGTCAATCTCCAGTAATATATAATTGACCTTACATAGTCCTTGGATATAATTGGTCCGAAATATTTTAAATATAAATTACTTATTGATATAAGTTAGATAGTCATTAATTACACAATTGACACAAATGCTTTATTTTTAATTACTTTTCTTTTGACATTAATGGTCAATTACTTATTAATTTTCTTTACATATTTTTTAGAAATAATTAATCTGCAATACTCTTTAAATATCTAATTGGCGCGCAATATTTAAATAGTTCGGTAAGTTAGTTAATTTTTGCCTGTTTTGGTAAGTTAGTAATTTAGTTTTTCATGTAAAATATTTGGAAATTCAACAGAAAATTAAATGATATCTTTGAATTTTAGACAATAAACAAACATAAGAATTAAATGACTTACTGAAAAAAAGTGCAAAAGACAAAAATAAAATTTGGTGGAGTTTCGGCATCGATTTTTGATTCTCTAAAAGTGTAGAGGGATTTATTTTCCTTTATTCAGAGTGTTTTAGAATCGAGAGTTTATATTAATCAAAAAAAAAAATTGAGATTGGGTTTGATTATTTATTTTTTCTTTGCAATTCGATTTGCGATTTGATTTTGTGTGTTTGATAGGATTTCAATATGGCTACGGGGTCAGGGAGTAATAATGTTGAAAAGGGCAAACAAGTCGCAAACGAATCCAACGACAAATCTCCTGATGATAATAGAAATGAGAATGTCTCTAATTGTTCGATCTGCCAAGAAACATTAGTCAATAAGGATTAAGATCGCACTCATGTCACCCTTCGGTGTGGTCATGACTTTCATCTAGGTAAATTTTTTAATAAAACATTTGTGTGCGAACAAGCGCCGAATTATTTAATTTAATTTCATTTAAATGAGACTTGTTTTTTTGAGAAATGAAATAAAAATCTGTTTCATTGACTTGATCGTGTTGATTTGAATAATATTGACCTACCTCTGATTTCAATTCGTTTGCAGAAAAGTGGCTCCTTAATTTCACAATACTTGTATTTTTATTTAATTTTGTGTGTTTTGTAGACTGTTTATTTTATTTTTTTGATAAAAACGTATGCAATGCAATTCGTAGCCTTTTGTTCGGAGATTTTTGATCTATGACGTGTTACATGGGAAATTTTGATTTTCCTTTTGGTTGGTCTCTCTCTTTCCACCTTATGCAGACATGATTTATATTTGTGCCTGTCTATGTATTTTAGACTTGTCCTAAGAGATCTGAGATTCTTTAGCAAAAAGATAGCTTAATTGTAATTTATTTGTAATTTATTAATAATATATATTACCTTATACCATTCTTTCATGTGTCCCGTATTAATAGTTTAATTAATTAAAAGAAAATTTAATGTCCTACAACTATTTGACATCTATATATATTTATATTGAAATGTTACTTTTATCCACAGATTGTATAGGTTCAGCTTTCAACGCAAAGAGGAGGATGCAATGTCCAAATTGCAGGACAGTAGAACCAGGTCAATCGCACATTCCAATTGACCGTCCTATCCCAGTTTTTAATCGCTTTGGCTGGACTCCCGAAGAATTAGTAATTCCATTGGTAACAAATCCACATCTAATTTCTATGAAAGATATTATTTCGGTTTTGAATTGATGTTCTCTGGTAAATGATTTTAAAAGTTGATATTGATAATTGACATACCACTTTTTATGTGTCCACAACGTGAAAATGTGGTTCTGCTATATTTTTCATCAAACTTTTACATTTTCACGTTTTCAACATATATACGTTGCCCGTGCTATATGTTGTGCTACTAAAACTATTCACGTTAAGATTATTTTGCGAAATACTATATATTTACTCAAACGGTATTTTATTATTCATTTAACATACCAATTACGCCCAATGTTTTATCTTTGTTAGTGACCACCTAAATAATTAACAAATTGTTTTCTATTCTCAAAAGAGCTTCATATTTATGGCTTGTTCATCGTATATATTTGACTTGGAAATATAGCAAAATTCTCTATGCTTTCACTATATAGTTAAAAGACCTTGTGCTATGTGTATCTAACAGGGTTTTGGAATGGAGTTGTGCCCATTTGGAGGCTCAGGTCACCTTAATCCTTCTAGGTAAGCTTTACATTAATACTCGTATGGTGATATAAATTTGACAAAATAACTTATCGTCTTCCGTAATGAGTTTGCTAACCATAGTCCTCTTACTCAAAAACTTTGTAGGGGTCAAATTCTATGCCCTTATTTCGACTATTCTCTCACCATTCCTCAGTATATTGCTTTATCTAGTGTTGCTGTGCTGCCTAATCTCAATAGCCATTTGACCATTGGGTCAGGGATAGTCCATAATCCTCATGGTTTACATGTGGATTATCGCACAAACCCATTTTGGCTTACCCAGCTTAGTTGTGTACCAACTAATCCAAGGTACTTTCGAAGTGATTTTACCCATGAATCTTTCGATTACAGGTAAATTTTCTGGTAGTTTTTCTATTTTCAATCAAAATTCTTATTTTTAGGTCTGTGACTTTCTTTCCCATCACTTACAGAGGAAAAAAAAACCTTTGGCTACGTCTATTAAAATACCATAAATGATAACTTTCGAATTTGAATATTTTGACTTTTGATACAAACATCACTCCATCTGTATGTTTCGAACACAACTACTTCATATTGGTTTATTTTTATTTTGTTTCAAACACTTATCGTTAAATTTTAAATGAAATCATTTGTTAGTTGTTCTTCAAGATGATTTCACATTATGACCATGAGTTTTGTTGTTTGATTGTAGATTCTACAGCTCGTTCAATAATGCTCTAGTGGTTCCGCCTTATCTAGGTGGCATACCAGTGGTCGGCATACCAGTGGTTGATGGTTTAGTGATTCCGTCGAATCTTGGCGGTATAGCAGCGGTTGATGCTCTAGTGGTTCCGCCGAATCTAGGCGGCATATCAGCGGTTGATGTTGATGGTCTAGTAGCTCCGCCGAATCTTGGCGGCATATCAGCGATTGATGCTTCGGTGGTTCCCCCTAAGCTAGGTCGCATATCTGCGGTTAATTTTTCGGTGGTTTCAACTTATCAAGACAGCAGCTCGATAGCTACTGTTTCAGTGGCTCCGTTTGGTCAAATTAGCAGTTCACTTGCTAATGCTCATGTGATTCTACCTTATTCAGGTGGCAATTCAGCGGCTAATGTTCCCGTGGTTCCGCCTTCTCAACATGGAAGTGATGGCGACAGTGACAGAGGTGGCCACAGTGGTGGTATACATGGGGAACATGATTGCGGACCTTCCTAAGCTCTTTGGCTATTTATTTTTATTCTCATAAACTTTGAGAAAAGAAAGTGAACTTTGTTTTATTTATTACTGTGATTTCAGAAAATTAAAACTCCTTTTATATATGTTTATGTTAAAATTTGACAAAACTATTGAGAATTTAACATCTATCCGTCATGTTTTATTTAACATTTCTAACATAGGATTGATCATCATGAATGTCTAAAACTGATTCATAATAACTTTAGTAGTTATACTATTCTGGAAGTTCTTGTTATCAATTAAAATATAAAATGTTGTCATTTCATTGTAACAAAATTTTTTTGATGTACTTTCATGGAATTTTCCTTGTTATAATGTGGATGAATAACTCTTTATCTTACGGTATTCTATTTAAATGTTTTATAATTTCATATTCTTAGAAATATTTCTTATTGATTTACATTTTTTGTCAAAAAGTTATATATATTTTTTTAATTGGCTTATTAAAACCTTTTATTGGATTTTTACTCTTAGGGTTTGAACGGTAAATTAGTGAAGTAAATCAGAGGGAAGAAAGTAAATAAACAGTAAATGACAAACTAGCTTAAATGTTCCCTTCCTTAAAATCAAGTGGGAGATTTTACACTATATTTAGCTACTTTTAAGTGAAACTAGATGACTCTCCGCGTAATACGCAGATTAAATATATATATATATATATATATATATATATATATATATATTTTTTTTTTTTTTTCTTTGATTATAGACATAAGAGTTGTTTATTTCAATCAATGGCTCGTCCATAAAAACATTCTAATTAGTAAAGAAAAAAAAATGTTTAAGATATTTTTTATGACCATTCAATTCAGTTTAATTCGATTGAATTTTAACAAATTTAAAAAGGCCGAACTATGGTTAAATATTGCTAAAATGTTCAATATTTTATTTTATTTTGGTTTAAATGTTGTGAATTACAAACTTTTTGAATATAATATCTAAAATATTATCAATATACGATTTTTGTGATTGTAAATTGTTTTTGTATTGATCAAAACATGAAAGTTTTCGATCATATAGATTCTATGGAAACATGTAAAAATCGAAAAAGAAAAAGCTAAAAAGTGTATTTATTTTAACATAGATTTTTCAATAAATTTTTTGTTTTTAAATAAATTATTTTGGGAAATCAAAACGTAAAGAGAAACATATTTTGTAATTTTAAAATAATAGATACTAATTGTTTTTTATATATTTATAAAATAAAAGATTTTTCTTATTATAAGAGACTTATGGAATAATTCATTGATATATGTATTTCCGTATTCGATGTCACATTATTTGTATAACACCGTCGATATATTTTGCAATATTTACTTATTAATTATAAAATGTATAGATATTCGTTTAGTCAATAATTCATCGATTAAAAGTATTTATTTATTCTAAAATAATAATATAATATATAAGTTTATGATTATTTTGAATTATATAAAATTAATGTATTATAATTGATAAAAGAAGATTATAAAAAGTATCGTTAGGATATAAGGGCTAGTAACTATTATTATATTTTTCTTACCTAACAGCATATTCAATATATGGCTAATTTGCTCAATAGCAAAAAAAAAATTATAATTTGAGAACTAACCAAAATGGGTGTATGTGGCAAAATCATGAACATTAGATTTAGGGTTTTTAGTTAGTTTTTGAATTATTATTATTTTCTTTGTTAGTGAGCAAATAATCCCTTCAAAATATTTAAAATTTAAACATGCAAGTGTAACTATGAAGAACATATATAATTACATATAAAGATCCAAATCATTTTAAGAAACTATAAAATAAAAATATGAAGATTTGGTGTCGATATATATATGGGCTTATATTTGAGTGATTGGTATTCAATATTGTTAGCGAGTTGTTTATATTAAACTATGTAAAATTTGATTCTTATAATTTTAACTCTAAAAATAATTTATTTCTATGAAAAGTTTTCCGTTTTTTATGATACAATAAATAGGTAAATGTGTGGGCTAATGAGATTTTTTTTTAGAGAATTAGTTAAAATCAATTTTTTAAGAGTTTGACCATATCATATTTTAGAGAATGTCATGTCACAATTTTTAGGTGAAATCACCTCTCTAATAATATATAGGGGATATCCATTCATACCCTTAGAGATCATAAAAAAAAATTGTAAGTTTGTATAGTATTTTTTTGACCTTCTTAAATGCAAACACTTCATCCTTGTCCCGATCTCTTTTTCTTGCCAGCTTTCATTGAGCGATAAAGGTTAAAAGTTGTTCCTCTTCGAGCTAACTAACCTAAGTGCAAATGGATAAAATTGAGGTCTGGAGTGTAAACTTAATATGAACTATGACTTTCCTTTTTTTATAACAGCTAATTGAAATAATATTCTTATTATGGTAAGTAATTGAGAAAGACGTCTATCTTGCGGTCCAAATCTTGTGCTTCAGTTTATATACGGACAAAATAAATTAGCGTGTGAAAATAAAAGTGGAAAAAGCACTCACCCAATGTTCTAAGATTAGCAAGAAAAATAACTTTATTTGGATTCAACCATTAGATCGAAATATCGAATATATTTGATGCTTTATGAGAATATGTGGGTAAATGGTTAACAAATATTTAGGGTATAAAAATTATCATTTGAACTGTTTAATATTTTTAATTAAAAATTACCGGACAATCACTACAAGAAAACAGCCGCAAATCCGACGGAAATTCCGACGGAAGTAATTCCGTCGGAAATTTTCCGACGGTAATCCGACCGATTTCCGACGGAATGGAAATTTTTCAATTCCGTCGGAAATCTGTCGGAATTATTTCCGACGGACCACAGACCGTCGGAAATCGGTCGGATTATTGGACCGTGTAACTAGCCGTTGCCGACGCCGGAGGAGATTCCGGTCAGTTGTCGGAAATCCGTCGGAAAATATCAATTTCCGACAGATTTCCGACAGACTCCCAACAAGTTTGTCGGAAATCTGTAGGAAAAAATAGCCGTTATATAACCGTTATCTAGCCGTTATTATATCCGTTGTTTTTCCGACGCTTTGCCGACAGATTTCCGACGGTCAGCGTATTTATATATATGATTCCACACATCTTCATTCACTCACAAAACAACAACAACTTCCAACCAAATATTTGTTAGAAAAAAATCGTTAAGAGAGTGAGATGTCATCTTCTAGATATTATAGATCGTGGATGGATGAAGAGATGTATGATCCGGAGTCGAATACATTAAATCCAAGTTATGCACGAGGTATATGCGAGTTCATGGCGGTTGTCGGGAATCGAAAGGTGATAAAATGTCCATGTTTAAATTGTTGCAATTCTCGTAATGTTAATGTAGAACAAGTTTGGCATCACTTGTATACCGTTGGTTTTATGCCGGGATACAAAATTTGGTTTTTTCATGGAGAAACTAATAATGATGGTGCTAGTAGTAGCAGTGCACCATATGTTACGGATAGCTTAGGCGAACATAGAATGGATAACTTAGGTGAACATAGAACGGATTGCTTAGGCAAACATAGAACGGAAGTAGATTTTGGTGTAGGTACCGCTGAGATGGTTCATGATGCGTTTAGAGAGAATTTGCCATCGATCGTAATAAGGGAGGATAGACTAGAAGAACCAAATGAAGAAGCTAGAAGATTTTTTGATATGTTAGACGCAGGGAAGCAACCATTATATGATGGGTGTAGAGACGGACATTCCCCTTTATCAACTGCTAGTAGACTGATGACCCTTAAGACAGACTTCAATTTGGCGGAAGAGTGTGTTGATGCGATAGTAGATTTTGTGAAAGATATTTTGCCTGAAGATAATCAGGCACCTGCATCATACTACGAGATACAGAAACTTGTAGCTGGTCTTGGTATGCCGTATCAGGTGATAGATGTATGCATCGACAACTGTATGCTATATTGGAGAGAAGACGAAGACCGGAGAAGATGTAAATTTTGTCGTAAACCGTGGTATCAGGAAACTGGTGGGAGAGTTCCAATTCCATATAAACGTATGTGGTACTTACCATTGACAGCGAGGTTAAAGAGGTTATATCAATCTGTGCGAACGGCAGAGCAAATGAGATGGCATGCAGAGCATCGTCAAGATGGAGAGATTACACATCCTTCAGATGCAAAAGCGTGGAAACATTTTCAAATGTTGTATCCGGATTTTGCATACGAGTCAAGAAATGTGTACCTCGGGTTAAGTACAGATGGTTTCAATCCATTTGGGAAGCATGGAAGGCAGTATTCTTTGTGGCCCGTAATCGTAACACCGTATAATTTGCCCCCTGGTATGTGCATGCGTCAAGAGTTTTTATTCCTCTCCGTTCTTATTCCCGGCCCTGAGCATCCGAAGAGATCACTTGATGTATTCCTCCAGCCATTGATTTATGAGTTACAAATGCTATGGAGTCACGGTGTCGAAGCATTTGATGTTTCACGGAAGCAGAATTTTCTGATGCGTGCGGTCCTTATGTGGACTATTAGCGATTTCCCAGCATATGGTATGCTATCTGGATGGACTACTCATGGAACATTATCGTGCCCGTTTTGCCAAGACAACACTGACGCTTTCCAATTGAGGAATGGAAGAAAGCCATGTTGGTTTGATTGCCATATAAGGTTTCTACCAGACGGCCATCCCTATCGTCGGTCTAAAAGATTATTTAAGAAAAATAAACAAGTGTTTGATGCTCCAATTGATGAGATAGACGGTCGTACTATATTGGAGCAGTTGAGAGATTTTGGTGCTGAGAGGACTCCTGATTGTGGGGGTAATGGGCATGAACCGCTTTGTGGTGTAGGAGGAGCTCACAACTGGCATAAGAAAAGTATATTTTGGGATTTGCCGTATTGGAAGGATCATTTATTAAGGCACAACCTCGATGTGATGCATATTGAAAAGAACTTCTTTGACAACATCATGAATACGGTGTTAAACATCCCGGGAAAGACAAAAGACAATGTGAAGTCTAGGATGGATGTTTCAAAGATTTGCTACCGTGCTTATCTTGATCGTATTCCCGATGGTACATATCATTTTCCTCCGTACCGATTGCAAATACAAAAGATAAGAGAATTTTTCCGGTGGATTGAACACGAAGTTAAATTCACTGATGGATATGCAGCTAATCTGGGTAACTGCGTAGACTCGCGATACCTAAAGTTTTTGGGACTGAAGAGTCATGATTGTCATGTACTGATGCAGAGGCTTCTTCCATTTGCTTTTACCCATCTCCTTCCTCAAACTGTCCACGAAGCTATTGCAGCAGTTGGTGCTTTCTTTAGGGATTTATGCACGAGGACACTTACAGTTGAGGGGATCCGCAATTTAGATGCCAATATACCAGTGATCCTTTGCAATCTTGAGAAGATCTTTCCGCCGTCTTTTTTTGATGTTATGGAACATCTTCCCCTACACCTCCCCCGCGAAGCTGAACTAGGTGGTCCCGTTCAATTTCGTTGGATGTATCCTTTTGAGCGGTACATGTTCCATCTAAAGAAGAAGGTCAAAAATTTGGCTCGAGTTGAAGGTTCTATTGTCGCACAGAGTATCAATGAAGAATCATCACAGTTTGCGGAATATTACTTTCCGCGGGAAGTTAGTACGAAGAGTAGACGTCCTGCTCGTTATGATGATAAAGGTGAGAGAGTCACATATGCCGCGATTGTCCCTGAGATGTTTTCGCAAGTTGGCTGAGTGATTGGGAGAGGGAAGAGACGCTTCCTATCACAAGCAGAGTGGAGTCACTTACATATGTATATCCTAACGAATTGTGAGGAGATGGCGGAGTACGAAAGGTAAAAACAGAACTTATTTAAATACATCTTGTTTTTAATACCTAAGTAATATATAGGTTTCATATGTTATATATTTTTTGTTTGCTTTCAGGATTTACATTGCATCAATACGTCGCTATTATCCAGAAATGACAGAAGGCGAACTTGGAGAATCTAAGGAAAACGAGTTTCCAAATTGGCTGCAATATTACGTAAGTTTTAAAAAAACGCTTACATTTCTTAAAATTACTGAATTAATTATTACTTAATTAAATGTTTGTTTATTAATTTTTCTAAATTATTATCTCAGGTTTCTGAAGGAATGAAGAATGGAGAAAGGTTTCCGACATGGTTACAAGAGATAGTTTCAGGCCCAAGCTTTGAAGCAACTTCATACGCTCGGTATTGCACTAGGGGATTTGCATTTAGGATTCATGAAGAAAGGCCGAGGGCAACTGCAGATTACGGTATTTCAGCTACAAGTGGTGATGTAGTCTACTACGGGATTCTGAAAGAAATATTGCAAGTGCGCTATCCAGGAATGTTGGGCATGAGGTGCATTGTTTTCTTGTGTGAGTGGTATGATCCGTCATATCCAGAAGGTGTCCAGGTGAGCCAATTTGGCGTCACTTCAGTAAATTCTTCTAGGAGACTGCAAAAGTATGACCCATTCATCCTAGCATCACAGGCAGACCAGGTTTGATTTTAAAATTTTATAATACGTGCCTTATAGATAAATAATGATATTGTAATTGCCTAAACTAAATATGTTTGTTTCAGGTATGCTACATTTCTTATCCTAGGGTGACACATCGAGGAGATCCTTGGATTACAGTGACTCCAATTAATCCAAGAGGGAGACTATATGGAGTTGTTGAGCAAGATGCTATGCAACCAACTAGAATTACTCTGATGGCTCCAGTTGATCATTCTTCAGCGGTGGACCTTTTTGTTGATTTCACTGAATTTGGTGATAATATCGTACATTCAGAATCAGAAGAAGAAGTTGGAGAATTTGATGAAGACGAAGACACAATTCCTTCGGAAGGATCTGATGAAGAAGAAGAAGTTGGAGAATTTGATGACGAAGAAGTTGGATAATTTATATATATATATATATATATATATATATTTTAAATGATATATATATATATATATAATTTCGACTTATCTGTATATTTATTTATATATATATATATATTTAATATAAAATGATTTATATATATATATATATTTTTAAAAAATGATATATCTGTCGGAAATCAGTCGGAAACATATATATATTTCCGACAGATTTCCGACAGTTAATCATTTTTATATAAATAAGCTTTTTTATTTTATCCGTCGAAAATCTGTCGGAAATCAGTCGGAAACATATATATATTTCCGACAGATTTCCGACAGATTTGGGGTTTTAAGCTTGTTTATGATCCGTTTTCGTAGTTACAAGTTAATAGTATGGTTGAAGCAATATTTGGAAGAAAAAATACTTGATAATGGTCATTGTTACTTTCAAATTCTAAACATTTAGTATTTTACGTAAACATCTACTGTTTTGTATATGTAACTGTATGAAAGGCTTTTGGTTGAAACATGACAAAATCGAAAAACATGTTCGGTATAACATCGAGAATGTTATTTACTCAATTATCTTTCACTTTAGTTGTCAGAATTGTATGCCGAGACTTTGTCTTCTCAAAATTCAGGAATTTGGCCTCAAAACCCTAAATCTGTCGGAAATCAGTCGGAAAAATATATATATTTCCGACTGATTTCCGACAGATGTAAGGGTAACACGTGTCGTCTTTTAAGGTTAGCATGAAATGAATATTACGTCGGAAATCTGTCGGAAATATATATTTATATTTCCGACAGATTTCCGACGGATAAAATTAAAAAAAAATTTATTTATATAAAAATGATATATCTGTCGGAAATCTGTCGGAAATATATATATATTTCCGAATGATTTCCGACAGATTTAGGGTTTTGAGGCCAAATTCCTGAATTTTGAGAAGACAAAGTCTCGACATACAATTCTGACAACTAAAGTGAAAGATAATTGAGTAAATAACATTCTCGATGTTATACCGAACATCTTTTTCGATTTTGTCATGTTTCAACCAAAAGCCTTTCATACAGTTACATATACAAAACAGTAGATGTTTACGGAAAATACTAAATGTTTAGAATTTGAAAGTAACAATGACCATTATCAAGTATTTTTTCTTCTAAATACTAAATGTTTAGAATTTAAAACTTATGCTAACAATTTTTCCAAAATAAGCATTTTGGTTTAAAATTCTTATTTTGCTATATATTGTTTAAAAATATACAATGCTTAAATTTCCAAAAAAAACATTTCTTAAATTTAATAAACATTTCTTAAATTTATTAAATTTAATAAACATTGCTTAAATTTCTTAAATTTAATAAACATTGCTTAAATTTCTTAAATTTAATAAACATTTCTTCAATTTCTTCAATTCCTTAACCCTAAAACAACAAAAAAACATTTCTTAAATTTCCCATACCCTAAAACCACAATTCCGTCGGAAATCTGTCGGAAATATATTTACATTTCCGACGGATGTGCCAAATTTAACCCGCGAAATGAAAAATAAATACCGCGGAATGAAAATTATTAAATTAGAATTTCCGACGGATTTCCGACAGATGTAATTCCGTCGGAAATTCTAATTTAATAACAGAACCGACTCTTCTTCTTCTTCTTCTCCACAAGTTGAAATCACTTCTTCTTCTTCGCCACCACCGCTCCTCCTCGCCGGAATTCGCCGATTAATCTCCTCCTCCTCGCCGGAATCGCCATTCCGCCTATCCTCTCCGCCTCCGAGCATCTCCTCCTCCGAGACTCGCCCCAACCGCCTCCTCCTCTCCCCTTAGCCGCCACCGAGAATCCCCTCTTCCTCGCCGGAATTCGCCGCCGTCTCCTCCTCGCCGGATTACCCATGGCGGATCTTCCTTCTCATTTGTAAGTATCCTCAAATTTCATGTTGATTTTGGTTAGATTTTATATAAATGAGTTTGTGAATTGATTTT
This sequence comes from Draba incana, assembly GCA_963576765.1. Taxonomy (NCBI): domain Eukaryota; kingdom Viridiplantae; phylum Streptophyta; class Magnoliopsida; order Brassicales; family Brassicaceae; genus Draba; species Draba incana. The sequence goes on along the minus strand of OY755214.1, from coordinate 17,025,921 downwards.
TGCTAGATTTAGGATTAGGATTAGGGTTTGGAAATTGTTAGTATTTTATAAAATGAAATTTGGAAATTGTTACTAATTTTATGAAATTGTTAGTAAATTGTTACTATTTTTACTAATTTTTACTAAATTGTTAGGGTTTTTAAATTGTTATGAAATTGTTAGGGTTTTTAAATTGTTATGAAAAATTAGATTTATGATTAGGAAAAATGAGGGAAATTGATTTAGAGAAATTGATTTAGGGAAATTATTTTTTCCATAAATTTTTAGAATATTGTTAGCAAGTTTTACTAATTTTTAAACAATTATAACGATTAATTTAAAATTTTAGAATTTTAATTTTTTAGAATTTTAAATTATGTAACAATTACTTAAGAATTTTAGAATATCGAAATAATTGTAAATTTAAAGATAATGACTTAATTTTTAAATTTATATCTATATTTTAAAGAATTTTAAACAATTAGATTTAGGAAAGTTTTTAAAAGGTTTATAAGATTGTTTACAAAACCTTATAAAAATATTTAAAAACCTTATAAAACTATTTAAAAACCTTATAAAACTTTACAAAAACCTTATAACACTATTTAAAAACCTTATAAAACTTTAAATTTTAAATTTTAGAATTTTGCAAATTTAAATTTTAAATTCCACCACAGAATTTTAAATTTTACAATTTTGGAAATTTAAATTTTAGAATTTTGGAAATTTAAAGCAATGTTTTTTAAACCATTATATTTTTATAATTATGGATTTTTCATATATTTAAAATATATTATTATATAAATCTAGGGATTACGGTGGTTTCGCCACTGCATCTGGCAGCGGCCAACATCGTCGTCGTCGTGTGAGTAGAGCTCATTCGACTTCGACGTCTACACCTACACCGTCGTCTATACCTGTAGAGACGCTGGTGACACCAGCAGCCACCACAGCACCGTCGCAGATTAGCGTCGAGGAGTTCATGGGTCTTCCTGGACGAGAGAGGTTGACCAGACTCCATCCAGATCAGCTCGGTAGAGATAGATGGTAAGTTTTTTGTTTCATTTCTGTTTTTTTTTAACAAATTTAATTTAATTGCGACTAATGTTGCATTTTTTCCCGTAGGTTTGGTGATTCTCGCAGCGGGATTTCGAAGTCCCTGAACAAGATGGAAAACTCTATGCTCAGCCGTCCTTATGCGACGTACACCGCCATGCCACTAGAGGATCAAGATATGTGGTTTCGCCAATTTGCGGTAAGTCATCTTTTTCACAATTTTTACTTTCATTTAAATTATTATTATTTATATTTAATTTTTTTATTTGCAGCAAGAATTTAGGTGGGACCCACACATGACCGCTCTGGTTAGTAGAGAATTCGACTCTTATGCAGCACTGCACTACTCGAAGAAGGTGTTCGAGTGGAAGGATAAGTGGCTACACGGTCAGGTGCCAAAGGAGATGGTGGAAAAGGCGGAGTTGTGGAACGGGTTCATCGCCTATTGGCAATTAGAGGCGACCAAGGAGAGCTCTACATATCACTCTAGCAACCGGAACAGCCAGCGCAACGGCAAGGGACCTGCCACCCACAACCTTGGAGCTACCAGCAAGAAGACAAAGGCTAGGGATATGGTAAGTTTTTCATTGAACGTCTTGATTTTTATTAAATTTTTTTTTTATACATTTATATTATTAAATAAATATCTAACAACTGCAGGCTAAGGAGTTGGGTCGGGATCCCAACAACTTGGAACTTATGCTAGCGACACACACCGACAAGAATGGTGTTGTCCAGGATCAGGTAGCTCGGGAGATTCAGGAGAGCGTCCAAAGAATGGAAGAGGAGTACATTCTCTCTCAGCCAGACGTCGAAGGAACCCCTCCCCTCACCCAAGCCCCGGACGACATCATCAACCAATTAGTCTTAAAGGTATGTAAAATTTAAATTAGTTTTCAAGTCTTTTTCATTTACAATTTAATTTGTTCCGCAGGTTGCTCCGCAGAGCAAAGGCGGCTTTATGGTCTTCCCGACGATGCGGGATCATCGGAGTCTTCTTGTTACTACAGCGAGACATCCGACCTGAGAGCCCAGATGAAGGAAAAGGACGTCGAAATTGAAGGTTTGAAGACGACGGTCCAAGAGATACGAGATGCACAAGCCGTCCTAGAAGCCGAGCGGGTGAAGGAGAGAGCCGAGCGGGACAAGGACAGGGAGATGATGCAACGGATGATGTCGTACTTGGGGCGCAACCCGGATTTTCCGCCGGGGCCCACCACTTAGATTTTTATTATTAACGTTTTGTAAAACAATATTACTTTTTATTTGTACTTTTAATTTTATTTTAATTTCTACTTTTAATTTTATTTTAATTTAAATAATTCAAAATTTAAAATTTAAATTTATATTAAATTAATTATTATTTAATTTATTATTATATTTAATTATTTCTACGAATACGTCGGAAATCCGTCGGAAAGCTGTCGGAAATAAATCCGTCGGAAATAATGACGTCGGAAGTCTGTCGGTTTACTAGTAGTCGGAACCCATCGGAAAGCTGTCGGTTTTATTTCCGACAGCTTTCCGACAGAATTTCCATTTCCGACAAAATAGAAACGACAGACATATCCGTCGGAAATCTATCGGAAAACTCTTATTCCGACAGACTTGCGACGGATATTTCCGTAGAAATCGCGCTGTTTTCTTGTAGTGAATGAATATACCGAACAATGAATTTTTTATATAATTCTGATAATTTTAAAGCAATTATGGATGATTTTTGGGAAAATGATATATTTATAATAAAAAAATCTGAGTAATTTTAAAAAATATAAATAACTTGTATAATTTAACCAATTTTAACCTTCCAAACGAGTAAATGCTCTAGATAATTTACTCAAACTCTTATATGTTAGAACTAAATATATTTACCCAAACGGGGTAATTGGATTATTTTGGTCCGTAAAGTTCAAATAAAACTTTAAGATAATACATCAGTTTGGTTCCCCCACAAGCAAATCGAGAACATAGACAAAACATGCATTTCTACTGAGTAACACAAACCCATAAATTTCTTAAGATTCACACACACACATATATAATCTCACACACTTAATTTACATGTTAAATTTTCACTAGGATCTTAAATGAAATTAAAAAGAAAGAAGATGGAGATCAGAAGATTATAGTGGACTAATCTAAACGCTGTACCGGATATTGTTATCATCACCAGATAATTTGTTCTTAATCCATTTGAAACTGTTCTTGAGAGTGCTCTTAAGCTTTTCCTCCGTAGCAAAGAGGTTATAAGAAGCGACTCTCTTCTTCCTTTTCATCTCAGGATCTGTGTCGATGCAAGGTCCATTGAAATTATAGGAGTTTGAGCGGTTCTGATCGTAACCGAATTCATCGGTAGAGAAAGACGACGAATACTCCGCGTAAGACTTGCTTCCTTTCATCATCTTTAGGCCCTTTGGTTTTAATCTTTGCCTTTATAATTTCTATGCAAATAATGTTGTCCTCTCTCTCTCTCTTTCTCTCTTTTATTGTAGCTTATGTGAGTAAAGAAGATTAGTACACTTCATAAAATGGGGTTGGCTATAACTTATAAAGAAGTAGGGGTACTATGGTTTAGGTTTAAAACGGGGGTGGAAAGCAAACCGCAGATCCATTGGTTGTCGTATCAAACCAATTGGTTTATAATATGAATATTTGGAAGGTTGATCATATTTATCTAAATAGAATATTTTCAACCACAAATGAATATAATAGTTTTTAAGATCATTGATCAGACCAATTTAATCTCAACCATTTGTTAATTTTCTTTTTCTAATTATCGGTCAAACTGATTGGATCGGTTAGTCAAAACCGGGTTGAGAAACAGTAGGGTAAGTGTGGGATGGGTGGGGTGGGGTGGGGTGGCAAGTGTGATGTTATAGTAGGTTACATGATGTTGTAGCAAGAAGGAATCATCTACATATTCATCTTTAAGTGTGGACCCAATTTTTAAGTCTATTTTTGCATGCCACCATCAATTGCTATGATTCATGAAGAAGAAATTATTCAAATAATGTTACAAGTTTGGAAAGGTTAAAAAAAGTTTGGAAAGGTTAAAAAATTAAATGGGTTATTTTTCTTTAAATTATAACTAACTACGTCTCTCTATATTTTTTTGATAATTTAACAAAAACAAATACCACAAAACAAAGTGCTACTTAAACAAAACAAATACCACAAACAGAGAAATTCAATGTTTCTCTAATCTTAATGAGAAATATCTTAAAACAACACAAAACAAAGTCTTAATTAAAAAAAATATATATTTAGACAAATAAAAACATTCCAAAAATAAGACAAACTTCAGGTTTCTGAAAGGTTTTTTATTGATTTATTGAAACTTGAAATGTTACTAAATCCTTTAGGACCCGTTCCTTAATCTAAATTTTGCAGTATCTTGGATTTTAATGATTTTGGTGGTAATTATGAAAATATAAATGCTATATTTCTTTTATAATTATCTTATATATATCCGGAACATAGATATATGAAGTGATGAACTGATATATTTATGGGAACTTTTCTGAACTACACATTTTTTCTTGGTCAAATGCAAAACTATACATCTCTTTCTCTCTCTTCTTTTTTTGAGTCTTTGCCACTGAACGGTTCAATTATTTACAAAACTGCCATTACGTAGACTTTCTTTTGTGTTTCGTAGACTTCCAATCAAAGATGAAAAGTCTCAACAATCCCACAGAAATGAACTTATTTACCGAAATGTCATCTTCATCAATTTTCCAACCACCATGAACAATCAATTTCGAGCTCATAATGGCTCAACAGCTGATTTTCGAGCTCTTAATTCTCTTCTATAATCTTTATTACTTATTTCCTTTCTTCCCCTCTACAATTTCATCCATAAATCTTTATAAGTTTCGTTTTCAAAAGGATTTCCCACAAATCTTGTTTTAACACACCATAGATTCTTCAATATCGGTTAAATTTTCAAGTTCCAGTGTTGGAGGAAGCGAAAAACGAGCTCAACGTATGAAAAAGAACCGAAACTTGCAAAATCAAAATTTCAGATCTAGAAAATCGTAGTGTACAGAAACAACGATAACTTTCTACTCGCAACTCCAATAGATATGAAATTTGTATCACTAGAAAGCTAAGAGTCGGGGCTTTCCAATAGTATGTTAATTGTCTTCTGTGTCCTTCTAGAAAGATGGGAAATCAGCCCGCAATGTCACTGATCGATGGAACTTCGGGATTGTAAACTAATTCGAAATTTCAGATCTGAAACTCGTAGACTTTCTGTGTAGACTTCCAGAAGTCAACGAAGAGGGCGGATTTGCATTTGACTATTTATGTGAAAAATACGAAGTAGACTTCCAAGGAAGTCTGCATGATTCCTTTGGAAATAAAAAAACAGTGTCACGTAGACGGGGTTAGTTTTGCATTTGACCACATGTTTGACCTTTTTGTGTAGACTTTCCTGGAAGTCTGCAAAAACGTAAGGGTAGTTTTGCATTTGGAAATCAGAAAGTAGACTTCCAGGGAAGTCTGCACAGAGAAAAAGATGTAGTTTTGCATTTGACCAAAAAAGTAAAAAGTTGACCAATATTTGCAGACTTCCAGAAACAGTGTCTACTACTACTAAAGTCTACGAATTTGGTCAAATGCAAAACTACCCTTTTTTTTTTTTGCAGACTTCCTAGGAAGTTCACATTCCATTTGCGGACTTCCGGCAATTGCAAAAGTACCTTGTACGGATGCCGACTTCGTTGCAGACTTCCTAGGAAGTCTACTTTTCTGTGCAGACTTCCTAGGAAGTCTACTTTTCTTTGCAAACTTCCCTGGAAAAAGTCAAAATTTGGTCAAATGCAAAACTACCCTTTGTAGACTTCTAGGAAAGTCTACGATTGTGAAGACTTCCCTGGATGTCTGCAAAGCGTTTGCCAAAAATGCAAAAGTACCCCCTGTAGACTTCCGTTTGACTGATTGGAAGTCTACACGGGAAGTCTACGGACAAAATGGAAGTCTACAGAGGAAGTCTACATTACACAGGCTTTTTTAAAACCTAATTATATGTCATTCTAGAAAGAGATTTCATGTTTTTTTGTTCTCACATGTGTGATACCTATTCCTCTATCATCTGTGTAAGTCTGACATGTTTATGACTAATATTGATGGGGTAATTCTAATTTTTTTCAATTGGTGACTAGTTAGCTTATTCAACGTAGACTTCTAGCGACTGATTGGAAGTGTACACGAGAAGTCTACGAAAAAAACAGAAGTCTACATTATACAGAAACACTAAAACGCATTTTTATAGATTTAAACATTATTTTTCGAAAAACTTTTTTCCTCCACTTGAGTTATAATAGTTATTTTTTCTATGTTTTGGACATGTTTAGTTATAAAATTTGCATGTCAAACTCAATTTTATATTTGTACCACCAATAACCTTATTTGTGCAGACTTCGAGGGAAGTCTACAGTTGAATTTCGATTGTTGCTAACTACGCCTCATATTACCGTGTTGAAACTTGTGTTCAAAAGTAAGTTATTATCATGTCAGGACTGAAGATATTGTTATATTCAACTTTGTGTTAAAACTTGTGCAAAAAAAAGAAATTAATTTTGAAACTTGTGTCCGGACTTGTGTTCAATCTAGGTTATTCTCATGTTCAAACTTGTGTTAAAAAAAAAAAAGTTTTGTTTTCACTTCAATTCAAACCAAGGAGAAGGATTTGTATCATGTAAGTATGTGTGGGTATTTAATTAGTAAGAGTATTGCAAGTTATTCGTTAAATTTGACAATCCATTTTTTATTATGAAGTAGACTTTTGTTGTACACTTCAGTATACTTTTTGTTTTGTTGTAGACTTAATTCATAAACTCAGGCAGTCCTCTTTACTGGTTTGAAGACCAGAGAGAATAGTAATATAAACTTCATAAACATCAAAAATTCTCAATTATGAGATTATAAGAGTCGCAAAAAGCAAAAGACAAAAACAAATTACAAGGTTTATATTTTGGAGAATATTATGAAATCAACATTAACTAGTAAAAAATAGCCATTACCAACAAAGAATAAATAATATAACAAAAATAGTCTTATCATTTATTACAATTTTACAACAAAGAATCAAATGAAATGAGAAGAAAAAGATCCAAAAGTGAAGTTCAGAGCTTGTGAAATGGTTTAGTTACAATAAAAATACAATCAGAAGAGTTTCTTTCTGAACAAGACCCCATCACTCCATCAACTAGTTGTCCACCACCAGCCCAAACCTAGAGAAAATAAACTTCCATCATAGCTTTACGCCTGCAATAAACACGGTCATGATTTTCTTAAATACCAATTTGCTTGCAAAAACTAAAGCTAGGGCTTGGGCAAAAATTTCTCAAAAATCTCTCTAAAACATGAGAAGAGAGAAAAAGTTAGGAGGCTAGGGTTGAAAATAAAAATTAAGGTTTTTACTGAAAAACTTGCTTATATATGGAGACAAAAACATTCAGTTAGATTAAAAAAAATTTCTGGTTAAGTAGACTTCCCGTGTAGACTTCCGTAACCTAAGAAACACAAAAAAAATCAAATCATCTAAAAAAGCATACAACGAACTAGATCTAGTGGAGATCGAAGAGTTTGAAGGAACAAATATAGCTTTTTAAGATTTTGTTTTCATAATAAGCAACAAATGAAGAAAAATTCACCAAAGATCTGAAATTTGCGAATGTGTTAAGGATTGAGATTTTCTCGTTAATCGGTGTTCTTCCATTCAGTTTCACCATCTTTCATATCTCTAGATCTGCAAAACAAAGGAAGCAAAAGTTGAGGAATCACAAACTCAACCAATAATGAGGTAACACATCCAAATTTCAAACCTTTAACATGGTTGACGAACTGTAAAAGTGAAAATAGAGGCACATACCTTTGTTGAAAGTGAAATTAGTTGCTAGAATCAGAAAGAGGACAAGATTTCGTATGGAGTAGACCCAAAAATTGTTCAAATCGGTGGAGAATTGAAGAAGATAGGGCTTGGGCAAACATTTCTCAAAAATCTCTCTAAAAACGTGAGAAGAGAGAAAAAGTTAGGAGGCTAGGGTTGAAAATAAAAATTAGGGTTTTCACTGAAAAACTTGCTTATATATGGAGACAAAAACATCTGGTTAGGTTAAAAAAAATTTCCGGTTAAGTAAGACTTCCTGTGTAGACTTCTGTAACCTGAGAAACGCAAACAACATCAAATCATCTAAAAAAGCACACAACGGACTAGATCTAGTGGGGATCAAAGAGTTTGAAGGAAAAAAATCTAGCTTTTTAAGATTTTGTTTTCATAATAAGCAACAAATGTGGAAAAACTCACCAAAGATTTGAGATTTGCGAATGTGTTAAGGATTGAGATTTTCTCGTTCATCGGTGTTCTTCCATTCAGTTTCATTATCTTTCATATCTCTAGATTTGCAAAACAAATGAAGCAAAAGTTGAGGAATCACAAACTCAACCAATAATGAAGTTACACATCTAAATTTCAAACCTTTAACATGGTTGACGAACTGAAAAAGTGAAAATAGAGGCACATACCTTTGTTGAAAGTGAAATTAGTTGCTAGAATTAGAAAAAGGATGAGATTTCGTATGGAATAGACCCAAAAATTGTTCAAATCGGTGGAGAATTGAAGAAGATAGGGCTTGGGCAAAAATTTCTCAAAAATCTCTCTAAAACGTGAGAAGATAGAAAAAGTTAGGAGGTTAGGGTTGAAAATAAAAAATAGGGTTTTTACTAAAAAACTTGCTTATATATGGAGACAAAAATATCCGGTTAGGTTAAAAAAAAATCCGGTTAAGTAGACTTCCCGTGTAGACTTCCGTAAGTAGACTTCCCGCGTAGACTTCCGTAAGTAGACTTCCAGTGTAGACTTCTGTAACCTGTGAAACACAAACAAAATCAAATCATCTAAAAACACTACAAGGAAACAGTCTGTTTTCTGACGGAAATTTTTTCCGTCAGGATTTCCGTCGGCCAATTCCGTCGGAATTCAGACGGTTTTCCGACAATAAATCATTCCGTCAGGAAACCGTCTGTTTGTCCTGACGGAATTCTGACAAAAATAATTCCGTCAGGATTGCCGTCCGTATGCCGTCCATAAATCGTCAGAATTAACAGACGGTTTCCTGACGGAAATAATCCGTCTTGTCTTTTCGTCGACATTCTGACGGAAACCTGACGGAAAATGGATATTTCTGTCTGGCGGACGGATTTCCGACGGATTCTGACGGCTTCCGATGTCGGCAAACTTTGGGTGGTTAACATATCGTGTGGGTTGGCCGATGGGACTGAAGTGTTGCTATGTCGGACGTTTTGACGGTTGGGTGACGGAAATCTGACGGTTATTCATTCTATATAAGGTCTCGCATTTCTTCCGACGTTCATAACAACATTTCAAAACCAAAAAAAACAAAAATTTAGAGATGAGTTCTTCATATTTTCGGTCATGGATGGACGAGCCAATGATGGAAGAGGGGTCGAACTTATTAACGACCGAATACGCTCAAGGTATTTGCGAGTTCATGCAGTTACCTAAAAATCAAGAGGCAGCCAACAAAGGTCAGGATATCAAATGTCCTTGCTCTAATTGCTGTAATAGAATTAGTGTTGCGATTCCTATTGTTTGGAACCACTTATATAGATACGGATTTAGGGCGGGATATAAGGTTTGGTATTTACATGGAGAAAGGAATTATGAATATGGTAGTACCAGTAGCAATGAACCTTATTTTCCGTCTAGCGTAGGGGAATCTACGGCGGAAGTAGATGTTGGGGTAAGTACGGTTGCGATGGTAAACGATGCGTTTAGAGAGAATTTGCAGTCGGGTGTGTATCATCATGAGGGTGATAGGGTTGAAGAGCCTAATTTAGAATCTCGGAGGTTTTTCAATATGTTAGACGCAGCAAAGCAACCTCTATACAGCGGTTGTAGGGATGGTCATTCACCGCTGTCTTCTGCCACTAGGATGATGAACCTGAAGACTGATTATAATTTGTCCGAAGAATGTGTTGATGCATTCGCCGAGTTCGTGAAAGATGTTTTGCCAGAAGATAATCTGGCCCCAGGATCATACTACGAGGTCCAAAAACTTGTCGCCGGACTTGGTTTGCCCTACCAGGTTATAGATGTGTGCATCGACAACTGTATGATATACTGGAGAGAAGACGAGAACCGAAACAAATGTAAATTTTGCCACAAACCCCGGTTCCAGGACACAAGCGGCAGGGTGAAGATTCCATTCAAACGGATGTGGTATTTACCCTTAACGGAGAGGTTGAAGAGGCTGTACGATTCAAACCGCACAGCTAAGGCTATGAGAAGGCATGCAGAGCATAATCAAGATGGAGATATCACGCATCCTTCTGATGCGGAAGCTTGGAAACACTTCCAATCCGTATATCCAGATTTTGCATCTGAACGACGGAATGTATACATAGGCTTATCCACTGATGGTTTCAACCCGTTTGGCAAGCATGGAAGAAAATATTCACTGTGGCCGGTCATCGTAACACCTTACAATTTGCCTCCATCTATGTGCATCCGGCGAGAGTTCTTGTTTCTGTCAATTCTAGTTCCCGGGCCAGATCATCCAAGACGGTCGCTCGATATATTCCTCCAACCATTGATCTGTGAGTTGCAGATGTTGTGGGAGCATGGTGTTGAGGCATATGACGTTTCGGTCCAGCAGAATTTCTACATGCGTGCGGTTCTTATGTGGACCATAAGCGATTTTCCGGCATACGGTATGTTATCTGGATGGACAACGCATGGAAGATTGGCATGTCCTTATTGCCAAGACAATACTTCTGCTTTCCAACTGCAGCACGGAAGGAAGACATCGTGGTTTGATTGTCATAGGTGTTTTTTACCGGCAAATCATCCATACCGTCGGTCTAAAAGACATTTCAGGAAGAATTTACCAGTGTTACATGGTCCACCTCCTGAGGTAGATGGTCGAACCATATTGGAACAGTTGCGAGATTTTGGTGCAGAGCGGACTCCTGATTGTGGGGGTAATGGCCACCACCCGGTCGACGGTTGTGGGGAATATCACAATTGGCACAAGAAGAGTATTTTCTGGGATTTGCCTTACTGGAAAGACCATCTACTGCGGCATAATCTAGATGTCATGCATGTTGAAAAGAATTTCTTTGACAACATCATGAACACCTTATTAAACGTCCCAGGAAAGACCAAAGACAACTGGAAGTCTAGATTGGACTTGCCATTGATTTGTTCGAGGCCATCTCTTCATGTTCTGCCTAATGGTAGATTGCCGATGCCTGCGTACCGGTTAAACGCTAGGCAGAAAGAAGTATTTTTTGAATGGTTCAAAAAATTTGTAAAATTTCCAGACGGCTACGCATCTAATCTACGTAATTGCGTGGACGAGACGGAAGGGAAGTTTACAGGAATGAAGAGTCATGATTGTCATGTCGTCATGCAGCGTCTTCTTCCATTTGTATTTGCATATCTTCTTCCAGATCCTATCCACCAAGCAATTGGAGGTATATTTCTTACTCCCATTGGTTTCTTCATACCATATTATTACTATATATGTACTAACTTGTTAAATATTTGTTTCCAGGAGTTGGTGCATTCTTCCGAGATTTATGTTCAAGAACGCTTACCGTCCACGGGATACGTAACTTGGAGGCCAATATCCCTGTTCTCCTTTGTAATCTTGAGAAGATATTTCCACCGTCTTTTTTTGACGTTATGGAACATCTTCCTATTCACCTCCCACGAGAAGCAGCCTTAGGAGGCCCTGTTCAATACCGATGGATGTATCCGTTCGAGCGTTACATGTTCCATCTGAAGAAAAAGGTTAAAAATTTGAGCAGGGTTGAAGGATCTATTGTTGCACAGAGCCTAAACGAGGAAGTCTCAAACTTGGCCGAAAATTACTTTCCACCGCAAGTTACTACTAAGGCTAGACGTTCGGCGCGACATGATGATAGAGGTGAGAAAGCAACGTATGACGTGGTTGTACCCGAGTTATTTGCCCAAGTTGGGCGAGCAAGTGGAAAACGAAAGAGACGCAAATTATCGGCACAAGAGCTCACCCATTTGCATACGTATATCCTTAGAAATTGTGATGAAATTTTGGAGTACGAACGGTACGTATATCAGTTATTATACTAAATTTATGTACTTATTTGCCTTTATCTACTAACAACTGTTATGTTACAGGATCTACATGTCTCTAGCACGTGCTTACCATTCTGATAAGACAGATGCCGAACTTGCTGTCTTGAAAGACGAAGAGTTTCCGGCGTGGTTGAAATGTTATGTAAGTTTAATATAATTACTTACTTTCACTTTTCCATGTTTTCACGTTCATATGTTACTGATATACTACTTATATCATTCTTAGGTTTCCGAAAGTTTAGCAAGTGGTCAATCAATCCTGACATGGTTACAGGAGATTGTGTACGGCTTACGCAGCACCGCGACATCATATCCCAACTTTTGCACTAGGGGATATGCGTTCAGGATCCGTGAGGAAGGACGTGAGAGGACAACTTCGGACTATGGTATTTCGTCCCAATCAGGTGATACCATGTACTATGGGATTTTAAAAGAAATCTTGGAAATCAACTATCCAGGAATGTTGAACTTGAGGTGCATTGTGTTTATGTGTGAATGGTTTGATCCCTCTAATGGTCGAGGTGTTCAAGTTGACCCTCTTGGTGTTATTTCGATAAATTCAAGCCGGAAACATCAGTATTACGATCCATTTATCCTTGCGTTCCAAGCAGACGAGGTATCAATACCATAATATATTGACCTACGTACTCATACTTAAGGTTTGTTGATCATGTATATTAACAATATCCACTTTTTATTACTAGGTTTGCTACATTCCATATCCTCGAGTCGCCTATCGTAGTGATCCTTGGATCACAATAACTCATATTAACCCGAGAGGAAAAATATATGGAGTTCCAGAACAAGATCCTCTACAACCATCGAGAAGTATACAAATGTCACATGTTCAGGAGATGGATAACATTGACCTTGTCGTTGATGTCACACATATCGGGGATGATCTAGTGCATTCGGACAAAGAGGAAACACGTGAAGAATTTGACGACGATTCAGACCCCATCCCTAGTGAAAGTGGAGGAGGAGATTCAGATTAATAATCTGTGAATAAATATTTGATATCATTGCCATTTACTAGTATATAATAAAGCTTTTTTATTAATTGACGATATATTTTGATTATGCAACTCCAATAAAACATTACATTTAATGAAACATAAAATGTAAAACAACTTATTACACAGGTAGAGTAAAGACTTCCAACAGATAAACACACAACGGTTATGGTACAAGAACATAATAGACAATATTCAGGTATCAATACCATAGGTCTGTATCCACTCCAAACTTACCATTGGTTAGAACCATTTAGTGATTTTCTTTCCCTTTTTTTTCTTTGGTGGAGAATCTAAAACTCCGTCGCATAATTTGTTGGTTGCATCAACATCTATATTGAAGTTTGGCTTTTCTGGGCTTTGGGCGCCTATCAAATCATAGGAAGGACTTCCACCGTAAGTATATGACGGTTCACTGAATTCATATGGTTGGACGGCTTCCAGAACCCGGTTCTGGTCAGCACAATAGGCCTGGTACGTATCGTATTTGTGATTAGGAAAACCCAACCCATCTTCATTTTTGGGAGTGCATGAATCATCTTCCCACGAGTATGTGGGTATATCTTTAGTGTATTTGTCGCACTGAGATGGCGATTCCCACGACAATTTTGGAATGTGGTGGATGTTTGGCGAGCACTGGGTGTCAGGCACTATTGTTGATGTGGAATCTTCTTTATGGATTGGTGAGCACATATCAAATTCCTACGAGTAAGTGGGCAGCTCTTTAAACGATTCGTCGCAATAAGATTGGGTTTCCCACGAGAATTTTGGTATTATTGGAAATCCAAAAGGATCAAGGTCGGGTGTTGTTTCTGCGTCTTCATTAGGAGAGGGAGAAGACATATTTTGTGTTATTGAGAGGTGTAGAAGAAATACACTCCATGAAGTGTATTTATAGTAGAATTTTTATGTATACACCGAAGGGTATAGTAGGGTTTTATGTCGGAGTGGGTTGACGGATTTCTGACGGATTGCCGACGGTCTTCGATGTCGGCAAAGTTTGAGTGGTTATTAAGATTCGTCTGCAGTGGCCGAAGGGATTGGTGGGGTTTTATGTCGGAGTGGGTTGACGGATTTATGACGGATTGCCGATGGTCTTCGATGTCGGCAAAGTTTTAGTGGTTATTAAGATTCGTCTCCAGTGGCCGAAGGGATTGGTGGGGTTTTATGTCGGACTGAGTTGACAGATTACTGACGGATTGCGGACGTTTATCCGTTCTACATAAGTTTCCACATTTTCTATCTCATTCCTCCATAAAAATTTTCACCAGAAAAACATAACACAAAAATAGTCAATCAAGTTATGGGTAACAGAGATCTATGGAATTACTATATGCAAAACCGAGGCCCCGGTCACTACCCTCCAAACACAACTCTTGTTCCTGCAAGCCCTCCTTACGATAACTTAAATGTTACTGATGTTGAACCGACAATTTCACTCCATCAAACTCAACAATCCCAGAACCAAACGCCCGTAATGCCGGGACCTGGCCAAGTCGTACGGCGAGGAATGAATCGCAAGAGGTCTCATGATGCAAAGGTGCTGCGAGGTGAAAGTTCTCAGACACGCCCAACACAAGATTTATTCGTGAGGTCTTCAATGACACAACACAGGCCGACCATGATTTTAGTAGTCCTCGGTGGACTTCTACTATGGATTACATTATCCGTGAAGGTATATATATATATGTACTTTTACAATAATGATTGTAGCTGACAAATACACGGTCTATCATTCATACATGTAGGTTCTTATAACAATAGGAGCACACCATTGTGGACCCAGGTTGGAGAAATTCAATCCCCGCATTCACAATTTGTGAAAGTCAAAAAGGTTTTCGTTTTCAACCTATTTTATTTACATTTAAACATACAGTTAATTATCGGACTGAAGTATATTCTATTTCATTATTAGATTGTGGCTATGCTCTCTAGTTTGACCCCCAATGACCAGGGGGATCTGCTAGTAACCTTAAAAGATCCTTCAGGAAAAATCGAGGGAACCATGCACCATAACATCTTCGAGAAGGACGAGTACAGACTCACCACTAGCGTAGGTGCGGTGGTCATCCTAAAAAATGTTACCGTTTGCCGTTTTAACAGGAACTCAAAGTACCTGAACATCACAGAGCGGAACATTGTTAAGGTAGATGTATAATACGTTTATAAATATTTATAGGAAGGCTTAACTAAATTCATTTTCGAAACAGATAATCGGTGCTAATTCGATGATTGCTAAATACCAACCAACGGAAGTATCTACCATCGATGAGGAAGATGAAGGAACTACTGGGTACGAATATGAAACAGTTCCAGACTCAGATGATGAATAAACATCCGACCCGTCCATGATTTTAATATTTTCCTACTATCCTTTGTACGAGTTTATCCGCATAATGTTGTTATATGTTTTATTTTACCTTCCACAATTTTAGTATGTACCATCGATGAATTTATATGTCATATTACGGATTTCCGACTGATTTTCTGTTAAAGTATTATTTCCGCTTAGAAAGAATTATTAACGGAAAATATTACAGAATCTTTAATTCATTCTTTTCGATTCTAAGATACGAATAAATTGGAATAAAATTACGAATCCGTAACAAATCCGCCATACATTTTGAAAGAACTCGATCCGACGTTTTCTTCATCATATTTCAATTTTTTCTCTCCGAATACAAACTAAATGAACTTCAACCATCACAGATTTTTGACGGATTAGATGTTTTATATTTGTTCCACTCGGACATAGACAAAATAAAAAAAAAACTAAGAACCGTCAGAATCCCGTCTGAATGTTAATGTTTTTTTATTAATTTTTGTTTTTCCGATCCGATTCGATCGGATCAACAAAAATTAAAAAAAAAAAATTATTTAAACCGTCAGAATCCCGTCTGTATATTATGACGGGATTCTGACGGTTCTTTGTTTTTTATTAATTTAGGATCGGAGAAACAAGATTTAATAAAAAAAATTAAACACCCGTCAGAAACCCGTCATAACGTAACGACGGGATTCTGACGGTTTATATATATTTTTTTATTAATTTAGGAACGGAGAAACAAAAATTAATTAAAAAACGGTTTCCGTCAGAATCCCGTCTTTACTTTATGACGGGATTCTGACGGAAACCCTAATTCCTCCCGCCTAAACGCATCGATCTCATCGAAACGGCGGGAGTTGCCGACGGAAACCTGACGGATTTTTAATATCCGTCACAATACCGTCCGGATTCCGTCATATAGTTCTATAAGAACAGACACTTCGTCTTCTTCGCAGACACAGAACGGAGAAAACAAAACCACCCCAAATCGCCGACTCCGACGTTATTCAATCATCCGTCCGCTAAGCCGCCGTTCGCCACTCATTTTCCGGCGTCACTCAAAGAATGTAAGTTTTTTTTAAGTTTTGTGTATTTCATATGGATTTTGGATATGTAAATTGGGTGTTTATGAATTTAGGGGTTTGAAAGAAAATTTTTGATTTGGAAATGAAAGGAAATTAGGAATTTGTTAAATTGGAATTGAACAATGTGAATTTTAGGATGATTTTGTGATGAATTGTTGAATTGTTGAATTGGGGAAAATATGAAATTAGGAATGTTATGAATTTAGGGATTTAAAATTTTGTGATGATTTTATGAATTTAGAAATTAGAAATGTTAGTGATTAGAAATTTTATGAATTTATGATTTTATGAAATTAGAAATTAGAATTTAGAAATTTAGAAATTAGAAATCTAATTTATGAAATTAGAAATTAGAAATTATGAATTTAAAATTATGAATTTAGAAATTAGAAAATGAAATTAGAATCCTTATGAATTTAGGGATATAATAAGCAAATTAGTAATTTTATGAAACTAGGGATGTTAAAATTATTGAAAAAATATAAAAATATGAGAATTTTGGGGTTATGAGGAAATTAGGAAGGGATTTTTAAATTATGAAATTTTTAAAATTTTATTATTTTTGGCAAAGAATTGAATTTCAATTTTAATAAGTGTTTGTAATTTATAAGGATTTATACGTATTTATAATATACATATTTATAGTATGATCCAATTCTTGAATTATCTAAAAATGTACATATGTACAAAATTATAATATGATATAATATATGTCACAATTCCTAAATTCCTAAAAATATATCTAAAAACAAACAATAAAAAATTAACTATATGCACAAAAACCTTTAAAACATTTAAAAAGAGTACGTGTTTGGTCTTCGTGATGTCGGCGAATTAGGTAACTGTTTTTTTTACGAAATTCCAATATCGGAAATTCCCAATTTACCATATATACTAAAATCTATAACATTCAAAATCTCAAAATCACAATTTTCCAAAAGCCCTAACCCCGTAATAAAGGTTGTAAAGTTTAAATTTATAATTGACATAGAAATTTTAAATTTGTCAGGAAAAATCAAAAACTTATGAAAAAAATTTGTAAATCGTAGGGATTATGGGCGATTTAGTGAGGGTAGAGGAGGCGGTACTTCTTCCTCCGGGGGAGGTGGGACTGCGGGTCAGTCGCACATCCCCGAGACTGCTCCTATGGGTTCAGGTGGCCCAGGTCTTACGCAAATGAGCATGGAGGACTTTGTGTCGCAACCCGGTCGGGATGTCTCCTTGATCCCGAATTACCACCTAACACGACCTGGTAATGACTACTTTTCAAAATTTATAGGATTATATTAAGTTAATAAAATTGTGAACAAAATATCAAAGAAAATATTGTGTAGGTTCCAATATTCCCAGAACGGTATCTCGACATCTATCAACGGAATGATCAATTCCATGATAACTAAACCGTATCCCACTTATAAGGACATGCCGGTGGATGACCGGGACACATGGTTTCGGCAATTTGCGGTATGATTTGATATTCTAAATTGAAAATTCATCTTTTATAATACATTCGAATTGTCAATAGTAATTCGACTATTGTTTTTTTTCAGCAAGATTTTACGTGGAACCCACACCTGACTTCTCGGGTCCGACGTGAATTCGACAAGAAGGCAAAGAGCCAGTACAGGCACAAGATGAACGAGTGGAAGGAGGGGTGGATGAAGTACCGTAAGGTGCCTACCGCTGTTAAAAACAACGAAGTATTATGGGCTGGACTAGTGGCACATTGGGATCTTCCGGATACTAAAGCCACCTCCGAAACACACTCGACTAACCGGAGGAGCGACCGGAAGGGGAAGGGACCGGCGACCCATAACCTCGGTGCAACGAGCAAGGCGACACGTGTACAACAAATGGTAACATTCTTAATTTTTCAACAATTTTTAATTTCTAATTAACATTTTCCATACTTGACTTTCATAACAGTATGCGAAGACCGGTGTGCTTCCTTCGCATATTGATGTCGTCAGAGATGTCCACACCAACAGAAAGACTGGTGAAATCCAAGATCCGCTTGCTCGGGAAATCGTGGAGACCGTGGAGAAGCTCGGGCAGGAGTACCTCCAATCGCAACCGATCGTCGAGGGAACTCCGCCCTCAACCGAAGTTCCAGTCGAGAAGATCAACGAGTTCACTTACACGGTTAGTAAATGAGTCAATTTTAAACACATTTAAAATACCTTTTAATACGATTAAGTTTTTAAATTGATTTATTTATTTTTTTCGTAGGTTACCCCTAAGACCAGAGGTCGTGTCTACGGCCTCCCCAAAGAGAGTTCCTCATCCGTTTCGTCGGTTCCCTTTCACGGTGGTAGTAGTTTGCTAGCACAAAACGCCGACCTGACCAACCGGATCACAGATTTGGAGGCTAGGTACGAGAGAGAGAAGGCGGAGGCGGAGGCCCTCCGCGAGAGAGAGAAGGCGGAGGCGGAGGCCCTCCGCCAAAGAGAGAAGGCGGAGGCGGAGGAAATCCGCCGGAGAGAGAAGGCGGAGGCGGATGAAAAATATCGTCTGATGGAGGAAAAGATGAACGAGTTCTTCCGTCGTCAAGGGTTGTAAATGTTTATGGACAATTTAAATTTTTATGTAAAACTTTATATTTGGTATCAAAACATTTTTCATTTTATTATGATTTTAAATTTTATTTTTTGTTATTAATTTAAATATATTTCATTTATAAATTTATATATAAATAAAATAAATAAAATTTTATTTATATTTTATTTTTTTTAAAAATTATTTCAATTCCGTCAGGATCCCGTCAGACGGTTTCCTGACGGAATGTGGATCACCGGAATCCGGCCACAAATCCGGTGATCGACAGTCCGTCAGACAACCGTCAGGATACTCAGACGGGATCCTGACGGACTGTCGATCACCGGATTTGTGGCCGGATTCCGGTGATCCACATTCTGTCAGGATCCCGTCTGAGTATCCTGACGGTTGTTTGACGGACTGTCGATCACCGGATACCTGACGGACTCCCGACGGTTATACAAACTCAGACGGAATTGTCACGTACTCAGACGGATCCACATTCCGTCAGACAACCGTCAGGATACTCATACGGGATCCTGACGGATTTGTATTTTCTGACGCGATAGAACTGACGGACAAATTCCGTCTGTAATCCGTCGGAATAGAGGGTATCCCGACGGATTTCAGACGGATTTGGCCGTCAGAAAACCGCCTGTTTTCTTGTAGTGAAAAGTATACAACGGACTAGATCTAGTGGAGATCGAAGAGTTTGAAAGAACAAATATAGCTTTTTAAGATTTTGTTTTCATAATAAGCAACAAATGAGGAAAAACTCACCAAAGATCTGAGATTTTCGAATATGTTAAGGATTGAGATTTTCTCGTTCATCAGTGTTCTTCCATTCAGTTTCACCATCTTTCATATCTCTAGATCTGCAAAACAAAGGAAGCAAAAGTTGAGGAATCACAAACTCAACCAATAATGAAGTAACACATCTAAATTTCAAACCTTTAACATGGTTGACGAACTGAAAAAGTGAAAATAGAGGCACATATCTTTGTTGAAAGTGAAATTAGTTGCTAGAATCAGAAAGAGGACGTAGTTTCGTATGAAATACCCAAAAATTGTTCAAATCGGTGGAGAATTGAAGAAGATAGGGTTGGGGCAAAAATTCCTCAAAAATCTCTCTAAAAACGTGAGAAGAGAGAAAAAGTTAGGAGGCTAGGGTTGAAAAAAAGTTGAGTTTTCATTGAAAAACTTGCTTATATATAGAGACAAAAAGATCTGGTTAGGTTAATCATTTTCCGGTTAAATACAAACCAAAAACTGATATTCTTTACGGGAAAAAAAAAGGACGAACAAACATTTTTCTAAAACCTGATAATGCTATTTTTTTTGTAAAAATGATAATGGTGTGATAAAATTAAAATTTTCAAGTTGCTATCGTGCACATGGATGGCTATCATGTACTTGGATCAATCGACTTTAAAAGGAAACGACAAAGTGGAGACAACACTAAATAGAGAAAGGACCTAACATGTCTTAAAGCTGGATTGTCAATTTAAATTTCATGAGACAAATACTATAAAGTCGAAATCTTTTTTTTTTAAATAGCAATTTGGTTTTGATGAAGGATTAGATTTGAAAGCAATGAGTCGAATTCCACATAATGGTTGCGTATTCATGTTTTTTGGCCAAGTGGGTTCTATGTAGGGACTCTTTTAAAATTCTTTTTAAGAAAAAAAAATCATCATTTCTTCATACATTTTTTAAGTTCAGTATATTTATATCCGCACCCACTTTCACTATTCCATGAACAACTTATGTGTATAGTTTGGTTCGTATCCATTAAATGAATAATTTTTTTTTCCTACCTCTATACTCTACATTAATCTAACATTTCTCTTTCTGTTTTTAAAATTTGTCGTTTTAGGATTATTTTCAATCTAGTTGTCACTTCAAATTTTTATATTAATTTTGAATTTAAATACCAAATTTAACAAACTGTGATTGTCCTAGTCTTAGTTTTTTCCAGGACCGGACTTCGAAGTTATCGTCGATCGAAGATCAATGAACCATCATCTCTGGTCATCCTTTGTCTACATGGGAACCTTTTAATTAGTACGATCTTTTTGCTTATCGGGTCATTCCAAACTCTTTCAAAAAACTAATCGTCGGTGGTTCTCGAATAAGTATTACATTCTTAATTATTTTGTCAGATTTCACCAATCACAATAACACTATAAAATTTGGGACAGTTTCAAAAGTAGTACTGTTGAATTATTTTTTGCAAACATACTATTGTTAAAATATCTTTTACATATATGCCACTTACGGCAAAACACATCAACCCTTTCCACCAACTTGATCCCCATTCTCTGCGATAAGCTCCTCTTCAGCATGACCATTCTCATTTCTCTATTGCATCATCTGATAACCCAAAAGAGAATGAAGGAGAAGGGATTCTAATCGACGAAAGGTGCACCTAAAATACTTTAAAAAATAAACAGCACAAACGTCAAAAATAAAGAAGATGCAAAAGTTAATGTACTAGGTAGGGGTGGGCATTTTAGATCATTGGTCGGATTCGGTACGGGTTTTTTGGATTTTTGAATTTTTGGATTGGGGCTTACTAATACCATTTGGGTATATTTCTATAACGAATCGGGATCGGTTTGGATAGTTTCGGGTTCGAATCGGATTTGCTATTGATTTTATGATCCAAAACTCATCTAAAGTTCTATCGGATTCGGTTCAGATCCGGTTTTATCTGAACCCAAATATAAGTATAAGGCCATTAATAACATTAAAAATAAGGCCTAAGTATAAAAAGAAGACCCAAATTCAAATAAAAAAACAAAATGATGAAAAACGAGTCATATCCATTTAAAAAAGTTCAAACTTCAAAAATTGTATAAAATATGAAAGAAAACAGAAAGAACATAAGTAGAAGATATACATTGTTTCTATATACTTGGTTTGTTCGGTTATTATTTTGGTTATCGGATATATCTGAAACCGAACCAAAATCCAAAGTAAAACAAATTGAAAACCATTCACTTATGTAACAATAACCAATATAGATCCAAACCGCTTAATTTCGATCGGGTTCGGGTTCGGTTTCGGATTTCGGATTCGGATGATTTGCCCACACCTAGTACTTGGACAGGTTTTGAGGTTTAATGTCTAGTAGTTTGCCCCACTTGCAACATGCATCCACCATCACCAAATTCCTACACATTTGACCTACAAATGATTAGCTACTTATAAATTAAAAATACAAAATCACAATATACGTTAAAATACCTTCCCAACTCCTGCGGTATCGCCCACTTCAAAACAATTCCCACCTTCACAACGTAACCAAATCTACACAAAAGATTAAACCATCAATTAACTATCACCAATGATGAACACGTATTACTTTATCTACAAACGTACAATTTTGCAAGTCTTGTTCCATAATCTCCAAGTACGGAAGCAATAATAAAATTAGCACAACCTTCCCCACTGCCAATTACCTGGTTTTGGCTAAAAAGGCCATTTGATGCAGCAATACTTCCTTACTTCTTGCCCACATCATTACCATTACTCTTACAATATGTACCTTGATTTACTCCTTGAGCATTAAGAGACTTGTCCAAAAAGCCATAATACTATCAACGACACCCTTCTTAATTAGATTTATCTGTTGACCCACCACACTGGTTAATCCACATTCTAAATCATTGACAACAGTATTCAATTCTCCCAAAACAACAGAAGTGTCATTCACTTTCCCCTCCAACCTCTTGATCTCTCATTTAATTTTCCCAACCATATATGCTATCTTACCAAGCTTTGCCTCAGTCAAACCAATACCTTCACACATTCCACTATTTCTAACTCCAACATCAACACATCGCGAACATTTCTTCGGTTTCCCTTTTCCATTCTTCTTTTTTGCTTTTTTTATCATTCGTAGAACATCAACCCTTGTAGTCCCACCAACAAACATGACACTATCAAAGGTATGCTCGTCCTGAATTAGTTTCAACACATTACCAACCTTTAAATTGTCCTCTTCATCTGACCAACCAAAATCCCCTTCATCAACATAAACTTAACCATCATCAGCTATGATGCAGTCAACAACCGTCTGCAATAAGATAGTCAACATCAACACATCTCATTAAGAGCTAAACAAACAAAATTCCAACAAATTTCTAAATATCCATCCAGTTATACTATTTATACAACAATAGGTAATTGAATTTACCTTTTCTTCTTCATGAATATCTCTTGCATGCGCAAGACTAAGACTAATTTTCGTCTCCCATGGGCCATCACTATCACCTTCGCCTTCAGACTCACTGTGTTCAGCGAAATTGTGACCTCATTCCTTTCTTTAATACTACTCATCAACATATCAAAGGCAAGTCTACCCCAAGGATACACAAAAAAAAGTTTGAAGATCTTTAGTTTCTTCTGCATGCTCTTTCAAAATTTTTGGTTGATGAGTCGTCGGCATCAACACATAAGCAAGCAAAATTTTTAAACGTTGTTTTGTATATTAAATAAAATATATGTTTTTAAACACACTTTCTTGTTGAAATTATCTTTTAAATTGTTAGAATTAATTGTTAAAGTTATAAGAAGACGTTTAATTTTTGTTCTGTGATAAATAAATTAAATCCTCTCATGACTTGGGTTTGAAGGAAACCTTAAAATATTATATAGATATGACGTTTAATGAAAGCTTTGTACACCGATTAATCAATCACTTAATTTTTATTTTTACTAAATAAAACATGTTTTGTTATCAATACCAAAAAGAGTAAACCAATAAAAATTAATATGCAGAATTTAAAGAGTAAAAAAAACCAAAACACAATTAGTTGTGCATGAAAGCTTTAAAACATCACTTAAAATAAAACAAAAAAGAAACTCTAAAACCTCATTTATACTGAAATGGTGAGAGTATATTATTTGAAATTAGAATGTGTAAAGTGGAAAGTAAAAAGTGAAAAGAAACAAAGAAAAACAAAACCACTATAACATGCTAGTATATTAAATTACTTGAACATATAATTAATAATAAATTTGAATAAAAAATATCAGTCACGTTTATTGTATGGTAACTTCATTGTAATTTTATTTATTTATTCGAGTTTATACGTCTTTTTTATTGAAATATTATCTCTCACTTCATTCACATCTCTTTTTTATCGTTTACATAACTTTTACCACTATGACATACCAAATAGTCGCGTTCCATAACATGCAAAAATCGTGTTCATGTCATTTTATATACAAACTATTACATATTTTCAGTCTCTCTATTATATTAACGGTTGTTACAACGCTTCGAAAGAGCCAAAAATGAGAATTAGTAACAAATCATTAGACGAGAACCTTTCTGAATATTACACCTTAAACCGAGGTAGTTATAACATCCGCGAACCAATTATTGATTTTTGGTAAAGGGTGTCTATCGACACCATTGGGTGTGTCGGTCGACACCAAGGTTATTGGACCAAATTCGGTTCGATTTTAATCGCGGTTTAGATTCGGTTAAGGGGAGAAACCCTAGTGTCTCGTTTATAAACTTGTGCAGCTTTGTTTGGCCAAGTTTTTTCAGAGAATTTTAAGAGGATTGAGAGAGAAAATAAGTGTTTTAGTGGATTGAGAATTCTAGGATCATTAGAAGAGGTTTTTGTAAGGTTTTGATCATGGGAATCTTTTATGAAACCGTGTTCTTTGTGGTGTTGATCAGTGCAGCGAAACTCCAGCCTTGTAGAGTCTGACTTCGCGGTCGAATCCTTATTCATACCCCTTTTTCCTATCCGAATTCGAGGTGAGTGCATGATCGTTATTATGGATTGAATATTAGGGTTATCGATGATTGAGTTTGTAGAATTGATATGGATTGTTGTCATTTTGTAGTTATGGCATGATTGTTGTATGTTATTCGTATTGTTGAGCGATGTGAATGATCGTTCGTTGATTCAGAATCAAGCCATGAGAGTAGTGTCGATCGACACCTAGAGGAAGTGTCGCTCGACATCACCTTTGTGTTTCGTGTTGGTTTGTGGTTACGAAAAGAGTGTCGATCGACACCTAGAGGTTGTGTCGATCGACACCCTGTTGAAATTGTGGAATTGTGTTTGGTGTGTCGATCGACACCGTGGTGGTGTGTCGATCAACACTGATTTCTGTGTGTATGTTTTTTGTTGATCGTTATTAATATTATGGTAAATTGAATTGTGAACCGTTGAATGATTGCGTAGTATTTGGCATTCACTTTCCTTATTATATAACTAGTAGACGAGAAGACCGTCTCACTGAGTGTTTGTGATAATACTCACGCAACTCTTTTTTCTATGTGTTGCAGGTAAAAGAAAAGTGTGATCGTGGAATTATGGCGTAGGAAGAGGCTGATTAGGAATTTTGTTATGTTTGGTTGAGGTGAGTAGAACCTGGTATTAGGTTGCTAGTTTAGTCGAACATGAATTTTGTTTATTGATGAGTTGGTTATTGGTTTAATGGTTTATTAAATCGATTGGTTTAAATTGTTTGTATTTCCGGCTGGTTATTGATGGCTTGAAATTAACCGTTGAGAATTAGTATTTATGGGAATACTAAATTCATGTTAATTATTTAATTAATTAAAAAAAAGTTGTGGTTGTTTCATTTTGGTATCAGAACCCTTACGGTTTTAGGGCAGTATGTTGAGTGATTGGCGACTATGTGTTTAGAATTGATTGTGTGTATGTAGTCAATTCTAGAAGTTGTAGAGTCTTAGATCATCCTCTTCGGGTCTTTAAAGAGATTCAGCGGTAAGTATTTATATTTGTTTGTGACTTCTATCCTCTGTAGTTATAGTATCTTTGTCTGTGTTTTTGGGAAATACAGAGTGATGGATACTGAAGCTAGAGGTAGAGGTCGGGGTCAGGGGCACATGTTTGAGTCGTCCAGTAGCGTAGCTGCGAGTACTACGCAGGTATCAGAGTCTCAGTCGCATCATGCGGAATCTGTGAGTGGTACCATCGTGAGTGCCAGTGTGGGTACTATGGGTGCCGGGAGGAGTACCGGGTTAGCTGGTGGTGTGGCAGGCCCAGGTGGGGGTGCTGTTGCAGCTAAAGATCGTTTGGATCGTCTTCAGGGTTTGTTGATGCAGATACTGGAGCGGTTATCGGCGGTGACTCTAGTGCATCCTTCAGTAGAGCCTCCAGTAGTAGAGGTACAACCGAGGGTTGTGGTGTCTGAGGAGCATTCGACCTATCAGGTGATGATGAGGCAGA
This sequence comes from Draba incana, assembly GCA_963576765.1. NCBI lineage: Eukaryota > Viridiplantae > Streptophyta > Magnoliopsida > Brassicales > Brassicaceae > Draba > Draba incana. Next base: position 16,999,555 of record OY755214.1, on the reverse strand, counting down.
TGCAGGTTTCGAGTTCGGGGTTTTCCTCAGGCGAAGTTGGACCTGGGGAACCCGAGGAGTGGGTGATGAGAGAGGAGCGTATCTTACTTTTGAACAGAGTTTCTGTGAAGTATCTGACGGCAGTTGAGGCTGTTCCGCCAGCAGTTGCTCCTGCTGTTCAGCCGAGGAAGCAGCAGCGATATGTGGTTCCTAGCCAGGCCGGTAAGCATGCGAAAGGGTAGAAGAGGAAGAGAAAGGACACTCCCAGCAGAGTTCAAATGATTGTGGGATCTTCGAGGGCAGGATCATGGAGCATGATGTGGTGAGCTGTCCTGTGAGAGCGGAGTCTCGGGAGGCTTGAGTTTTTTTTCATTGCAGGGAACAAGGGCATATCAAGCCTAAGTGTCCTAAGTTATCGCGGAAGGCAGAGGCAGCGATCAAGGAGGATCTGAGGGAGTATATCGGGGATTGAATTGTGTTCCATTTTGTTTTTCACTTTCAGAATTTTAGTTTTGGCGATGTTGTTTTTGGATTTTTAGAATTTTCGTTGGTGTTGAACGATTATTTTACTTTATAATTTAAAACTTATAAGATAAATTTTCTTATATCTTTGGCTTGTGGCGGATTTGGTGATTAGTCCTATGGAGTTATGCGATGTTATTTTGGGTATGGACTGACAGGAGCGTTCAGGGTCCATCTGAATTGTCATCAAAGACGCGTAGTGGTGGAGCGCAAAAGATCGAGGTTGGTTAATCAGGGAGTAAAATCGATTTCAGGGCATTGCGTGATTTTTATGGCTCATGCAGAGAAAATGATGAGAGTTTTGGGTATGTATTGATTACCGGGAACTTAACCGAGTTAGTAAGGAACCAGTACCCTCTCTCGAGAACTGAAGAGTTTTTGAATCAGTTGAGGGGTGCTACTCGGTTCTTCAAGTTAGACTTTGCGCCAGGATACCATCAGAGTTTGATTATGGAGATAGACTTTTGTAATACGGTTTCCGGGACAAGGTATGGTCATTACGAGGTTATGGTGATGCCGTTTGGAGTGACGAATACACCATTAGTGTTTATGAAGCTGATGAACATAGTATTTCAGGATGAGTATTCAGATGTGTTTGGGGTAATCTCTAATGATTATGGTCTGGTGTATTAGAGGGGTCCTTAGGAGCAAGATTTTCTTATAAGTTGGTTCTGGAGAAGCTTTGGGAGTTGAAGCTGGTTGCTGGGTTAAGTAAGAGTAGCTTATAGTAGTGAGAGATTGGGTTTCTTGGCCTTTTTGTTTGTGCAGAACGAGTGTCTGTGGATCCGATAAAGTTGGCCTAAACCGAATAACGATTTCATGATCAGGAGTCTTGGGTTGGCAGGTTGGAGGAGACTCGTAAGGGATTTAGCGAGTATGGCGCAGTTTAGGCAAAGCAGTTAGAGAAGGATGTTTCCTTAGTTTGGTCTCAGGGGTGTGGGGCTGAGGCATGGGTAAAATTGTTTGCAGTTTTGATCTGGACAGTGTTGTCCCATTTGGGTCATGCTAACCTGGTGGCTGATGCTCTGAGTCGACGAAGAGTTAACTCAGTTCGGGAGTGGAATGTTGAGGCGTTAGTGAGCAGGATTAGCACGGGTTGGTTATGTGCTATTTCGCATGAGTCTTTTGGTTTGGAGGCCGATGTTTAGGTAGATCTTCCGAGTAGGTTTTGTGTGGCTCAGGAGAGAGATCAGGTTTGATGGATGCATCGAGGCAGTTGGTTCAGTTCTCTATGTCTCTTCAAATGGGACATTTAAGGTACGTAGGCGAGTGTGTGACCCATGGATGGGTTTGCTAAGGCTTCAGAAGTTGGTTTGGGCTTCTTGAGGCAGTTATAATCATGATATTTATAGGCGTTTAGAGTTTATTGCTCTAGGAGAAGGTGTTCTCGAATAACTCATTACTTGGGAGACAGTGGCTCTCCTGTATACTTATTTGGGATAGTGTTCCCAGGTATAAGTATTTGGGAACGGTGGTTCCCGGTGATGCTTATTTGGGGTTGTATACCCAGAATAACTATTTGGGGAACAATGGTTCCCGGTGCTACTTATTTAGGGATAGTGTTTCCCAGTATAAGTAATAAAAGATAATGTTCTCTTTGGGGGGGGGGGGGGGGGGGGACGGGGACGGTGGTCTCCAGTTTACTTATTCAGGGATTGTGTTTCCCAGCATAAGTAGTAAGAGATAGTGTTTTCTCAGGAGGGGGACGGTGGTCCCTTGTGTTACTTATTTGAGGATTGTGTTTCCCAGTATAAGTAGTATGAGATTGTGTTTTCTCGAGGGATCGTTGGTTCCCTGGATACCTAAAGCTGAAAGGATTCATTCTTGAGAGTTGAGGGGTATGTGCACTGTGTGCACTGATCACTCAAAGGATTTGTTCCTACGAGTGGTTCGGCAAGCTGGTCGCTGTTTCAACTTCACTTTCTTTTGGTTCCAGTTTGGTTGTTTTAGCATGGGTTTCCAGTGTTACTTATTCAGGGATTGTGTTTCCCAGCATAAGTAGTAAGAGATAGTGTTTTCTCAGGAGGGGGACGGTGGTCCCTTGTGTTACTTATTTGAGGATTGTGTTTCCCAGTATAAGTAGTTTGAGATTGTGTTTTCTCGAGGGATCGTTGGTTCCCTGGATACCTAAAGCTGAAAGGATTCATTCTTGAGAGTTGAGGGGTATGTGCACTGATCACTCAAAGGATTTGTTCCTACGAGTGGTTCGGCAAGCTGGTCGCTGTTTCAACTTCACTTTCTTTTGGTTCCAGTTTGGTTGTTTTAGCATGGGTTTTTTTGGTCTTTTGGTTTGTGTATTTTCGTTCTGTTGTGATGACTATACATTTTTGAGATTTATAAGATGTGATTCCTTATATTTCCGTGTGATATGATGGGTGATTCTTGTTGTTAGTTAGTGTGGACTAAGGGTTGGCCATTTTGTGATGATATTCCGGGTTAGGGAATATCGGGTTTGACCACAGGAAGTATTTCTAGTCAATAGATGTTTATGGATGTTTTAGGATTTATTACTCTAGGGGTTGCGGTCCCGAATAACTCATTTGTGGAGATTGCGATCTCTGGTATACTTTTGGAGATAATGTTCTCCATTATACTGACTAGGATGGTGTTCCCCAGTGTGAGTGTTGGGACGATGGTCCTTGTGTTATCGATTACTCAAAGGATTGTGTTCCTACGACTGAGAGGTGTGTAAATGAGTTAAGAGTAATAAATGTTTGAAAACGGGTGTATAGACGTCAGACTGAACGAGAGCCTCAGGCCGGTTTGGGTCAGGTTTTTGGTCTGAGTTAGACGGTTTATCGGGATTCGAGGAAAAATCCAGAGTAGTGTGGGAGAATTGTAACATCCGTGAACCAATTATTGATTTTTGGTAAGGGGTGTCGATCGACACCATTAGGTGTGTCGATCGACTCAAGGGTTATATGACCAGGTTCAGTTCGATTTTTAATCGCGGTTTTGTTTCGGTTTAAGGAAAAAACACTAGATTCTCGTTTGTGCAGCTTTGTTTGGCCGAGTTTTTAAGGGAATTTTAAGAAGATTGAGAGAGAAAAGAAGTCTTCTTGTGGATTGAGAATTCTAGGATCGTTAGAAGAGGTGTTTGTAAGGTTTTGATCGTGGGAACTGTTTGTGAAATCGTGTTCTTCGTGGTGTTGATCGGTGCAGCAAAATCCCACGGTGGTCCCCGATGTCACTTATTCAGGGATTGTGTTTCCCAACATAAGTAGTAAGAGATAGTGTTTTCTCAAGGGGGGGACGGTGGTCCCTTGTGTTACTTATTTAAGGATTGTGTTTCCCAGTATAAGTAGTATGAGATTATGTTTTCTCGAGGGATCGGTGGTTCCCTAGATACCTAAAGCTGAAAGGATTCGTTCTTGAGAGTTGAGGGGTATATGCACTGATCACTCAAAGGATTTGTTCCTACGAGTGGGAGGGTGTAGTGATGAGTTAAGAGTGATAAATGTCTGGAACGTACGAATAATCATAGGATAAGTGATGTGCTTTGAAGGTCATGAATGGGTCTTTAGAAAGGTCCTTGTATTGCCAAGTGTGCAGTTAGAGCAGCGATGATATGCTGGAGTTTGATTAGCATGTTATTATCAAGAGGTAATTCCAGTCTTCAGGTGCTTGTACAGGTGAGAATTTATTACTCTATCGAATATTTTTCCTATATATATATATCCTGATCTTGAGGGAGTGGAGTGGCATCGGCATCGTTACCTCGAAGGAGACGTCTTGAGAGTGTGATGATGTCGGTATAAGTATGAGAAATCAATGCCTAATTATGGCATAAGCATTAGACAGGATGGGGACCTCAGGGTTCGACAGGATGGGGACCTCAGGGTTCGAGAGTGTAATTCCATGTAATACCGGTTAGTGGATCATAACGTGCGATAAGTGTCAGCTAGTGGAAGTAAAGTATCTGGTTTTGAGTGAAGGGATGTAAAGTTGCCCATCCCAGAGATCATAAACGGCGTCAGACGCGGAGAGGACAATTCATTTAGTGGAGATTTTGCTGAGGATGTGTGTTTGAGAATGGGGTGATCATTGGGTGGGTCACTTGTGTGTGGCTAAGTTGTTTAGAAGAACAATTATTCAGGCGAGTATCGGGAGGGCCCCATATAAGGCTTTGTATGGGAGGGATTGTAGGGCATCTACATATTGGACCCAAATGGGGGAGAAAAGCATTGTTGGTGCGGGTTGTTTAGGAAACAACGGAAATGACCCGTATTTTAAAGCTGAGCAAGAAGGAGGCTCATGATCGGCAGAGGAGTTATGTTGATAAAAGAAGATCAGCGTTGGAGTTGAGGTAGGAGATGGTGAGTATCTCAAGGTGTCAATGTTGAGGAAGTGTATGCGTACTTTGGAGGAGTTAGAGGTTCAGTTTTTTGGGATGTTCAGTCAGTTTGTCGGTGTTGGCGAGGCCTTTGAGGATTCTCGAGAGGAGAGTTAAGGTGGTGCCTCGAAAGAAGTTTGCATTGTTGAGAGCTTTGCGGGTTTATGACAATTGGAGAAGGAAATTTGGGAACCTGAAGGAAGGATGGAGTTGAAGTTCTGAAAGTGGTTCGGCAAGCTGGTCGCTGTTTCAACTTCACTTTCTTTTGGTTCCCGTTTGGTTGTTTTAGCATGGGTTTTTTTGGTCGTTTGGTTTGTGTATTTTCGTTCTGTTGTAATGACTATACATTTTTGAGATTTATAAGATGTGATTCCTTATATTTCCGTGTGATGTGATGGGTGATTCTTGTTGTTAATTAGTGTGGACCAAGGGTTGGCCATTTTGTGATGATATTCCGGGTTAGGGAATATCGGGTTTGACCACAGGAAGTATTTCTAGTCAATAGATGTTTATGGACGTTTTAGGATTTATTACTCTAGGGGTTGCGGTCCCGAATAACTCATTTGTGGAGATTGCGATCTCTGGTATACTTTTGGAGATAATGTTCTCCAGTATACTGACTAGGATGGTGTTCCCCAGTGTGAGTGTTGGGACGATGGTCCTTGTGTTATCGATTACTCAAAGGATTGTGTTCCTACGACTGAGAGGTGTGTAAATGAGTTAAGAGTAATAAATGTTTGAAAACGGGTGTATAGACGTCAGACTGAACGAGAGCCTCAGGCCGGTTTGGGTCAGGTTTTTGGTCTGAGTTAGACGGTTTATCGGGATTCGAGGAAAAATCCAGAGTAGTGTGGGAGAATTGTAACATCCGTGAACCAATTATTGATTTTTGGTAAGGGGTGTCGATCGACACCATTAGGTGTGTCGATCGACACAAGGGTTATATGACCAGGTTCAGTTCGATTTTTAATCGCGGTTTCGTTTCGGTTTAAGGAAAAAACACTAGATTCTCGTTTGTGCAGCTTTGTTTGGCCGAGTTTTTAAGGGAATTTTAAGAAGATTGAGAGAGAAAAGAAGTCTTCTTGTGGATTGAGAATTCTAGGATCGTTAGAAGAGGTGTTTGTAAGGTTTTGATCGTGGGAACTGTTTGTGAAACCGTGTTCTTCGTGGTGTTGATCGGTGCAGCAAAATCCCACGGTGGTCCCCGATGTCACTTATTCAGGGATTGTGTTTCCCAACATAAGTAGTAAGAGATAGTGTTTTCTCAAGGGGGGGACGGTGGTCCCTTGTGTTACTTATTTAAGGATTGTGTTTCCCAGTATAAGTAGTATGAGATTATGTTTTCTCGAGGGATCGGTGGTTCCCTGGATACCTAAAGCTGAAAGGATTCGTTCTTGAGAGTTGAGGGGTATATGCACTGATCACTCAAAGGATTTGTTCCTACGAGTGGGAGGGTGTAGTGATGAGTTAAGAGTGATAAATGTCTGGAACGTACGAATAATCATAGGATAAGTGATGTGCTTTGAAGGTCATGAATGGGTCTTTAGAAAGGTCCTTGTATTGCCAAGTGTGCAGTTAGAGCAGCGATGATATGCTGGAGTTTGATTAGCATGTTATTATCAAGAGGTAATTCCAGTCTTCAGGTGCTTGTACAGGTGAGAATTTATTACTCTATCGAATATTTTTCCTATATATATATCCTGATCTTGAGGGAGTGGAGTGGCATCGGCATCGTTACCTCGAAGGAGACGTCTTGAGAGTGTGATGATGTCGGTATAAGTATGAGAAATCAATGCCTAATTATGGCATAAGCATTAGACAGGATGGGGACCTCAGGGTTCGACAGGATGGGGACCTCAGGGTTCGAGTGTGTAATTCCATGTAATACCGGTTAGTGGATCATAACGTGCGATAAGTGTCAGCTAGTGGAAGTAAAGTATCTGGTTTTGAGTGAAGGGATGTAAAGTTGCCCATCCCAGAGATCATAAACGGCGTCAGACGCGGAGAGGACAATTCATTTAGTGGAGATTTTGCTGAGGATGTGTGTTTGAGAATGGGGTGATCATTGGGTGGGTCACTTGTGTGTGGCTAAGTTGTTTAGAAGAACAATTATTCAGGCGAGTATCGGGAGGGCCCCATATAAGGCTTTGTATGGGAGGGATTGTAGGGCATCTACATATTGGACCCAAATGGGGGAGAAAAGCATTGTTGGTGCGGGTTGTTTAGGAATCAACGGAAATGACCCGTATTTTAAAGCTGAGCAAGAAGGAGGCTCATGATCGGCAGAGGAGTTATGTTGATAAAAGAAGATCAGCGTTGGAGTTGAGGTAGGAGATGGTGAGTATCTCAAGGTGTCAATGTTGAGGAAGTGTATGCGTACTTCGGAGGAGTTAGAGGTTAAGTTTTTTGGGATGTTCAGTCAGTTTATCGGTGTTGGCGAGGCCTTTGAGGATTCTCGAGAGGAGAGTTAAGGTGGTGCCTCGAAAGAAGTTTGCATTGTTGAGACCTTTGCGGGTTTATGACAATTGGAGAAGGAAATTTGGGAACCTGAAGGAAGGATGGAGTTGAAGTTCTGAAAGTGGTTCGGCAAGCTGGTCGCTGTTTCAACTTCACTTTCTTTTGGTTCTAGTTTGGTTGTTTTAGCATGGGTTTTTTTGGTCGTTTGGTTTGTGTATTTTCGTTCTGTTGTAATGACTATACATTTTTGAGATTTATAAGATGTGATTCCTTATATTTCCGTGTGATGTGATGGGTGATTCTTGTTGTTAGTTAGTGTGGACCAAGGGTTGGCCATTTTGTGATGATATTCCGGGTTAGGGAATATCGGGTTTGACCACAGGAAGTATTTCTAGTCAATAGATGTTTATGGACGTTTTAGGATTTATTACTCTAGGGGTTGCGGTCCCGAATAACTCATTTGTGGAGATTGTGATCTCTGGTATACTTTTGGAGATAATGTTCTCCAGTATACTGACTAGGATGGTATTCCCAAGTGTGAGTGTTGGGACGATGGTCCTTGTGTTATCGATTACTCAAAGGATTGTGTTCCTACGACTGAGAGGTGTGTAAATGAGTTAAGAGTAATAAATGTTTGAAAACGGGTGTATAGACGTCAGACTGAACGAGAGCCTCAGGCCGGTTTGGGTCGGGTTTTTGGTCTGAGTTAGACGGTTTATCGGGATTCGAGGAAAAATCCAGAGTAGTGTGGGAGAATTGTAACATCCGTGAACCAATTATTGATTTTTGGTAAGGGGTGTCGATCGACACCATTGGGTGTGTTGATCGACAAAAGGGTTATATGACCAGGTTCAGTTCGATTTTTAATCGCGGTTTCGTTTCGGTTTGAGGAAAAAACACTAGATTCTCGTTTGTGCAGCTTTGTTTGGCCGAGTTTTTAAGGGAATTTTAAGAAGATTGAGAGAGAAAAGAAGTCTTCTTGTGGATTGAGAATTCTAGGATCGTTAGAAGAGGTGTTTGTAAGGTTTTGATCGTGGGAACTGTTTGTGAAACCGTGTTCTTCGTGGTGTTGATCGGTGCAGCAAAATCCCACGGTGGTCCCCGATGTCACTTATTCAAGGATTGTGTTTCCCAACATAAGTAGTAAGAGATAGTGTTTTCTCAAGGGGGGGACGGTGATCCCTTGTGTTACTTATTTGAGGATTGTGTTTCCTAGTATAAGTAGAATGAGATTAGGTTTTCTCGAGGGATCGGTGGTTCCCTGGATACCTAAAGCTGAAAGGATTCGTTCTTGAGAGTTGAGGGGTATATGCACTGATCACTCAAAGGATTTGTTCCTACGAGTGGGTGGGTGTAGTGATGAGTTAAGAGTGATAAATGTCTGGAACGTACGAATAATCATAGGATAAGTGATGTGCTTTGAAGGTCATGAATGGGTCTTGAGAAAGGTCCTTGTATTGCCAAGTGTGCAGTTAGAGGAGCGATGATATGCTGGAGTTTGATTAGCATGTTATTATCAAGAGGTAATTCCAGTCTTCAGGTGCTTGTACAGGTGAGAATTTATTACTCTATCGAATATTTTTCCTATATATATATCCTGATCTTGAGGGAGTGGAGTGGCATCGGCATCGTTACCTCGAGGGAGACGTCTTGAGAGTGTGATGATGTCGGTATAAGTATGAGTAACCAATGCCTAATTATGGCATAAGCATTAGACAGGATGGGGACCTCAGGGTTCGACAGGATGGGGACCTCAGGGTTCGAGTGTGTAATTCCTTGTAATACCGGTTAGTGGATCATAACGTGCGATAAGTGTCAGCTAGTGGAAGTAAATTATCTGGTTTTGAGTGAAGGGATGTAAAGTTGCCCATCCCAGAGATCATAAACTGCGTCAGACGCGGAGAGGACAATTCATTTAGTGGAGATTTTGCTGAGGATGTGTGTTTGAGAATAGGGTGATCATTGGGTGGGTCACTTGTGTGTGGCTAAGTTGTTTAGAAGAACAATTATTCAGGTGAGTATCGGGAGGGCTCCATATAAGGCTTTGTATGGGAGGGATTGTAGGGCATCTACATATTGGACCCAAATGGGGGAGAAAAGCATTGTTGGTGCGGGTTGTTTAGGAAACGACGGAAATGACCTGTGTTTAAAAGCTGAGCAAGAAGGAGGCTCATGATCGGCAGAGGAGTTATGTTGATAAAAGAAGATCAGAGTTGAAGTTGAGGTAGGAGATGGTGTGTATCTCAAGGTGTCAATGTTGAGGAAGTGTATGCGTACTTCGGAGGAGTTAGAGGCTAAGTTTTCTGGGATCTTCAGTCAGTTTATCGGTGTTGGCGAGGCCTTTGAGGATTCTCGAGAGGAGAGTTAAGGTGGTGCCTCGAAAGAAGTTTGCATTGTTGAGAGCTTTGCGGGTTTATGACATTTGGAGAAGGAAATTTGGGAACCTGAAGCAAAGATGGAGTTGAAGTTCTGAAAGTGGTTCGGCAAGCTGGTCGCTGTTTCAACTTCACTTTCTTTTGGTTCCAGTTTGGTTTTTTTAGCATGGGTTTTTTGGTCTTTTGGTTTGTGTATTTTCGTTCTGTTGTAATGACTATACATTTTTGAGATTTATAAGATGTGATTCCTTATATTTTCGTGTGATGTGATGGGTGATTCTTGTTGTTAGTTAGTGTGGACCAAGGGTTGGCCATTTTGTGATGATATTCCGGGTTAGGGAATATCGGGTTTGACCACAGGAAGTATTTCTAGTCAATAGATGTTTATGGACGTTTTAGGATTTATTACTCTAGGGGTTGCGGTCCCGAATAACTCATTTGTGGAGATTGCGATCTCTGGTATACTTTGGGAGATAATGTTCTCCCGTATACTGACTAGGATGGTGTTCCCCAGTGTGAGTGTTGGGACGATGGTCCTTGTGTTATCGATTACTCAAAGGATTGTGTTCCTACGAGTGAGAGATGTGTAAATGAGTTAAGAGTAATAAATGTTTGAAAACGGGTGTATAGACGTCAGACTGAACGAGAGCCTCAGGCCGGTTTGGGTCAGGTTTTTGGTCTGAGTTAGACGGTTTATCGGGATTCGAGGAAAAATCCAGAGTAGTGTGGGAGAATTATAACATCCGTGAACCAATTATTGATTTTTGGTAAGGGGTGTCGATCGATACCATTGGGTGTGTCGATCGACACAAGGGTTATATGACCAGGTTCAGTTCGATTTTTAATTGCGGTTTCGTTTCGGTTTGAGGAAAAAACACTAGATTCTCGTTTCTGCAGCTTTGTTTGGCCGAGTTTTTAAGGGAATTTTAAGAAGATTGAGAGAGAAAAGAAGTCTTCTTGTGGATTGAGAATTCTAGGATCATTAGAAGAGGTGTTTGTAAGGTTTTGATCGTGGGAACTGTTTGTGAAACCGTGTTCTTCGTGGTGTTGATCGGTGCAGCAAAATCCCACGGTGGTCTCCAATGCTACTTATTCAGGGATTGTGTTTCCCAACATAAGAAGTAATAGATAGTGTTTTCTCAAGGGGGGGACGGTGGTCCCTTGTGTTACTTATTTGAGGATTGTGTTTCCCAGTATACGTAGTATGAGATTGTGTTTTCTCAAGGGATCGTTGGTTCCCTGGATACCTAAAGCTGGAAGGATTCGTTCTTGAGAGTTGAGGGGTATGTGCACTGATCACTCAAAGGATTTGTTCCTACGAGTGGGAGGGTGTAGTGATGAGTTAAGAGTGATAAATGTCTGGAACGTACGAATAATCATAGGATAAGTGATGTGCTTTGAAGGTCATGAATGGGTCTTGAGAAAGGTCCTTGTATTGCCAAGTGTGCAGTTAGAGCAGCGATGATATGCTGGAGTTTGATTAGCATGTTATTATCAAGAGGTAATTCCAGTCTTCAGGTGCTTCTACAGGTGAGAATTTATTACTCTATCGAATATTTTTCCTATATATATATCCTGATCTTGAGGGAGTGGAGTGGCATCGGCATCGTTACCTCGTGGGAGACGTCTTGAGAGTGTGATGATGTCGGTATAAGTATGAGTAATCAATGCCTAATTATGGCATAAGCATTAGACAGGATAGGGACCTCAGGGTTCGACAGGATGGGGACCTCTTGGTTTGAGAGTGTAATTCCATGTAATACTGGTTACTGGATCATAACGTGCGATAAGTGTCAGCTAGTGGAAGTAAAGTATCTGGTTTTGAGTGAAGGGATGTAGAGTTGCCCATCCCAGAGATCATAAATTGCGTCAGACGCGGAGAGGACTATTCATTTAGTGGAGATTTTGCTGAGGATGTGTGTTTGAGAATTGGGTGATCATTGGGTGGGTCACTTGTGTGTGGCTAAGTTGTTTAGAAGAACAATTATTCAGGCGAGTATCGGGAGGGCTCCCTATAAGGCTTTGTATGGGAGGGATTGTAGGGCATCTACATATTGGACCCAAATGGGGGAGAAAAGCATTGTTGGTGCGGGTTGTTTAGGAAACAACGGAAATGACCCGTGTTTTAAAGCTGAGCAAGAAGGAGGCTCATGATCGGCAGAGGAGTTATGTTGATAAAAGAAGATCAGAGTTGGAGTTGAGGTAGGAGATGGTGTGTATCTCAAAGTGTCAATGTTGAGGAAGTGTATGCGTACTTCGGAGGAGTTAGAGGCTAAGTTTTCTGGGATCTTCAGTCAGTTTGTCGTGTTGGCGAGGCCTTTGAGGATTCTCGAGAGGAGAGTTAAGGTAGTGCCTCGAAAGAAGTTTGCATTGTTGAGAGCTTTGCGGGTTTATGACATTTGGAGAAGGAAATTTGGGAACCTGAAGCAAGGATGGAGTTGAAGTTCTAAAAGTGGTTCGGCAAGCTGGTCGCTGTTTCAACTTCACTTTCTTTTGGTTCTAGTTTGGTTGTTTTAGAATGGGTTTTTTTGGTCTTTTGGTTTGTGTATTTTCGTTCTGTTGTAATGACTATACATTTTTGAGATTTATAAGATGTGATTCCTTATATTTCCGTGTGATGTGATGGGTGATTCTTGTTGTTAGTTAGTGTGGACCAAGGGTTGGCCATTTTGTGATGATATTCCGGGTTAGGGAATATCGGGTTTGACCACAGGAAGTATTTCTAGTCAATAGATGTTTATGGACGTTTTAGGATATATTACTCTAGGGGTTGCGGTCCCGAATAACTCATTTGTGGAGATTGCAATCTCTGGTATACTTTTGGAGATAGTGTTCTCCAGTATACTGACTAGGATGGTGTTCCCCAGTGTGAGTGTTGGGACGATGGTCCTTGTGTTATCGATTACTCAAAGGATTGTGTTCCTACGAGTGAGAGGTGTGTAAATGAGTTAAGAGTAATAAATGTTTGAAAACGGGTGTATAGACATCAGACTGAACGAGAGCCTCAGGCCGGTTTGGGTCAGGTTTTTGGTCTGAGTTAGACGGTTTATCGGGATTCGAGGAAAAATCCAGAGTAGTGTGGGAGAATTGTAACATCCGTGAACCAATTATTGATTTTTGGTAAGGGGTGTCGATCGACACCATTAGGTGTGTCGATCGACTCAAGGGTTATATGACCAGGTTCAGTTCGATTTTTAATCGCGGTTTCGTTTCGGTTTAAGGAAAAAACACTAGATTCTTGTTTGTGCAGCTTTGTTTGGCCGAGTTTTTAAGGGAATTTTAAGAAGATTGAGAGAGAAAAGAAGTCTTCTTGTGGATTGAGAATTCTAGGATCATTAGAAGAGGTGTTTGTAAGGTTTTGATCGTTGGAACTGTTTGTGAAACCGTGTTCTTCGTGGTGTTGATCGGTGCAGCAAAATCCCACGGTGGTCTCCAATGTTACTTATTCAGGGATTGTGTTTCCTAGCATAAGTAGTAAGAGATAGTGTTTTCTCAAGGGGGGGACGGTGGTCCCTTGTGTTACTTATTTGAGGATTGTGTTTCCCAGTATAAGTAGTATGAGATTATGTTTTCTCGAGGGATCGGTGGTTCCCTGGATACCTAAAGCTGAAAGGATTCGTTCTTGAGAGTTGAGGGGTATGTGCACTGATCACTCAAAGGATTTGTTCCTACGAGTGGGAGGGTGTAGTGATGAGTTAAGAGTGATAAATGTCTGGAACGTACGAATAATCATAGGATAAGTGATGTGCTTTGAAGGTCATGAATGGGTCTTGAGAAAGGTTGTTGTATTGCCAAGTGTGCAGGTAGAGCAGCGATGATATGCTGGAGTTTGATTAGCATGTTATTATCAAGAGGTAATTCCAGTCTTCAGGTGCTTCTACAGGTGAGAATTTATTACTCTATCGAATATTTTTCCTATATATATATCTTGATCTTGAGGGAGTGGAGTGGCATCGGCATCGTTACCTTGAGGGAGACGTCTTGAGAGTGCGATGATGTCGGTATAAGTATGAGTAATCAATGCCTAATTATGGCATAAGCATTAGACAGGATGGGGACCTCAGGGTTCGACAGGATGGGGACCTCAGGGTTCGAGAGTGTAATTCCATGTAATACCGGTTAGTGGATCATAACGTGCGATAAGTGTTAGCTAGTGGAAGTAAAGTATCTGGTTTTGAGTGAAGGGATGTAGAGTTGCCCATCCCAGAGATCATAAACTGTGTCAGACGCGGAGAGGACAATTCATTTTGTGGAGATTTTGCTGAGGATGTGTGTTTGAGAATGGGGTGATCATTGGGTGGGTCACTTGTGTGTGGCTAAGTTGTTTAGAAGAACAATTATTCAGGCGAGTATCGGGAGGGCTCCATATAAGGCTTTGTATGGGAGGGATTGTAGGGCATCTACATATTGGACCCAAATGGGGGAGAAAAGCATTGGTGGTGCGGGTTGTTTAGGAAACGACGGAAATGACCAGTGTTTTAAAGCTGAGCAAGAAGGAGGCTCATGATCGGCAGAGGAGTTATGTTGATAAAAGAAGATCAGAGTTGGAGTTGAGGTAGGAGATGGTGTGTATCTCAAGGTGTCAATGTTGAGGAAGGGTATGCGTACTTCAGAGGAGTTAGAGGCTAAGTTTTCTGGGATCTTCAGTCACTTTGTCGGTGTTGGCGAGGCCTTTGAGGATTCTTCAGAGGAGAGTTAAGGTGGTGCCTCGAAAGAAGTTTGCATTGTTGAGAGCTTTGCGGGTTTATGACATTTGGAGAAGGAAATTTGGGAACCTGAAGCAAGGATGGAGTTGAAGTTCTGAAAGTGGTTCGGCAAGCTGGTCGCTGTTTCAACTTCACTTTCTTTTGGTTCTAGTTTGGTTGTTTTAGCATGGGTTTTTTTGGTCTTTTGGTTTGTGTATTTTCGTTCTGTTGTAATGACTATACATTTTTGAGATTTATAAGATGTGATTCCTTATATTTCCGTGTGATGTGATGGGTGATTCTTGTTGTTAGTTAGTGTGGACCAAGGGTTGGCCATTTTGTGATGATATTCCGGGTTAGGGAATATCGGGTTTGACCACAGGAAGTATTTCTAGTCAATAGATGTTTATGGATGTTTTAGGATATATTACTCTAGGGGTTGCGGTCCCGAATAACTCATTTGTGGAGATTGCAATCTCTGGTATACTTTTGGAGATAGTGTTCTCCAGTATACTGACTAGGATGGTGTTCCCCAGTGTGAGTGTTGGGACGATGGTCCTTGTGTTATCGATTACTCAAAGGATTGTGTTCCTACGAGTGAGAGGTGTGTAAATGAGTTAAGAGTAATAAATGTTTGAAAACGGGTGTATAGACGTCAGACTGAACGAGAGCCTCAGGCCGGTTTGGGTCAGGTTTTTGGTCTGAGTTAGACGGTTTATCGGGATTCGAGGAAAAATCCAGAGTAGTGTGGGAGAATTGTAACATCCGTGAACCAATTATTGATTTTTGGTAAGGGGTATCGATCGACACCATTGGGTGTGTCGATCGACACAAGGGTTATATCACCAGGTTCAGTTCGATTTTTAATCGCGGTTTCGTTTCGGTGTAAGGAAAAAACACTAGATTCTCGTTTGTGCAGCTTTGTTTGGCCGAGTTTTTAAGGGAATTTTAAGAAGATTGAGAGAGAAAAGAAGTCTTCTTGTGGATTGAGAATTCTAGGATCGTTAGAAGAGGTGTTTGTAAGGTTTTGATCGTGGGAACTGTTTGTGAAACCGTGTTCTTCGTGGTGTTGATCGGTGCAGCAAAATCCCACGGTGGTCTCCAATGTTACTTATTCAGGGATTGTGTTTCCTAGCATAAGTAGTAAGAGATAGTGTTTTCTCAAGGGGGAGACGGTGGTTCCTTGTGTTACTTATTTGAGGATTGTGTTTCCCAGTATAAGTAGTATGAGATTGTGTTTTCTCGAAGGATCGGTGGTTCCCTGGATACCTAAAGCTGAAAGGATTCGTTCTTGAGAGTTGAGGGGTATGTGCACTGATCACTCAAAGGATTTGTTCCTACGAGTGGGAGGGTGTAGTGATGAGTTAAAAGTGATAAATGTCTGGAACGTACGAATAATCATAGGATAAGTGATGTGCTTTGAAGGTCATGAATGGGTCTTGAGAAAGGTTGTTGTATTGCCAAGTGTGCAGGTAGAGCAGCGATGATATGCTGGAGTTTGATTAGCATGTTATTATCAAGAGGTAATTCCAGTCTTCAGGTGCTTCTACAGGTGAGAATTTATTACTCTATCGAATATTTTTCCTATATATATATCCTGATCTTGAGGGAGTGGAGTGGCATCGGCATCGTTACCTCGTGGGAGACGTCTTGAGAGTGTGATGATGTCGGTATAAGTATGAGTAATCAATGCCTAATTATGGCATAAGCATTAGACAGGATAGGGACCTCAGGGTTCGACAGGATGGGGACCTCTTGGTTTGAGAGTGTAATTCCATGTAATACTGGTTACTGGATCATAACGTGCGATAAGTGTCAGCTAGTGGAAGTAAAGTATCTGGTTTTGAGTGAAGGGATGTAGAGTTGCCCATCCAAGAGATCATAAATTGCGTCAGACGCGGAGAGGACTATTCATTTAGTGGAGATTTTGCTGAGGATGTGTGTTTGAGAATTGGGTGATCATTGGGTGGGTCACTTGTGTGTGGCTAAGTTGTTTAGAAGAACAATTATTCAGGCGAGTATCGGGAGGGCTCCCTATAAGGCTTTGTATGGGAGGGATTGTAGGGCATCTACATATTGGACCCAAATGGGGGAGAAAAGCATTGTTGGTGCGGGTTGTTTAGGAAACAACGGAAATGACCCGTGTTTTAAAGCTGAGCAAGAAGGAGGCTCATGATCGGCAGAGGAGTTATGTTGATAAAAGAAGATCAGAGTTGGAGTTGAGGTAGGAGATGGTGTGTATCTCAAAGTGTCAATGTTGAGGAAGTGTATGCGTACTTCGGAGGAGTTAGAGGCTAAGTTTTCTGGGATCTTCAGTCAGTTTGTCGTGTTGGCGAGGCCTTTGAGGATTCTCGAGAGGAGAGTTAAGGTAGTGCCTCGAAAGAAGTTTGCATTGTTGAGAGCTTTGCGGGTTTATGACATTTGGAGAAGGAAATTTGGGAACCTGAAGCAAGGATGGAGTTGAAGTTCTGAAAGTGGTTCGGCAAGCTGGTCGCTGTTTCAACTTCACTTTCTTTTGGTTCTAGTTTGGTTGTTTTAGAATGGGTTTTTTTGGTCTTTTGGTTTGTGTATTTTCGTTCTGTTGTAATGACTATACATTTTTGAGATTTATAAGATGTGATTCCTTATATTTCCGTGTGATGTGATGGGTGATTCTTGTTGTTAGTTAGTGTGGACCAAGGGTTGGCCATTTTGTGATGATATTCCGGGTTAGGGAATATCGGGTTTGACCACAGGAAGTATTTCTAGTCAATAGATGTTTATGGATGTTTTAGGATATATTACTCTAGGGGTTGCGGTCCCGAATAACTCATTTGTGGAGATTGCAATCTCTGGTATACTTTTGGAGATAGTGTTCTCCAGTATACTGACTAGGATGGTGTTCCCCAGTGTGAGTGTTGGGACGATGGTCCTTGTGTTATCGATTACTCAAAGGATTGTGTTCCTACGAGTGAGAGGTGTGTAAATGAGTTAAGAGTAATAAATGTTTGAAAACGGGTGTATAGACGTCAGACTGAACGAGAGCCTCAGGCCGGTTTGGGTCAGGTTTTTGGTCTGAGTTAGACGGTTTATCGGGATTCGAGGAAAAATCCAGAGTAGTGTGGGAGAATTGTAACATCCGTGAACCAATTATTGATTTTTGGTAAGGGGTATCGATCGACACCATTGGGTGTGTCGATCGACACAAGGGTTATATCACCAGGTTCAGTTCGATTTTTAATCGCGGTTTCGTTTCGGTGTAAGGAAAAAACACTAGATTCTCGTTTGTGCAGCTTTGTTTGGCCGAGTTTTTAAGGGAATTTTAAGAAGATTGAGAGAGAAAAGAAGTCTTCTTGTGGATTGAGAATTCTAGGATCGTTAGAAGAGGTGTTTGTAAGGTTTTGATCGTGGGAACTGTTTGTGAAACCGTGTTCTTCGTGGTGTTGATCGGTGCAGCAAAATCCCACGGTGGTCTCCAATGTTACTTATTCAGGGATTGTGTTTCCTAGCATAAGTAGTAAGAGATAGTGTTTTCTCAAGGGGGAGACGGTGGTTCCTTGTGTTACTTATTTGAGGATTGTGTTTCCCAGTATAAGTAGTATGAGATTGTGTTTTCTCGAAGGATCGGTGGTTCCCTGGATACCTAAAGCTGAAAGGATTCGTTCTTGAGAGTTGAGGGGTATGTGCACTGATCACTCAAAGGATTTGTTCCTACGAGTGGGAGGGTGTAGTGATGAGTTAAGAGTGATAAATGTCTGGAACGTACGAATAATCATAGGATAAGTGATGTGCTTTGAAGGTCATGAATGGGTCTTGAGAAAGGTTGTTGTATTGCCAAGTGTGCAGGTAGAGCAGCGATGATATGGTGGAGTTTGATTAGCATGTTATTATCAAGAGGTAATTCCAGTCTTGAGGTGCTTGTACAGGTGAGAATTTATTACTCTATCGAATATTTTTCCTATATATATATCTTGATCTTGAGGGAGTGGAGTGGCATCGGCATCGTTACCTCGTGGGAGACGTCTTGAGAGTGTGATGATGTCGGTATAAGTATGAGTAATCAATGCCTAATTATGGCATAAGCATTAGACAGGATAGGGACCTCAGGGTTCGACAGGATGGGGACCTCTTGGTTTGAGAGTGTAATTCCATGTAATACTGGTTACTGGATCATAACGTTCGATAAGTGTCAGCTAGTGGAAGTAAAGTATCTGGTTTTGAGTGAAGGGATGTAGAGTTGCCCATCCAAGAGATCATAAATTGCGTCAGACGCGGAGAGGACTATTCATTTAGTGGAGATTTTGCTGAGGATGTGTGTTTGAGAATTGGGTGATCATTGGGTGGGTCACTTGTGTGTGGCTCAGTTGTTTAGAAGAACAATTATTCAGGCGAGTATCGGGAGGGCTCCCTATAAGGCTTTGTATGGGAGGGATTGTAGGGCATCTACATATTGGACCCAAATGGGGGAGAAAAGCATTGTTGGTGCGGGTTGTTTAGGAAACAACGGAAATGACCCGTGTTTTAAAGCTGAGCAAGAAGGAGGCTCATGATCGGCAGAGGAGTTATGTTGATAAAAGAAGATCAGAGTTGGAGTTGAGGTAGGAGATGGTGTGTATCTCAAAGTGTCAATGTTGAGGAAGTGTATGCGTACTTCGGAGGAGTTAGAGGCTAAGTTTTCTGGGATCTTCAGTCAGTTTGTCGTGTTGGCGAGGCCTTTGAGGATTCTCGAGAGGAGAGTTAAGGTAGTGCCTCGAAATAAGTTTGCATTGTTGAGAGCTTTGCGGGTTTATGACATTTGGAGAAGGAAATTTGGGAACCTGAAGCAAGGATGGAGTTGAAGTTCTGAAAGTGGTTCGGCAAGCTGGTCGCTGTTTCAACTTCACTTTCTTTTGGTTCTAGTTTGGTTGTTTTAGAATGGGTTTTTTTGGTCTTTTGGTTTGTGTATTTTCGTTCTGTTGTAATGACTATACATTTTTGAGATTTATAAGATGTGATTCCTTATATTTCCGTGTGATGTGATGGGTGATTCTTGTTGTTAGTTAGTGTGGACCAAGGG
The DNA here is from genome assembly GCA_963576765.1 of Draba incana. Classification (NCBI taxonomy): domain Eukaryota; kingdom Viridiplantae; phylum Streptophyta; class Magnoliopsida; order Brassicales; family Brassicaceae; genus Draba; species Draba incana. The sequence continues at coordinate 16,980,169 of OY755214.1, read as the reverse complement.
TTGGCCATTTTGTGATGATATTCCGGGTTAGGGAATATCGGGTTTGACCACAGGAAGTATTTCTAGTCAATAGATGTTTATGGACGTTTTAGGATATATTACTCTAGGGGTTGCGGTCCCGAATAACTCATTTGTGGAGATTGCAATCTCTGGTATACTTTTGGAGATAGTGTTCTCCAGTATACTGACTAGGATGGTGTTCCCCAGTGTGAGTGTTGGGACGATGGTCCTTGTGTTATCGATTACTCAAAGGATTGTGTTCCTACGAGTGAGAGGTGTGTAAATGAGTTAAGAGTAATAAATGTTTGAAAACGGGTGTATAGACGTCAGACTGAACGAGAGCCTCAGGCCGGTTTGGGTCAGGTTTTTGGTCTGAGTTAGACGGTTTATCGGGATTCGAGGAAAAATCCAGAGTAGTGTGGGAGAATTGTAACATCCGTGAACCAATTATTGATTTTTGGTAAGGGGTGTCGATCGACACCATTAGGTGTGTCGATCGACTCAAGGGTTATATGACCAGGTTCAGTTCGATTTTTAATCGCGGTTTCGTTTCGGTTTAAGGAAAAAACACTAGATTCTTGTTTGTGCAGCTTTGTTTGGCCGAGTTTTTAAGGGAATTTTAAGAAGATTGAGAGAGAAAAGAAGTCTTCTTGTGGATTGAGAATTCTAGGATCATTAGAAGAGGTGTTTGTAAGGTTTTGATCGTGGGAACTGTTTGTGAAACCGTGTTCTTCGTGGTGTTGATCGGTGCAGCAAAATCCCACGGTGGTCTCCAATGTTACTTATTCAGGGATTGTGTTTCCTAGCATAAGTAGTAAGAGATAGTGTTTTCTCAAGGGGGGGACGGTGGTCCCTTGTGTTACTTATTTGAGGATTGTGTTTCCCAGTATAAGTAGTATGAGATTATGTTTTCTCGAGGGATCGGTGGTTCCCTGGATACCTAAAGCTGAAAGGATTCGTTCTTGAGAGTTGAGGGGTATGTGCACTGATCACTCAAAGGATTTGTTCCTACGAGTGGGAGGGTGTAGTGATGAGTTAAGAGTGATAAATGTCTGGAACGTACGAATAATCATAGGATAAGTGATGTGCTTTGAAGGTCATGAATGGGTCTTGAGAAAGGTTGTTGTATTGCCAAGTGTGCAGGTAGAGCAGCGATGATATGGTGGAGTTTGATTAGCATGTTATTATCAAGAGGTAATTCCAGTCTTGAGGTGCTTGTACAGGTGAGAATTTATTACTCTATCGAATATTTTTCCTATATATATATCTTGATCTTGAGGGAGTGGAGTGGCATCGGCATCGTTACCTTGAGGGAGACGTCTTGAGAGTGCGATGATGTCGGTATAAGTATGAGTAATCAATGCCTAATTATGGCATAAGCATTAGACAGGATGGGGACCTCAGGGTTCGACAGGATGGGGACCTCAGGGTTCGAGAGTGTAATTCCATGTAATACCGGTTAGTGGATCATAACGTGCGATAAGTGTTAGCTAGTGGAAGTAAAGTATCTGGTTTTGAGTGAAGGGATGTAGAGTTGCCCATCCCAGAGATCATAAACTGTGTCAGACGCGGAGAGGACAATTCATTTTGTGGAGATTTTGCTGAGGATGTGTGTTTGAGAATGGGGTGATCATTGGGTGGGTCACTTGTGTGTGGCTAAGTTGTTTAGAAGAACAATTATTCAGGCGAGTATCGGGAGGGCTCCATATAAGGCTTTGTATGGGAGGGATTGTAGGGCATCTACATATTGGACCCAAATGGGGGAGAAAAGCATTGGTGGTGCGGGTTGTTTAGGAAACGACGGAAATGACCAGTGTTTTAAAGCTGAGCAAGAAGGAGGCTCATGATCGGCAGAGGAGTTATGTTGATAAAAGAAGATCAGAGTTGGAGTTGAGGTAGGAGATGGTGTGTATCTCAAGGTGTCAATGTTGAGGAAGGGTATGCGTACTTCAGAGGAGTTAGAGGCTAAGTTTTCTGGGATCTTCAGTCACTTTGTCGGTGTTGGCGAGGCCTTTGAGGATTCTTCAGAGGAGAGTTAAGGTGGTGCCTCGAAAGAAGTTTGCATTGTTGAGAGCTTTGCGGGTTTATGACATTTGGAGAAGGAAATTTGGGAACCTGAAGCAAGGATGGAGTTGAAGTTCTGAAAGTGGTTCGGCAAGCTGGTCGCTGTTTCAACTTCACTTTCTTTTGGTTCTAGTTTGGTTGTTTTAGCATGGGTTTTTTTGGTCTTTTGGTTTGTGTATTTTCGTTCTGTTGTAATGACTATACATTTTTGAGATTTATAAGATGTGATTCCTTATATTTCCGTGTGATGTGATGGGTGATTCTTGTTGTTAGTTAGTGTGGACCAAGGGTTGGCCATTTTGTGATGATATTCCGGGTTAGGGAATATCGGGTTTGACCACAGGAAGTATTTCTAGTCAATAGATGTTTATGGATGTTTTAGGATATATTACTCTAGGGGTTGCGGTCCCGAATAACTCATTTGTGGAGATTGCAATCTCTGGTATACTTTTGGAGATAGTGTTCTCCAGTATACTGACTAGGATGGTGTTCCCCAGTGTGAGTGTTGGGACGATGGTCCTTGTGTTATCGATTACTCAAAGGATTGTGTTCCTACGAGTGAGAGGTGTGTAAATGAGTTAAGAGTAATAAATGTTTGAAAACGGGTGTATAGACGTCAGACTGAACGAGAGCCTCAGGCCGGTTTGGGTCAGGTTTTTGGTCTGAGTTAGACGGTTTATCGGGATTCGAGGAAAAATCCAGAGTAGTGTGGGAGAATTGTAACATCCGTGAACCAATTATTGATTTTTGGTAAGGGGTATCGATCGACACCATTGGGTGTGTCGATCGACACAAGGGTTATATCACCAGGTTCAGTTCGATTTTTAATCGCGGTTTCGTTTCGGTGTAAGGAAAAAACACTAGATTCTCGTTTGTGCAGCTTTGTTTGGCCGAGTTTTTAAGGGAATTTTAAGAAGATTGAGAGAGAAAAGAAGTCTTCTTGTGGATTGAGAATTCTAGGATCGTTAGAAGAGGTGTTTGTAAGGTTTTGATCGTGGGAACTGTTTGTGAAACCGTGTTCTTCGTGGTGTTGATCGGTGCAGCAAAATCCCACGGTGGTCTCCAATGTTACTTATTCAGGGATTGTGTTTCCTAGCATAAGTAGTAAGAGATAGTGTTTTCTCAAGGGGGAGACGGTGGTTCCTTGTGTTACTTATTTGAGGATTGTGTTTCCCAGTATAAGTAGTATGAGATTGTGTTTTCTCGAAGGATCGGTGGTTCCCTGGATACCTAAAGCTGAAAGGATTCGTTCTTGAGAGTTGAGGGGTATGTGCACTGATCACTCAAAGGATTTGTTCCTACGAGTGGGAGGGTGTAGTGATGAGTTAAAAGTGATAAATGTCTGGAACGTACGAATAATCATAGGATAAGTGATGTGCTTTGAAGGTCATGAATGGGTCTTGAGAAAGGTTGTTGTATTGCCAAGTGTGCAGGTAGAGCAGCGATGATATGCTGGAGTTTGATTAGCATGTTATTATCAAGAGGTAATTCCAGTCTTGAGGTGCTTGTACAGGTGAGAATTTATTACTCTATCGAATATTTTTCCTATATATATATCCTGATCTTGAGGGAGTGGAGTGGCATCGGCATCGTTACCTCGAAGGAGACGTCTTGAGAGTGTGATGATGTCGGTATAAGTATGAGAAATCAATGCCTAATTATGGCATAAGCATTAGACAGGATGGGGACCTCAGGGTTCGACAGGATGGGGACCTCAGGGTTCGAGTGTGTAATTCCATGTAATACCGGTTAGTGGATCATAACGTGCGATAAGTGTCAGCTAGTGGAAGTAAAGTATCTGGTGGTGCGGGTTGTAGGGCATCTACATATTGGACCCAAATGGGGGAGAAAAGCATTGGTGGTGCGGGTTGTTTAGGAAACGACGGAAATGACCAGTGTTTTAAAGCTGAGCAAGAAGGAGGCTCATGATCGGCAGAGGAGTTATGTTGATAAAAGAAGATCAGAGTTGGAGTTGAGGTAGGAGATGGTGTGTATCTCAAGGTGTCAATGTTGAGGAAGGGTATGCGTACTTCAGAGGAGTTAGAGGCTAAGTTTTCTGGGATCTTCAGTCACTTTGTCGGTGTTGGCGAGGCCTTTGAGGATTCTTCAGAGGAGAGTTAAGGTGGTGCCTCGAAAGAAGTTTGCATTGTTGAGAGCTTTGCGGGTTTATGACATTTGGAGAAGGAAATTTGGGAACCTGAAGCAAGGATGGAGTTGAAGTTCTGAAAGTGGTTCGGCAAGCTGGTCGCTGTTTCAACTTCACTTTCTTTTGGTTCTAGTTTGGTTGTTTTAGCATGGGTTTTTTTGGTCTTTTGGTTTGTGTATTTTCGTTCTGTTGTAATGACTATACATTTTTGAGATTTATAAGATGTGATTCCTTATATTTCCGTGTGATGTGATGGGTGATTCTTGTTGTTAGTTAGTGTGGACCAAGGGTTGGCCATTTTGTGATGATATTCCGGGTTAGGGAATATCGGGTTTGACCACAGGAAGTATTTCTAGTCAATAGATGTTTATGGACGTTTTAGGATTTATTACTCTAGGGGTTGCGGTCCCGAATAACTCATTTGTGGAGATTGTGATCTCTGGTATACTTTTGGAGATACTGTTCTCCAGTATACTGACTAGGATGGTGTTCCCCAGTGTGAGTGTTGGGACGATGGTCCTTGTGTTATCGATTACTCAAAGGATTGTGTTCCTACGACTGAGAGGTGTGTAAATGAGTTAAGAGTAATAAATGTTTGAAAACGGGTGTATAGACGTCAGACTGAACGAGAGCCTCAGGCCGGTTTGGGTCAGGTTTTTGGTCTGAGTTAGACGGTTTATCGGGATTCGAGGAAAAATCCAGAGTAGTGTGGGAGAATTATAACATCCGTGAACCAATTATTGATTTTTTGGTAAGGGGTGTCGATCGACACCATTAGGTGTGTCGATCGACTCAAGGGTTATATGACCAGGTTCAGTTCGATTTTTAATCGCGGTTTCGTTTCAGTTTAAGGAAAAAACACTAGATTCTCGTTTGTGCAGCTTTGTTTGGCCGAGTTTTTAAGGGAATTTTAAGAAGATTGAGAGAGAAAAGAAGTCTTCTTGTGGATTGAGAATTCTAGGATCGTTAGAAGAGGTGTTTGTAAGGTTTTGATCGTGGGAACTGTTTGTGAAATCGTGTTCTTCGTGGTGTTGATCGGTGCAGCAAAATCCCAAGGTGGTCCCCGATGTCACTTATTCAGGGATTGTGTTTCCCAACATAAGTAGTAAGAGATAGTGTTTTCTCAAGGGGGGGACGGTGGTCCCTTGTGTTACTTATTTGAGGATTGTGTTTCCCAGTATAAGTAGTATGAGATTATGTTTTCTCGAGGGATCGGTGGCTCCCTGGATACCTAAAGCTGAAAGGATTCGTTCTTGAGAGTTGAGGGGTATATGCACTGATCACTCAAAGGATTTGTTCCTACGAGTGGGAGGGTGTAGTGATGAGTTAAGAGTGATAAATGTCTGGAACGTACGAATAATCATAGAATAAGTGATGTGCTTTGAAGGTCATGAATGGGTCTTCAGAAAGGTCCTTGTATTGCCAAGTGTGCAGTTAGAGCAGCGATGATATGCTGGAGTTTGATTAGCATGTTATTATCAAGAGGTAATTCCAGTCTTCAGGTGCTTGTACAGGTGAGAATTTATTACTCTATCGAATATTTTTCCTATATATATATCCTGATCTTGAGGGAGTGGAGTGGCATCGGCATCGTTACCTCGAAGGAGACGTCTTGAGAGTGTGATGATGTCGGTATAAGTATGAGAAATCAATGCCTAATTATGGCATAAGCATTAGACAGGATGGGGACCTCAGGGTTCGACAGGATGGGGACCTCAGGGTTCGAGTGTGTAATTCCATGTAATACCGGTTAGTGGATCATAACGTGCGATAAGTGTCAGCTAGTGGAAGTAAAGTATCTGGTTTTGAGTGAAGGGATGTAAAGTTGCCCATCCCAGAGATCATAAACGGCGTCAGACGCGGAGAGGACAATTCATTTAGTGGAGATTTTGCTGAGGATGTGTGTTTGAGAATGGGGTGATCATTGGGTGGGTCACTTGTGTGTGGCTAAGTTGTTTAGAAGAACAATTATTCAGGCGAGTATCGGGAGGGCCCCATATAAGGCTTTGTATGGGAGGGATTGTAGGGCATCTACATATTGGACCCAAATGGGGGAGAAAAGCATTGTTGGTGCGGGTTGTTTAGGAAACGACGGAAATGACCCGTGTTTTAAAGCTGAGCAAGAAGGAGGCTCATGATCGGCAGAGGAGTTATGTTGATAAAAGAAGATCAGCGTTGGAGTTGAGGTAGGAGATGGTGAGTATCTCAAGGTGTCAATGTTGAGGAAGTGTATGCGTACTTCGGAGGAGTTAGAGGTAAAGTTTTTTGGGATGTTCAGTCAGTTTGTCGGTGTTGGCGAGGCCTTTGAGGATTCTCGAGAGGAGAGTTAAGGTGGTGCCTCGAAAGAAGTTTGCATTGTTGAGAGCTTTGCGGGTTTATGACAATTGGAGAAGGAAATTTGGGAACCTGAAGCAAGGATGGAGTTGAAGTTCTGAAAGTGGTTCGGCAAGCTGGTCGCTGTTTCAACTTCACTTTCTTTTGGTTCCAGTTTGGTTGTTTTAGCATAGGTTTTTTTGGTCGTTTGGTTTGTGTATTTTCGTTCTGTTGTAATGACTATACATTTTTGAGATTTATAAGATGTGATTCCTTATATTTCCGTGTGATGTGATGGGTGATTCTTGTTGTTAGTTAGTGTGGACCAAGGGTTGGCCATTTTGTGATGATATTCCGGGTTAGGGAATATCAGGTTTGACCACAGGAAGTATTTCTAGTCAATAGATGTTTATGGACGTTTTAGGATTTATTACTCTAGGGGTTGCGGTCCCGAAAAACTCATTTGTGGAGATTGCGATCTCTGGTATACTTTTGGAGATAATGTACTCCAGTATACTGACTAGGATGGTGTTCCCCAGTGTGAGTGTTGGGACGATGGTCCTTGTGTTATCGATTACTCAAAGGATTGTGTTCCTACGACTGAGAGGTGTGTAAATGAGTTAAGAGTAATAAATGTTTGAAAACGGGTGTATAGACGTCAGACTGAACGAGAGCCTCAGGCCGGTTTGGGTCAGGTTTTTGGTCTGAGTTAGACGGTTTATCGGGATTCGAGGAAAAATCCAGAGTAGTGTGGGAGAATTGTAACATCCGTGAACCAATTATTGATTTTTGGTAAGGGGTGTCGATCGACACCATTAGGTGTGTCGATCGACACAAGGGTTATATGACCAGGTTCAGTTCGATTTTTAATCGCGGTTTCGTTTTGGTTTAAGGAAAAAACACTAGATTCTCGTTTGTGCAGCTTTGTTTGGCCGAGTTTTTAAGGGAATTTTAAGAAGATTGACAGAGAAAAGAAGTCTTCTTGTGGATTGAGAATTCTAGGATCGTTAGAAGAGGTGTTTGTAAGGTTTTGATCGTGGGAACTGTTTGTGAAACCGTGTTCTTCGTGGTGTTGATCGGTGCAGCAAAATCCCATGGTGGTCCCCGATTTCACTTATTCAGGGATTGTGTTTCCCAACATAAGTAGTAAGAGATAGTGTTTTCTCAAGGGGGGGACGGTGGTCCCTTGTGTTACTTATTTAAGGATTGTGTTTCCCAGCATAAGTAGTATGAGATTATGTTTTCTCGAGGGATCGGTGGTTCCCTGGATACCTAAAGCTGAAAGGATTCGTTCTTGAGAGTTGAGGGGTATATGCACTGATCACTCAAAGGATTTGTTCCTACGAGTGGGAGGGTGTAGTGATGAGTTAAGAGTGATAAATGTCTGGAACGTACGAATAATCATAGAATAAGTGATGTGCTTTGAAGGTCATGAATGGGTCTTTAGAAAGGTCCTTGTATTGCCAAGTGTGCAGTTAGAGCAGCGATGATATGCTGGAGTTTGATTAGCATGTTATTATCAAGAGGTAATTCCAGTCTTCATGTGCTTGTACAGGTGAGAATTTATTACTCTATCGAATATTTTTCCTATATATATATCCTGATCTTGAGGGAGTGGAGTGGCATCGGCATCGTTACCTCGAAGGAGACGTCTTGAGAGTGTGATGATGTCGGTATAAGTATGAGAAATCAATGCCTAATTATGGCATAAGCATTAGACAGGATGGGGACCTCAGGGTTCGACAGGATGGGGACCTCAGGGTTCGAGTGTGTAATTCCATGTAATACCGGTTAGTGGATCATATCGTGCGATAAGTGTCAGCTAGTGGATGTAAAGTATCTGGTTTTGAGTGAAGGGATGTAAAGTTGCCCATCCCAGAGATCATAAACGGCGTCAGACGCGGAGAGGACAATTCATTTAGTGGAGATTTTGCTGAGGATGTGTGTTTGAGAATGGGGTGATCATTGGGTGGGTCACTTGTGTGTGGCTAAGTTGTTTAGAAGAACAATTATTCAGGCGAGTATCGGGAGGGCCCCATATAAGGCTTTGTATGGGAGGGATTGTAGGGCATCTACATATTGGACCCAAATGGGGGAGAAAAGCATTGTTGGTGCGGGTTGTTTAGAAAACGACGGAAATGACCCATGTTTTAAAGCTGAGCAAGAAGGAGGCTCATGATCGGCAGAGGAGTTATGTTGATAAAAGAAGATCAGCGTTGGAGTTGAGGTAGGAGATGGTGAGTATCTCAAGGTGTCAATGTTGAGGAAGTGTATGCGTACTTCGGAGGAGTTAGAGGTTAAGTTTTTTGGGATGTTCAGTCAGTTTGTCGGTGTTGGCGAGGCCTTTGAGGATTCTCGAGAGGAGAGTTAAGGTGGTGCCTCGAAAGAAGTTTGCATTGTTGAGACCTTTGCGGGTTTATGACAATTGGAGAAGGAAATTTGGGAACCTGAAGGAAGGATGGAGTTGAAGTTCTGAAAGTGGTTCGGCAAGCTGGTCGCTGTTTCAACTTCACTTTCTTTTGGTTCTAGTTTGGTTGTTTTAGCATGGGTTTTTTTGGTCGTTTGGTTTGTGTATTTTCGTTCTGTTGTAATGACTATACATTCTTGAGATTTATAAGATGTGATTCCTTATATTTCCGTGTGATGTGATGGGTGATTCTTGTTGTTAGTTAGTGTGGACCAAGGGTTGGCCATTTTGTGATGATATTCCGGGTTAGGGAATATCGGGTTTGACCACAGGAAGTATTTCTAGTCAATAGATGTTTATGGACGTTTTAGGATTTATTACTCTAGGGGTTGCGGTCCCGAATAACTCATTTGTGGAGATTGTGATCTCTGGTATACTTTTGGAGATAATGTTCTCCAGTATACTGACTAGGATGGTATTCCCCAGTGTGAGTGTTGGGACGATGGTCCTTGTGTTATCGATTACTCAAAGGATTGTGTTCCTTCGACTGAGAGGTGTGTAAATGAGTTAAGAGTAATAATTGTTTGAAAACGGGTGTATAGACGTCAGACTGAACGAGAGCCTCAGGCCGGTTTGGGTCAGGTTTTTGGTCTGAGTTAGACGGTTTATCGGGATTCGAGGAAAAATCCAGAGTAGTGTGGGAGAATTGTAACATCCGTGAACCAATTATTGATTTTTGGTAAGGGGTGTCGATCGACACCATTGGGTGTGTCGATCGACAAAAGGGTTATATGACCAGGTTCAGTTCGATTTTTAATCGCGGTTTCGTTTCGGTTTGAGGAAAAAACACTAGATTCTCGTTTGTGCAGCTTTGTTTGGCCGAGTTTTTAAGGGAATTTTAAGAAGATTGAGAGAGAAAAGAAGTCTTCTTGTGGATTGAGAATTCTAGGATCGTTAGAAGAGGTGTTTGTAAGGTTTTGATCGTGGGAACTGTTTGTGAAACCGTGTTCTTCGTGGTGTTGATCGGTGCAGCAAAATCCCACGGTGGTCCCCGATGTCACTTATTCAGGGATTGTGTTTCCCAACATAAGTAGTAAGAGATAGTGTTTTCTCAAGGGGGGGACGGTGATCCCTTGTGTTACTTATTTGAGGATTGTGTTTCCCAGTATAAGTAGTATGAGATTATGTTTTCTCGAGGGATCGGTGGTTCCCTGGATACCTAAAGCTGAAAGGATTCGTTCTTGAGAGTTGAGGGGTATATGCACTGATCACTCAAAGGATTTGTTCCTACGAGTGGGTGGGTGTAGTGATGAGTTAAGAGTGATAAATGTCTGGAACGTACGAATAATCATAGGATAAGTGATGTGCTTTGAAGGTCATGAATGGGTCTTGAGAAAGGTCCTTGTATTGCCAAGTGTGCAGTTAGAGCAGCGATGATATGCTGGAGTTTGATTAGCATGTTATTATCAAGAGGTAATTCCAGTCTTCAGGTGCTTGTACAGGTGAGAATTTATTACTCTATCGAATATTTTTCCTATATATATATCCTGATCTTGAGGGAGTGGAGTGGCATCGGCATCGTTACCTCGAGGGAGACGTCTTGAGAGTGTGCTGATGTCGGTATAAGTATGAGTAATCAATGCCTAATTATGGCATAAGCATTAGACAGGATGGGGACCTCAGGGTTCGACAGGATGGGGACCTCAGGGTTCGAGTGTGTAATTCCATGTAATACCGGTTAGTGGATCATAACGTGCGATAAGTGTCAGCTAGTGGAAGTAAATTATCTGGTTTTGAGTGAAGGGATGTAAAGTTGCCCATCCCAGAGATCAAAAACTGCGTCAGACGCGGAGAGGACAATTCATTTAGTGGAGATTTTGCTGAGGATGTGTGTTTGAGAATAGGGTGATCATTGGGTGGGTCACTTGTGTGTGGCTAAGTTGTTTAGAAGAACAATTATTCAGTTGAGTATCGGGAGGGCTCCATATGAGGCTTTGTATGGGAGGGATTGTAGGGCATCTACATATTGGACCCAAATGGGGGAGAAAAGCATTGTTGGTGCGGGTTGTTTAGGAAACGACGGAAATGACCTGTGTTTAAAAGCTGAGCAAGAAGGAGGCTCATGATCGGCAGAGGAGTTATGTTGATAAAAGAAGATCAGAATTGAAGTTGAGGTAGGAGATGGTGTGTATCTCAAGGTGTCAATGTTGAGGAAGTGTATGCGTACTTCGGAGGAGTTAGAGGCTAAGTTTTCTGGGATCTTCAGTCAGTTTATCGGTGTTGGCGAGGCCTTTGAGGATTCTCGAGAGGAGAGTTAAGGTGGTGCTTTGAAAGAAGTTTGCATTGTTGAGAGCTTTGCGGGTTTATGACATTTGGAGAAGGAAATTTGGGAACCTGAAGCAAGGATGGAGTTGAAGTTCTTAAAGTGGTTCGGCAAGCTGGTCGCTGTTTCAACTTCACTTTCTTTTGGTTCCAGTTTGGTTGTTTTAGCATGGGTTTTTTGGTCTTTTGGTTTGTGTATTTTCGTTCTGTTGTAATGACTATACATTTTTGAGATTTATAAGATGTGATTCCTTATATTTTCGTGTGATGTGATGGGTGATTCTTGTTGTTAGTTAGTGTGGACCAAGGGTTGGCCATTTTGTGATGATATTCCGGGTTAGGGAATATCGGGTTTGACCACAGGAAGTATTTCTAGTCAATAGATGTTTATGGACGTTTTAGGATTTATTACTCTAGGGGTTGCGGTCCCGAATAACTCATTTGTGGAGATTGCGATCTCTGGTATACTTTGGGAGATAATGTTCTCCCGTATACTGACTAGGATGGTGTTCCCCAGTGTGAGTGTTGGGACGATGGTCCTTGTGTTATCGATTACTCAAAGGATTGTGTTCCTACGAGTGAGAGGTGTGTAAATGAGTTAAGAGTAATAAATGTTTGAAAACGGGTGTATAGACGTCAGACTGAACGAGAGCCTCAGGCCGGTTTGGGTCAGGTTTTTGGTCTGAGTTAGACGGTTTATCGGGATTCGAGGAAAAATCCAGAGTAGTGTGGGAGAATTATAACATCCGTGAACCAATTATTGATTTTTGGTAAGGGGTGTCGATCGATACCATTGGGTGTGTCGATCGACACAAGGGTTATATGACCAGGTTCAGTTCGATTTTTAATCGCGGTTTCGTTTCGGTTTGAGGAAAAAACACTAGATTCTCGTTTGTGCAGCTTTGTTTGGCCGAGTTTTTAAGGGAATTTTAAGAAGATTGAGAGAGAAAAGAAGTCTTCTTGTGGATTGAGAATTCTAGGATCGTTAGAAGAGGTGTTTGTAAGGTTTTGATCGTGGGAACTGTTTGTGAAACCGTGTTCTTCGTGGTGTTGATCGGTGCAGCAAAATCCCACGGTGGTCTCCAATGCTACTTATTCAGGGATTGTGTTTCCCAACATAAGTAGTAAGAGATAGTGTTTTCTCAAGGGGGGGACGGTGGTCCCTTGTGTTACTTATTTGAGGATTGTGTTTCCCATTATACGTAGTATGAGATTGTGTTTTCTCAAGGGATCGTTGGTTCCCTGGATACCTAAAGCTGAAAGGATTCGTTCTTGAGAGTTGAGGGGTATGTGCACTGATCACTCAAAGGATTTGTTCCTACGAGTGGGAGGGTGTAGTGATGAGTTAAGAGTGATAAATGTCTGGAACGTACGAATAATCATAGGATAAGTGATGTGCTTTGAAGGTCATGAATGGGTCTTGAGAAAGGTCCTTGTATTGCCAAGTGAGCAGTTAGAGCAGCGATGATATGCTGGAGTTTGATTAGCATGTTATTATCAAGAGGTAATTCCAGTCTTCAGGTGCTTGTACAGGTGAGAATTTATTACTCTATCGAATATTTTTCCTATATATATATCCTGATCTTGAGGGAGTGGAGTGGCATCGGCATCGTTACCTCGTGGGAGACGTCTTGAGAGTGTGATGATGTCGGTATAAGTATGAGTAATCAATGCCTAATTATGGCATAAGCATTAGACAGGATAGGGACCTCAGGGTTCGACAGGATGGGGACCTCTTGGTTTGAGAGTGTAATTCCATGTAATACCGGTTACTGGATCATAACGTGCGATAAGTGTCAGCTAGTGGAAGTAAAGTATCTGGTTTTGAGTGAAGGGATGTAGAGTTGCCCATCCCAGAGATCATAAATTGCGTCAGACGCGGAGAGGACTATTCATTTAGTGGAGATTTTGCTGAGGATGTGTATTTGAGAATGGGGTGATCATTGGGTGGGTCACTTGTGTGTGGCTAAGTTGTTTAGAAGAACAATTATTCAGGCGAGTATCGGGAGGGCCCCCTATAAGGCTTTGTATGGGAGGGATTGTAGGGCATCTACATATTGGACCCAAATGGGGGAGAAAAGCATTGTTGGTGCGGGTTGTTTAGGAAACAACGGAAATGACCCGTGTTTTAAAGCTGAGCAAGATGGAGGCTCATGATCGGCAGAGGAGTTATGTTGATAAAAGAAGATCAGAGTTGGAGTTGAGGTAGGAGATGGTGTGTATCTCAAAGTGTCAATGTTGAGGAAGTGTATGCGTACTTCGGAGGAGTTAGAGGCTAAGTTTTCTGGGATCTTCAGTCAGTTTGTCGTGTTGGCGAGGCCTTTGAGGATTCTCGAGAGGAGAGTTAAGGTAGTGCCTCGAAAGAAGTTTGCATTGTTGAGAGCTTTGCGGATTTATGACATTTGGAGAAGGAAGTTTGGGAACCTGAAGCAAGGATGGAGTTGAAGTTCTGAAAGTGGTTCGGCAAGCTGGTCGCTGTTTCAATTTCACTTTCTTTTGGTTCCAGTTTGGTTGTTTTAGCATGGGTTTTTTTTGTCTTTTGGTTTGTGTATTTTCGTTCTGTTGTAATGACTATACATTTTTGAGATTTATAAGATGTGATTCCTTATATTTCTGTGTGATGTGATGGTTGATTCTAGTTGTTAGTTAGTGTGGACCAAGGGTTGGCCATTTTGTGATGATATTCCGGATTAGGGAATATCGGGTTTGACCACAGGAAGTATTTCTAGTCAATAGATGTTTATGGACGTTTTAGGATATATTACTCTAGGGGTTGCGGTCCCGAATAACTCATTTGTGGAGATTGCAATCTATGGTATACTTTTGGAGATAGTGTTCTCCAGTATACTGACTAGGATGGTGTTCCCCAGTGTGAGTGTTGGGACGATGGTCCTTGTGTTATCGATTACTCAAAGGATTGTGTTCCTACGAGTGAGAGGTGTGTAAATGAGTTAAGAGTAATAAATGTTTGAAAACGGGTGTATAGACGTCAGACTGAACGAGAGCCTCAGGCCGGTTTGGGTCAGGTTTTTGGTCTGAGTTAGACGGTTTATCGGGATTCGAGGAAAAATCCAGAGTAGTGTGGGAGAATTGTAACATCCGTGAACCAATTATTGATTTTTGGTAAGGGGTATCGATCGACACCATTGGGTGTGTCGATCGACACAAGGGTTATATCACCAGGTTCAGTTCGATTTTTAATCGCGGTTTCGTTTTGGTGTAAGGAAAAAACACTAGATTCTCGTTTGTGCAGCTTTGTTTGGCCGAGTTTTTAAGGGAATTTTAAGAAGATTGAGAGAGAAAAGAAGTCTTCTTGTGGATTGAGAATTCTAGGATCGTTAGAAGAGGTGTTTGTAAGGTTTTGATCGTGGGAACTGTTTGTGAAACCGTGTTCTTCGTGGTGTTGATCGGTGCAGCAAAATCCCACGGTGGTCTCCAATGTTACTTATTCAGGGATTGTGTTTCCTAGCATAAGTAGTAAGAGATAGTGTTTTCTCAAGGGGGAGACGGTGGTTCCTTGTGTTACTTATTTGAGGATTGTGTTTCCCTGTATAAGTAGTATGAGATTGTGTTTTCTCGAAGGATCGGTGGTTCTCTGGATACCTAAAGCTGAAAGGATTCGTTCTTGAGAGTTGAGGGGTATGTGCACTGATCACTCAAAGGATTTGTTCCTACGAGTGGGAGGGTGTAGTGATGAGTTAAGAGTGATAAATGTCTGGAACGTACGAATAATCATAGGATAAGTGATGTGCTTTGAAGGTCATGAATGGGTCTTGAGAAAGGTTGTTGTATTGCCAAGTGTGCAGGTAGAGCAGCGATGATATGCTGGAGTTTGATTAGCATGTTATTATCAAGAGGTAATTCCAGTCTTGAGGTGCTTGTACAGGTGAGAATTTATTACTCTATCGAATATTTTTCCTATATATATATCCTGATCTTGAGGGAGTGGAGTGGCATCGGCATCGTTACCTTGAGGGAGACGTCTTGAGAGTGTGATGATGTCAGTATAAGTATGAGTAATCAATGCCTAATTATGGCATAAGCATTAGACAGGATGGGGACCTCAGGGTTCGACAGGATGGGGACCTCAGGGTTCGAGAGTGTAATTCCATGTAATACCGGTTAGTGGATCATAACGTGCAATAAGTGTTAGCTAGTGGAAGTAAAGTATCTGGTTTTGAGTGAAGGGATGTAGAGTTGCCCATCCCAGAGATCATAAACTGTGTCAGACGCGGAGAGGACTATTCATTTAGTGGAGATTTTGCTGAGGATGTGTGTTTGAGAATTGGGTGATCATTGGGTGGGTCACTTGTGTGTGGCTAAGTTGTTTAGAAGAACAATTATTCAGGCGAGTATCAGGAGGGCTCCATATAAGGCTTTGTATGGGAGGGATTGTAGGGCATCTACATATTGGACCCAAATGGGGGAGAAAAGCATTGGTGGTGCGGGTTGTTTAGGAAACGACGGAAATGACCAGTGTTTTAAAGCTGAGCAAGAAGGAGGCTCATGATCGGCAGAGGAGTTATGTTGATAAAAGAAGATCAGAGTTGGAGTTGAGGTAGGAGATGGTGTGTATCTCAAGGTGTCAATGTTGAGGAAGGGTATGCGTACTTCAAAGGAGTTAGAGGCTAAGTTTTCTGGGATCTTCAGTCACTTTGTCGGTGTTGGCGAGGCCTTTGAGGATTCTTCAGAGGAGAGTTAAGGTGGTGCCTCGAAAGAAGTTTGCATTGTTGAGAGCTTTGCGGGTTTATGACATTTGGAGAAGGAAATTTGGGAACCTGAAGCAAGGATGGAGTTGAAGTTCTGAAAGTGGTTCGGCAAGCTGGTCGCTGTTTCAACTTCACTTTCTTTTGGTTCCAGTTTGGTTGTTTTAGCATGGGTATTTTTGGTCTTTTGGTTTGTGTATTTTCGTTCTGTTGTAATGACTATACATTTTTGAGATTTATAAGATGTGATTCCTTATATTTCCGTGTGATGTGATGGGTGATTCTTGTTGTTAGTTAGTGTGGAGCAAGGGTTGGCCATTTTGTGATGATATTCCGGGTTAGGGAATATCGGGTTTGACCACAGGAAGTATTTCTAGTCAATAGATGTTTATGGACGTTTTAGGATTTATTACTCTAGGGGTTGCGGTACCGAATAACTCATTTGTGGAGATTGCGATCTCTGGTATACTTTTGGAGATAGTGTTCTCCAGTATACTGACTAGGATGGTGTTCCCCAGTGTGAGTGTTGGGACGATGGTCCTTGTGTTATCGATTACTCAAAGGATTGTGTTCCTACGAGTGAGAGGTGTGTAAATGAGTTAAGAGTAATAAATGTTTGAAAACGGGTGTATAGACATCAGACTGAACGAGAGCCTCAGGCCGGTTTGGGTCAGGTTTTTGGTCTGAGTTAGACGGTTTATCGGGATTCGAGGAAAAATCCAGAGTAGTGTGGGAGAATTGTAACATCCGTGAACCAATTATTGATTTTTGGTAAGGAGTGTCGATCGACACCATTGGGTGTGTCGATCGACACAAGGGTTATATGACCAGGTTCAGTTAGATTTTTAATCGCGGTTTCGTTTCGGGTTAAGGAAAAAACACTAGATTCTCGTTTGTGCAGCTTTGTTTGGCCGAGTTTTTAAGGGAATTTTAAGAAGTTTGAGAGAGAAAAGAAGTCTTCTTGTGGATTGAGAATTCTAGGATCGTTAGAAGAGGTGTTTGTAAGGTTTTGATCGTGGGAACTGTTTGTGAAACCGTGTTCTTCGTGGTGTTGATCGGTGCAGCAAAATCCCAGCCTTGTAGAGTCTGACTTCCGCGGTTGAATCCTTATTCATACCCTTTTTCCTATCCGAATTCGAGGTGATAGCATGATCGTTGTTATGGAATTGAATATTAGGGTTATCGATGATTGAGTTTGTAGAATTGATATGGATTGTTGTTATTTTTGTGGCTATGGCATGATTGTTGTATGTTATACGTACTGTTGAGCGATGTGATTGATCGTTCGTTGATTCATAATCGAGCCACGAGAGGATTTGACTCGATCATGGATTCTACGAGTAGTGTCAATCGACACCTAGAGGAAATGTCGATCGACACCACCTTTGTGTTTCGTTTTGGTTTATGGTTACGAAAAGAGTGTTGATCGACACCTAGAGGTTGTGTCGATCGACACCTTGTTACGAAAAGAGTGTTGATCGACACCTAGAGGCTTGAAATTAACCATTGAGAATTAGTATTTATTGGAATACTAAATTTGGGTTAATTATTTATTAAGCTCAAATTTTCCTTTGAACTACTCTCTCAAATTAACAGATCATTTTAGTTTTTAGGCTTATCGAATCAATAGGGAATCAGAAACACAATAGATCAATATGCTCGAATTATGCTAAGTAGAATAATAAGAATGCAAGTAAATAAAGCAGTAGATGAAATCGGTTGTAAGACAATTAAAATAAAAGCTAGGCACAGGAAATTTCTGAGGTGTATCAAAATTGCAGATAACAAATTAAAGATAGGAATATTAAGCACAGTTCAGGAACTTGAAACATTGTTGTAAAGTAAATCAACTGTCGTTGCAAATACTATCTATGGTTAAACCCTAGAACCAATTGTCGTTGCAAAATCAGATTAATTTAAACAAGCAATAAATTCAGGTTCAATTGTTCACAAAATCCTAAACCAAATGTCTCTGCGAAGAAGAATTTTGCTCATCAAAAACTAGTTCAAGCAATTAATAAAACTGTCGTTTCTATTATTTAACCTAAGATCAGATTTCAGTTCGCGAGGCTAAAATCAGCAATAAACATAAGTTAAGATGAAGAACTTCTAATGATATTATCCTAGCGGTTGAATTAAATATAGCAATTCATCAAACACCATTTAAAATCCCTAAACCTAATAGGGTAACTACTCATACATAATAGAAGAAGAAAACATCTTTATTAATTGAAGATATCTATTAAACTAAGTAAAATAAAGCGTCAGCCTAAAAATGGCTGAAAACACATATATATAGGTTACAAAAAACGTCATGGGCCTAATTGCAAATATCTGGGCTTTCTGACGCAAAACGAAAATCATCCAAAATTGGGATTTGGGCTTTACCAACCATGGTGTCGATAGACACTGATAGTGGTGACGATCGACACCAGCTTTAAACTCTTCGTGTCGAGCGATAGATCACTCGTGTCGCTCGACAGGCTCTGCAGATTCCAACTCTGAATTTGCGACTTTGATTCTTCGTTCCATTTTGCTCCATAATGCTCCAGTATATACCAATAAAGCTCCAAGCGTCCTTGTACCTAATATTTAACACAAAAGACCGAAAACACCAAAAGACTTTAGATAAAGACTTATATCATAGTCTAAAACGGGTAAAAATCATGATATATCATTATTTATTTAATTAAAAAAATAAGACTGGTTGTTTTAGTAGAGTTACCTTCCAGGCTAAAGAAGTCACGAAGCTAAAATGGAGAACCATAGGCTATATATTACTCCCTCCGTTTAAATATATAAGCTGTTTTGGGGTTTTTGTTTTGTTTCATAATATAAGCTGTTTTACCATCCCTATGTAAAAGAAATACTAATAAAATAAAGATTTATTTTAAAACAGTTCAAAAGTAAAAATGTTACAGTTTACGATAAAAGTAGAAAAGTAGTACTACTTTCCAAAGTAAAACCTCTCGTCGCTCTTTATTTGAACGATTCTTTCTGGTTTGTCCCAAGTTTTGTTCATCTTCAGATGAATCTTCGTATTCTGTTTAAAAAAACAAAAGAATTATGGACAAAAATTTCAAAACGTATAATAAGGAAATTGTTTTTTTTTGTCATGACCTACATTAAAATATTTAAACAACAAAATCCTAACTGATTTTAAAAGAGCTTAAATAATTGTAATGTAAAAACAATGAGAAACTATTTTCAAACAAAAAATATGAGAACTAATGAGGGAAACAGAAAGAGGAAAAATAGGAACTGAAAAATTAAAGCAAACGATTCGTAAATAAAAAAGGTTCCTGAAATAATTGGAATATCTTCATCTTCATTGTTAAAACTTTCTCGTGGGAGTTCGTTTAAATCAAACATAAACTCATTTTCTTCACTTAGAAAAGACATACTCAAACCACAAAATTTAAAGCTATAGAAGAATATAGAAACCATTTATATCTTGAAGCTTAAATAAGCAGAAAATGATTCACGAAGTTTTACTTTGGCTCCAATGAAAAGTTTCGAATTTTAAGTTCAAAATTAGTTTTCTAAAACTGGCTCCACATTTTTCTCGAAAGTGCAACACACCAGGACCTTTGGCATTCTCCTTTGTCTTCACATAATCTTTGGCATCCCCTTTAATTGATTGTTTTTATTAAATTAATGTTTTAAAAAAAAAAGTACTTTTACGAAACAAAAGATCAATTTTCTTAAATACTCTGCTTTTAACTAAAACAGCATATATATTGAAACAGAGGGAGTATTATTGTATCTGTTAGCTGGTTTGGTCTCCGGCTGTAATTTCCAAACAGGGATATGAATTCAAAAGGGATAGGATCAATTGTGATTAAAACATGAAGGAAGGCTAAACAGGTGGTCTTACCACAACTCCTATCGATTCTCTATCTTCGGCTGCAAACAAGATCTTGGAGAATTTCAGAGTCTTGATACATTAAACTGCCCAGAACCAGCTTTCCACAGAAGCATCATGTGGAGAGAGAGAGAGAGAAATGGGAGAAGGCATGGTGAAAAGCCATCCACACCGATGCGACTTGTTAGGCTAATAAACGGAAGAGATGAAGAACCGACTCAATTCATACAAGGTTTAGGGACAAACGTTTCAAGGAAAGCCTTGTTTTCTGGTTTAGCACTAGAACATATTAAGAACATTGAATCCCAATATGTCTAATATTTAAGAAACGAAGGCTTTATTATAAAACGATCTTTTGGTTTGAATAAATTTTACATTTGTTTAAAATAATAAAAAAACAAATTTACAAAAGTTTAAAAGTGAAGATTGCAAGTATTTTATACATTGTGTGAATTTAAGATTCTCCCTATCTCTCTGTCATTTAATTTAAGGAATGTGAGTGATCTCGAGAAGAATCTTGTGAATAGACTGAGATTTAGAGAAGAAAGGGCAATGATCACTTCTTTTGATCTTATAAACTCCTTCGGTACTATTGTCTCTAACCAATTTCTCTTGAATGTCAGGTGAAAGTGCCAAATCGTCGAGCGTCTGAACATAGAATCTCCGACCTTTCCCATATCTTTCCGCACTTAGCGACACTTTCTCCATCATCGGACCTAATGGTACCGGTCGCATCGAGATCATGGACAATGCAATGTCCTGAAACAATTTAGAAAAATTTCAACAGTCAAAGGTTATGTCTCAAACCAAAACATTAACAATGTTTTTTGGTGTTTTTTTACTCAAACCAAACTTATTAAGAAATTGAATTCATTATACATTAACCTTAAATACATTTTAACTATCCTATAAATATAAAGTATTAACAAAATTAATGTATGTTTTTACATATTTAAGCTTTTATCTAACCAAAAATATTCAAACTGAACTGAAACTCTTTGCTTCTAGTTTGGTATATACCGAAAACCGAATGTCCACCAGTTGGGATTTGGCAACTGATCACTTAGACGTGTTCTTGTAAGTGTGTACCTTATTGGGTGACTGATTGAAGTACAAGCCTTTCATGTCTTGTTTCTCGAACATGAACCCCGTCGCAGGCTTGTCCTTGCCGTTTCCATACAGCAAGAACTGCGACTCTTTCATGAACCGTTCTGCAGAACCAAGCTGCAATGGAGACACTTTCTCAGAATGTGAGGGCAAACACAGAAACAAGGGATATTCACAAGATGAAAAGAAACCTAAGTCCAACTTCTTTATCTTCGAAACGATTTCGATTCTAAACGTTTCCGCGAAATGGTTTGCGATTCGTTCAATGATCAGAATATAACGTTTCCACGAACGTTTTTAAGCGAGTTTGTGATTCGTTCTTTCGATCAAAATAATCGGCTCTGGTTATTTCCAGTGAGTTTGCGATTTGCTTTCCGATGATATAAACACGTTTCCGCGAACACTTTACAAGTGAGTTTGCGATCTGTGTTGATATGTGGTTCATTGTTCTGATAAAACATTTATCGTGGCTCCTGGTTTTGTTATTGCTTTTGTTTCTTGTGGCTTAAGCAATCTAAACTAACCGGTTTATTCTTGGTTCAATAATCATTCACCACAGAACGTTCAAGGCATTATAATGTTTCATGCATTCGGTGTTTGAATATTATAATTGAACTGTCATAGCAATAACCATAATTGTTTATATTGCTTTATGTTGACAATTGTTTTACAGAACAATATTGTTAAAACGTGTACTAATCTGTTGAGATTAAGCACTTAATTTTTTATTATCATTCGATGTTAATTTGTGTGTTATTTTAAATTGAATATTGATTGTCTCTTATTTTCTGTGTCATTAAACAATGGCTGGAAACAATGATATGTGTGTTGTTGTAACTGAAACCAACATGGTGGAAGACAACCCGATTGAATGGTACTATGATACTGGTGCTACTACACATATCTGTTCTGACAAGACAATGATCCAAGTTTACAAAAAGAACATGAGGAACACTGAGGAAAAGCTATTCATGGGGAACGAGTCTGTGTCAAAGATTGAAGGAAAAGGCAAAGTGGTTCTGAGGCTGACTTCAGGACGTGACCTTTACCTCCAGGATGTGAAACATGTACCTGATATGAGGAAGAATTTGATCTCCGGATCGATCCTGAGCTAGCATGGATTCGCTGCGAATCTCGAGGCTAATGAACTTGTCATTAGGAAACGTGGGGTGGTTTTGGGTAAGGGGTTTGTTAAGAGGGGACTCGTCAAATTGTCTGTATCGACAATCCTCCCGAAATTTGGTTCTGTTGTTGTTTCAACTCCAATGAATGAAAAACCTCTTGCTTACTTGATTGAGTCGTTCGATATTTGGCATGAACATTTGGGACATGTAAATTATAAAACAATTCAAAAAAAATACAAAATATGAATTTAATCCCAAAATGCAAATCAAGTAAAGAAAAATGTGAAGTCTGCGTTCAGGCAAAACTCACTAAAAAACCATCACCCCAAGTTGAAAGAACCGAACCTCTAGGTTTAATACACACAGACTTGTGTGATTTAAAATATGTGCAAACTAGAGGCGGTAAAAAGTACTTTGTCACCTTCATAGACGATTGCACAAGATTTTGTTATGTATACTTGTTACGTAGCAAAGATGAAGCGCTGGAAAAATTTAAAGAGTATAAACTCGAAGTCGAAAACCAGCTTCAGAAAACTATTAAAATAGTTAGAAGTGATAGAGGAGGGGAGTATAGTGAACCATTTAATGCATTTTGCAGAGAAAATGACATTATACATCAGACAACCGCTCCCTACTCACCGGAATCTAACGGAGTTGCGGAAAGAAAAAACCGAACTCTAAAAGAGATGATGAATGCGATGTTGCAAGAATCGGGGTTAGCCCAGAACATGTGGGGGGAAGTGCTGCTTACTACAAATTATATCATCAACAAAATACCGCACAAAGTTACTTGTAAATCACCACAAGAACTTTGGAAAGGAAAAGTACCTTCGTACAAATACCTTAAAGTGTGGGGGTGCCTCGCAAAAGTGGCAGTACCACCTCGGAAAAAGGTCACAATCGGGCCAAAAACCGTAGACTGTATTTTTATCGGATATGCACACAATAGTAGTGCTTATCGATTTCTGGTGTATAAATCAGATATACCAGACATACATGTAAATACAGTTATGGAATCAAGGAATGCATCATTTTTTGAAAATATATTCCCGTGTCGGGATAAAAATCATCCAAAGCGGACTCGTGAACAACATAATACTTATGAAATAACTGAGTTACCAGAAGGGTTTAAAGCACTCGGGTGTAGATGGATTTTCAAAACAAAAATATTAACCAATGGCGCAATAAGTACAAGGCGAGACTTGTGGTGCAAGGATTCCGGCAAAAAGAAGGTTCACATTTCTTTGATACCTATTCTCCGGTGACAAGAATAACTTCAATCAGATTGATTATAAGTATTGCAGCCTTACGAGAACTCAAAATTCATCAAATGGATGTTAAAATAGCCTTTCTAAATGGAGAATTAGAAGAGGAAATTTATATGAAACAACCCGAAGGGTTTGTTATCCCAGGACAAGAACACAAAGTCTGTAGACTTGTGAAGTCATTATATGGACTTAAACAAGCTCCTAAGCAATGGCATGAAAAATTTGACATTCTAATGATGTCTGATAGATTCATTATAAATGAATGTGATAAATGCATATACATCAAGATTACTCCAAAAGGTTACATTCTATTGGGCTTATATGTAGATGATATGCTCATTATTGGAAGTAATAAAGAGATGATCACACAAACTAAAAACATGCTCAAAGGAAAATTTGACATTAAAGACATGGGATTAGCGGACGTAATTCTAGGGATTAAAATTATCAGAACTCCCGAAGGAATCACTCTATCCCAAGATCATTACGCTGAAAAGATACTCAATAGATTCAAGAATTATTCGAGTGGAATTGCAAAAACTCCAGTGGACCCTCAACTTCACCTGACCAAAAATTCGGGTGATGCAGTATCACAAGTAGAGTATGCAAGAATAATCGGGAGTCTAATGTACTTGACTAATTGTACTAGACCCGACTTGGAGCACTCAGTAAACGTACTTAGTCGCTATACCAGTAATCCAGGACATAAACATTGGAAAGCCATGACTAGAGTATTAAACAACCTACGTTATACTAAAAACCATGGCTTGCACTATGGTAAAGAACCAGCGGTTTTAGAAGGATACAGTGACGCAAACTGGATCGCAGACTCCAAAAACTCCAAATCCACTAGCGGATATGTCTTTACACTTGGCGGTGCAGCAGTGTCCTGGAAATCTTCCAAACAAACTCTGTTGGCCAGATCGACCATGGAATCTGAATTTATAGCTTTAGACAAAGCTGCAGAGGAAGCAGAGTGGCTTCGTAATTTCTTGGAAGATATCCCGATGTGGGAGAAACTTGTGCCTGCAATACGTGTACACTGTGATTGCCAATCAGCTATAACTCGGGCACAGAACAATCTATATAATGGTAAATGTCGTCATATCAGGAGACGACATAAAACCATTAGACAACTCATCTCAGACGGTGTAATCACGTTAGATTACATTAACTCAGCAGAAAACCTAGCGGATCCATTTACTAAAGGTTTGACACGAGATCAAGTTGCAAAATCATCAAAAGAAATGGGTTTAAAGCCAACGACATAAGAGGAAACTTGATGGAAACCCCACCTACCTTGATTGGAGATCCCATGATGTAGGTTCAAAGGGAAAACTAAATCAAGTAGAATCTACTAAAGAGCACTGAGAGACTTATGTCTTCTCCCAGTTCCTAGGATGATGTACAGTGCTTCTTGTATGTGCAGAGGATAAGCTAAAGCTTTTAATGATTTGAGACCATAACTTTAAGATATCAATGTAATATTACAGGATATTTCTGCAAACAAAGTAAATGGCAAATCACCTTGTGAGTGTGAAATGAGGCCGTTTCTAGGAGAATAGATGAAAGGCTATATTCTCTAAGTTCACTCATGATTAACCAGGCGAGTTCAAGGCCAAAATGAACACAATAGAGAACTAAGTTCTACGAGAAAACGAAGCTGGGTTTTAGCTGTTGTCTCGGTTTACACTAACCTCCGGATGGTTCAAGACATCATGTTCACCATCTGGCCAAGTAAACCCGACAGATATTAACAATGAGTGGTTCAAGACTGAAAAATGTCACAATCTCAGACACAGTTAGTTTTCGCATATACTCTCAAAAGCCTGTCTAGTTTAGGTTATAGAGTCAGTCTAGTCGTCATATGTTTAGAGTCATTTCTATTCATGTGGAGGATTGTTGGATCGTAAAGTTTCATTGATAATATGGGCTTAATGGGCTAATTGCAATGTTAACTAAATTAAGAATTGAATGAGAAATTGGTTTGTTATTATGGGATTGGTTAGGGTCTCGGTTTGATTTAAGAGGATATAAAGAGCATATTCGGATTCGGTTTGGGATAAGATTGATCTTAACCAATCCATGATTCTCTCTTCCCTGTATCTCGGCCACGTCTCCCTCTCTCCACTTTGTTGAACTCTGCGAAATCTCCTCCACGTGAGAGAGACACTCGGTTTTAACAAATGATTTTCCTATGCTATTTAACAAAGCCATAACTAATGATACTCATTCACGCTTTTGTAAACATTCAACAGCAAAGAAAAAAAAATCACAACAACTATCTCTTGTTCGATTATTAGTCCAAGTTAAACAGTAAGTTTCTCTCCGAGTTTTAGAAAGTTTAGTCGAGAGTATATCGTAGATATACGGTTCATAGATTCTCATACGAGTGTTGCGTATTAGTCTTAATCAAGATCGTATCATGGGATTCATTATCGTACAAAACCGTCACACTACGGGCGATATTTTGAATTAAGGAACGAGAATTCGTTCTCGCTTTCTTGAATTCGTTATTCGGTTACAGCAGATTAATTTCCGGGTCCCTACAGTGTGTTTATTACAGGCTATGCTTGGCTTGGGAGAGGAGGGAGAGGAAGGTGGAGCTGGAAATTGATTCGGAGATGGTGGTCGGTTTTCTTACAAATGTGATTGGGGATTCCCACCCGTTGTCATTCCTGGTACGCCTGTGCCATGACTTTTTACAAAAAGACTGGATAGTCCGAATTTCCCATGTGTATAGGGAAGCTAATTGTCTTGCCGACGGATTAACTAACTATATGTTTTCTTTACTGCTAGGTTTTCATGTTTTTGAGTCGGCACCGTTGGAGGTTGCTTTGGTTTTGCAAGAGGATATCTCTGGACAAACTCGAGCAAGACACATATGTTTGTAATTGGTTTTAATTTCAATTTTCAATACAATAGTTTCTTCTGGTCCCAACCTAATGTCAATATTAGATTTTAATCTTTTCAACACATTTGACTCTCTCCTCGAATAAGAATCTTTTATTCTCCAATTTTTTTTTTATCTCAAAAAGTAACAACAATCATCAAAAAGCACCACTCACTCCCGATCAAGAGATGTTCTAGAGATAAAACAATCATTATTAAACAGGGGAAAAACAAAAAGACAAAGACCCAAGTCCAAATTCGAAATTTTTATCATTATTATTATAAACTTAAAAGGATTCAATAGAGTGAGTGACCTGCTTGGTATTGGAAAATGGGTCGGAGAGTGTTCGTCTTCTAGAGCTTGTGGACCCGACCCGTTTAGACATGGATCCATCGAATCTCTGAGAATTCTGAGCTTAATGAATCGCCATAGACAAAGCTCTTCGATGCAACATCTCTTCATCGGAAAGCAATTTCCTCTGAGAACGATTCACTCTCTTGCTTCTAGATACATCTCTTACGCTAACATCTTTCTTCTTCATACACGTAACTCTGTTACCCATTTTTCTGGGTTTTGGGTTTTTACCAAGAAATTATCGCATTTTTACTAAATCGGTTTCTGTCCACTGGAAAGCCAAAGATTACATGGAAAGATGATATATTTCGTGAAGAGAGAGAGAAAGGGAAGAGTGTGTGAAGAAGAAGCAAAAGCGGTTATTAATTACGCAAAAGGACGATTTCAGATTTAAGACAAAGCTGCCAAAAACAAAACTCTGTCAATTAGTATATGATACTTCTGTACCGTTGGGTTCAAATTTTGATAGTTGTCTTTCTTTTTTTTTGGTTCTGATTACTATGTTCCTTCAGTCAAAATTGGAACATGTATTTGGTTCAGTGTCTCTTGAATTCTCTTGTCTACCTTTTGGGGAGGACTTTATGCTACTTCAATATGCATTGATAATATATGCATCTACTTGACGCCAAACAAGATGATACAAGGAGCATTCAGTGATTTTCGGATCTTTGACAATTGTGTTTGGGCTATGGCTATGATTGACTTTTGGATTGTGTTTCTGCTAGCAAATCGGACATGTTCTATATTCTTACATTTGTCTTAGAGATGTCTTCACTAAGGAAATGGATATGAAGATGGTGAGAGACAATGGATGTATGCACACTCCGCAATAATGGTTGCATTATACATTCAGTAACAATGGATGTACTCACACAATCACACTAATTATTAATAAATATATTATATAATTTTGTTAAGAGTCATATTTATTTTTTGAATTGATCATCAAGCTATATACATTTTTTATTTCTGAAATCTTGGCCTTGTGGAATTAAGTTATTAAATAAGACCTTATGTCAAATGACAAATTATGTACTTTCATTAATTGTCGATTTTTAAAATTAGGTTTAACCAAATATATAGAACGATTTGATTGAAAAAAAAAAAACAAAAAACAACGATTGATTGCTTGATCATGACAAATAATCAAACCCTATATGTTTTTTTTTATATATATTTTCTTACTATTAACATTATCGGTATTGATTACACATAGTCAAGAACTCTACTTTAGGTAGGTAAGATCGAAAATAGTATTATTGGATGAAAGGTTTATAAGTTCACGACAAGATCGACTAGGGTCACAACAACATGTCAGTCACATACCATGTCAAAGAAGGTGGACAAATCATAAATGTGATTGACGCTCCTGGTGAGTGCTTTTGCGTTTTACTTTTTCAAGTATGAATTGGTTTGTTCTGCACTGTCTAAGGGTTACGGTATTATGTATGGACAAATCATTGATGATGTTGATGTAGATGTGTGTTGGTTAGTTTAGCCAAATACTATTTTCAATTTCTATGACTTTTGCAAGGTTCTTTAATGTGACTTGTCATATGGAGCTAATTTATCAATAAAATGGTATATAAGTACATCAGAAGAAAAGGGAATTTGTGCTATTTTGATGGTATTCTCTACGAGCTTTCGGCTACATATTATACTTGCATCAATACTCTTTTTTCGTTCGTTAGAGAGACATTAGACAACCTCTCCATAATGAGTTAAACTACTCACAACGAAAAAATTCACAATTATGTTTGTAAGCCACTTTTGGCATGAACCAATCTTAAGTTGATATTTAATCTTGTGATCCCATGACATGTTAATAACACTCTTTATTGTATCAGAAGAGCTCTTATATAACTTGATATTATAGCCATTTTTATTATTATGCATTGATTCCATAGTACTTAATTTTTGGCTCATGTATAAAATAAGTTGAGTGAAACAACAAAGAGGCTAGAGCAACAACTAGCTAAAGATGGGACGGTCAATGAACCTATTGGTGATTCGAAAAATGGGAAATGGTAAGAGCGCCACATGGATTAGTATTTTTGAGCAAAATATTTCCTGGTCGAGGACATATCCATGTGTGAGACACTAAGAAGTGTCAACAAAGATGTGATATTAATAAATGTGATTGACACTTCTATCAATGTTGCTTTCATCAATGTCAGTGTCATCTACTCTTTTAAGTGTTACGGTCTTGTGTTATTATGACAAGATTTACAATTTCTTTGGTTGCAGGCTCTCTGATGTTTTATTAGAGAAAATAGAGAGGTGTATAGAATCAGTGATAGAAGATATCAATGCAGTATAGCTAGTTTAATCAACAAAGTTTTGTATTACAAAAGAGCATGTTGTTGTGGTTGTTCGCATGAAAGATCCCCTTGGCGGAAACATAACCGACTATATAATCATTGTTTTCACGGGACGAGATGGAAGAGTGCAAAATAGTATTGTAAAAGTATTTAGCTGAGGGATGTCTAGAGTTCATCAAAGAAACTATTATTCTTTATGGCAATAAAATTAATTATGTTCGACAACGGAACCAAACATGAGATGAAGAAAAGATAACTACTTCAACAATTCATTAGGCTTGTCAATGTTGTTACAGAGTCCCCTGAAAACCATACAAAGGAGCCGAGACGAATTCCTAATCATCATCTAGGCCTAAGTCTAAAGCATATGGTTATGACTCCCAGTTTGAAGATGGAGAGTTGTGGAGATCATACAATTGGGTAGAAAATTAATATTTCGAGTCTGAACCTAATGATGAGAGATACTACCCTATGTTTGAAAGCAATGACAACATGATGGAGGATTTTGAGAAGAATTTCTTGGCAGGGGCGAATTTTGGACCTACAAAGAGAGAATCTAGTGATGCACTGAAGATAGGTAAAGCTAACGAAGGAAATAATTTTGAGAAGCTTATTTTTGTGGAGCCTATCGTTTCTCTTTTTGCAAAAATAGAAAATTGTTGTTTAGCATTGAGACGCTTGAGAGTTAGGCTTGGTGTTTATGTGGAGGAATCAATAAGGGTATACTAGTTATTATCTTTGTCTTGAAACCGATGTGCAAGAGTGGTTCAAACATTGTTAGTAAAACTAAAGAACCTCTTGCAATGTGCAAGAGTGGTTCAAACATTGTTAGTAAAACTAAAGAACCTCTTGCATTCTACTATAATTGCTTAAAGAGAATTTCGCAAGGAATGTGTAACTGTAATGTGTTGTTTGACTAAGAGAATAATGGGGGAAAAAATTACATAGTCAACTTTTATCATAGTTATCTATGATACTAATATATCATTAACATAGTTAACTATTATACTCATTTCAAACATAAATAAATATTATTTAAAATTTTTTGAATATTATAATTTTTGAACATAGTAAACTATATAGATCCAACTCTTTGCTAATTTTCATTCAGGTTGAAAATGGAAATCATAAACCTCATATTGTTAGTTACTACATTTTGATTTATTGTATGTTAGAAAATAAATTGGATACCCATTAAAGAATAGAGAGTAATTTTTTGTTTTAATTGATATATAACGGGGTGTATTCTATCTAGTATACGAGAGGATTTGATTTTACTTGAGTTTCCAGATGATTTAGAGAATTTGTTATGATTTTAATTAAAATATTATAGAATCTCATATAAAACCACGTGATTTGATTTGTCACATTTTTAACCTTAGGAATTCTATCAAAACACATTAAAATTACAACAAATCTTCTAAATTTACCACTTTATTTATTTTCAATAACACTAAATTTTAAAGTAGATTTTAAGAGATTTTTAAGCCGAGAATCCCATAATACAGTTCCTCACTGATTGGTTGGATTTGATGAAATTTTCTGTTTTATTGGAACTATATCGTCGCCATTAACATAAAGTTGTCTTTAGTGACTTCTCGAGACAGGAAAATTGTCATTGGGACTAAACAGAGTATAGGAGACTGTTGATATTCCTTCTATATGGCAAAACTAAAGGTTTAGATGATTTCTTGAGAAACAAGAAAATCTAGAGATTTCGTTTTACTTTCATCTTCGGTTTGGGTTAGCTTCGTCTGTTGATAATATCCATTAAACTCTCTGCTAAATGGGTGGAGGACTAGCAGCTGATGATTTTGCAACTAATCCAGGTGTGTATTTTTTTCTTCAAATTTTTTGAATCTCTTTATCTCAAACTCAGAAACGTAAGCATAAGAAAAGAATGTGAATCTATGTCCTGAAATTAGTATTTATAGAACTAGGTCAAGAGAAATCGATTCTTTGCATCAATCAATACTAATAATCGAAGAGTATAAAAAAATGTTTGGGCAAAATTAGACCTTTAATTACTCCAATTGCCACTCAAAAATCCACTTTCTAAAAACATTTCTCAAATTCGGAGGGGCAATTTCGTCCGCAAAAATGCAGGATCCAATTTCATACCCAGTTACAAACGGATAAACACGCGGATCCTTTATTATTAATTTGATTGGTCAGAATCTTGACCCGGATTTATTTGGCTCATAACATTAAATCACTGAATATAATAATTTCGGATTTTCCTATAATTACCCAATACTAAATGTGAGTAGTAACATTATAGGAAAATTTGAACCTATTAAATATAGACAATATTTCCGTAGATATTTTAGGAATCTTAAGGATGGAAATGCAATTCATACGGAGATTTAGTTATATCATTAATCACCTATATCCACTTAATTGTTTTGAAATGTTATTGACATTTCCAAAAAAAAAAGTTGTGTAATAATGATATTACGTAATCAAGGCCAAACTAATAAGTTAACGTAAATTTAAAAGGTATTCATGTGTATATAAAATATAAATCATTCAAAATATTAGTTTAAAGAGACTTATTCGTCTATCTTTTAAAAAAAATATTATTGACATTTTCAAAAAAAAAAGATAGTGTTGAAAACAAAAATGTATATATATCTATATATATATATATATATATTGGTTTTATAAATCTTGGAATATTATTTTCTAAAACATAATCGTGGAGTATCTTCAAAATAAGTTTATAAAGATAGTGTACTTAAGAAAAGATTTTTTCAAAGATAGTGTATGATTAATTTAAATTTGAAATTAAAAAATTCGAAATATCTTGAAAGCCATATAATTGAAATAAGGAACTAATATTATTACGTAAGATTTCAGTTGAATGGTTAAGGCATTATTCACTAAATAAATAAATAATTTTTTTGCGTGCAGAAAATATTTTTTTCAAAGATTTTCCCCTTCATTTGCGGCTACCCTAAATGTTAATTTTTCTTTCATTCCCTATATAAGATACATATTAGTCGACACCTCAAACTCAAAGCATCACTTTACCAATTTTTTTTTCTTTTGGCATCCAAACATTTACAATTTTGTTATGTTTTTCCAATTTTTGTTTTAGCATGGTTGAAAACTAATTGATTTTTGTTTTTTTTTCTCATTTAGCAGGTTTATTGATTACATGGTATGTACATAATTTATTGGATAACAAAAAGTGATAGATAGACAATAAGAGAGAGACAAGGGTATAGATATGAGTGAGAGAGAGATAAAGAGAGAAGGAGACGGAGAGAGAGACAGGGAGGGGTAGGGGCATATAGAGAGAAGAGGTTATTTTTAGAAGATGGAGAGACACTGAAAGAGAGACAAGAGAGAGAGAAAAGTGAGAAAAGAGAGAAACCGGTGATAGAGGAGAGAGAAAGAGGAGAAGAACCGAAAGAGAGTAGACGTGATAAGGGTAAAAATATATTAGCAAAACCTCACATTGTTATTGTTATGAGTTTAAACGTGTTCTGAATCTTTGATGTGGACTCTAATTTCTCTAAATTATAATAAAACTAATTTTTGTCTAACCAAAATGGTAGACTTAATTTATTGGATACAAAAAAGTATGGTAAACGAATTTTTTTTTCACATGATTTATTACAAATACACCTTTATACTGATTAAAAAGTTAAAAAAAAAAATTATAAAAATATTAAGAGAGACAATGAGAGAGCAACAAAGTGATTGATAGAAAATAAGAGAGAGAGACATGGGTAGAGATAGGAGTGAAACTCGAGAGGGCAGAGAAGGAATTCGAGATAAAGGGAGGAAGTTGCATCATTCTTTGATTAATCTTTCGGACTTCTGCCAGCTGAGAGTTCTCAACGCTCTTTTGAGTTTCATTGTATAATCTTTTCTTTCATTGGCTTTAGCTTCTCGCAATTACTTTGCTCATGGCATTATGACTGCTGGTTCTGGATCTGGAGCTAACAATGAAGGTTCTTACTCTGATCCCGACAAGAAAATCCATCTCGGGTAAATCTCTTGACCGGAAAAACGAGCTCTGCAATAATAGCTTTATAAAGCATTTGCATTCTGAGGATACTCTACTCAGATATATCTCTACATAAAATATGTTTTGTTTTTGTTATTATTATTCAAATCCTAGTACAAATGAAGGTATTGATGATCCTTCAAGACTTATTTGATATTGTGTTTGTGTAATGATAAAGACATATTTACACTGGTTTTATTCATATATTGTGGTATCTTATTATTATTATTATTATTATTATTGAGATCATAGAACAGAGCATTTTTTGTTGAGTTCTGTGCGCAACGAAGCAGTTTCTCTCTCAGCTTTGTTGAGTTGTTCTCTCAGTTTCCTGATCTCATCATAAGATAGTTTCTGAAATTCATTCATCTTCTTCACGGTTTCGTCTCTTGCGGCTTGTGCTTTAGCTAATTGATCTTTAAGATCGCTCAATGATTTCTTCAGTTGACTAGAGACCTAACCAGAGACAAGAGAATAAACATACATATAATGATATAAAATATTGCAATAATTAAGATTATACCTTGTCTTCCAATCCCTTAACCATTTCCTTGTATGAATTCTCTAAGTCCTTCATCAAATGAGATTTCTCTTGTTTAGAAGACATGTCTTTCATTGCTACAATCTCCTTATACTTTTCTTGGTAATCGATCTCAGTCGCCTGAGAAGCAACTTAGATTATAACCAGATACACTAAATGAAATGTGAAATTGAAAAAAAAGAAGAAGAACTTT
The DNA here is from genome assembly GCA_963576765.1 of Draba incana. Taxonomy (NCBI): domain Eukaryota; kingdom Viridiplantae; phylum Streptophyta; class Magnoliopsida; order Brassicales; family Brassicaceae; genus Draba; species Draba incana. Next base: position 16,946,527 of record OY755214.1, on the reverse strand, counting down.
TTCACCTTTAGCTTGCGTGATAAGTCACCCATATATGATTTACCATCGTTCTTCTCGGAGACTTGTTCGACAAGGTTGAGAAGATCTTGGACTTGTTTTTCTCTCTTTTCTTTATTGAGATTAGGCCTATTGTCAAACACCACCTTACGGTTACCGCATTCATTGAAAATTTCCTATATGCAATTACATGATGCAAGAGATTTTTTTTAGTTTTACTAGACATGTTTTAAACCGGTTCTTGAGAAACTGTTTCTAGATAAAGATTATATAAACTGACCTGAAACTCAGTACTTCCTTCCAAATACTCATCCAGAGTATCTCCCTCATCTAATGCATCTCCATGGGTGAAAACAACAATCACATAGTCAACGATTTCACGCCCGAAAAGGATCTTTAATGTGTGAAGCGTTGATCGTTCTTCATCTGTTAGCCGATTACTCACAGAGAAAACCAGAAGCACTGCATCGATACCATTTTTAGCTAAGCTTAAGCATCGAAAGATTTCTCTGATGGTAAATTCTGTCGTCGAGGAAGTACTAAACAGACCTAAAAGCAACATTAGTTAATCTCAAATGTATATGTTTCAAGAAAATGTGGGATTTGATATGTCATAAACCCTACCAGGTGTATCGATAACATTGACTTTGACACCATTCAGTATTTTGGATTCAAGCTGACATTGTTTTGTAATGGATCCTCCTCTTCTTTTTGACATGAACTTAGATTCACCTAGGATGCTGTTTCCTGTTGCGCTTTTACCATTCCCCGTTCGACCGACTAAGACTAGAGTTCTTTCAGAACGACCAACCTCCACTTTTACATCAGACGATTCGAATGCCATTGTTTCCGATCTGTCAAATTCTAAGAGGAAAGTTAATGGTTCTTGAAATGACAAAAGAAAGGAAACAGCAAAAAAAGAAAAAAAACTCATTACTCTTTAGCATAACATACCTCAAAGAAAAACTTCCCAAGTGAGAAAGCAAGGAATGAGTTTGTAATTTATAGATGCAAAACAGAATATTCATTAGACAAGACAAGTTAAGAAATAAAGCACCCATAAAAGGAAACATAAAGAAAAGAATAACAGTGAGAAGATCTTTACAGTAATTAAGAATATAAACCAAATGGAGTCAACAAGTAAGGAATCTAAGAGAAAGAGGAAAAAAAAACATTACTCTCTGGCATAACAAACCTGAGAGAAAAGCTTCCCAAGTGGGAAAGCAAGAAATGAGTTTATAATTTATAGATGCAAAACAGAATATTCATTAGACAGATCACGAAAGAAAGCACCTATAAAGGAAAGAATAGAAACCAAATGGAGTCAACAAGCAGGAATCTAAGAGAAAGATAACAATCTTTATCAATTTTCTTTTTCATCCTTTTTACCTTGCTTGAAGAAAGACTGTGATTAAAGAATATGAAACTACCATTCCAGTGATCCGCAATATGATTATTTTTGAACAGTTAAAATTCGAAATGTTAGGCAAAAGTTAAGGTGCTTATTCTGCCTCCTTAGACATACATAGTAGCAATTTCTTCTCTGCAACTAAACAAAATATTCAATTTGTCCAGCATCAAAAATGGAAAAACACACATGGATGTGTATGTAGAAATAGAGTTTTATAGTCTTGTGATGACAAAACCAATCACAGAATAGTGCATCCTCTGGTGTTTTGGAGTACCTTTGTCATCTCTTGCGCCTTTTTGAGTTCCTTCCTCAGCTTCTCAACTTCATCACTTGAGTGTTCCTCGGCTTTCTTTGCTTTTTTCTCCCATTCAAGTCTCGCGGCTTGCTCTTCTTTCAGTTGCTTCTCTAGCCTAGTATTTGCCTCTCTCAGCTCAGTATTTATCTAAGCAAAGAATTCGGAAGCATGTTACAAGATAATTTATGTATAAGGAACAAGCTGAAGAATATGAACAACTCCAAAACACATTACCCTCTCTATCATTTGTCTGAGCAGCTCATATTCATGAGACTTCGCCATTTGACTGAGCTCTCGTTTCGCAAAGAAGCCCTTCTTTTCAAAAATCTCCCTCTTCTTTTCCTCTAATGCAGCCTCGTTTTCCTGAGAAGCAACAGGTTTCACAATCAAAATACACCAACAAGGGGACGCTGATGTGCATTAAAATCAAAACTCACTCTTATCTTGCGAGATAATTCACACATATATGGTTTTCCATTTTTCCTTGCAATTTCTTCAACATAGTTTACGTGTTCCTGGACTTGCTTAGCTTTCTGACTCTCAGGTGCTTTGGCGTTGTTTGCAAGCAATACCTTGCGGTCATTGCACGCCGCAATAATATCCTAGGACAATAAGACAATTCAATAAAAGACGTAAAAAAGAAGGTGAAAATTTTCCACCCAAGATTTCAAGACCAATACTAAGAATATAGTAAACTTATTCACATTGAAATCAGAGCACTCTTCAAAATATTCCTCCAGTGTATCACCATCATCTTCAAGGGAATCTTGATTTGTGAAAACAACGATCATGTAGTCTACAATTTCGCTTCCAAAAAGGATCTTTAACGCAAAAAGCGCAGATTTTTCCTCTTCAGTTAGCCGGTTCCTCAAGGAGAATACCACAAGCACTGCATCAATTCCTTCTTTGGACAGAGTTAAGCATTTTAAAATCTCTCTGCAGGTAAACTCGGTTGATGGGGACAAACTAAACAGACCTGCAACACCAATCAAAAGTCAAATGTTTAACATTGAAAAGATCATAAATAAATGACTCATTGGCTTGTTGGTTTTCAAACACATTACCAGGAGTGTCAATAACATTGAATATCTGGCCATTTGGTAGCGTCGAACTCTGTAGCTCACATGCTGTAGTTACTCCTGATGCACACCTTTTTGACTTAAAGGCTTTTCTACCAAGAATGCTATTCCCTGTCGCGCTTTTCCCGTTTCCTGAACGCCCAAGCAGAACTAGTGTCCTTGGAGTTTTCTGCTGTACACCCAAACCATAAGAAACCTCCAACACAGATGCTTCCTCTGGAGATGATTCCAGCACCACTGGCATCTCTGTCATATCCAATGTATTCATATCAAACAAATAAGTAGGGAATCTTAAATGAAACAAAAATTGATGTAGATGAAATTTTTGTGACGGGTGTTCTGCGTAAGCTTTGTTTACAAAAACGTTACACATGCATGTTTCTCACTAACTTTCTGCTTAAGTTTAATTTCTTGAGGCTCTCTGTCTCAGCTTCCAAATCTTATAGAGCAACTGTTTTACAAGTTCTTAAACAGTTAGGGACATTTTTTGTAATTCTACTAACGTGTCTTGTTTTTCTGTGCTTCAAAAGGAAGAAAAAAAACAAGATATGTATACGCTTAGTTTTTTCATAAGTGCAAGAGAATCAATTACATTATCGGGAACAAGTATCCAAAATCCTAATTGCAAGAAAACGACTCATATATTTTTTTTTTTTCCTTTTGGATACATCTTTATCAATGAGAGAAAGTGACTCAAAGAGTTCAAAGAATCAAAAAGATACCTGTAGGATCAGCTAAGAAATCATCTGCTACTCGTCCTCCTCCCATTTGAAAGATGTACAGTTTCTACTGAACAAGTAAATCTGAAAAGAAAGGTTATAATAGCTTTATGTAGAAACGCAAGTGATATCAGATGAAACAATATCTGCGGACTTTCTCGTTTCTCAAGAATAAAATTATTATTAAAGGGTACAAAAAGGGAAGAAATATCAAGAGTCTCCTTACCCTCTTAATTGAGTAATGCTGATAATGATGTTTAGTTCCAATGAAAATTTTAATATCTCGAGAAGGTACAAAGGACAGAATTATGCCAGCCAAGACTTTATAATTCAAATAAATAAGAAAATCTATCCGAATTCAAAAACCATTTAGTGATTAAACCAAAAAGCCTAAAATTTGAACCAACTCTTCATTGATGAATTAATAAACCCACTTATGGTACACAACAGAAAATTCATGTGATATAATGAGAAAGATGAAACTTTGTTATGGAAAAAAGTCACTAGAAAGATACATCATAAAGAGAAAAAAACATCACCCAATTTGGTGTAGCATCAAAGATGGAATTGATACACATATACATAAGCATGTAGTTAATTAGTTATAGACGTGTCTTTTGATTATAAAACCATATGTTGACTTCAAGAAAGGAAAAATAAAAACTACATCAAACTCAAATGAAGGATTCCAAATGATCATCACATGTTGAAGCAGAATCAACATACGATCTCTGCGATTTAACAAAGCCGTTTTGTCGTACACAAAAATCTATTTCTTTCTTCAACTCTCTTCTGAAATAAGCCCTATAAATACCATATGAAGTTGAGGATGTGTCACTATGATCAAAGAATAGTGCATTTTTTTTTGAGTTTGTCGCGCAAGCTATCAGTCTCTTCCGCAGCCTTGGCAAGCTTTTCTCTCAACTCCCTGATCTCATCAAGGGATAGTTTCTGATTTTCCTTCAACTTTTGCTCCATTTCTTCTCTCGCGGCTTCTGCCTTTGATAGTTTCTCCTTCACCTCCATCAAAGATTCCTTTAACTGCTTAGAGATCTAGCCACCAAAAAAACATGAATCAACATATAAAGATGTAAACATCAGATCGCGTTAACCATATATAGACCTGTAAATGGCTTACCTTCTCTTCCATTTCCCTTGAGTAATTTCTTATATGGCTTCTCTAACTCCTTCTTCAACTGAGTTATCTCATGTTTAGAAGACCAGCTCTGCTTTGCTTCGATTTGCTTCTGCTGTTTCTGGAACATAGCCTCGTTATCCTAAGAAGCATATGCAATTAGCCAGATATAAATATGCGCTACACGAAATGAGAAGTGAATGTTTTGTAGAGAATCTATCTTTTTCACCCTTAGCTCAAGTGATAAATCAGCCATATATGATTTCCCATTGTTCTTCTTTGAGATTTGTTCCACAAGGCTGAGAAGATCCTGGACTTGCTTGTCTTTCTTGCTTTCAAAGGTATCATACTTATTGTTAAACAACACTTTACGGTCATTGCATTCCTTGAGAATTCCCTACAAGAAATTATGGAGTTGTAGGCTTTAAGAGATTCTTGATTTTAATAGAGTGTAAAACAGCTCTTTCACAAGGTCTCAAGACAAAATGGTTTAAAAGACAAAACCTGAAACTCAGGACAATCCTCCAAATAGTCTTCCAGAGTTTCTCCAACATTCAGTGCATCCGCATTGGTAAAAACAACGATTATATAGTCAACGATTCGACTACCGAAAAGGATCTTTAATTTGCCAAGCGTGGATTCCTCCTCATCCGTTAATCTATTCCTCACCGAGAAAACAAGAAGCACTGCATCAATACCATCTTTAGCCAGACCTAAGCATCTAACAATTTCTTCGCTGGTAAATTCTGTATTTGAGGAAGCACTAAACAGACCTGAAGGCACCAATGTCAATATGTATCTAGGAAAATGTAGGATAGATATAGCAAAGTAAGCACAAACGCACCAGGAGTATCAATAACATTGACAGTGAGACCATTCCGCAACTTGGATGACTGTAGTGCACACTGTTTGGTAATGGATTTTCCTCTTGCTTGTGACAGGAATTTAGTTTCTCCCAGGATGCTGTTTCCTGTTGCACTTTTACCGTTACCTGTTCGACCAAGTAGCACTAAAGTTCTTTCAGGTTTCGATCCAATCTCCTCTAATACACGAGCCGATTCCAATGCCATTTCTTCAAACACTAATGAATCTGTCAACCACAAAAGATACATGATAGTTCTTGTCATGAAGGAGAAATGAACAAGATCGAAGATCTCAGAGGAAACTCATAATTACTCTTTGACATACACCTATTAAAATAAAACTCAAACAACTGTATTTCCCAAGTGACAAAGCAAGGAAAGTTCTCTAATTTATCGATACTAAGCAGAATATTCGTAAGCAATCAAGAAAGAAAACAACCTTAAAGAAAATTGAAATTTAACTACATAGGTACAGTGTCTATGTACGTTTTTCACTACTACGTTGTTCAAAAGCAACAAAAAGATATGTGCATGCTCTGATTTCTCTGTTTATGGTGTCAACTTTTTTTTATCAAAAACATCAATAGAGTGATCTGTTTATGGTGTCAACTTTTTTTTTTTTTTGCTAAAATTAATTAGTGAGAGAAATAGATTTGAAGGATTTTAATTATCACTTTAGGAAAGAAAGACATACCTGAACCGGTTTGGAAATCATCTGCTATAAGTCCTCCACCCATTTGAAAATTGACAAGTAAATCTGAAAATATAGAATAAAGGTTTTGATGAAGAAACGTAAATGATCAGAAACTAATCAAGTTGCCTTCGAAAGTTATATAAAAGGAAACAAAAGGAAGGAATATCAAAGGTCGTCTCTCTCTATTGATGAATGATTGTTAAATATGTTAGTCCCAAACAGAGTTTTGCTGCCTCGAGATTATTGCAAAGAGGCCAATTTAAGTTAAGGGGGACATGATTCCAAAAATCCTTATCATTCCCAATTCATTACCTTCCAAACACAATCAGTGATAAACCAAAAAAGCTTGTAACTTTAAACTTTAGTTCATCATGTTATGAACTAGGAAATATTATCCCATGCAAGTTGGAAACAGTGTATGTAACTCTCAATTAAAAAAAAAAATCACTAGAAGGAGACACCATAAAGAGATCACTCAATTAGTCTAGCATCAAAGATGGAATGGGAATATATACATAGATGCATGTATATGTAATTATAAATTTCTCATTAAATCCTTAAATTCATATAGTATATATTATCTTAAAGAAAATAAAGAAAACTTGTATCAAAGTAAAATTTAGTATTCATCCAAGTTGTAAAGGTCCATATTAAATTTGAGTTACTAATGGGCTTCCAACTCAAAATCAATTGACAGTAAGTGGATTGGTCAATATACCTTATATATTTCTTAAGAAGCCACTTCTAACTTCCGATGTGAAACTTTAGTAGCTAATAGTCCATACACCTTGGTGCACTTTCCCAACCTTCTATGGAGATCTCAGTTCGAAATTCTCTCTCGACCTCTTAATCTCATCCCCAAATGTTTATGGACTATGTGTGCTCTTATTTCAGCTTCAAATTTGCTTGCTCTTCACCTATTTGTTGCTATAGTCTCTTTGTTGTTTCTCTCAACCTAGTCTTGGCCTATGTCAAAAATTTAATTAGAGCAATGTTACTACAAAATCAAGGCATGATTAAAAAAAAGTTTTAATATCATAAAGCTATTTTGATATGATAAAGAGTGTTATTAACATGTTATGGGATCACAGTTGGGAACATTGCAATTAGTGAGAATATGGATTATACCTTCTCTTCCGTTCCTTATATGAATTCTCTAAGTCCTTCATCAACTGAGTTTTCTCTTGTTTAGAAGACATGTCTTTCATTGCTACAATCTCCTTATACTTTTCTTCGTAATCGATCTCAGTCGCCTCAAAAGCAACTTAGATTTTAACCAAATACACCAATTGAAATGTGAAATTGAAAAAAGGAAGAAAGATTTGATCTTTTTCACCTTTAGCTTGAGTGGTAAGTCCCCCATATATGATTTACCATTGTTCTTCTCGGAGACTTGTTAGACGATGTTAAGAAGATCTTGGACTTGTTTTTCTGTATTTTCTTTTTTGACATGAGGCCTATTGTCAAACACCACCTTACTGTTACCGCACTCATTGAAATTTTCATATAAGCAAGCAATTATAGGAGGATGCAAGAGATAACTTTAGTTTTACTAGAAATGTTTAAACCGTTCTTGCGCAATGGTTTCAAGAAAAAGATAATATAAACGGACCTAGAATTCAGTACTTCCTTCCAAATACTCATCGAGAGTGTCTCCACCATTTAATGCATCTCCATGGGTGAAAACATGTTAAGAAACCGAAACTCTCATATAGTCAACGATTTCATGCCTGAAAAGGATATTTAATGTGTGAAGCGTTGATCGTTCTTCATATGGTAGTCGGTTACTCACAGAGTAAGCAAGAAGTACTGCATCGATACCATTTTTCGCTAAGCTTAATCATCGAAAGATTTCTCTGATGGTAAATTATGTCGTCCATGAAGTACAAAACAGACCTGAAAGCAACATTAGTAAATCTCAAATGTATGTTACAAATAAATGTGGGATATTTGATATTAAATAGTCGACAAAAATTCACCAGGGGTATCAATAACATTGACTTCAACACTATTCAGTATCTTGGATTGAAGCTGACTGTTTTTTATTGGATCATCTTCTTCTTTTTGCCATGAACTTAGATTACCGTTGCACTTTTACTGTTCCCTGTTCGACCAACCAGGACTTGAGTTCTTTTAGAACGACCAACCTCCACTTTTATGTCAGACGAGTCCCATTGTTTCCAATCTGTTCAAAATGGTTCTTGAAATGAAAAAAGAAAGGAAAAAAGAAACAATTAACTCAAGAGAGACTCCTTATTCTTTAGCATGTAGGAGCCGAAAACCGAATTAAGAAAAAGACGAATTTTATTGATAGAAACGATAACAGAAATCAAAGAACAACAACAGTATTTAAAGACAGTATTTAAATAAGTAGTAAATCACGGAGGCAAGATATTATCTTTTTCCTTAATTCAATAAATCGACTGCATTTGTGCTCGCAATAACGTTTGATTTTTGAATCCCAGGATACAACCGATCCGAACTTTAACTCGAGCACCCGAGGTATAGAAATCAGCGAACTAGAACTACGTTATACTCTCGAAACTATAAACTAAAAGACTTACTTTCTAAAGCTATGAAGACGAGAGAGATAGAAGAATTTAGAACTGTGAGTTTTCTGTGTTAGAGAGCGTGAGGAATTATGAGAGATGAGACCCTTTATTTATAGTCTGAGGTTGAAGATTCTGGAGTATTCCGCAAGTTTCGAATCAGTAAAGGATTTGGAATAATTCCCAATTCTTACTAAGTCGCCCACGAATAAAGGAAAACTTCTAGATTCAGAAATGTAAAATTTCTAAAATCAGAAAAGGAAATTTTCCAGAAAATTCATTGAGTAAATTTTGACAAATCAATGGTCCAAAAAATTACTCGGACGAGGCGAGAATTCCGCCAACCGCCAACCGCGCGCGCGTGCCCAGCCCAGCCCGGCCCGGCCCGGCTCGGCTCGGTTCGGTTCGGTGGTGGTGGTGTGCGCGTGGTATCCTTGTGTCTCTCTATGTGTGTTATGTTTTGAACATAAGTATATCTTAGCTCCTTATATACCACATGAAAAAGTTTTCCCTAAGGGATGTGAGACTTTTTACATGCACACTTCCTTTCACACATTTGGGGCTTTTACACTATGGCCCAAACCAATTTCCCATTCACACTTAACTCAATTTTACATAAACCAAATTCTCAAACCAATGGCCCATTTGTTTACTAAAATTTAGATCCAACAATCCCCCACATGAATAGAAATAACTCAACTATCCTTATGGACTGACTCAACTATCTAGACTAGACAGACCTTCGAGAGTATATGCGAAAAACTAACTGTATCTGAGTTGGTGGCATTTTTCAGCTTTGAACCAGTCATTGTTAATACCTGTCGAGTTTACTCGGCCAGCTGGTGAACATGATGTCTTGAACCATCCGGGCTTTTATGTAAACTTAGATAGCAGGTATAACACAGTTGCGTTTTCTCGTAGAACATCGTTCTCTATATTGTGTTCATTGTGGCCTTGAACATGCCTGGTTAATCATGAGTGAACTTGGAGAGTATAGCCTCACGTAATATCCTAGAAACGGCCCCATTTCACTCTCATTGGGTGATTTACTAGCTGGTTGTATTTAAAGAAGTATCCTGTAACTACTTCAGATATCTTACAAAGCTAGATCTCAAATCATTAAAAGCTTATGCTTAACCTCTACACATACAGGAAGCATTGTACATCACTTTAGGAATTGGGAAGAAACAAGAGTCTCTTAGTGCTTGTAGTGGATTCAGCTTGATTTAGTTGGCCCTTTGAACCTACTTTCTGGGATCTCCAATCATGTAGGTTGGGTATCCACCAAACCTCCTCTCAAGTCATAGGCTTTAAACCCATTCCTGTTGATGATTTCATAACTTGATCTCATGTCAAACCTTTTGTAAATGGATCCGCTAGGTTGTCTGCTGACTTGATATAATCGATCGTGATTACACCACTTGAGATAAGTTTTCTAATGGTCTTATGTCGTCGTCTAATGTGACTAGACTTACTGTTGTACAAGGTACTCTGTGCCCTTCCTATAGCCGATTGGCTATCACAGTGTACACGTATTGCAGGCACAGGTTTCCCCTACATTGGGATGTCTTCCAAGAAATTACGAAGCCATTCAGTCTCCTCTGCAGCTTTATCCAATGCTATGAATTCAGATTCCATGGTTGATTTTGCTGTCAGAGTTTGTTTGGAAGATTTCCAGGACACTGCTACACCTCCAAGTGTAAAGATGTATCCACTTGTGGACTTTGAGTTCTTAGAATCTGCAATCCAGTTGGCATCACTGTATCCTTCTAAAACTGCTGGTTCTTTACAATAGTGCAGGCCATGATCTTTGGTATAACGTAGATAGTTCAAAACTCGAGTTATAGCCTTCCAATGATTATGTCCTGGATTACTTGTGTAGCGACTAAGTACATTTACAGAGTGCGCTAAATCCGGTCTCGTGCAGTTTGTCAAGTACATTAAACTGCCAATTACTCTTGCATACTCCACTTGTTGAACAGGTTCCTCTAAATTCTTTCTTAAGTGAAGTTGAGGATCTACTAGAGTTTTCGCAGTCCATTAGAATATTGCTTGAATCGATTAAGTATCTTCTCGGCATAATGGGTTTGAGACAATATGAGGCCCTCACCAGTCCTGATGATTTTTATCCCCAGAATGACATCTGCTAGACCCAAGTCTTTCATGTCGAAATGTCTCTTCAGCATGCATTTCGTTTGATTTACGACTTCTTTGTTACTCCCAATAATGAACATATCATCAACATATAAGCACAACAAAACGTATCCTACAGAAGTAATTTTGAAGTATATGCATTTGTCGCATTGATTAATGTTAAAATCATTAGACATCATCACACTATCAAACTTTTCATGCCACTGCTTAGGAGCCTGTTTGTGTCCATATAAGGACTTCACGAGTTTACACATTTTGTGTTCTTATCCCGGTATAACAAACCCTTCAGGTTGTTTCATATAGACCTCCTCTTCTAAATCACCATTTAGAAAGGCGGTTTTGACATCCATTTGATGAATTTCAAGATCTCGTAAGGCTGCAATTCTTATGAGCATTCTTATTGAGGTTATTCTTGTTACCGGAGAGTAGGTATCGAAGAATGCATTAAAAGGCTCATTATATTCTCCTCCTCTATCACTTCGAACGGCTTTGATCGTTTTCTGCAGTTGGTTTTCAATTTCGAGTGTAAACTCTTTGAATTTTTCCACTACTTCATCTTTGCTATGCAACAGATACACATAACAATATCTTGTGCAATCATCTATGAAGGTAACAAAGTATTTCTTACCGCCTCTAGTTTGCACATATTTTAAATCATACAAATCCCTATGAATTAAACCTAGAGGTTCGGTAGTTCTTTGAACTTTGGGGAATGGAGTTTTAGTGAGTTTGGCGTGTATGCACACTTCACACTTTTCTTGGTTAGTTTTGAATTTCGGAATTAAATTCATATTTTGCAACTTTTGCATTGTTTTTATAATTAACATGTCCTAAACGTTCATGTCAAATAGTAAACGACTCAACCAAGTAAGCAGAAGGGTTTTCATTCATTTCAGCAATTGAAACAGAAGCTACATCATTCGGCTGGACTGTCATTACAGACATCTTGATCTGTCCACCCTTAACAAAACCCTTACCCAAATAAACCCCGTTTTTCCTAAGAACAAGCTTATCATACTCAAAATTAATCGCGAAGCCATTTTTGTTGAGCACCGTTCCAGAGATGAGATTCTTGCGCATGCCAGGTACATGCTTCACGTTCAGGAAAGAGAGCTCCCGACCAAAATTCAGCTTTAAAATTATCTTTCTTTTACCTTCAATCTTGGACACAGCCGTGTTACCCATGAAAAGTTGCTCGTTTGCTTGATTCTTCACGTAGGTGGAGAACATGGCCTTGTTTGAGCAGATGTGTGTGGTTGCACCAATGTCGTAATACCACTCTACTGTATTATCTTCCACCATGTTGCATTCAGTGACCACCGCGACCATGTCCTCTTCAGTTAGGTTTGCCTGGCCCTTGATCTCCTTAGGTTTGCTCTTGCAAACTTCAGCCTTGTGCCCAATCTTTCCATAGTGATGGCACTTCCCTTTGAACTTCTTCTCAGCAACGTTCTTCTTGAAGTTCGCTGTAGATGACACCTTCAAGGACTTGTGAGGATTTGAGATCCCTTTTCCCTTACCCCTCACCTTAGCCTTGTGCTCAACGACATTGATGTTATGCCCCTGATTCTGAACCTCTGTATGAGCCCCACGATTGTTGTCCTCAATTTTCAACCTTCGGACGAGATCATCAAGAGTCATTGCCTTACGTTTGAAGTTAAGATAATTCTTGAAATTTGCCCAACCTGGTGGTAGCTTCTTAATCAAGCTATTGGTCTTCAAGATGTTGCAAAGCAACATCCCTTCCAACTTCATCTCCTGACAGATACGTAGGAAAGCATCCACTTGCTCCATAATTGGTTTAGAGTCCACCATCTTGAAGTTCAGAAAATTCGATGTTGAGAATCTCTGCAGCCCCGAGTTATCAACCTTGTACTTGTCCTCCAAAGCCAACCAGAGTGCTTTTGAAGTCTTGTACTTGTTATAGAGGTCGTACAGATCATTGATCAAACGGTTCAGAATCTGGCATTTGCAACAAAAGTCCCCTTGAACCCAGTTATCCACTCTTGCGAGCACATACACATTAGTGTTGTCTGTCGGAATTGTTGGTGGTTCCTCTATGAGGTACTTTTCCATGTTCATACTGGCCAAGTAGTAGCGCATCTTGTCATGCCATGTTTTGAAGCCTTTGCCATCAAACTTGTCTGGCATCATCCCTTGAGAAGCAGAGGGGGGTATCGCTGTATGAGTTGTTCCATTACCGAACAGGTTTAGGCGCACATCACTCAAGCTTGTCTTCTCAAGTTCCTTGGCAAGGCGTACAGTTAGTGCTTCATCAGGGGTCTGGTTAGAGATCACACTGTTGTTGTTGATATCGTCAGTAGTCATTCTGTTTACAAATAACAGAGATGATCAGTATATCAATCAAGCAATTCAAGTAACTAAATTACACGTAATTGCTTTTAATAATTTCACAAACCCACTCAGATCTGAGCGTTCGTGGAAACTACAAAGTTTAAGAAGAAGAGAATAATTAATATTAAAAGCGTTCGTCTAAACTTTCCGTGTAACAGAAGCAGTTCTAGAATATTTTGAAATCGTTTTGAAAAATATTCGAAGAAACCTTAATCCGATTAATTCTTAATTCTTACTAAGTCGGCCACGAATAAAGGAAAACTTCTAGATTCGGATATGTAAAATTTCCAAAATCAGGAAAAGAAAATTTTCAGAAAATTCATTGAGTAAATTTTGACAAATCAATGGTCCAAAAAATTACTCGGACGAGGCGAGAATTCCGCCAACCGCCAACCGCGCGTGCGTGCTCGGCCCGGCCCAGCCCAGCTTGGCTCGGCTCGGTTCGGTGGTGGTGGTGCGCGCGTGGTATCCTTGTGTCTCTCTATGTGTGTTATGTTTTGAACATAAGTATATCTTAGCTCCTTATATACCGCATGAAAAAGTTTTCCCTAAGAGATGTGAGACTCTTTACATGCACACTTCCTTTCACACATTTGGGGCTTTTACACTATGGCCCAAACCAATTTACTATTCACATTTAAACTCAATTTTACATAAACCAAATGCCCAAACCAATGGCTCATTTGTTTACTAAAATTTAGTTCCAACATAGCATAACATACAAATATGTAAACTAAGTGAGAAAAGGCAAGGAATGTGTTTGTAATCTATAGATGCAGAACAAAATATTCATTGAAAAAATCGAGAAAGAAAGCACCCATAAAACGAAGGATAAAGAAAAGAATAACAATGAGAAGATCTTTACAGTAACTAAGAATAGAAACCAAATGGGGTCAACAAGCAATGAATATCGAGAAAGATAACAATCTTTACCAATTTTCTCTTTATACTTTTTACCTTGCCTAAAGAAAGAACCTTGAAGCTGCCACCGTGATTAATGAATATGAATCTAACTATTGAAATAATCTAACAAAGCTAGTATGGACATGTTTGTTTGCTCATTTGACATTTCCACTTGAAATGGCCCATCCAATTGTTTCATCTGAATGAATCATGTCTATTTAAATGATCCAATTCAGTTGACCCAAATGGTCTTGAAAAATTGGCCTAAAATTTTAAAACTCATTCAACTGATCTATCTGGATGATGCTCATTTCTGGCACTAGACAAACATCAGTTCTCATCTCTCTATCCATATGAATCAATTGAGTTTCATCTTTCTCATTATATCACATGAATTTTCTGTTGTGTACCATAAGTGGGTTTATTAATTCATCAATGAAGAGTTGGTTCAAATTTTAGGCTTTTTGGTTTAATCACTAAATGGTTTTTGAATTCGGATAGATTTTCTTATTTATTTGAATTATAAAGTCTTGGCTGGCATAATTCTGTCTTTTGTACCTTCTCGAGATATTAAAATTTTCATTGGAACTAAACATCATTATCAGCATTACTCAATTAAGAGGGTAAGGAGACTCTTGATATTTCTTCCCTTTTTGTACCCTTTAATAATAATTTTATTCTCGAGAAACGAGAAAGTCCGCAGATATTGTTTCATCTGATATCACTTGCGTTTCTACATAAAGCTATTATAACCTTTCTTTTCAGATTTACTTGTTCAGTAGAAACTGTACATCTTTCAAATGGGAGGAGGACGAGTAGCAGATGATTTCTTAGCTGATCCTACAGGTATCTTTTTGATTCTTTGAACTCTTTGAGTCACTTTCTCTCATTGATAAAGATGTATCCAAAAGGAAAAAAAAAAAATATATGAGTCGTTTTCTTGCAATTAGGATTTTGGATACTTGTTCCCGATAATGTAATTGATTCTCTTGCACTTATGAAAAAACTAAGCGTATACATATCTTGTTTTTTTTCTTCCTTTTGAAGCACAGAAAAACAAGACACGTTAGTAGAATTACAAAAAATGTCCCTAACTGTTTAAGAACTTGTAAAACAGTTGCTCTATAAGATTTGGAAGCTGAGACAGAGAGCCTCAAGAAATTAAACTTAAGCAGAAAGTTAGTGAGAAACATGCATGTGTAACGTTTTTGTAAACAAAGCTTACGCAGAACACCCGTCACAAAAATTTCATCTACATCAATTTTTGTTTCATTTAAGATTCCCTACTTATTTGTTTGATATGAATACATTGGATATGACAGAGATGCCAGTGGTGCTGGAATCATCTCCAGAGGAAGCATCTGTGTTGGAGGTTTCTTATGGTTTGGGTGTACAGCAGAAAACTCCAAGGACACTAGTTCTGCTTGGGCGTTCAGGAAACGGGAAAAGCGCGACAGGGAATAGCATTCTTGGTAGAAAAGCCTTTAAGTCAAAAAGGTGTGCATCAGGAGTAACTACAGCATGTGAGCTACAGAGTTCGACGCTACCAAATGGCCAGATATTCAATGTTATTGACACTCCTGGTAATGTGTTTGAAAACCAACAAGCCAATGAGTCATTTATTTATGATCTTTTCAATGTTAAACATTTGACTTTTGATTGGTGTTGCAGGTCTGTTTAGTTTGTCCCCATCAACCGAGTTTACCTGCAGAGAGATTTTAAAATGCTTAACTCTGTCCAAAGAAGGAATTGATGCAGTGCTTGTGGTATTCTCCTTGAGGAACCGGCTAACTGAAGAGGAAAAATCTGCGCTTTTTGCGTTAAAGATCCTTTTTGGAAGCGAAATTGTAGACTACATGATCGTTGTTTTCACAAATCAAGATTCCCTTGAAGATGATGGTGATACACTGGAGGAATATTTTGAAGAGTGCTCTGATTTCAATGTGAATAAGTTTACTATATTCTTAGTATTGGTCTTGAAATCTTGGGTGGAAAATTTTCACCTTCTTTTTTACGTCTTTTATTGAATTGTCTTATTGTCCTAGGATATTATTGCGGCGTGCAATGACCGCAAGGTATTGCTTGCAAACAACGCCAAAGCACCTGAGAGTCAGAAAGCTAAGCAAGTCCAGGAACACGTAAACTATGTTGAAGAAATTGCAAGGAAAAATGGAAAACCATATATGTGTGAATTATCTCGCAAGATAAGAGTGAGTTTTGATTTTAATGCACATCAGCGTCCCCTTGTTGGTGTATTTTGATTGTGAAACCTGTTGCTTCTCAGGAAAACGAGGCTGCATTAGAGGAAAAGAAGAGGGAGATTTTTGAAAAGAAGGGCTTCTTTGCGAAACGAGAGCTCAGTCAAATGGCGAAGTCTCATGAATATGAGCTGCTCAGACAAATGATAGAGAGGGTAATGTGTTTTGGAGTTGTTCATATTCTTCAGCTTGTTCCTTATACATAAATTATCTTGTAACATGCTTCCGAATTCTTTGCTTAGATAAATACTGAGCTGAGAGAGGCAAATACTAGGCTAGAGAAGCAACTGAAAGAAGAGCAAGCCGCGAGACTTGAATGGGAGAAAAAAGCAAAGAAAGCCGAGGAACACTCAAGTGATGAAGTTGAGAAGCTGAGGAAGGAACTCAAAAAGGCGCAAGAGATGACAAAGGTACTCCAAAACACCAGAGGATGCACTATTCTGTGATTGGTTTTGTCATCACAAGACTATAAAACTCTATTTCTACATACACATCCATGTGTGTTTTTCCATTTTTGATGCTGGACAAATTGAATATTTTGTTTAGTTGCAGAGAAGAAATTGCTACTATGTATGTCTAAGGAGGCAGAATAAGCACCTTAACTTTTGCCTAACATTTCGAATTTTAACTGTTCAAAAATAATCATATTGCGGATCACTGGAATGGTAGTTTCATATTCTTTAATCACAGTCTTTCTTCAAGCAAGGTAAAAAGGATGAAAAAGAAAATTGATAAAGATTGTTATCTTTCTCTTAGATTCCTGCTTGTTGACTCCATTTGGTTTCTATTCTTTCCTTTATAGGTGCTTTCTTTCGTGATCTGTCTAATGAATATTCTGTTTTGCATCTATAAATTATAAACTCATTTCTTGCTTTCCCACTTGGGAAGCTTTTCTCTCAGGTTTGTTATGCCAGAGAGTAATGTTTTTTTTTTCCTCTTTCTCTTAGATTCCTTACTTGTTGACTCCATTTGGTTTATATTCTTAATTACTGTAAAGATCTTCTCACTGTTATTCTTTTCTTTATGTTTCCTTTTATGGGTGCTTTATTTCTTAACTTGTCTTGTCTAATGAATATTCTGTTTTGCATCTATAAATTACAAACTCATTCCTTGCTTTCTCACTTGGGAAGTTTTTCTTTGAGGTATGTTATGCTAAAGAGTAATGAGTTTTTTTTCTTTTTTTGCTGTTTCCTTTCTTTTGTCATTTCAAGAACCATTAACTTTCCTCTTAGAATTTGACAGATCGGAAACAATGGCATTCGAATCGTCTGATGTAAAAGTGGAGGTTGGTCGTTCTGAAAGAACTCTAGTCTTAGTCGGTCGAACGGGGAATGGTAAAAGCGCAACAGGAAACAGCATCCTAGGTGAATCTAAGTTCATGTCAAAAAGAAGAGGAGGATCCATTACAAAACAATGTCAGCTTGAATCCAAAATACTGAATGGTGTCAAAGTCAATGTTATCGATACACCTGGTAGGGTTTATGACATATCAAATCCCACATTTTCTTGAAACATATACATTTGAGATTAACTAATGTTGCTTTTAGGTCTGTTTAGTACTTCCTCGACGACAGAATTTACCATCAGAGAAATCTTTCGATGCTTAAGCTTAGCTAAAAATGGTATCGATGCAGTGCTTCTGGTTTTCTCTGTGAGTAATCGGCTAACAGATGAAGAACGATCAACGCTTCACACATTAAAGATCCTTTTCGGGCGTGAAATCGTTGACTATGTGATTGTTGTTTTCACCCATGGAGATGCATTAGATGAGGGAGATACTCTGGATGAGTATTTGGAAGGAAGTACTGAGTTTCAGGTCAGTTTATATAATCTTTATCTAGAAACAGTTTCTCAAGAACCGGTTTAAAACATGTCTAGTAAAACTAAAAAAAATCTCTTGCATCATGTAATTGCATATAGGAAATTTTCAATGAATGCGGTAACCGTAAGGTGGTGTTTGACAATAGGCCTAATCTCAATAAAGAAAAGAGAGAAAAACAAGTCCAAGATCTTCTCAACCTTGTCGAACAAGTCTCCGAGAAGAACGATGGTAAATCATATATGGGTGACTTATCACGCAAGCTAAAGGTGAAAAAGTTCTTCTTCTTTTTTTTCAATTTCACATTTCATTTAGTGTATCTGGTTATAATCTAAGTTGCTTCTCAGGCGACTGAGATCGATTACCAAGAAAAGTATAAGGAGATTGTAGCAATGAAAGACATGTCTTCTAAACAAGAGAAATCTCATTTGATGAAGGACTTAGAGAATTCATACAAGGAAATGGTTAAGGGATTGGAAGACAAGGTATAATCTTAATTATTGCAATATTTTATATCATTATATGTATGTTTATTCTCTTGTCTCTGGTTAGGTCTCTAGTCAACTGAAGAAATCATTGAGCGATCTTAAAGATCAATTAGCTAAAGCACAAGCCGCAAGAGACGAAACCGTGAAGAAGATGAATGAATTTCAGAAACTATCTTATGATGAGATCAGGAAACTGAGAGAACAACTCAACAAAGCTGAGAGAGAAACTGCTTCGTTGCGCACAGAACTCAACAAAAAATGCTCTGTTCTATGATCTCAATAATAATAATAATAATAATAATAAGATACCACAATATATGAATAAAACCAGTGTAAATATGTCTTTATCATTACACAAACACAATATCAAATAAGTCTTGAAGGATCATCAATACCTTCATTTGTACTAGGATTTGAATAATAATAACAAAAACAAAACATATTTTATGTAGAGATATATCTGAGTAGAGTATCCTCAGAATGCAAATGCTTTATAAAGCTATTATTGCAGAGCTCGTTTTTCCGGTCAAGAGATTTACCCGAGATGGATTTTCTTGTCGGGATCAGAGTAAGAACCTTCATTGTTAGCTCCAGATCCAGAACCAGCAGTCATAATGCCATGAGCAAAGTAATTGCGAGAAGCTAAAGCCAGTGAAAGAAAAGATTATACAATGAAACTCAAAAGAGCGTTGAGAACTCTCAGCTGGCAGAAGTCCGAAAGATTAATCAAAGAATGATGCAACTTCCTCCCTTTATCTCGAATTCCTTCTCTGCCCTCTCGAGTTTCTCCTTCAGCCTCTTAATCTCATTTGTGGATTCTTGGTGGAGTTGGTTCACCCTTTTTTCCGCTTCAAGTCTTGCGGTTTGCTCCTCGGTCAGTTTCTACTCCAGCCCACTCATTGTTTTTATCAGCTTACTCTCCACCTGACCAAAGAAAGTCCAGACCAATGTATGATTAGATTGATATAAGAAACAAACAGTACATTTCTCTCTCATGATCAGTACTTAAAAAGTTGTCATTTATCTCTCAATCTGACCAGAAAGCATAGGCGATGAACTCAAAAACACATTACCTTCTCCACCATTTTGCTGAGTTGATGATGAGGTGAATTCTCTGCCTCTTCCTTCCAATTTGACATCTCTTGTCTTGTGAAGTGAGCCTTGATTGCTTTAACCTTTGTCTCATGATATAAATCAACCATAAATGGCTTTTTGTTGTTCTTCCTCACAACTTTTTCAACAAGCTCAAGAAGCTCACAAACTTTCTTAGCTTTCTTCTTCTTACCTGTTTTCTGCCTGTTATCAAACAGCACCATGCGGTTGTGAGAGAATCTCCTACAACCATAAACAAAACGATTGAGAGAATGTAAGTCGCAAGACAAAGGTGAAAATCTTCTGGAGAGTTTGGCTTTGCTTGCGAGAAGGTAATAAGAAAATAGAGTGTTACAATGACCTTGAAATGAGGGCAGCCCTCCAAATAGTCCTCCATTGTCTGTTTATTATCAATAAATGTATCCTCATTGGTGAAAACAACGATCATGTAGTCAATAATATCACATCCGAAAATGGTTTTCAACACAGAAAACACAGATTTCTCTTCTTCTATTAGCCGGTTTTTCAAGGAAAAAACCAAAAGAACCGCGTCAACCCCTTCTTCATTGGCAAGACAAAAGCATTTCAAGATCTCTTGCATAAATCGTTTGAGGGGAACAAGCTAAACAGGCATGCAGAACAAATAAAGGGTGTTGTTAAGGATCTCTAGGATGATAATGAACAAAAAGCACATGCAAATACACACGCACAAACACAGACCAGGGGTATCAATAACATTGATGATCTTTCCAATTGGCCGTTTCACCGTTTGTAGCTCACATTCTTTGGTAACAGCTGTTGCGCTTCCTTTTGACTCGAATGCCTCTTTTTCCAAGGATGATATTTCCAGTCGCACTTTTCCCATTTCCTGAACATCCGAGAAGGACTAGGGTTCTTGCATGTTTCTGCGTTGAACAAGATTCACAAGTATCTTCCAAACCAGCTCTAGCCCTTGAATCAGGTTCTATTAACATCACTGTTTCATTTAAGAACTTGGAAAGTCTCATATGCAAGCCTTTTCTTAGGTATGGCATATTTGAGCGGTAATGAAAACAATTTTTTTTTCTCATTTGTGTTGGATAAGCTTCAATTACTTATTGTTCAAGTTATCTCTAACATGTTGGTTAGGATAATGGAAAGTTTAATGTTTCCAATTTAGATTAGGAAGTTTTCTATTTCTATTGAAACTAGGTTTTAGCAATGTTGTGCTAAGACTATAAATATCATTGATCGGATTGTGATCAAGATAAGTGAATTTGGGTGTTTAGTTTTTGTGTTAGTTTTCTAAACATAATAAGAAATGTTGTTCTTATAAACCAAGTTCTTAAAACTCGTTATTTGGTAGCAGAGCTTTTAGGTTTGTTTATCCTAACAATTTACAAACACAAAGATAATACGTTCAGAGATTTGTCGTGACCGAGCTATGGGAGACAACGCCATCGTAACCACACGTAAGGAAGCTATTCCTTCGTCGATTCAATTCCGTTGTTGAACTCATCAAACTACACGGTTTAGAGCATGAGGATGAGCGTCTTGCTGCGAATACATAAGGTTTCAGAAACAATTGATCCTGGGTCAACTAATTCCGACAAGAATGATATCGCAATAGGTTTGATCTTTCAATCGATCCCGGAGGTTCTTATATTGCAAGTCGGCAAGATGAATTCTCCTAAGGCGATTTGGGAAGCGATCAAGACACGTCACATGGGGGTTGAACTTGTCAAGGAAGCAAGACTACAAACTCTAATGTCTGAGTTTGAGAGATTGAGGATGCAAGACAAGGACACAATAGATAGCTTTGCGGGAAAGTTATCGGAGCTAGCGTCGAAAGCAAGAAACCTTGGAGAAGCAATTGATGAGCCAAAACTTGTGAAGAATTTTCTCAGTAGCTTACCAAGGAGGAAGTATATCCATATCATAGCCTCTGTAGAACAAGTTCTAGACTTAAACGCAACAAGATTTGAAGATATAATTGGAAGACTTAAAGCCTATGAAGAACGGATTTTCGATGAGGAAAATCATGGAGAAACTCAAGGCAAGTTGTTATATGCAAATTCTGAGCAACAACACTTCATGGGATCTCAAGGAAGGGGTCGTGGAAGAGGAGGCATAGGATACAGAGGTAAAAGCCGAGGCAGAGGATTTAGCTCAGAAGGCAGATGATTTAACTCAGGAAGCAGAGGATTTGACTGAGGACAGAGCACAAGTCAAATGGATCAAAATCAACCCAAAGAGAGAGATAGATCGAAAGTGATATAAACCTGGTCACTATGCACTGAAGTGCCCCAAAAAAACACATAATATACAAGAAGCAAATAAGGTCGAGACGGTAGAAGCCAATGAAGCCCTTTACATGCATTAAGTTGTGTATTTGAATGAGGAAAGGGTCATCCAAAGAATTATGAGACTAATACAAGGGAAGAAGGAATATGGTACCTCGACAACGGAGCGAGTAACCACAAGACGGGCAACAAGATTTTTTTCTCTAAGCTCAACAAGAACATCAAAGGCAAAGTGAAGTTTAGTGATTGTTCATGTGTAGAGATAGAAGGAAAAGGCTCTATTTTATTTCAAAGCAAAAAAGATGTGCAGACTCTTGTCAATGATGTCTACTATATTCCCGAACTCAAGAGCAACATTCTAAGTTTAGGACAAGCTACGGAAGTTGGTTGCGATGTGAGGATGAAACAAGATTATCTAACTCTTCATGATCCAAGTGGGAGACTCTTGGTAAAGGTTATACAATCACCTAATCGACTCTATAAGATAAGCTTGAAGATTCGGAAACCAATATGTTTGAACGCAAGTATAGAGGATGATACTTGGAGGTGGTATGCGAGACTTGGCCATATCCACACACACACACACTCACATACATACCAGGGAAAACACTTCCCTTCTAGAGAACCACCGTCTCTTAGCACTATAGAGGGAACCACCGTCCCAATATAGGCTCTCAGTACTATAAAGGAAACCACCGTCCCAATATCAGTACACCAGAAACCACCGTCTCTTGGAAAGAACCACCGTCTCTCCGTATGTATACAGGAAACCACCGTCCCTGATACAATCTAGAAAGCCACCGTCTCCAGATCATGAGTCCTCCGTAATAAATTCCATAACGCCTACCCGCAACAACGAAAAGGGCCTAAAACAACGCGCAAGGCTCTTAGCCCGAACTACCAAAATGCAATGTTTCCTAATCCTGCCTAGGTCTGTCCAATTGATTGCACAACAATCAAACAAGAACATGTACAACCAGCTGTAGACCCAGAATAGGATCGATCGATTGTGCAACAATCAAACAAGAACATGCACAACCAAGACACTACATCCGATATCCCGGTCGTCGAAACCAAACGCACAAGAATATCATCGAGGTCTGTATTACGTTCCATACTCATGCCACAATAAGATGTTGATTACTCATATTTACCGCCATCATCACACTCTCAGGACGTCTCCATCGAGGTAACGATGCCGATGCCACTCCACTCTCAGGACGTCTCCCTCAAGCTCTGGCTCTATATAGGAAGATACTTCCTTAGAGTAATGCAACACATACGTGAACAAGCATCTGAAACTAAGAATACCTCCCTTGATAACAACACGCAACACGCAACCTATTCTAGCAAACAAACTAATCCTACAGAACACACTTAGCAACACAACCAACTTCACTGAAGAACCACACCTCAACTTCGAAGCACCTCACCAACCCAACTCCACGCACGCTCCAGATATTTATTGCTCTTAACTCGGTCTACACCTGACACTCATAGGGCACATCCCATGGCCCATCATAACACATACCACACGTACTCTCGGAACACATTCCTCGAGTCAACGCTAACTGGAATCTCACATCCTAAATCAGCACACAGGAGAGCTCACCTCTCCTCACAACACAAGAGTTATTCGGGACCGTAGTCCCTAGAGCAATAAATACCGAGTACTAACCACTGAAGACTGAACTGCCCCACAAGGGCCCAAGCCACTCCTGACGCCTCAGCGCAACCAGCTGACAGCCGATACACCTGCTTATCCTGCATGTCTCGTCCGAAGAGACCTGAAAACTGAACCGACTGCCTCAAAATTACACAAAACTTCCTACGCGCTCCTGAATGCGTGACACTACGCAATCAACTCCGATCTTTGATAGCTCCAAACTTAGATCACTCCTCTGGAACTTCTTCTGCAACACTACGTAACCCACCTCCTCACCATTAACTTCGTCCCTACCTGCGACGCACACGCAATACCCTTGACACTTCTCCTGAAGCATCAGTATACACGGTATAAGGCTTCCCAGCTCAGGTAATGCCAATACTGGCGCATTAGTCAACATTTCCTTGAGTCTCGAAAAACTCTCCTCGCACTCCGGCGACCACAGAAACGGAACATCCTTACCAGTCAGCTTCGCCATCGGCTGAGCCATACTCGCAAAACCCTTGACGAACCTCCGGTAACAACCTGCTAAACCCAAGAAACTCTTGATCTCGGTAGCATTACACGGTCTAGGCCAATCCCTGATAGCCTCTATCTCCGCCGGATCCACTGAAACACCCTCTGAAGATACAATATGACCAAGGAATCCCATCTGCCTCCGCACGAAAACTGCACTTACTCAACTTGGCAAACAGCTTCTGCTCTTGAAGCTTTTCCAATACCAAACTCCAATGAGCCTCGTGCTCCTCGGGACTCCTCGAACACTCCACGATATACACTAAGCATATGATAACAAACGCGTCCAGGTGATCTCTGATCCCGACGCCACCTCCTGTGCTTACCACAAGCACACTAAACACACCAAGAGCATAACCACCACTCGAAATGCACAACGCTTGCCTAGTTTCGTCCAGAACCCACGATGCGACATTCTTAATCCGCCCGGGTCTGGCGGTCAATCGTAGAACAATCTACAAGAACATGTACAATCGCCCGTCAGTCCAGACCATGCCTAGCCTAACTAGGTCTGGCAGTTGACTGTGCAACAATCAAACAAGAACATGTACAGCCATCCATCAGTCCAGATTTGGATTTGAATGCTACATCTGTTTCCCGAACTCCACCATAGGCCCAACCTCACCAGCGATACCTCAACTCACCACCTGAGCCACTCGAACCGTCTATCACAGACCAAAACTTGGCTGCTCCAGCCAGCACTATACGAGATTCCCACTCGTTCTGCAATCGTCCAACATGGACCAAAATCCCGGCCCGACACAGCCGATACCACACGAGATCCTCCCCTGACCTCAGAGGCTCCCTCTAATCCACACACGAAACCATACCGCTCGCACTCTCGGGACACCTCCCTCGAGCTAGCAGTATCGGGGGATCTCACACCCCCGCAAGAGATCTCACATCCCTCGCTGCTTATCCCGGGAACACGCTTCCCACTAAGCACACAGGAGAACACACCTCTCTTCTGATTAGAATCGCCTGACGTGGTATAGTCACAACATCCCCATCCTGGGATACCTCACAACCTGACCAACATGGTCCACATATATAAACTCATCACAACCACCCACTCCAAACCATATGAAAATAAATAAGGAAACACCATCTTATAGATTTTCAAAAGGTACATCGTTTTAACACCAACGATAAAACAATGATCCAGGAACAGAAACACTAAAGCTCAACAAAATCTGAACTGGAAACGAAACGGAACGAAACGATCACCAACTCAGTCCTCGAACTGCTCCTCCACTACTCATGCCCACGCTGCGCTCCTCCAAACTGACCCAACGGCTGCTCTGGCGCTACCTGAGCCAAAGGCAGCGCTTCTATCGGATGAACTACCGCAAGCGCTAATGGCTGCAACTTGGGACACATCGGCCTGATATGCCTCGGCTCTCTGCAATGGAAGCAAACTCAAGCTCCCCCAGAAAACTCGGGACAGTCCGCCACGCGATGCTCAAAACTCCCGCATCCGAAACACCCATGACTGCCGTGACTCCTCGAACTCGTCCTAGACGCGTCATCCCACCTCCTCTTCTGACCCTGTGCAGGCGTACCGCCCTTGCTGGAACCAGAATCTTGCTGATGCTCCTGCGGCTGCTGCTGCTACTGACCCCTCGGCTGAGCAACAGGAGCAACCACGGGCGGAACCACTAGCGATCCAGCCTGCTCTCGCTAATCCTCCTCAATCGATGCTGCAAGCTCCACTAGCTCTGCCCTCGAGGCATACCTGGCACCTCTTTACTGAGACCGGATACTCAACCGCAGTCCCTGCAAAAACCTCTGCATAAGAGTCCTCTCATCCTCAAAATCACGGCTCGAATGCACTAACAGTCTCCCAAACTCAGCATCATACTCGCGTACTGAACGCTCCCCCTGCTCCAGCGACATGAAACTCAACTGAAGACGATCACGAGCCTCCTGAGGAAAATACTTAGCATTGAACTCGGCTAAGAATTCTCCCCAGGTCCACACCGCTCTCCGAGCCTCTATAGCTCGCCACCACAGATGCACATCAGCACACAGATAGTGAATGGCCAAGTCTACCTGATACTCAGCAGGACATCGAATCGATCTGAAGTTACGCTCCACTCTCAAGCGCCACTCGTTTGCCTCTGCAGGACTGACTCGGCCATCAAACGACAGTGTACCAATCTTCTGCATATGTCCCATAACCTCAAGGTATGACAGACCCTGCACTGCAACTGCAGCCCTCGGCTGCTCAACCTCGGCAACTCTCTGCTGTACACCGGCCACTGGAGGAAAACCCGGAGCCTGCTCAGGAACCACTGGCGGAAAACGAGCCAACAACTGCGTCAGCAGTCCCACAATCTAGTCATCACGACCTGGAGCTATAGCAGTTCCCCCACCAGGGCCCACTGGAACTCCCTGCCCCTACCGGCACCAGACACACTCTGCGAAACACTCTGCGCCTCGCTCTCAACTGACTCATCCACTAGACCACGACCACGGCCCCTGCCACCACGGCCACCAGCTCCGCCACCACGACCTCTAGGAACTCTAGCCATCGCACACTGCAATGATCACGCAAACATTCTAAGAGACTTAGAATTCACAGAATAAGGTCAACATTCACGGACAGTCACTTACCGCAGAATCTCTTTAAAGGCTTGAAGAGGATGATTCTAAGACTACAATCGACTAAGCACACATAATCAATTTAAACACATAGTCTTAGTTCATCACAATAACTACTAGCCCTAGAACCGTAAGGGCTCTGATACCAAAATGTAACACCCGGGTTTTTTTTTTTTTTTTTTGACAATTAATTAAATAGCCCAGATTAATATTCCCATAAATATTAATCCTCAACGACTATAATTCCTCACAATTTATTACGCGGAAGTTCTCAAGAATAACCATTCATTACACAACAACCATAACAATTCCAGAACACAACAATCACCATTCTATAAACAATTCACAATTTATAAACTAACAACCTAACAACAACAACTCAATTCAATTCCACACTCCAATTCATTCTAGCAACCTAATCACAATTCACAATCCCTAATCATCCTCTTCCTCTGCCATGATTCCGCGATCACACAATCTTTTATCTGCAACACATAAAACAAATGAGTTGCGTAAGTATTATCATAAATACTTAGTGAGACGGTCTTCCCATCTACAGGCCAATTACTTGAATAAAGAAATACATGAAATACCAGGGTTATCAAACAATGCACAGAACAAGCAAACAACATAAAACAGGAACAACAGCAACCATGTCGATCGACGGGAAGCAATCCTGTCGATCGACGGACACTTTAAAAACCCTTGTCGATCGACACGGAAACAATCCTGTCGATCGACAGGCGATCTGCTGCTGGAATCCGACCTATCCTCTCATGGTCGAATCTCCACACTTCTCAAACCAAAACCTGCGCATACAATCGCAAATCCACCAAGAACACACAACAAGCAATCGTATAACATCTATTCCTCAACCCAAGGACCTATGGTCGCGCACTCACCTTAGATCTGAAGAAAAAAGGATGAACCACGAAGAACACGAATCTCCAAACACTGATTTTCGCACCAAATCAGCCACCCAAAGCCTCTTCCACGGAATCACACACTATAGGATTGAGAATCAAGGACAATCCACAAGAATTTCCTTCAAACTTCTCAAATCCACTTAACTCTCTTTTCTCTCTAAAAACCCCTTATTCTCTTCTAATTCCGGCCACACAAGGTCTGGGACGCCCTTTTATACGGAACCCTAGTTTTCCCCAAAACGGCCCATTAACCAAACCGAACCGAAATCAAACCTAGATCTGATTTTTCACGCGTGTCGATCGACAGACTCTATCTGTGTCGATCGACAGGGCCCTCACTGCCCAAACTTTCGAGAGAACACGACCCCGTGTCGATCGACACACATACACAGTGTCAATCGACACTCGCCAAAATCACATTTTTGGTCCGCGGGCGTTACACCTTTTATGGGTGCTTTATTTCTTGACTTGTCTTGTCTAATGAATATTCTGTTTTGCATCTATAAATTACAAACTCATTCCTTGCTTTCTCACTTGGGAAGTTTTTCTTTGAGGTATGTTATGCTAAAGAGTAATGAGTTTTTTTTCTTTTTTTGCTGTTTCCTTTCTTTTGTCATTTCAAGAACCATTAACTTTCCTCTTAGAATTTGACAGATCGGAAACAATGGCATTCGAATCGTCTGATGTAAAAGTGGAGGTTGGTCGTTCTGAAAGAACTCTAGTCTTAGTCGGTCGAACGGGGAATGGTAAAAGCGCAACAGGAAACAGCATCCTAGGTGAATCTAAGTTCATGTCAAAAAGAAGAGGAGGATCCATTACAAAACAATGTCAGCTTGAATCCAAAATACTGAATGGTGTCAAAGTCAATGTTATCGATACACCTGGTAGGGTTTATGACATATCAAATCCCACATTTTCTTGAAACATATACATTTGAGATTAACTAATGTTGCTTTTAGGTCTGTTTAGTACTTCCTCGACGACAGAATTTACCATCAGAGAAATCTTTCGATGCTTAAGCTTAGCTAAAAATGGTATCGATGCAGTGCTTCTGGTTTTCTCTGTGAGTAATCGGCTAACAGATGAAGAACGATCAACGCTTCACACATTAAAGATCCTTTTCGGGCGTGAAATCGTTGACTATGTGATTGTTGTTTTCACCCATGGAGATGCATTAGATGAGGGAGATACTCTGGATGAGTATTTGGAAGGAAGTACTGAGTTTCAGGTCAGTTTATATAATCTTTATCTAGAAACAGTTTCTCAAGAACCGGTTTAAAACATGTCTAGTAAAACTAAAAAAAATCTCTTGCATCATGTAATTGCATATAGGAAATTTTCAATGAATGCGGTAACCGTAAGGTGGTGTTTGACAATAGGCCTAATCTCAATAAAGAAAAGAGAGAAAAACAAGTCCAAGATCTTCTCAACCTTGTCGAACAAGTCTCCGAGAAGAACGATGGTAAATCATATATGGGTGACTTATCACGCAAGCTAAAGGTGAAAAAGTTCTTCTTCTTTTTTTTCAATTTCACATTTCATTTAGTGTATCTGGTTATAATCTAAGTTGCTTCTCAGGCGACTGAGATCGATTACCAAGAAAAGTATAAGGAGATTGTAGCAATGAAAGACATGTCTTCTAAACAAGAGAAATCTCATTTGATGAAGGACTTAGAGAATTCATACAAGGAAATGGTTAAGGGATTGGAAGACAAGGTATAATCTTAATTATTGCAATATTTTATATCATTATATGTATGTTTATTCTCTTGTCTCTGGTTAGGTCTCTAGTCAACTGAAGAAATCATTGAGCGATCTTAAAGATCAATTAGCTAAAGCACAAGCCGCAAGAGACGAAACCGTGAAGAAGATGAATGAATTTCAGAAACTATCTTATGATGAGATCAGGAAACTGAGAGAACAACTCAACAAAGCTGAGAGAGAAACTGCTTCGTTGCGCACAGAACTCAACAAAAAATGCTCTGTTCTATGATCTCAATAATAATAATAATAATAATAATAAGATACCACAATATATGAATAAAACCAGTGTAAATATGTCTTTATCATTACACAAACACAATATCAAATAAGTCTTGAAGGATCATCAATACCTTCATTTGTACTAGGATTTGAATAATAATAACAAAAACAAAACATATTTTATGTAGAGATATATCTGAGTAGAGTATCCTCAGAATGCAAATGCTTTATAAAGCTATTATTGCAGAGCTCGTTTTTCCGGTCAAGAGATTTACCCGAGATGGATTTTCTTGTCGGGATCAGAGTAAGAACCTTCATTGTTAGCTCCAGATCCAGAACCAGCAGTCATAATGCCATGAGCAAAGTAATTGCGAGAAGCTAAAGCCTCGATCGCGTGGATTTCTGAACCACTAACCATGTGTTGGTGATGTTGTTGAATCCTCTCCACTTCTGCTATCTGTTAAAATTAAGGTAGATTAATGAATCTTCTATAGCTAGACATGATGATTATTTCATATGTTTATGGGGAAACACACAATTTAATTCTGTTATTTTACCTTGGTTCGGAGATACATATTGTCATTATCAAGCTCAATCTCCTGAATGAATACCACATTCAAAAATTAAAAAAAAAATTTAGCCTATGTAATTTTAACTAGAGATTCCTTTTGAGCTTAGTATTACCCTTTTCTGCATGTTTTCGATTTCAGCTAGAAGCAACTCGTGCTGTATCTCGCAAGAACACAAAGCAGATTTAGAATAGTTTCTGGAAACTGATAAATAGCAAAGCTTGTATATAGATCATAGAGTTTTATAATATAGCTATGTACCTTCTTGGACCTGATCCTGGAGATGGCTTTCTCAAGGCGATTCTCAACCTGTTTAAGTTCCTTGACACTTAAGTTACTCAAAGCGTCTCCCATCAGATTCCTATTAAGTTGTTAGAAGAAATGTGTTACATTCAATACAAAGACATGGCTTCAAAATCCAGTAAAACAAATAGCTCGTATATATATATGTATGACCTGTTGGAATTTTGAAGCGTTTGGATCTGTTGTCTCAGCTTTGCAGATTCTTGTTGATAGTACTGTAATTTCAACACTATTACAGTATAAGAACACATATAGATGAATGTATTTATGATGTTAAATAAGTAGAGAGATGGAGAGAGAGAGATAGTAAAACCGCGGCATTGATTTCTTGGACAGAGCTGGTGTTGGTACTATCAGAGGAAGCCTTCTTGTACCTCTCAATGGTTGATCTTATGCTGTCACAATTAACCACCCATTTCACTTTGCAATTTCCTTAACATCTCAAGAGATTACTAATGCAATTAATTACTGTGGTATTCTAATTAAGTGTCTAAAGAAGCATTCAAGTATATTAATTAGGACACAATATATATATATTTTTTTTTTGCGTTTCATATTACAATGATTAAGATATTGTAACATCCAAACACAAAGAAACAATCGTAGCTTATTGCTTTAAATCGATTCTAGGCTAAACTTTATAGTACATAGTTTTTCTTTTTCTTAAGGAATACGATCATGCTCTGTATTTACAGTGTTTTTTAAAACTATTATATAAGAAAATTCATGACAGATCTATTCAAAACATATGCATCAACTAAGGATCTGAAGCGGTTTACATTAATGTGACAGCATAAGATCATAGACAATCATCTAGCACATGATAAACAAACATTACATATATATACAGAGCATATATACATCAATATAGTATATAATACAAACTCTTATTAATATACGTAGAATATAAGTTTATGTATTCAAATGTTCAAGTAAGAAATAAAGGTGCATGGGTTTTAATTGAAGGACAGAAAGTGTATATGTCTTATTAAAGAAAAACAACTGAATAGTTTTGGATTATATAAAAATGTCTTTTAAGATTTTTATAAAAGGAAATAGAAGATATAAGATGAAAAAGCCAAAAACGGAAAGCAAAGACATGAAGAAATAGTTCTGATCTGCTTAAGATGAAAGAGGAAAGAAGAGTACAATCCTCACATCTCTCGCTGCACAATTGCTTTGAGTTCCAAGAACAAATTTAATTTGACAAAGCCAACAAATTAAAAAAGAGACTTGTTGACCAAACCTGCAACTGCAAGCTAGCTAGCATGAGTTTGGTACTTAAAACGCATTGTACTTTTCTCTCTCTCTCTCTTAAGATTTTTTCAAGATATAGTGTATATATGAAAAATTGGTATGTATATATGTAGTACTTTGGACTATATATATATGTAGTACTTTGGACTTGTGTATATATATATGTTTACTTTTGTCAGATATTTGTATTTTCTTTTCACATATTTTGATTAACTAAAAGTAAATACCATGAGACGCCTAAAATGAAATTTCATATGTACGTTTGTTATGTGGTACTGGTTCAACTGATATAGTCTAGATTTTATATGACAAGGACAATTGTTCAAGCTTTATTGTAGACCCAATATATATAATCTTCTATGTTTTTTGCATCAATTATTTTTAGAGACTTCATGTGGAAAATACCCTAGATTATTATAAAAGATGCAAATATAAAAAAATCTTGACTAAAGAGTAGTATGAATATTAGATTTTGTTGCTAGACCGAGACAATGGACAAAAATGCAAAATTCCTGATTTCTTGATAATGCTTTCTATAGTTCCAATCTGCCTTTATGTTTGTAATTAACTATTTTACTAAAGGAGACTTATAAGTTAAAAAGGGGATCATTTACTTGTTGTTGGCATACTCATAGAGACGGCCACGAGTTGAGAAGACGATGAGCGCGACTTCTGCGTCGCATAGAACTGAAAGCTCATAGGCTTTCTTGAGAAGTCCATTTCTTCTTTTGCAAAAGGTCACTTGCCGATTCGTCGAGTTCTCGATCCTTTTGATCTCTATCTTTCCTCTTCCCATCCTTCATTTTAAACATCAAACATGATTATCAATAGGTTTGTGTGTAAAAACACTAAGAATTGCTCAATTTGGGCAATTATTGTTTAACATATTGTTTAACAAACGCACAAATGATTGATATACTGCTAGGAAAATATAAATCTATGAATATACCGGAATAAATTGTAATACTTTTTGTAGCCTAATAAAAACCCTAAAACTAGGGTTTGAATCAATATGCTTACCAAACTCATTTTGTTTTTGTAACAAAGAAAAGTTTTTCTTTTTGTATCCAACTTTCTTGGGAAAATAAATTAATTAAGGATGTTATTGATTGATTTTCAAGGACAGACAAGAATCAATTGGATCTGATGCGGATCTGATGTAGCTGAAACTAACATTACCATGCAAGAGTTTATTACAAATAATTTTACTTAGATATGTTGCTATCCAGCTCATGTATAAACATATATATATACATTTATATTATAATTTTCTTCTCCATAGGAATTAAAAGTAAAAAGAAATGTGATGGTAAAATCTGATGAATTGAGATTTACATGGTTTTTTGGTACCCAGATACAATTTATTTTGACCCATCCCTTGTACTCACTATCTCTCTCTCTCCTCAATAAACATCTGAAAGCTTCACGGGCTCAAATGGCAAAAACAAAATTACGTAATTTGATGACTTAATTAGATCTAGAAGATGTACATACTTGCACAGATGTTTTACAAAATCTTTCATCTCTACTTTGTTGTATGAAGACATATTCTTTAGATTGTTCCTTGAAAAAAAATTGAAAATCAAGAAAAGAGAGCAAAAAATATGGAGAGAGAAAACAAATAAAACTGATATTGAAGAAGCATAAGAAGGAGAAGGCACTGATGCACATGAAACTGAAGTTAACAGAACGAAACCCAGTAAACATTATTGCAAACAAAGTAAAGAGAGAGAAAGAGGAGAGAAATTTTTATATATAAAATAAAAATAGATAGAGAGAAAGACAAAAACTATGCTTAGTTTCAAGAAGAGGATGAAGAAAAATACAGCAGATTTGGAAGATTTTCAGACAAAAAAAAATCACTTTAACAGACAAGAGAGGAAATAGAATCTAGCAGAGATCTACATGTGAGAAACTCAAAACAAACATAACCTAATCTTGAACCAAAAATAAAATCCTTATATGATGATCTCTCTCTTTCCCATTCTTCTAGGGAAACGCATCAAACAGAAGAAAGAATATATATAAAAAAAAAAGTTATTTTTTTCATAACTGTGACAATTAAGTTTGTGGAGAGACAAGGCAAGAAGAACCCATGACGAAAGAATGAATAATTATTATACACTTGGAATCTGCATAAATATATATTATGAGATATAAATGTAGAGTTTTTGAATGAAGAGAAGTTTACAAAGATGGGAACTTGATGAGATCAAGAAGTGTTTTTCCTTTATGAGAAGAATAAGTAAAGACATGACAGACAGACCTGAGAATTGCTTCACCCAACTCAATTCAGCTTTCGGAAACTCTCTCTCTCTCCTTTATAAGAATACAAAACAAAAGAAAAAAAAAAGAAAGAAGAAAGTTTTGAGTTTTTTGAGAATCCCAAAAACAAACCCAAATCCTTTTCTCTTCAAAAACCCTAAGCTTCCCACTCATTATGTCTATTTGTAGACGTTTCTTTCTTTGCTCACCTTCCAACGTCCAGAGAGACAATATGCGATTGCGGTTGCGTTTGCGTTTGCTATAAAACTAACTCTTAAACCTTTTTATTTTAATCAAAAACATAATGAGGCTAATTTGCACTAATTGACAACCATACGGATGACACATTTATTAAGAGTGGTTTTGATGCAAAGGTGATGCGCTCTACAATTGTGAGATCATAAGAATATTTTAACTTACATTCCCTAAAACTCTTAAAGTATTAATCATCATTGATTATTTTATTTTTCAAGAAAAATTGATTTGAGAGCAATTGAGCTACATCCGTCTCTCTCATTCATATATTGTGACCAAGTTCACTGCAAGACCAAGATTTGGGACTTCAAAGATATGATTATGTATAGTTGGATATATATGTGTTTAATTGGTAAATGATAATAAGCTTTATACATAGTTGCATGGTAAAAAAATTGTGGTTAAAATACAAAAACAATGAAGCAAAAAAAGAAGCACTAAAAATGTGAAGCGATAAGATCATTTATCAGCAACATAATTAGTTTAATGATTCTATCAGCTGGTGAAATAGTTCATACGAAAAGGATAGTTATAAATTATGGAAAAAATGTGGATGGTTGAAAATGAAACTATCTACAATTAGTGCAAATTCGCTTCATTATGTTAGAAAACAGTAGAAACAATAAAATGTTGGAAAATATGGTCAAACGTTGGAAAAAGGTTAGAAAACAGTAGAAACAATAAAATTTTTCCTACAAACATTTTCATCAAACTGAGGACATTAATGTTTGAGACATTTTTTCATAATCGGAAGAATACATACAGACTTAAAAATACTTGAGGTCTTTAGAAACTTGGAGTTTTTATCCAAGTTAAGAGGCTATATATAGTGGTCAATGAGAAGCTAAGAGTGAGTATTTGTAAATGTGAAAACTCGAATCCTACCAGGGATCCAAAATAAATGAACCATTCGAAATATGTTACCACTAATTGGTTATCACACTACAAGAAAACAGCCGCAAATCCGACGGAATTTCCGACGGAAGGAATTCCGTCGGAAAATTTCCGACGGTAATCCAACCGATTTCCGACGGAACTGAAATTTTCCAATTCCGTCGGAAATCTGTCGGAATTATTTCCGACGGACAAGAAGACCGTCGGAAATCGATCGGATTATTGGACCGTGTAACTAGCCGGTGCCGACGCCGGAGGAGATTCCGGTAAGCTGTCAGAAATCCGTCGGAAAATATAAACCGTTAATAGTTTCCGACAGATTTCCGACAGACACCCAACTAGCTGTCGGAAATCTATCGGAAAAATAGCCGTTATATAGCCGTTATTATATCCGTTGGCTTTCCGACGCTTTTCCGACAGATTTCCGACGGGCAGTGTATTTATATATATGATTCCACACATCTTCATTCACTCACAAAACAACAACAACTTCCAACCAAACATTTGTTAGAAAAAATCGTTAAGAGAGTGAGATGTCATCTTCTAGATATTATAGATCGTGGATGGATGAAGAGATGTATGATCCGGAGTCGAAGACATTAAATGAAAGTTATGCACGAGGTATATGCGAGTTCATAGCGGTTGTCGGGAATCGAAAGGTGATAAAATGTCCATGTTTAAATTGTTGCAATACGCGTAATGTTAATGTAGAACAAGTTTGGCATCACTTGTATACCAATGGTTTTATGCCGGGATACAAAATTTGGTTTTTTCATTGAGAAACTAATAATGATGGTGCTAGTAGTAGCAGTGCACCATATGTTGCGGATAGCTTAGGCGAACATAGAACGGATAACTTAGGTGAACATAGAACGGATAGCTTTGGCGAACATAGAACGGAAATAGATTTTGGTGTAGGTACCGCTGAGATGGTTCATGATGCGTTTAGAGAGAATTTGCCATCGATCGTAATAGGGGAGGATAGAGTAGAAGAACCAAATGAAGAAGCTAGAAGATTTTTTGATATGTTAGACGCAGGGAAGTAGCCATTATATCATAAGTGTAGAGACGGACATTCCCCTTTATCAACTGCTAGTAGACTGATGACCCTTAAGACGGACTTC
Organism: Draba incana; assembly: GCA_963576765.1. NCBI lineage: Eukaryota > Viridiplantae > Streptophyta > Magnoliopsida > Brassicales > Brassicaceae > Draba > Draba incana. Next base: position 16,910,072 of record OY755214.1, on the reverse strand, counting down.
AATTTGGCGGAAGAGTGTGTTGATGCGATAGCAGATTTTGTGAAAGATATTTTGCCTGAAGATAATCAGGCACCTGCATCATACTACGAGATACATAAACTTGTAGCTAGTCTTGGTCTGCCGTATCAGGTGATAGATGTATGCATCGACAACTGTATGCTATATTGGAGAGAAGACGAAGACCGGAGAAGATGTAAATTTTGTCGTAAACCACGGTATCAGGAAACTGGTGGGAGAGTTCCAATTCCATATAAACGTATGTGGTACTTACCATTGACAGCGAGGTTAAAGAGGTTATATCAATCTGCGCGAACGGCAGAACAAATGAGATGGCATGCAGAGCATCGTCAAGATGGAGAGATTACACATCCTTCAGATGCAAAAGCGTGGAAACATTTTCAAATATTGTATCCGGATTTTGCATACGAGTCAAGAAATGTGTACCTCGGGTTAAGTACGGATGGTTTCAAACCATTTGGGAAGCATGGAAGGCAATATTCTTTGTGACCCGTAATCGTAACACCGTACAATTTGCCCCCTGGTATGTGCATGCGTCGAGAGTTTTTATTCCTCTCCGTTCTTATTCCTGGCCCTGAGCATCCGAAGAGATCACTTGATGTATTCCTCCAGCCATTGATTTATGAGTTACAAATGCTATGGAGTCACGGTGTCGAAGCGTTTGATGTTTCACGGAAGCAGAATTTTCTGATGCGTGCGGTCCTTATGTGGACTATTAGCGATTTCCCAGCATACGGTATGCTATCTGGATAGACTACTCATGGAAGATTATCGTGCCCGTTTTGCCAAGACAACACTGACGCTTTCCAATTGAGGAATGGAAGAAAGCCATGTTGGTTTGATTGTCATAGAAGGTTTCTACCGGACGGCCATCCCTATCGTCGGTCTAAAAGATTATTTAAGAAAAATAAACAAGTATTTGATGCTCCAATTGATGAGATATACGGTCGTACTATATTGGAGCAGTTGAGAGATTTTGGTGCTGAGAGGACTCCTGATTGTGGGGGTAATGGGCATGAACCGCTTTGTGGTGTAGGGGAAGCTCACAACTGGCACAAGAAGAGTATATTTTGGGATTTGCTGTATTGGAAGGATCATTTATTAAGGCACAACCTCGATGTGATGCATATTGAAAAGAACTTCTTTGACAACATCATGAATACGGTGTTAAACATCCCGGGAAAGACAAAAGACAATGTGAAGTCTAAGATGGATGTTTCAAAGATTTGCTACCGTGATTATCTTGATCGTCTTCCCGATGGTACATATCATTTTCCTCCGTACCGATTGCAAATACAAAAGATAAGAGAATTTTTCCGGTGGATTAAAGACGAAGTTAAATTCACTGATGGATATGCAGCTAATCTGGTTAACTGCGTAGACTCGCAATACCTAAAGTTTTTGGGACTGAAGAGTCATGATTGTCATGTACTGATGCAGAGGCTTCTTCCATTTGCTTTTACCCATCTCCTTCCTCAAACTGTCCACGAATCTATTGCAGCAGTTGGTGCTTTCTTTAGGGATTTATGCACGAGGACACTTACAGTTGAGGGGATCCGCAATTTAGATGCCAATATACCAGTGATCCTTTGCAATCTTGAAAGATCTTTCCGCCGTCTTTTTTTGATGTTATGGAACATCTTCCCCTACACCTCCCCCGCGAAGCCGAACTAGGTGGTCCCGTTCAATTTCATTGGATGTATCCTTTCGAGCGGTACATGTTCCATCTAAAGAAAAAGGTCAAAAATTTGGCTCGAGTTGAAGGTTCTATTGTCGCATAGAGTATCAATGAAGAATCATCACAGTTTGCGGAATATTACTTTCCGCGGGAAGTTCGTACGAAGAGTAGACGTTCTGCTCGTCATGATGATAGAGGTGAGAGAGTCACGTATGCCGCGCTGGTCCCTGAGTTGTTTTCGCAAGTTGGCCGAGTGATTGGGAGAGGGAAGAGACGCTTCCTATCACAAGATGAGTGGAGTCACTTACATATGTATATCCTAACGAATTGTGAGGAGATGGCGGAGTACGAAAGGTAAAAACAGAACTTATTTAAATACTTCTTGTTTTTAATACCTAAGTAATATATAGGTTTCATATGTTATATATTTTTGTTTGCTTTCAGGATTTACATTGCATCAATACGTCGCTATTATCCGGAAATGACAGAAGACGAACTTGGAGAATCTAAGGAAACCGAGTTTCCAAATTGGCTGCAATATTACGTAAGTTTTAAAAAAACGCTTATATATCTTAAAATTAGTGAATTAATTATTACTTAATTAAATGTTTGTTTATTAATTTGTCTAAATTATTATCTCAGGTTTCTGAAGGTATGAAGAATGGAGAAAGGTTTCCGACATGGTTACAAGAGATAGTTTCTGGCCCAAGCTTCAAAGCAACTTCATACGTTCGGTATTGCACTTGGGGATTTGCATTTAGGATTCATGAAGAAAGGCCGAGGGCAACTGCAGATTATGGTATTTCAGCTACAAGTGGTGATGTAGTCTACTACGGGATTCTCAAAGAAATATTGCAAGTGCGCTATCCAGGAATGTTGGGCATGAGGTGCATTGTTTTCTTGTGTGAGTGGTATGATCCGTCATATCCAGAAGGTGTCCAGGTGAGCCAATTTGGCGTCACTTCAGTAAATTCTTCTAGGAGACTGCAAAAGTATGACCCATTCATCCTAGCATCACAGGCAGACCAGGTTTGATTTTAAAATTTTATAATACGTGCGTTATAGATAAATAATGATATTGTAATTGCCTAAACTAAATATGTTTTTTTCAGGTATGCTACATTTCTTACCCTAGGGTAACACATCGAGGAGATCCTTGGATTACAGTGACTCCAATTAATCCAAGAGGGAGACTATATGGAGTTGCTGAGCAAGATGCTATGCAACCAACTAGAATTATTCTGATGGCTCCAGTTGATCATTCTTCAGCGGTGGACCTTTTTGTTGATTTCACTGAATTTGGTGATAATATCGTACATTCAGAATCAGAAGAAGAAGTCGGAGAATTTGATGAAGACGAATACACAATTCCTTCGGAAGGATCAGACTCAGACTCAGACTCAGATTAGTTACATTATATGTTTGTATCTGTTAACATAAACAAGAATTTCAGATAATTTATATTTTTCTTTTTTTTTAAAAAAAAAAAATGATTTTACGTCTGAAATATGTCGGATATTTATATAATCTTCTTATAAAAAATTCATCTGCGTATATCTTGCCAAAACCTGTGTCGATCGACGGTATAGGGTTGTCGATCGACACTGGCTCCTCTGTTTTTTTTCGTTATTTTGAAGCATCCATCGGAAATCTGCGGAAATATAGATATATTTCCGACAGATTTCCGACGCAATATTCATATTATGCTAACCTTAAAAGACGGCACGTGTTACCCTTACATCTGTCGGAAAATATATTTATTTTTCCGACAGATTTCCGACAGGTTTGGGGATTTCATGTCAAATTCCAGAATTCCGAGAAGACAAAGTCTCGGTATACGATTCTAACAACTAAAGGTAAAAGATAATTGAGTAAATAACCTTGTGGCTGATATACAGAATATGATTTGCGATTTGCTCATGGTTTAACAAAAAACATTTCATACAGTTACATATACATAAACATAGATGTTTACGAAAAAATACTAAAAACCAAATGTTTAGAATTTGAAAGTAACAATAATATTATCAACTATTTTATCTTCTAAATCATGCTCCAACCATGCTATTCCCTTGTAACTACGAAAACGGATCGTTAACACGTTTTACCCTAAATCTATCGGAAATCTGTCGGAAATATAGATATATTTCCGACAGATTTAGGGTAAAACGTGTCGTCTTTTAAGCATCTGTCGGAAATCAGTCGGAAATCAGTCGGAAATATATCTATTTTCTGACAGATTTCCGACAGATGTGCCAAATTTTAACCGCGAAATGAAAAATAAATACCGCGAAATGAAAATTAAAAACCGACGGATTTCCGACAGATTTTAATCCGTCGGAAATTCTGGGTTATTAACAGACGCGTCTTCTTCTTCTTCTTCTCCACGCGTTGAAATCCTCCTCCGACTGCCTCCTCCGATCGCGATTTGCCTCCGACCGCCGATTTCGCCGCTCCTCCTCGCCGAAATTCGACCCCGAGCCTCTCCCCCACCGTGTTTCTTCTCCTCCGATCCTCTCCCCCACCGCGCCTCCGCCTCTTCAACTTCTCGTCCTCGCCGCTGCCGATTTCGCCGCTCCTCCTCGCAGGATTCTGCCGCTCCTCTTCGCCGGATTACAAATGGCGGAGGATATTCCTTCTCATTTGTAAGTTTCCTCAAATTATCTCATTTAATTTATGAATTAGGAATTTGTGAATTTGTGAATTAGGAATTTAGAATTTGTGAATTAGGAATTTGGAATTTGTGAATTTGGAATTTGGAAATTTATGAATTATGAAATTGTGAATTTGTGAATTAGGAATTTGGACTTTGTTAATTTGGAATTTGTGAATTAGGAATTTGGAAATTTATGAAATGTTTTTTAAAACAATGGTAATTTTATAATTAAATATTTAAACAATTTCGAAATTTTAAGATAATTAATTAATTTTTTAATTTATATCTATTTTTTTAAAAATTAAAAATAATTAGATTTAGGAAATTTATATTTGTGAATTAGTTTGTGAATTAATTTGTAGAATTTTTGAATTAGTTTGTGAATTTAGGGAAATTTATTTGTGAATTAATTTGTGAATTTAGGGAAATTTAAGAAATGTTTGTGAATTAGTTTGTGAATTTTTAAACAATTTTAAGGATTAATTTTAAATTTTAGAATTTTGGAAATTTAAATAAATGTTTTTTTAAACCATTATATTTTTATAATTATATATTTAACCAATTTCGAAATTTTTATAATTTTTATAATTATTATAATTATAAAACTTTGCAAAAACCTTATAAACAGTTTTACACGGTTTTTAAATAGTTTTATAAGGTTTTTTTAACAGTTTTACTAAAACTTTATAACTTTAGAATTTCTTAATAATTTTACCATTATTTGAAAAAAATAGGTTTTTCATATATTTAAAATATATTTTCATATAAATGTAGGGATTACGTTGTTTCGCTGCTGCATCTGGCAGCGGCGAACGTCGTCGTCGTGTGAGTAGACCTCGTTCGACTTCGACGTCTACGCCTACACCGTCGTCTACACCTCTAAAGACGCCGATGACACCACCAGCCACCACAGCACCGTCGCAGATTAGCGTCGAGGACTTCATGGGTCTTCCTGGACGAGAGAGGTTGACTAATCTCCATCCAGACCAGCTTGGTAGAGACAGATGGTAAGTTTTTTGTTCCATTTCTGTTTTTTTTTAATAAATTTAATTAATTGTGACTAATGTTATTATATTGTTACATTTTTTCCCGTAGGTTTGGTGATTCTCGCAGCGGGATTTCGAAGTCCCTCAACAAGATGGAAAACTCTTTGCTCAGCCGTCCTTATGCGACGTACACCGCCATGCCACTGGAGGATCAAGAAATGTGGTTTCGCCAATTTGCGTTAAGTCATCTGTTTTCACAATTTTTACTTTCATTTAAATTATTATTATTTATATTTAATGTTTCTTTTTGCAGCAAGAATTTAGGTGGGAACTACACTTGACCGCTCTGGTCAGGAGGGAATTCGACTCTTATGCAGGAGTGCACTACTCGAAGAAGCTGTTCGAGTCGAAGGATAAGTGGCAACACGGTCAGGTGCCAAAGGAGATGAAAGAGAAGACGGAGTTGTGGAACGGGTTCATCGCATATTGGCAACTAGAGGCTACCAAGGAGAGCTCTACATATCACTCTAGCAATCGGAACAGCACGCACAAGGGCAAGGGTGCAGCCACCCACAACCTTGGAGCTACGAGCAAGAAGACAAAGGCTAGGGATATGGTAAGTTTTTTATGTACGTCTTGATTTTATTAATTTTTTTTTTAGTTTTATACATTTATATTATCAAATAAATATCTAACAACTGCAGGCTAAGAAGTTGGGTCGGGAACCCAACAACTTGGAACTTCTGCTAGCAACACACACCGACAAGGATGGTGTCGTCCAGGATCCGGTAGCTAAGGAGATTCAGGAGAGCGTCCGATGAATAGAAGACGAGTACATTCTGTCTCAGCCATCCATCGACGGAACCCCTCCCCTCACCCAAGCCCCGGACGACATCATCAACCAATTCGTCTTAGAGGTATGTAAAATTTAAAATAGTTTTCAAGTCTTTTTCATTTACAATTTAATTTGTTCTGCATGTTCCTCCGCAGAGCAAAGGGCGGATTTATGGTCTTCCCGACGATGCAGGATCATCGGGGTCTTCTCGTTACTACAGCGAGTCATCCGAGCTGAGAGCCCAGATGCAGGAGAAGGACGCCGAAATTTCAGAATTGAAGACGACGGTCCAACAGATACAAGATGCACAAAAGGCCATAGAAGCCGAGCGGGAGAAGGAGAGAGCCGAGCGGGACAAGGAGAGGGAGATGATGCAACGGATGATGGAGTACTTGGGGCGCAACCCGGATTTTCCGGCGCCCACCATTTAGATTTTTATTTTCAACGTTTTTGTAAAGCAATATTACTTTTTATTTCTACTTTTAATTTTATTTTAATTTCTACTTTTAATTTTATTTTAATTTAAATAATTCAAATTTAAAATTTATATTAAATTAATTATTATTTAATTTATTATCATTTTTAATAATTCTACGACTACGTCGGAAATCCGTCGGAAATCGATCCGTCGGAAAGCTGTCGGAAATAAATACGTCGGAAATCTATCGGAAATATATACGTCGGAAGTCTGTCGGAAATCCGTCGGACATTTGTGACGGATTTGCGACAGACTTACCATTTCCGACAAGATAGAAACGACGGACATATCCGTCAGAAATCTGTCGGAAAACGCATATTCCGACAGACTTCCGACGGATATTTCCGTCGGTTTCTCGCTGTTTTCTTGTAGTGTCAGTTTTGTAGACATGTGTGATTTATATTACTAACCTAACCTAACCTTTGCTTTGAAATTGTTCTTCATAAATGTATGCATCATTTCTTCATGAAAATGAGAATATGCAAACATAAGAAAAGTTGAAAGGATGATATATTGAGATTACAATATTCTATGTATCATGTACATTTGTGACCCAAAAAAGGTCACATGTACATTTAAATCATGTATAAAATTATATTTATTTTGTGGGACGCAAGTATTTAATTAAGATTTATAGATCCTTTGGATGAAAATTAAAGAGAAAGGTAAATTGCAGAGCTTAATTTAGGGTTTGAAAGTGACACGCAAATTGTATTATTGCAGAAGAGAGAGAGGCTAGATGTTGACGTTGTTGGTGCACATCTCTTCATTTATTTGCCCTAGTTTCATTTCTCTCTCTCTCTTTCTTAAGTAAATTTTGTTTTTATTTATATATTACCAAGTTACAAATTATTGTTACATAATGTTTTAGAATATACGGGTGTTTAGGAAGTCAATTGGCTCTTTCAAGACAGCCTAAAATATTAATTAAAAGAAGTTTAAAACTTTTCAGCAATCTTTACGTACTGCTTTGTTTCTTCTAATCAAGTTTTAGAGAAATTTATAAGTTTCCTAACACAATAAAAAAAAACTTAATGTATATAACCAATTCAACATAGGTTACACAATATAAAACCATGAAAAAATGATCCATGATGTCCTCTATATATTAGATTTGAAACCTGTATCAGTTATTATCAACCTCTTAATTAAGTTAGAAAAAATGATACCTTTGAAAAAGTCTCCGGGGCATTATATAGTTAAACCACCAAAACAAATTATATTCTATAGGTTAAATCTACTGATCTACATCTTTGTCTTGACAACATTTACATCTTTTTCTTAGAAACGATTCCTAAAAATTTATTGCTTTTCTTGTAATATGCTCAGACCACTTGGTTGTATTAATGAAGAGTTAAAAAGATGTAGAAGTTGTGCTCGAACCTATAATAGAAACACGTTTTCATAAAGTTAACACCACCGGTCTGGCCTAGACATAGCAACACAATAATACATAAATGCTTTTATTTAACAAACTAAAAGAAAATTATTCCCTTTCCTATATCTTTGTGTAACAAGTTCAGCAATTTAAAGCCCCTTGAATAATTAGGAAAAACATCTAAAAAAAAATTTAAAGTCTCTTTTCTTAGAAATATATACTCCTTCCACTCACGCTAACAAAGTGGAGTAGATAGTATAAATGCATTTATGGAAAAGTGGCACATTGAGTTATAAGATGTTGGATTTATTTTTTCCTGATATTTGTGTAAATCCAAAAAAAATAATCTTCAAGGAATAGAAGGAATATTGTGTTATTATTTTAGAGTATTATTGGTACCTTCAAATTTTTATGCCGCAAAAGAATTAAAAGAGATTATCAAATTGAGGCTAATTAATGAGCTTTTGCTTGTAAAATGAACTGAGAGAATAATAAATATTTATGACAGAAAACAAAAGGGTTAATTTAGTGCATAAAGAAAAAAATTATAACTAGTAAACTAGCCAAAAGTGGCATACGTGACCAAATGAAAATCATTGATTTTGGGGGTTTTAGCTAGTTTTTAAGTTATTATTTTTTATTGTTATACATCAAATTATCCCAAAACAAAACAACAAAGCAAATTTGGAGGAAATAAAGCAAAAAAGCAAACTAACAAGTTGTGTAGCTACAAGGTTCATGATGATCTTGCTTTTTGTTCAGGAACCAACACATCAAAGTCACTCACTGTCCACTCTGCAGTTTCTTGTCTATTGCTAACATATATTTCAGTACCAACATTGATCGATGTCCAGACCCGCTTTGCTGGTTTGCTTCCTGGGTCCTATCTATCAAAGACAGATTACTTTCAAGACAAGTTCAAGTCCAAATCTGAGACAAAATATTGAATATCAAACTTACCTGGTAGAAATAAAAACGACTCGAGAGAGCTCCAACGTCGAGCTCCCAAGTCCTCCCCAATCCAACCGTTTCCTTTCTTCTCGGGATCTCCATGGACCGACCATTCTTGATGAGGCGGAATTTGGATCAATTCTTGCGCTTGAGGATTGCTGTATGGATCACATATATCGTATGGTTTCTTTAGGTGTTCTGCATTTCCAGGGCTGCAATATAAATGGTACGCAGGTAAGGGAACCGTGATGTCTCGTTCCTGTGTATGATCTTACCCAAGGCACTTGTATGATATGGAGGACATGACATTAGACTATCTGGGCGATAGTTGCCGGATTGATTATCATCTCGCTGTATCGAGTTACATCCGTCAAAACATATCCATTACATAGATGACCATTGTTTTTCCAACAGCTTCCTATGTCAATCAGGTAGAACTGACATTTGATGGAATCCTCCAGTCAAATACATTGTCCCCTTCTCATCGTTTTGGTAAACAAGCGGCCGATTCATAGCCAAAACACGAGAAATTTCTCCCGGTAACTATATTACAGACTTTCCTTCCATTCTCAGGGCATAGCGTAGAGTTCCCATTCTTAAGCATTATCATCGAGAAATACCAAGGTTCTTCATTGTCATGAATCTTGCACAAAGATCCTTAATACCGTTGCTTCCATGACTATCAATCCTCTGCTCCAAATAGTCTATAAGAACCAAATGCACACAAATTACATATTAGCAGAGATATATACATCCGAATTCTTAAAGCTATAATCTAGAAATAAAAAATGCTATTTATTCGATTGGATTGTATTAGAGAACAAGAATCAGAGAGAAGAAGAAATTGAGAAAAGTTTGTTATTTTTGTTATTCAACAAATGAAATTGTTACAGAGATTATATAGACTCGGTTTAGTACATACACATAACCAAGTGACTATTAATCTCAATCAAACCGGAACAAACCGGGTAAACAACATTTACTAGTCTAATAGCCTCCCTCAAGATGGCAAGTATATTGACTTAAGTGCCATCTTGCCAAGAAGAGACTGAAAATGACTAGGGTACAAAGGTTTAGTAAATACATCTGCCAATTGAGCATCAGTCTTGACATGTAATGTCTTAATCAAACCACTTACTATCTTATCTCTCACGATGTGACAATCACTTTCTACATGCTTAGTACGCTCATGAAAGACTGCATTATTGGCAATATGAATTGCAGCAGTAGAATCACAGAAAAATGCAACAGGGAGAGATTGAAAAACCTGGAAGTCTTTGAGAAGATTCATAAGCCAGATAACTTCTCTTACTGCCATTTCCATAGCTCGGTATTCTGACTCAGCAGAAGAATGTGAGGAAACCTGCTGCTTCTTGGAACGCCAAGAAATAAGAGATGTGCCAAGAAACATGCAGAATCCAGAAGTAGAGCGACGGGTGTTGTTGGGGTCGGTTTTCACCCCCTAAGCATTAACATCTAAAGACAAGCTGGTTGAAGGAAGTGACTCTCCGGGCTCTTGATGAAAATGGTGAAGCAGCACCTAAGTCTCATTGCGAGGCAAAGCATGTGGCAGCAGAACAGACTCCTAGCAAAGCATGAAGAGACCGAGGCATCGACCAAAGGAGAGACCGTGGCTTCGCCCGACACGTCCGAGCATGGCTTCGTCGCGTCATGCGACCGCAGGCTCGGTGAGGACGATGGGAGCGACCGCATGCTCGGCAGTGACGAGCGAGCGACCACACGCTCGGGGATGAGCGAGCGACCACGCGACCCCAACTTCGACAGGCCGAGCCTGGCTTCGGTTCGCCGAGCGAGCGTGGCCTCTCTCCGGCGGTCGATCTTGTCTTCGGCCCAATAGCACGAAGCCCACTTGGATGTAACCAATTCCGCAGAGACTTAGGAGGCTTGAGCCAACTTAGACATAGTATAAATAGACTCCTTTGTACACCCTAAGGGGGATCCGAATTCATATATACAAAAACTTGTACTCAACTTTTCAGAGAATAAACAACATCTCTTTCTCAAATCCTTTGCAATCCTAGCTTACCATAGAAATCTCCGAATTCCCTCACGAACTCCTACAAATTCTAATTGTGTTGGTTTCGACCCCCACAATTTGGCGCCGACTAAGGGGAGTGACTGCAGATTTCTGACACTCAAGAGTTAGGGTTTTCAACACACGATCACGATGTCGAGCAACACCATGAGCAACGAAGGATCTTCGTCTCACCAGCACGACGAAGACAGAAGCAACTCCACGGAGAACACGGTGCCTCCCGCTCCTAACGCCGCAATTGACCTCACACATATCAAGCAGATGCTTGAGACTCTGGTGAAGAAGACTGACGATACGGCCAGCGAGCTGCAATCGCTCAAGAAGAGGAAGCGCAGAAGGTCTCGTGTCCGTCCGACGCGCCTCAGATTCAATACACCGCGAGCTACTCGGAGGGGTCAACACGAGGAGCTGCCACCTCGGACCGATCGCTCGGATCCGGAGGATCTGCCTCCACCACCACCTCGTCGGGATTTCGATCCGACTCCTGAGCGAGTAATGGAGGGGTCAGACGACGATCAACCCCCTCGCAGGCGAACCCGAGTCAACCCTGAAGTTGACCACGATGCGGCTGCCGCAGAAGGCAATGCAATCATAGTAGAGCTTCGCAGGAGGGAGCGAGAGCGCAGAGCTCCTAGAGGTTCCCGTGATGAAGAGGTCGCCGCCCTGAAGGCCCAGTTGGATCATGTCGTCTCAGATTTAAGGACGACTAAGCTGCAGATGTATCGGAGCACTGGGAAGGCTCCCGGGGTCGCTTACGTGTTGGAGAAGGCACGGAACACCCCCTTCGCAGATAACATCTCAGGGGCTAGGATTTCTGACCCGGGAAGGATTAGGCTTCCGACTTACGAAGGGACCTCCGATCCCGCTGATCATCTGATGGAGTTTGAGGTGGCCCTAGGAAGGGCGAATTTCAGAGATTCCGAGAAGGACATCGGATACTGCAAGCTATTCGTGGAAAGCTTGAAGGGACCTGCCCTCCAGTGGTTTTACAAGCTGGAGAAGAATTCTATCCACACCTTCCAGCAGCTCTCCGAGATGTTCGTCCAACACTATAACATCTTCGCTGAACGGAAGATCTACGATGCGGACCTGTGGACCAACAAGCAAGCGGAAGGTGAAAGCTTGCGGTCTTTCATGACAAGGTTCAAGAACACCTTGTCAAAGGTGGATGGAATCAGTAACACATCCGCACTGGAAGCGTTGAGGGGTGCAGTGAGATGTCCATCCCCGTTTTGGCAAGAGCTCACCATCAATCCTCCAACGACGATTCAGGACGCCCTTCACCGTGCAGCTGATTTTGCCCGAAGCGAAGAAGAGCTCCGCGCCAAGAGGGGTGGTAAAGCGAAGCAGATAGGCAAACCTTCCCAGGTTCTGACCCAGCTGCTTCTAAAAGAAGTAATCCCGCCTTCGTTCAGTTTGAAGGGGGAACAGGCGGAGCTCACAATTACCAGATCGATTCACCTGGCTACGGCAGAGGTCGAGGCCGTGGTCGGGGACGTGGCAGAGGAAATCTCACTTGGGTAAGAGACCCGAAGGAGTATGATGAGAAGTTGTATTGTGATTTTCACAAAGCAACTGGGCACTCCACTGCGAGGTGCCGAGAGTTGGGTCGACAGCTTGCTGCTAGGCTGGCCGAAGGCACCCTCAAGGGTAACATCAGTCTGTCGGACTTCAAGCCAGAGGAGAAGTTTCAAGATGCTACTGAGCTCCAGACTGAGAACCCCAGGCGACAGCGTCGCGAAGATAACCCCGAAAACGGAAGCACCCATGGTACTATCTCCGTGATCCTGGGAGGATCGCAATACTGTGCCGATAACGAAGCTGCGATCAAGGCCTATCAACGGCGCGCTGAGGTTTGCGCCAACATCTCGACATCTCCAACAACAAGGCGTGCTAGTGATCCCGTCACTTTTGACAAAGTGGATGCTGAAGGCATCGATCATCCGCACAACGACTTGTTGGTAATCAACCTGACCGTCTACGACTTCAATGTCGCTCGAGTCCTCATTGACACCGGAAGCTCAGTGGATGTTATCTTCCGGGAAACACTCGAGAAGATGAAGATCGACCAGTCCCTCATCACAGGACAGCCAAAGCCTGTAACGGGCTTCTCAGGTGAAACAACCTGGACACGGGGAACGATCCGCCTGCCAGTCCAAGCTGGAGGTGTTAAGAAGATGGTCAACTTCGCAGTGTCCGATCATCCTGCCATCTACAATCTGATTATGGGGACACCATGGCTCAGTCAGATGCGAGCAGTGCCGTCGACATACCACCTTTGCTTGAAATTCCCAACCAGCCAAGGCGTTCACACGATCTTTGGTAGTCAAAGGGATTCACGCACGTGCTTCTTAGCAGAGCACAAGTTGCGCAACCGTGAAGAGAGCAAGGGATTGAATCCAGAGGCTCACGACCAAAAGAAAGACGACTCGGACTCACAAGGGCCACGGAAGAAAGCGAAGGCCGGGTCCGATCAAGTGAAGGACCTAACCACCCTCTTATAGCAATTACAGATTGCAAAGGGTCGTGAAGAAGAAGAGCGACCCACCTGCGAGCCTGTGATCTCTGTGTGCATTGATGAACAGCACCCGGAGAGATGCGTTGAGATCGGAGCTGCTCTTGATGAAGAGCTCAAAACGAAGTTGGTGGTTTTTCTCCGGAAGAACATCAACACCTTTGCCTGGGCCGCTGAAGACATGCCCGGAATAGACATCAGCGTCACGAGCCACGAGCTCAACGTAGATCCAACATTTAAACCAGTCAAGCAGAAAAGAAGGAAGTTGGGTCCTGAGCGAGCAACGGCTGTGAATGACGAAGTCGAAAGGCTTCTGCGAGTAGGATCAATAACCGAGGTCAAGTACCCCGACTGGCTCGCCAACCCAGTTGTGGTAAAGAAGAAAAATGGGAAGTGGCGCGTCTGTGTTGATTTCACAGACCTTAACAAAGCGTGCCCGAAGGACAGTTTCCCTTTACCTCACATAGATCGCTTAGTGGAAGCAACGGCGGGTAACAAACTGCTTAGCTTCATGGACGCCTTTTCAGGCTATAATCAAATCCTAATGCACCCTGAGGATCGTGAGAAGACGGCCTTCATCACGGACAGAGGTATCTACTGCTATAAAGTAATGCTCTTCGGCCTGAAAAATGCTGGTGCAACGTATCAGAGACTGGTGAACAAGATGTTCCAAGACCAGTTGGGAAAGACCATGGAGGTGTATATTGACGACATGCTCGTTAAATCACTCGAGGAGGAAGATCACATTTCCCACCTAGAAGAATGCTTCAATCAGCTGAACCTCCATAACATGAAGCTCAACCCAACGAAGTGTCGGTTTGCTGTAACCTCTGGTGAGTTCCTTGGATACCTGGTCACTCGCCGGGGTATTGAAGCCAATCCGAAACAAATCGATGCCTTGATCCAGATGGCTTCACCAAAGAATAAGCGCGAAGTACAGAGGCTGACTGGGAGAGTGGCTGCACTCAATCGGTTCATTTCCCGATCCACTGATAAGTGTCTGCCTTTCTACAACACTCTACGAGGCAATAAGCAGTTTGAATGGTCAGAGAAGTGTGAGGACGCCTTCAAGCAACTGAAGGAGTATCTGGCGACGCCTCCCATCCTTGCTAAGCCAGTAACTGGTGAACCTCTCTTTCTCTACATCGCTGTCTCAGAAACAGCAGTCAGTGCCGTCCTTGTGCGTGAGGAAAGAGGCGAGCAAAAGCCTATCTTCTATGTGAGCAAGACACTCACAGATGCTGAAACGAGATACCCTCAATTGGAGAAGCTGGCATTATCCGTCCTCATGGCCTCAAGGAAACTAAGGCCTTACTTCCAATCGCACTCAATCGTTATACTTAGCACCTTCCCACTACGATCGGTCTTACACAGCCCAAGTCAGTCCGGTAGGCTGGCCAAGTGGGCTGTAGAGCTCAGCGAGTACGACATCGAATATAGGGGGCGGACGTGCAATAAATCTCAAGTACTGGCGGACTTCCTCATAGAACTTCCAGAGGACAGCAATTCCAAGGCGGTGCCGCCGGGGATTTGGCAGCTGTACGTAGACGGTTCGTCCTCAAAGAACGGTTCCGGAGTTGGGATACGACTCCTGTCACCAACTGGAGAAGTCCTTGAGCAATCATTCCGACTTTTGTTTAAAGCTTCTAACAACGAGGCAGAGTATGAAGCCCTTGTCGCCGGTCTGAGGCTCGCCCAAGGGCTACGAATCAAACACATTCACGTGTTTTCGGATTCACAACTCGTAACCAGTCAGTTCAGCGGCGAGTATGTCGCAAAAGACGACCGAATGGAAGCTTATCTGAAGATAGTAAGGGACTTGGCTGCTTCATTTCAAGAGTTTATCCTCACAAGGATTCCTAGAGGTGAGAATATGGATGCTGACGCACTGGCAAATTTGGCCTCCGCTACCACTGCGCCAGAGGATCCAGCTCTAAAGCGAGTTATCCCAGTTGAGTTCATCGAATTCCCTAGCATCAAGAAGGATGCAGCACTCGCCATCCTGACACGTTCCCAAGCAGCGAAGCAAGCAGACGCCCTTGTGGGGGCTACTGACGAAGATATAGAAATGGCAGAAGAACCAGAAATCCGAGACGCTGACATGCGTGACACCAACAGCCCACATCATACCGAAGCAATCCCAATGGATGCTGACACTGAAGAATCTGAGTATGGCTGTGACAAGCTATGGATAAGTGAAATACGAGAATATATCGCCGATGGCAAATTGCCCAGCAGCAAGTGGGCTGCTCGCAGACTACGAAAGCAAGCCGCGCGTTATGCTATCCTTGACGGAAACCTCTTCAGATGGGGATTCTCTGGTCCAATGCTTACATGTGTAGAAGGAGAGAAAGCAAGACAGATAATGGAAGAAGTTCATAGTGGTTCTTGTGGCAATCATTCAGGAGGGAAAGCACTTGCTATAAAGATCAAGAGACATGGTCACTTCTGGCCTACTATAGTAGGTGACTGCACTAAGTTCTCAGCCAAATGTGAAAAGTGCCAGCGACACGCTCCGAAAATCCATCAACCGACTGCAATGCTCTCCTCCGTCACCTCACCTTATCCGTTCATGAGATGGGCCATGGACATCGTTGGACCATTACACCCGTCACGACAAAAGCGGTTCTTACTCGTCCTAATAGATTACTTCTCGAAGTGGGTGGAAGCTGAAGCTTATGCTAACATCAAAGATGTTCAAGTGGAGAGCTTTGTATGGAGGAACATCATATGCCGTCACGGAGTACCATACGAGATAGTAACTGACAATGGTTCGCAGTTCATATCCAATCGGTTCGAGTCGTTCTGCTCAAAATGGAACATCCGGCTTAGTAAGTCTACGCCTCGCTACCCTCAAGGCAATGGGCAAGCAGAAGCTATCAACAAGACAATCCTTGATGGCCTTAAGAAGCGTTTAGAGGCGAAGAAGGGTCGCTGGGCCGACGAGCTTGAAGGGGTATTGTGGTCCCACCGCACCACTCCCCGCAGAGCAACAGGCGAAACCCCTTTCGCCCTTGTCTATGGCACCGAGTGTGTCATCCCGTCCGAAGTCTGTTCGCCTGGTGTACGCCGTCAGTTGCTACCTCTCCACGAGCCTATCAACAGCACAATGCTCCTTGACGCATTGGATTTCCTCGATGAACGACGTGACCAGGCGCTTATTCGGATCACCAACTATCAGAACGCCGCTTCCAAGTACTACAATTCCAAGGTCAAAGAAAGGTGTTTTTACCCAGGTGACTTAGTCCTGCGAGAGGTATTCCAGAACACAGCGGAACCCAACGCTGGCAAGCTCGGAGCCAATTGGGAAGGCCCATACAGAGTTACAACAGTTGTTCGTCCTGGTGTCTATGAGCTCGCCACCATGACTGGGACTCCAATCCTCCATTCCTGGAACGCAAGGCATTTGAAGAAGTACTATCATTAGTCTTCTCTCCTTTACTTGAACTACGAGGCGACTTGATCCCTGCAAAGGGTACGTAGGCAGCCTGTCTTCGGATAGGTTCAGTTGCCCCCCTCCATCAAAAGAGGGGGATTTTACGCTTCATCAGTCTCGTTGCCAGAGGAAGTCTATGATCTCCTCCGCCTTAGGGGGGGGGGGAGTGAGTGTTTTCACAGTCTCTAGACGACTTCAGTTACCCTCTTTTGTCTAAAAAGGGGGGGAGTGGGGTACCCGTATGCCACTCCTTAACAAAATTTTTGACTACTCTATCGTCAATCGCTAACACTCGCTACATCACTCATCATGAGAACAGCTAGTTCCTTTTGAGGAAACTTGTCCTTTTTGGACCGATCACAGCTTTATTCGAGTAGAGTCGTTCTGTATCTGTTGTTGCTGGCCACATCAACAGTGCAGAGATACGAACACTATGACATCCACAACGGATACAGCGCGCTATATAAATTCAAATGACCTCCGTTCAGATTATACTTGAACGTGTCAAGTGACCTCCGTTCAGATTATACTTGAACGTGTCACTCTGAAACCCAGGACAAGCACTGGTCGAATTCAAGGTGAACTTGCTCTCGGACAGACGTGTCTAGAAGAGCAGCACCATTTTGCAAAGCCCAACAGCAACGTTGGCAGACAAAGAGCGTGAGCGCATTCGCGTTTTCACAGTCTCAACAAAAGCCTCATCCCTGAGCAAGCAAAACCTTATCCATGAGCAAGAAATCTCCACTATACTGCAGCAACACAAACGGCTTCAACAAGCATAATGAGAAGGCTTCAAACCTTCGATCAAACTCAGGGTCTTATGGCCTTCAGTTCACAAAGCCCAACATCAGCGTTGGCAAACACATGACAGAAAATGCTGCAGCAGCTCAAAGAATTCCTAAGTGTAGGAACAACATCAACAAACATCTAAATCGAAAGCCTGAACCTAAAACCGTCAAGGTTCAACATCAGCAAAAACTACAAAGTTATCTTGCATTTTCCACAATGCAATGATCCAAAATACTAGCAAGGATACAAACCATCCAATGCTACAACCAAAAGTCATCAAATCCGACAAAGGTTCTCAGAAACAAAAGTCATAAAGAGACTACAAATAAATTAAGTCATAAGCAAGAGAGGAATGGTCACTCATCGGCCTCCTCATCTCCATCAGCTACACCAGCATCCTCTGAGATCTCCAAAGCTTGCCTCACGCTAGAAACAAGCTCGTCAAACACGTCACGAGCATCATAGATCGGGTTCTTCCTCTCAACCAAAAGCTCCGCAGTAGCATCCAAAGTCGCTCCATCAGACCCACGGAGACGCTCAATAAGCTCCAGACTCGCATCAATCTCAGCAAGGTCTAACATGTTGTCCTTCGCTGTCCCCTCAAGCCTAGTAAGCGACCTGGCAACCTGTCGGGTCCGGCTAGCAAAGCTACGAGCCGCCTCATCCTTGGCCCTAGAAACAGCCTCCTCGATCTGGGCGTCCCTGAGACTCTCAGTCTCCAGCAGCTTGCTGCTAAGCGAAGTGATCTCTTCCTTGCTATTCGCATGCCTCGAAGACGCCTTTGACAGCTTCCCGCTCAACTCATCTGACCTCCTCTTCGCAGAAGCAACATCATCCTCAAGGGCATGGACCTTATCAACGAGCTCAGCGTTGGCCCTCCTGGTCTCGCTAAGCTCACGGTCACGAGAACGAGAGTCCTCCTCAAAACAGAAAGCCATGCCATCTAACTGAGTGGACAGCTGCATGCAAAAAAGAAAGTAAAAAGAATGCTAAAAACAAAGTCAAGTGACAATAACAAGGACAAAGAGAGGAAGATAGAGAGAGCAAACCTCAGCCACTGCGGCTCTCGCCAGCATAAGAGCCCTCTCACCAAAACCGGGAGTCAAAGAGCGTGCTGCTGCAGCACCATCACTGGTCGGGTCGCTAACGAACGCCGGAGAGGGGCCCACGTTCTGTCGCTTCGGAGGTGCTCCATCAGGAGTGTCTCCCGCCTTACCCTCCGATCTAAGGGCCCTCTTCCGCTGTTGCTCACGCCGCCTAGCAATCTCATCAGGAGTGAGATCAGACGCACGAGAACGCTGAGCTGACGCAGTGGGAGTCTTGGGCGTTGTGGATGACAGAGCACCCGCCTGCGAGCCTGCCCTCGCTGAGACCGCGGTGCTCGTCGACGCCGCCCTCGCCAACTCAGCTCGCTGAAAAGCGGAGACTCTAGGAGCACCTCGTCCAAGGACCTTCCCTGCGAAGATCCGACTGGAGAGTGCTCTCTGGATCCTCTGACGGGTGAAGGACTTCACCCAATCACTATCTCCAGAGGCCAGAGCGTTGTGGATAGCTGTCGTCTCACCCCGACTCACTGTCTGGGATGCTGGTCTCACTGCAAAGACAAAGCAATACATTAGCACGCAAGACATGACCACTATACAAAATAAACTTTTTTCTAAGTATAAACTTACCTCTCTTCCCCCAACTCGTCCTGACAAGGGGGATGCAGTCAGCCTCAATGGTCTTTTCTGAGATCTTGACAAAGAAGAATGAGCACTCAAAGAGATCATCCTTGCTAGGGAACCCATCAATAAGCACGCGACCCGGAGCTGGGGTAACGAGATACCGAAACTCGTCTGCACGGCCCTTAGGCCTGAACTCCAGAAGGCTGTTCAGCTGCTCAGTACTAATCTCTGCATTGCACTCCCGGCTAAGCACGTAGATACCAATGATGTGCCTCAACCCCCTGGGGTTGATCTGAGCAAGGGAGATGCTATTCCCATCCAGGAAGCAAAGGAGGAAGCCAGGCACCGGGAACCACAACAGGCAATGATCCATGAAGTTCTCATACATAGTGAAGTATCCCGGAGGCGGGGCATCAGCACGCTGTGTGCGATCGGGAACGACCAACTCAATCTCATCAGAGATCTCACATCTCTCTCGAAGGCGCTGCAGCGAGTCCTCATCGCAAAAAGTAGATCCAGGGGGATCCGGTCGCCTCTTCTTCTTCTTAGCCGCGACAGGGCGGGTCACCTCATCGCCATCCTCAGCATCGGATGGAGGTGACCCAGAAATAGAAGAAGAGTCGAGTGACGCGGCGACATCGGCTGCTCCCTCTGGAAGCCTCGGATCCTCATCGTTAAGGGGGAAGGAAAGTCCAACTCCCCTATGACGAGCCATCGAATCTTCATCACCACTGGATCTCCTCGCATCCTCAACATCCACTAAGTTATCAACACCATCATCGCTCTCGTCGAGATGATGTCGTGGAACGGACAACTTACTGCGAAGTCGAATCCCACTGTTCACATTCTCATGACACGCGGCGACGGGGTTAGAATGGCTCGAAGACATGGTCCCGCGATCACCCGCAATTGGAGCCACGGTCACGTGATCGCTCGTGCTCGGAGTTGCGACCGCGTGGTCGCACGGAGCCGTGATCGAGCGGTCGCCGATCGCATGCTCGGTCGAGCTCGGCCCGACCACACCTTCGTTTGGGGTTGCGACCGAGCAAGCGCCAATCCCGTGTTCACTCAAGCTCAGCCCGATCGCGTCTTCGTTCGAGGTCGCATGCTCGGTCAAGCTCGGCCCGACCGTACCTTCGCTCAAGGTCGCAACCGGGCGGTCACCGATCGCATGTTCGATCGAACTCGGGCCGACCGCGTGTTTGGCTACATCCTCGGTTCGACGTGACGCCTCCTCCGGTTCACCGTAGTCGACCGAGCCAAGCTTCGTCTTATCCATAGCACTTTCAAGATCTACAAAAACCCAATAACAAGATCAAAAAGAGGATTCTTGATACTTTTTCGTCATGAGCACATCTCAAGCATAAGTTCCATCTTTAAACTAACTCCAATGGGAATTTCCAAGAAATTATGCAAGTCCAAGGCTAATTCCATCAACAACCAAAGACTAGAGATCAATAGCAATCAAAGGCTCAATGATTCTCCTAAGCAATCACCAATCCAACATAGCAAAGCTTGATTCTCTATGAAAAGTTTGGATCTATGAACTTGAACTTTCAAAGAAGCTATGGAATCAAGAGCTTGAGAAGGCAATGAGATAATTTACCACAAAGGAAGAGTAGATTGTGGAGATGCGAGCTCACACTCGGCCTCACGAAAATCCGGTGATACCACACGGTCGGCGGCAAGGAGGAGAAGAAGAAAAAAAAAAATTTTGAGAAGGAAGAAGAAAGAAAGAGGAAGAAGATGGGTGGATAAGATTAAAACCTTATCTCTTCTTTCTCTCACCAAGTGGGACCCATTCCTATTCAAAAACACAACACAACACTCTTCTCTAGCGCCAAGAATCGTCTTGCTGTCTCCTGCAAAACGTCATTGACATTGGCAATCGCATCACGGAGTCTTAAAATCTCCTTAAGAAACAAGAAGTCTTAAAATCTTCAATAGAGGAAAATAATCCTTTCTGCTGAATAAAGCAGCAGCTTTGGTAAAATAGGCAAGAAGTCTTGAAACCTTCGAAAACACTTACGAAGTCTTGAAATCTTCACAATGCCTATGGAGTCTTAAAATCTCTTGCGAAAAAGTCACTCTCTACTACTGCAAGGCAAGATTGGTAGACACCTTGACTTCAAACGTTAACGCCTATTACCTAGAACATCTCTAGCTCGGCAATTTTATCTCTAATACTACCGAGCTGGGGGGCTAACTGTTGGGGTCGGTTTTCACCCCCTAAGCATTAACATCTAAAGACAAGCTGGTTGAAGGAAGTGACTCTCCGGGCTCTTGATGAAAATGGTGAAGCAGCACCTAAGTCTCATTGCGAGGCGAAGCATGTGGCAGCAGAACAGACTCCTGGCAAAGCATGAAGAGACCGAGGCATCGACCAAAGGAGAGACCGTGGCTTCGCCCGACACGTCCGAGCATGGCTTCGTCGCGTCATGCGACCGCAGGCTCGGTGAGGACGATGGGAGCGACCGCATGCTCGGCAGTGACGAGCGAGCGACCACACGCTCGGGGATGAGCGAGCGACCACGCGACCCCAACTTCGACAGGCCGAGCCTGGCTTCGGTTCGCCGAGCGAGCGTGGCCTCTCTCCGGCGGTCGATCTTGTCTTCGGCCCAATAGCACGAAGCCCACTTGGATGTAACCAATTCCGCAGAGACTTAGGAGGCTTGAGCCAACTTAGACATAGTATAAATAGACTCCTTTGTACACCCTAAGGGGGATCCGAATTCATATATACAAAAACTTGTACTCAACTTTTCAGAGAATAAACAACATCTCTTTCTCAAATCCTTTGCAATCCTAGCTTACCATAGAAATCTCCGAATTCCCTCACGAACTCCTACAAATTCTAATTGTGTTGGTTTCGACCCCCACAGGTGTCAGGGCAAGAGTTCCAGTCTGCATCAGTGAATGCTTGAAACACAAGGTTTGAATCCACAGAATAGAACAAACCAAGTCCAATAGTGCCTTTAAGATAGTGTAACACCTTGTATGCAACCTGTAAATGAGAATTCTTAGGAGCTGAAGCAAACTAACACAACTTGTTCACAGTAAAAGTGATGTCAGGCCTAGTTTATTTTTCTTAAATAATCTTTTAGACCGACGATAGGGATGGCCGTCCGGTAGAAACCTTCTATGACAATCAAACCAACATGGCTTTCTTCCATTCCTCAATTGGAAAGCGTCAGTGTTGTCTTGGCAAAACGGGCACGATAATCTTCCATGAGTAGTCCATCCAGATAGCATACCGTATGCTGGGAAATTGCTAATAGTCCACATAAGGACCGCACGCATCAGAAAATTCTGCTTCCGTGAAACATCAAACGCTTCGACACCGTGACTCCATAGCATTTGTAACTCATAAATCAATGGCTGGAGGAATACATCAAGTGATCTCTTCGGATGCTCGGGGCCAGGAATAAGAACGGAGAGGAATAAAAACTTTCGACGCATGCACATACCAGGGGGCAAATTGTACGGTGTTACGATTATGGTCAAATACATCATTTTGCCTACCAAGCGTCTGTAAAGTGCTAACATCCTCAAGTACTGGTTCATCAGAATCCTGTTTCAGTTTGATACTATGATCCATGGGGATAGATAAAGGTTTACAAGCAAGCAAACCAGTTTCTTCAAGGAGACCAAGAACATATTTCCTCTGGCAGATTAAAATCCTTTTACTAGATCTAGCAATCTCTAAGCCTAGAAAATATTTCAAAGGCCCTAAGTCTCGAAGCTTAAAAGCATTGTTCAAAGCTTTCTTAAGTTCCTCAACCTCTTCATCATTATTTCCAGCAATAATGATATCATCGGCATATACTAACACAACCACATACCTTCCTCCAGTGTGCTTGATAAAGAGTGTGTGATCTGAATGAGATTTCTTGTATCCAAGAGCCATGATAGTGGAACTAAACTTCAAGAACCACTGCCTGGACGCTTGTTTTAATCCATAAAGAGACTTCTTTAGCTTGCAAACTGCATTAGGAGGCAAGACAACACCAGGTTTAGGAGTATAACCAGGAGGTAAAGTCATGTATATTTCTTCATCGAGATCACCATTTAGAAAGGCATTAGAAACATCAAGTTGTGTAAGACTCCAATTCTTTGCTGCAAAAACGGCAAGAAGGGTTTTGACAGTAGTCATCTTAGCCACAGGAGAAAAAGTGTCTACAAAGTCAATCCCTTCCTTTTGAGTATATCCCTTTGCCACCAATCTGACCTTGTACCTCTCTAAACTTCCATCAGCAAATAGCTTGAGTTTGAAAACCCATTTACAGCCAATTGCATGTTTCTCAGGTGGAAGAGAACAAATCTCCCAAGTGTTAGTACGTTCCAAGGCCTGGAACTCCTCATTCATTGCTTCTAACCACTCTTTAAAAGACTTAGCCTGTTTAAATGACGTAGGCTCAGACAACTTAGTAAGGGCACATACATATTCCTTATATTCATCAGAAAGATGATCATATGAAAGATATGCAGCCAATGGATAAGGGATTTCTGTATCAATCATGTTGCAGTAATAATCCTGTAAATAAGCAGGTTGCTTGATTGATCTTTTCTCTAATGAAGAAGCATCTGTATCAACTTCAGAAACCTCTGCATCAACTGCAGGAACCTCTGCAGTGACCTCAACTTCCTGAGAGACAGGGACTTCCTCTGAAACTTCTGTAGACTCAGGAAAAATGAACAAATCCTTATCTGAAAAAGGCTGAGCAGAAGCAAAAGGAAAGATGTCTTCATAGAAAACAACATTTCTGGAGATATACATAGCATTTGTCTCCAAATCCAACATTTTGTAGCCTTTATAGCCTGCTGGATACCCCAAGAATACACATGGATTTGATCGTGGTTGGAATTTGTGACGACCTTTAGAACAAGTAGAATAATACCCCCAAACAGCCAAATACCTTCAAGCCACTATAATCAGGAATCTTGGAAGTAAGAACCTGAAAAGGAACCTGATTCTTCAATAAAGGAGTAGGAGTTATGTTGATCAGAAATACTGCAGTCAAGATGCAATCTCCCCAATACTCTAAAGGAATTTGAGCTTGAAACATAAGGGCCCTGGCCACATTGAGTATGTGTTGATGCTTCCTTTCTACCACAGAATTCTGCTCAGGTATTTCTGGACAAGCATGAAAAGAAACAATCCCATTTTGCTTGAACAACTCAACAAACTTCAACTCTGGTGCATTGTCAGACCTCACTGCTTTAACTACTGTGTTATATTGAGTCTCCACCATTCTCAAGAAGTCAGGAAAGATGGTGAGAGCATCAGACTTGGTTTTCATCAAATATGCCCATGTGACCCTGCTATGATCATCAACAATGGTAAAAAAATAGCGATAACCTTCTACAGTAGACACTGAGAAAGGACCCCAAGTATCTATATGTAGAAGATCAAAGCATTTTTCTGTCATGTGATTCTTGGAAACAAAAGAGAGATGTTTTTGTTTAGCAAGGGGACAAATGGCACAATGAAAATCTTTATTCTTCTGTTTCAAACCAAGTACATCAGTGATGAAATCAGTTTTACACAAAGCAGGATGCCCTAATCTATTGTGCCATATACTGGAATCCACAACAACATTAGAACATCTAAAAGGAGAATCAGCTGAATCCACAAATGTAGCAGCATCCAGAACATAGAGATTAACAACTTCATCACCCTGACCAATCATCAATCCCTTGATAGGCTCCTGTATGAGACAAGAAGTCTGATCAAAGATAACTCTATATCCTTTATCTTTGGTGAGCTGACTCACACTGAGCAAATTGAGTCTGAAATCCGGAATGAAGAGAACATTTTTCAATGTTAACTCTTCACTTAACTTGACAGTACCTATCCCAACAATATCCACTCCTAATCCAGTAGGTAAAGCTACTTTCTTATGCATATAGTCAGACAAAGTATCAAATAAACTCTTGTCATGAACTACATGGTGAGTAGCACCACTATCTACTATCCATGATTGAGCAGATAAAACACTTCCTGTGGCTCTCAAAACACCAACAAAATGTAAAGTAGATGAGGAGAAAGCCATACCAGGAAGAGTTGTGATGGTACCACTGATAGGAGGAGAAGTCAGTTCAGAAGGCTGAAGTTGAGAATTGAAGTAGTCAATGACGCCTTGTATCTGATGCTGAGAAAGAGTATTAACCATGGCAGGAAGATAAGAATTATCTTGAACTGAGTCAGCTAAAGCCATTTGAGCAATCACAGGCTTAGAAGTAGATTGAGGCTTAGCTGGAGCATAAGATCTTTCAGAAGCTTGTTTGTTCTTATGTTTGAAACTCAGGGGATAACCATGGATTTTGTAGCATGTCTCAACTGTATGACCAGTGTATCCACATTTGGCACAAACAGGTCGATTCTGCTTCTGAGGATAAGATGCAATAGCATTCACAGAAATGGGCTCAGATGCAGAGACTTGAAAGGCACAGGGAGTAACTGGAACAAGGTTTCTTTGACTATGATCCTGATCCAAGAGATTGTATATATCAGATAATTCAGGAACATGCTTTTTCATGATGATCTGGCTTCGAATGGTAGAGTAAGAATCATTTAAACCAGCCAAGAACTTGATGACTTTAGCATGATCTGACTGAGTATTCATAGCCTTGCAACAATCACAATGATGACAGATTTTAACACAAGAAGCTCCATCAAGCTCATCCCAAAGCGTCTTCAATTTGGTATAGTAAGTTGCAAGATCCATGGATCCTTGCTGTAAAGACCAAATTTGCTGAGATAACTGATAGGATCTTGGAAGACTAGTGATATGATACCTAGCCATTAAATCTCTCCATATTTCTGATGCATCATTGAAACGAAGAATGCTTTTGTAAATCTGCTTCGAAACTGAATTAAGAATCCAAGATTTCACCATGGAGTTGCAACGAGACCAGATTCTAAAGCTAATATCCGATTCAGGAGGTCTAGCTAAAGATCCATCTACAAACGCTATTTTGTTCTTCGCATCTAAGGCTATCATCATAGCTAAACGCCAGTTATCATAATTTGTTCCATCGAGTACCTCAGTAATGATGGCGACACCAGGATTATCACCACTAGTGATGTAAAAAGGTGAATGAATACTATCACGGCGGTCGTAATCGGAAATCGACGAGATCGGAGGCGGAGACTCTTCACGATCAACGGATATTCTCGCCGATGCACTCCCACGACCAACACGTCTTCCAATTTTCCTTGATACAACCATTTTTGAACAAATCGGAGCTCGAATCGAAGAAATCGAAGCTCGAATCGTGAAATTTGCGATTCGCGGCGGAATAACCTTGAATCTTTCACTGAGAACTGAACCACCGTGAGAATCATCGGTGATTCTTAGGTCAAACGAAAGAGTGAACGGAAAACGGAAGAGATCGATTGAGATTTTCGATCTCAAACTCTGATACTATATTAGAGAACAAGAATCAGAGAGAAGAAGAAATTGAGAAAAGTTTGTTATTTTTGTTATTCAACAAATGAAATTGTTACAGAGATTATATAGACTCGGTTTAGTACATACACATAACCAAGTGACTATTAATCTCAATCAAACCGGAACAAACCGGGTAAACAACATTTACTAGTCTAATAGATTGTTACAAACTTGAACTGATTCAATTGGCATAAACAACATTCATGGACAAAATCAGTAGAAACGTACAAAATCTCGAAGATTACTATTACCTGCGAGGATGGGGCAAGAGAGATCAGAGCAATGAGCGAGTCTAGGGCTACCCATTGAAGGAGCTTCGGAACCAACTTCATTACAGAAATTCCAATGCGATTCTCTCGTATTAGGCTTCCTCTCTTCTCTCGATGCTCACATTTCTCTTCGTATCACATCCCTCTATTCTCATAAACTACAAATAGCCCCACGAATATTTGTTTTATTCCAAACAAACTCTTTACTTTTTCGTTTTCCAAAAGTAATAAATCTTCGGTTCAGTAGTACAGATTTTTTCGGTTTTCAAAATTGAATTGAATTTAATTTTAGTTTCATTCGGTTTAACAATTTCCGATTCTAGTTGTTGTGGACAATAAACTATCAAAAGTACACTAATTGAAATTAGAAAAATGATTTTTTAGCATATTTCTTGAATTGAAAATGTTAAAAATTCGGATCTATTCAATTGGGGTTTGGTCTGGATTTGATTTCGGGTTTGTTCGAGTGGTTATTATAAAATTCGGTTCGTAGCGGTTTGTGAGGACCATGTTTTCTTCTTGTTTTTCAGATGAAGACGAACAAGGACAATGTCTTGTCGTGGTTGGAACATGGTCTCCGTTCAAATTAATCGAGCATTTCGTAATTTCATCTCTAAATCATTCTCATTTCCTCTCTCAGATTTCTGGGTACATGGCAAGTTTTCACTTTGGAGCTGCTTCGTTGATCAATGAATCTTGGGTCGTTTTTGGTTCCTCCTTGAAATCACGGATTGGCTTCAGAAATAAACGGTTTAGACGAGTTGCAGAGGTTAGGTCTACAAGCGAAGATAACTCATTCCTTTTCTACTTTTTGTTTGATTGTTGTGGCTGTTCGGTATTTGTAGAGATGGAAGTTTCGTGTTCAACAGATGTCAGTGAAGGAACATATGACCAAACACGAGCTGCTTCTTTTTTCTAAAAGGTGATAACTTTCTTCTTCTACTTCTTTTTCACTAATTTAATGAACATGAAATTGTGTGGTGGATTTGAAGCAGTTATGTATGATAAGGTTTTGTGTGGTTCTAGTAATTGGTTTCCTTCATGTTGTTGCTTTGTAAAGGATTGTTGCAACTTCATCAGCAGTTTCTTCCTTAGTGACATGATAAGTGTAATAGAAGCCTAAATGGATTTGGTAAAAATAGTGAAATTGAACATTAGTAATAAATTTTTTCTTCAGAAGTATCAACTTTTGGCAATGTTTTCATAGAATGAGTCTGTCTCTAATGTTGCAGAAGCGAGTCTTTGAGATATATTCTGAAGAAATATGGAGTATCAGTAGAAAACCCTGAAGAAAATAAGGCTAGTAGTAGACTTGGTGACATAAATTTTGAAGAGACGCACGCCGATGTTCCTTCTTCTATCATAGATGACTCAACTAAGATGGTATGTATCACACAAGTTCTGGTCCTTCTGATTTTCTTGCCGTTGAGTGGTATCAGCTGAATCGAACAGTTCCTGACGTTCTTTAGTCTTTGGAAAATTGACATGAGTACTGACAGAACACAATTGAGGAACTACCTGATTTACGTCGAAAAGAGAAATACCGTGAGACTGTTAGCACCGCAGAGAATCATTCGGGAAAAAACCACCACAGTTTGTCCCATGTAAGAACAAATCCTTACTGCCACTAGCTCCCCTTTCAGATTCATCTTCTTATCTTGTTGGATTCTTATATATTCACTTATTAAGTTTTCTTACTGTGTTTCGATCCATATCTTTAGCCGATGGCTTTTATGAGTTCCTCAAACCCTTTCATTAGATTCATTTTGGATCTTAAATTTAACTTAAACATGCCTCTCTCTCTTTAGTTAAACACAGGTGCTTTGTTCACATATCTGCTTCCTGTTCTTGGGTTCTGCATCATATGCATAATTGGGATCCTACACGGAGTAATCTCAAGAAACTTAGAGAAATCGGGTGGAAGAAAAGCATCACAAGGTCATCACCATGGCTCCAAAAGAACAAGGTGGAAAAGTCTATTGAGTGATTGGAACGAGCCGCTTGCTTCTGATGAGCATGATCTATCACCAGAAAACAAAGTCAGTTACATATATAAGTTTTGAGTTATATTTGTCCATAGATTCTCCTTGGATTGTTGTTATAGAAGCTAAGTATGTGCAGGTCGGTTCAACGAATCAGGAAATTACGGAGGAAGTGGATGAAGCATATAGCAGAGTGGCCCTCGAGTACAAGAGATTTCTACTGGAATGTGGAGTGAGTGAATCTTAGATTCATACAAGTAGTTATTGTGCAATTGTGACTACTTCTGAGGTTCTAACAACTTTTTGTTTGGTGGCTACTAATGCATAAGGTCTAGGCATTTAACTTTGCTTGAAATTGTGAATATCTTGGTTTAGTACGAGTTAATACTAATGCACACACAATGTGTGAAGCTTGGTATTGATAGCGCGGTCCACTGGTAATATTATCAACTTGTTGAAACTGTTACGTGCAGTTAATATCTTATTGAAATCGTCTAACTCGGTATAAATATAAACACAAGATCAAAAACGGACATCCGCGGGACAAAATGGTGTACCGGTGTGACCCCGGTGGCTAGGGATGGTGAATTGCCGGAGCCTCCCTTGCTGCTCCTTCAGATATCCTCGGCACAAGAACACCGCCGAGAACTCGTCCTCCACCACCTGATTAACATCATGGACAAAAACATCAGTCTCACCGCCATCAAAACGGTTACGAGCCAAAAGGCCAGCCGTGTAAATAGCGCTCATCCTCCCCGGTGCTTCCTCATGGTATCCAGTAGGAGCATCTACCATTATCAGATCCCATTGCGTCTCGTAAACGTCCCCCGGAAACCCCTTGATCGACAGAGCACATTTCGAATCTCTCGGATCAGACATGGATTTGCAATCCTCTGTTTTCCCTTACTCCATTAGTTTGTTCGAATCTTTCAATATTGTGTCGTAAATGACATGGTATGATTCTAAGCTTGGGAATCTAGTAGTCACTGTCTCAATCCAAGTTTTGTCTTCCTCGAGGAACACTGCATTATAAGAAGTAACCTTATAAGAAATCATAATAGTAGTAGTTTGTACTAGTGTCGTCGTGGTATAACAAGATGAAAACCCGATACTTACATGTGCGACCACCATGGTTAAGAGATGCCCACATCAAGCTGTCGTGTCCTAAGCCGAAGACGAGGAAGTTACAAGGAGATTTCTTGTCCAAGACTCTCTTTGAGACAGAGATTTCTTTAAACGTTTGTTGTGGAGTGATCTTTGTGGTGACGTAGTGAACCAATGCATCGGATAGAGAAGTTGGCAATTTGGTGCATTGTTGTGAAGTTGATGGGCATCTAGGTTGTTGCGTGGTTGAGTTGGAGAAATTTGTTTTCGAGACGGAGTTTGAAGAAGAAGATGAAGAGAAGTTTGTTCTTTGAAAGAAAAGGATGAGCAGAACCACAGTTGCGCAACAGATGAATATGAGCTTTGGGGTGATGAAAGATTGGGGTCTATTCCTCATTTTTTGCTTGCATAACGGTTTGATTTTTTTATGTGGGTTTTTCTTAGCGTCAAGATTCGTGCTAGGTTTTGTAGACAATGTTGAAAAAGTGTTGATATTGAATTGATGTTATCCTTAAAGTGTAAATGAAGAAGAGAATTGATTGGGAAGTTGAGGAAGACATGAGAGCTACTAAGGTTGCTGTTGAAGCAATACATCAAAAAATGGTGGATCTGTTGAATATAGTAATGTCTATGCATAATTATATATTTCCGTAATGATTGGAAAGATGTGAAACGTAATGGGGAAGGCTTTTGTTATCAAACTGATGCTTGAAAGAGAAGAATTTGATGCGTAAACACAAAAATCACAAAGAGAGATGTTGAATCTTGATGTACAATATTTACCACTATTATATACATCAAAAGTTTTGAGTGACTTTTGAGTTAAGAAAAGGACCTCTCTGTAACAACGCATCCTGACCCTGCATTGTCGTATGCAAAAATTGGTTAAGTCTAATTCCATACATCCGATCTACGTTTCTATCTAGATCTCTTCAGAGCCGCTATTAATATTCTCTTAACTTGAGATACCGACTAATCGAGTAAATTCATGAGAATGACTGCGTTCTTCCATGTTAAACAGTTTGTCAGTATTTGTCATTACAAGAGGAGTCGAAAGCTTGTACCTTGGTAATTATGGTGTCTAGCTTAGACTATGCATTACGCAGATGCTGCTGAAGAATAGGTCTTGAAAAGGTAAGCCAGAATCTTCTGGTAATCACCTAATTGGACACTAGTGTTTGGATCAACCAAGAATGGAACCTGTCATTTGTATTGAGCAACAACAAATTCAACTGTTACTTTGAAAAAGTGATTAGTAAGAGTGTATTCGCAGATTTGGAACCGAAATAGACCTTATCGGATCCTGAAGCATTTAGAAGTGATCTCATCCGTGTGGAACCTTCTCCAATGTTGTGTAATACATATGGGAGCTCCAGCTCACAGAGTGCTTCGCGCACCAACCGTGAATACTGGGAGGGAAAAAGTGGAACTAAAACCTTAGTCACTAAAGTTTATCTGGATTGTGCAAGATGATATGAGCACTAATAGTGAATTATTACTCCATGCTAATAGACTTAATTCTTGATGAGAAAATTTATACAAACAGCAAAAATGTGGCAATGATCTTGTAGAGGAATGCATAGATCTAAACACTTATCACGAGACAGTCTAGGATACAAGAAAGGAAAAGGGAAAAGCACAGTACCGGTTTGTTTTTGTAAGAGAAGAGCTCAAGCATTTTTGGTGGCGGATCTGTTGACGCCTTGTCCCACAATGACATGCCTCTACCTGCTCGGAGAAGTGTTGGCATCCATCCAGTGAACAAGGTGCTGGACAACCCAAAAAAAGTCAGTTATCCAATTAAAACTTATAGTTACATGAAAGAGCATCTAACTACAGGACTTGGTCAATTTATTCACTCTAGGAGCTAGAGACTACACAACCCAAATAGTTTAACCAAGTGTAACAGATTATGAGGATGCTCACCTTTCTAGAAGTCCTGTGGAAGGGCCTCTTCCGTTTCCGTATTGATTAAATAGGTACTTTACAATGTCACCTAAATTGGAAAAGAGATGAGAACCAATGTTAAGAGAAATCCAGAGAAGAAGACAATAGGCTATTAAAGTTGGACCTCAATACTCACCACTCTCATACATTAAAGTATCAGTATTGGGGTCGATGAGGAACGGAAACCTGCACATTTTCATTCACAGAATTTTAACAACCGACCATTAGAAGGAAAACAAAAATTTTATGGAACGATGAAGCTGAAACCAGTACAGCAACGTAAAATTACATCTCTTTTCCGCCGGATCTTCTAACCATTTCTCTGTGTCTTACAGATCCTTTGGGACAAGGATAAACCTAAAACACCAAAAAATATCAGGATAAACTTTGGTTTACTGTTTAATGAGCCAGAAAGGTGTGTTTGTTCTTACTTGTACAGAAAGGTCTAGCTCAATCATGGCTTCCCGCACCCTCCGGCAAAAGGGACATGCCTCTGTTGTACAAAAACCAAAAAACTCACACAATGTAAACTTAGCTTTCCTCTAATGCTTTTTTCTTTTTACATGACACCAACAAGAACATACCAAATTCAAAAAGCTGCAATGGCAGAGAAGGATTAGGAGAAACAGCTAGGCTATCTATGCTCCGAGATGATACTCTAGATCCCCATGGAAGTCTTGCAACAGATGCTAACGAAGAAGTTGCAACCTGTATTCATGCCAAGCATAAGGAAGATTTAAAGATATATAGAGCCATTCATCACACAACCAATGCTAAAAATCTTGAAAACCACGGTACGATCAATGAGTAAAATAGTATTCTATTAACCGCTCTAAAAAATTCACAAAACTACATCCTTGCTCATAACCCTTGTAATAATAGTCTAATATGGTATTTAGGTCCAAAAACAGGCTTGGTAGAGCCAGTATAGTGAAATCCAAACACTTGCACACCGATCAAACTTCATTTGGCACATAACAGATGTTATTCAGTGTTGTTCTCTGAGTTAAAAAATTAGATATACATTTGGTTGCAGGGGCATGTTTTGGAGTTTAGGCTCAAAACATGATCCTTAAAAATACTAATTGAATTAGAAATCTCCCTAAAGGAAAAAATGACTAACCTCCAGTGTATGATTCCGTTGTTGAGAAGGGTCACCTCCCTGGACAAAAGAGGTGAGAAATATCATAATTTGTATAATTTAGTTCACTACAAGTCTAGAGCAGCAACAACAACAACAAAAAGTCATAATTGACCCATTTACCCTCACTTATTCTTGAAAACTACGGATTAAATGCTTGACGGCGAGGCAGAACTTGAAGGGCAATTCGGTAACTACAAAATAATATGGTTTTGTTCTCTAATGTTTTGGATTTTTGATTAGTTGTACTTTTGTAATGGTGGATCTTGCTTAATGGATTAGCAATTAGGGGAATTAGGCAAGACAATTGATCCACCTCTTAGTCTGTGACTTATTTACTGGATTTTCTTGTTTTATGGATGTTTTGGATGCTAACTAGGATTGTGAAAGAGTGCATTCATAGATGGAGTAAAGAGAGGAAATCTCACAGACAAAATACTTAAAGCTACATGTATTGGCCCTGCACTGTTTTCAATACATCAGCTCAGATTCAATTACTGTCACATCATTGCTGCTTGTATTTTGGATTTAATCTGTGGAATATATGAAAATTGCTTCACTTGTATGCTATAAATGTAATTAGCTCTCTTTCAAAGTCCCTAG
Organism: Draba incana; assembly: GCA_963576765.1. Classification (NCBI taxonomy): domain Eukaryota; kingdom Viridiplantae; phylum Streptophyta; class Magnoliopsida; order Brassicales; family Brassicaceae; genus Draba; species Draba incana. Next base: position 16,876,129 of record OY755214.1, on the reverse strand, counting down.
TGCATTGTGTAGCTACTGACTGACTGGAGAAGCTTCTATATACAGCTTCACTAAACACGATTGCTAATTTATACACACTTATTTGCTTCCCCCCATACCACAAGTTATGTGTGTGATACAGAGATAACAAAGGAGTTTCCATTTACAATGACCACATAATTACACATCTTACTAGCACAAGCATAGGTGTGGCAATGAGCAGTGTCCGTTGCAGCGCATAGCCGATTGATTGGTCAGTCGTCGTTCTTCGAGTTAGGTAATGTTTTGTCTTGTTTCATTCTTCGTCTATAGGCCTGTTCTGTTTTTCTTTATTGCGGATTTCTCAAGCCTTGATTTCCTTACAGCTTCTTGGATTTGCCTCTCATGATCTTTCAGAATGTCCTCAATGTTTCCACCAGGAGGCATCAATGGACCCGAACAGTGCATTCTGTTCTTCTTGCGTATGTATGTCTGAAACCACATGACCAAAAATATCTCAGGATTCACTATTATGCTGAATCAACTCAGTTCCAAGAGATTTGTTATTACCTTTGTGGGTTCTCCAGCTAAATCATCTTTATGTGAAGGTGACAAGTATCTCCCAGTCATGGGCACGTTGCTAGACCGTGTAGACTTCAACTCTACAACATTGTTCTCATTCTTACTTATGCTTGGATGAGTTACTGAATTGGTATGAGAATAGCTTTTCTCTCTGTCCCGTCTTCCCGTCTCTCCTCTCAACCCGGTTCTACTATCTTCTTGAGGATTGGACCTCTGAGTGGTGGTTGTGACTTTTGATTGCCCTGAAGCAATGAACTCCGGTGTTGTAACAGTACTCTTGAAGTCTCTCGAACCCCTTCTCACAGATTCAGGTCCACGACCCTTGACAGTTTCAGCCCGTTTCCTGAATTCAAGAAGTCACATGAATCATTTTACTATTTAATTGGTGCTACAATACTGGTATAGAGAACCTTTCACACATACCGTCTTGCTTCTTCATCCCGGACCTTTGCATCAAGTTCCTTGCTTGGAGGGTACTTAGGCAAACATGAGACATCGCAAGGGAGTGGTTCCGTTGTGAAGAACTAAACGCAAAAAAGAGAGAAATAATTGACTTTGAATTCATGAGGCAAATCAACAACAGCTAGATGATGAAGAAAATACAAGGCTACCTTGCTATTTAGCGTCGAAGAAGCTGAGCCTCGCTTTTCTGGTTCTAAGGATAGAAGCTTGTCAACAAGAGCTAGAGCGGAAGATGGTAAACTCTTGAACGTCTCTAGAAGGACACGCTTATAAGGTTGTTGTGGCTTGAAACTTGTCGCAAGCGGTAGCTTTGTCTTTTGCCAGTAATCATCGCATGGTGAACCACATAACTTGAAGATTTTATGCATTTGCTCCACCTAAGATACATTGGCATTTGAATCAATAAGTAAACTGAATGGTTATGGATTCAAAGAACTGATAAAATCTAGAGGTAGATCACCTCTGTTCTGTCCGGAATGACCGGTTTCGCTAAGAATAGTTCTGTGAGAATGCAACCAACACTCCACAAATCTATGCCGGCTCCGTACTCTGTAGCTCCCAGTAGAAGCTCAGGGGCCCTGTACCACAAGGTTACTACACGGCTCGTCAAGGGTTGATCTTGCTCTGGGTGATAGAAAGTAGCCAGACCAAAATCTCCAATCTTGAGGACTCCATCATTGTTTACCAATAGATTTGAACCCTTAATGTCACGGTGGAGGATTCCACGGCTATGACAGTGTTCAAGCCCGCTAAGCAGTTGTTTCATGTAACATTTGATCTGCAAAAAGCAACAAAGAAACAAGATTTATGTGACTTCTTGTTGCATTTTTTTCGCTGGTATAATTAAGTCCTTGAACAACATACCTGCGATTCAGTGAATTTGACACCGGGTCTAAGAGCAAGTCCCGAAAGGTCATGCTCCATGTATTCAAACACAAGGTACAAGCTACCAGAGAGTTTTGAGGTGACTAGACACTCGAGCTTCATAACGTTTGGATGGTCTAGTTTGCGCAAGATGTTGATTTCCCTGGCCATGAATCTCACGCTTTCAGGATCCATATTGACAAACCTAACCTTCTTCATCGCTACTGTTTTGCCGGTCTCAAGATCCCGAGCTCTGTACACACTACTGTAAGTCCCTTGTCCAATCTGCAATATAAAGAAACGTATAGCAATCAAGAAACTGCAATTGTATGGAAACAGAGAAGAGAAGAAAAGGAACTAACTTTGTCCAGCTTCTCAAAGGACTCTGCAGGTCGAGGAACCCAAAACTTGATGGCTTCACCTGCAACAGAGGTTAACCAAGAAGGCCATCCAGCTGCAATGAGCTCGGCCTCGGGGCTTTGTGGGACACTTGGGATGATATTACTCGCCTGAAACATTTGGAATCCTCCTGTTCTCCCAATATCTGCAGTTGAACATCTCCGGTGAGACCTTGTAGGTCTTTCTACAATTACTATTTTACCATCACTATCATCGACAGGGACAATCAATCCGCTCGCTCTAGCGGATGGTTTATGCGCTATTCCATCGGCTTTATGTGTAAAATCTTCTTTCTTGGAGGTTACAGGTGCAATCAATTGAACTGAGGATGTTTTGTTCCAATTTTCGTTAAGTTTCTGAGGTTGTTCATTAACTTCTTCTTCTGCAGTTCCTTTTGAGAAAATGCAGCCCATAATACTCAAGACCAATTCAAAATCTCTGCGTGTGGCTTCTTATCCGCATCAAGAACAAATCTTATCCTGAATGATTCCCAAGCATCAAACCTAGGAATCTCAGGTTCCTTAGCTAGAATAGAGAGGATGATCCAAGAAATGTAATCTTGTGTTTTTCTCTCCTTAAGAAAATTGAGCCTCTTCTAATTTTGTGTGTGTTAGGGATCTTTTGATCTTTATGATCCCAAATGAATAGGGAGATTTTGTAAAACCTAAAAGTATGTAAATTTCAGGAAGAAATGTAGCAGAAGAATCAAGCAATAATAGCAAATTCAGAAATTTAAACACCAAATTCGATAGGAAAACTAAAAAAAAAAAAGAGCACACAAAGGAGAAGACTTGTGATTCAAGAAACAAGAGAGATGATCAAGAAGAAGGCTTCGAAAAAAAAAGAGTTGCTGAATTTTGGTTTTTCCGTTATCTCACTGCAAGATGGACAAAAACGTTGCAGCAACTATTCGTCGATAACGGAAAAATCTGGAGAGAAAAAAAAAAAAAGACGAACAAGAATTTGTTAATTCCGAAATGGAAATTTTTAGAATCAGAGAGTGGATTGTTTTTGTTAAGCGGGAAATTAGGAGGAATCCTAGATTCTATGGAGAAGACAACTCAGAACATATCGTTTTTAATTTCTATTTTTGACTTTTTTATCTTCTTTTTTCTCTATATATTACTATTTGTTAAGAGATTTGGCGTAACGAATTTGCATATGGTTGAAGATTTTGATCCAATTTTTTTTTTCTTTTCGAAAAGTAGTTTTGTGAAATGTTATTTGTTTGTGTTGTTGTTGTAGTTACGACAATGACCCACGTAGGATCTTTGTTGTGGGAGTTCATGGTCCCACTTGTTCTATCTAATCCGTAAGAACATTATTATCCCAAAGACTCTTCATCTAAGTTCAAGTCTCCCACAATGTATATAGGCAGCTAGCATAGACCACGACCACGACAAGATCATTAGAAAAGATATTTGTGTTACATCAGAAATTAAATCTTACCGCATTGTAGGACACTACACAAAGATACCGATATCAACAAATTAAAGTCTAAATGATTGTTTCTTCATTAAAAGTAAAATATATCGAAATGATTGGTCATATAGTTAGTATTGCTCTTCCAAAATTGTAATCTCGTGTTTCAGCATAAAGAGGGTGGATGTAGCCGGAGAGCTTACAACGATAATCGATCACTTGAAAATTGGGTTAATTCAACATATTGAGATAATGTCATATCATACCCTATACTCGCGCATACGTGCAGAAAATTTTATAGTAAAAAAATGAAAAAAACTTAGGAATTTACTGATGAATTAGAAAATCGATGTAAATAGCATTTATAATACATAACTACATAAGGATATATTTGAATCTCACATTAAAAAACAATACAAAAACAAATATCATATTTGTGGAGGATTGGAACTTTTAATGTTCTTTTGAATACAACCTCAATAATTTTTCGAAGAAAACCACTTACATAATCTTTCTTAAAAATAGTTTTTTTGTTGCCCTAAAGAATAAAGATCAAAACAACTTTTGTTAATTATTAAGATGATGTGTATGTGTATACCATGATTTCACTCATATCAATGACTACCTATCTAATGAGCTTCTCAAACCCCTCACACTGCCACAACGAAAAATATGCCAAAACCCTAACTTATTCGATCACACATTTCTTTCTCAACTGAAATCGACAACGGTAGGTAATCCCTAAAAATTGAATAGGGGATGATATTTGTTTACATGAGATTGTGAATACATGTTTAATATAGTACATTAGAAATTTGAAAGATATACAACATGAACATTTGTGCTTCTTCCTCCTCAAATAAAATGGATTTCTTTAGTATATATACCAAGATAGAAACTCATTCAAATCACGAAAAAAAAAGATGAAGAAAAGAATATTTAATTTAATACATTGATGTTTAATATTTTACATTAAACTTATGAATAACTAAAGTTAGTAGAAAAGTTGGAAGGAAAGAAGCTCTAGTCGTAATGTTTTTGGACGAGATAACTCTTGGGTTTCTTTTCGACACATGTCATCTTCTGGTGTGATGATGTGTTAATCATATGGAGAATGTTAGCTCTCCTTTCATATATATAATTCAGATAATGATATATAGATTCCTATTTTATTTAGACTTAACCTTATCTCTAATCTTGTTCCTATGTGAATAAAGATTTACATGCTTGTATAAATACTACTCTACAGATACCAATACAATCAAGCTTTCCCATAATATTTGACAACACATTGCCAGTGAAACAACCGTTTAAGATTTCACATGCCAAAACATCATTTTCTTATGGGAAAAATTCATTAACAAAAAAAAAACATAATTTTTTGCAAATAATATCATAAATTACTAGGCCTATATCCGCGCATACGCGCGGTTTTGTTTTTGAAAAATTGTATAGTAAAAAGTGGAAAAAACTAGGAATTTACTGATGAGTTAGACCATCGATGTAAATAACACTTGTAATACATAGCTACATAGGGATATATTTAAATCTCACACAAGAAAACAATACAAAAACAAATATCATATTTGTGGCGGGTTGGAACTTTTGATGTTTTTTTTTAATAGAACCTCAAGAATTTTCCGAAGAAAAACACTTACATGAGTTTTCTTAAAATTAATTTTTGTGTTGCCTTAAAGAATAATGATCAAAATAACTTTTGATAATTATTGAGATGATGTGTTTGTGTATGCCATGATTTTATCCATACAAATAATTACCTTTCCATTAAGCTTCTCAAACCCCGAAAATTTACATAGCCACAACAGAAATATGCCAAAACCTAAACTTATTGGATCACACATTTTCTCCTCAACTGAAATCGACAATTGGTAGATAATCCCAATAAATTGAATATGGAATGATATTTGGTTACATGAGATTGTGGATAGATGTTTAATATAGTACGCTAGCAAGTCGAAAGATATACAACATGAATATTTGTGCTTCTTCCTCTTCACTTAAAGTCGATTTCTTTAATACAAATACCGAGATACGAACTTATCCAAATCACGAAGAAAAGAAAGATGAAGAAAAAAATATTCAATTTAGTACATTGATTTATATTATTTTACATTAAACTTACGAATAACTAAGATTATTAAAGAAATTGAAAAGAAAGAAGCTCTAGTCGTAACGTTTGAAGACGATGTAACTCTTGAGTTTCTTTTCGACACATATCATCTTTTGATGTGATGATGTGTCAGTCATATGAAGAAGGTTAGCTCTCCTTTCATATATACTAGGGATTATCCCACGCTACGCTTGCGACTTGTCTTATAATATAGGTTAAAAACTATTAAAATTCAATGTGAAATTATTATATTTGATATTTGGTTGTATAAAATATTTTTGTAAAACTATTTACAAAATCTATCTAGAGATTATTGGCCAATATAACACTTATTTCCGAAACCCATTGTATTTTTGGTACCTAATTGAAACCCTTAGTGCACTTAACACTTTCCATGGTAATTTGTCAATTATAACCTTGTTGCTGCACAAACTTACCTCTTCCACGCCAAACCCCTCTCTCCTCGACCTGATTTCGTTTTTTTAATTATTGTTTTCTTTATTTAATTTATTTATGCAACTTCTTTTTCTTATTTTCTTGTATATTACTCGAAATATTTAGTAATTTATTTTCTCTTTTCAATTTCTATTATAAATTAGTTTTCTTTATCATTTGAAACCCATTTTCATTATATTTTATCAATTTTACAAAATAAATTTTATGTGTACTTATATACAACATATCATATTTATGTGTATGTGTAAGTGTATGTGTTCATGTACGTACATACATATATATGTACAACTACTTACATTTCCATCACATGTATGAGCGTATGCATGTACGGTGTACATATACACAACACATCATATTTATGTGTACGTGTATGTGTCTATCTACGTATGTACATGTATATACAACTACTTACATTTCCATCACATGTATGAGTATATACATGTACACATACATATTTATATAGATGTGTATATGTACACAGGTACATGCGCACATACACATACATGGATGTACATATACATTAAAATACTAAATATATATACGTACATATGAAACACGTGTACATAAACTTTGATGTGTACACATATACATACGTACAATTTTATATGTACATGTACATAAAAATAGTAGATATAAACCGTACATATGAAACACGCATACATAAACTTTTATGTGTACATATACATACATACATTTTTATATGTACATTTACATAAAAATATTAGATATATACATGTATATATACTATATATCATATATGTAAAACATATTTACACTATATTTATATGTACAGTTATTGAATATATTTAATTATATATTTTAAAATCTTAGAACTGAAATAAAATATGGTAATATGGAATTAAAAAGATTAAGAAAAAAAAGTTATGTTTGAAAAGTAAAAACAATATTTATTTTATTAAGATAGTAAGAAGAAATAATAGAAAACACATGTAAAAAGAAAAAAATATATGAATATGGGAGAGAAAGTGAGAATGTGTACGTGTACATGTGTGAGGAAGGGAGACTAATGGCAAAGCTGTGGTTTTCTGATTTGGAGAGGGCAAAATCGTGATGAATAGTGTCAGAAAGTGTCAAAATCCCCTAAAAAACATGGAAGTGCCAAATTCACACATTGTATTTTAAAAAGTGTTATTTCCACCAATTTTCTCATCTATTAAGAAAGGAACATAAAAAAACATAAAGAAAGTGAGAACTTCCAAATCTCTATCTTTACAATGTCCTAACTGTAGGCAGCCTCTCTTTTTTTTTTTAACGGCCCAACTAATTATCATCATACCTACCTTATGAAATCCACTCTTCCAGCCTATATGAAAACATGAAACTACTCTTCTTCTTCAAACAATAATTTAGAGAACATATACCCAAATATTAATCTTGTAATAAATAGATTTTTCTTTATATTGGAAACACATGTGTAATGATATAGATTCAATTTATGGTTATCGATGGAAAACATTTTACAAATAATTGATTTGGTATCTTTTTTTTTCAGTGAAAGATTATGGACTCTTTACTAACCCAAATACAATATTAAGTTAGTAACCAATCTATTAAAACGACTTAATGCAAGTGTTTGTGATCTCTTTCTTAATTTGCACCAACTAAACCATTATATAAATGTTGATTATTGAATAAGCTCTAAGAGTTTAATCCTATGTTTATACTATGATGGCTAAATACACAATTGAATCCGGTACTTAAATTTGGTTTATAATAGAGGCAATTCCAATATCCATCTTTTTACGAGACCATTGCTATCATGCATGAAAATAAGAAACTCCGTCACTAAAACTTTGCTTTCTACCCTTGAAAAAGCTGCTGTCAACGTTTGAAAGTTTGAAACCATTGGCTTCTTTTTATACTCTGTTTTTTTCTGATTTGTGGTGGAATCTTCTGATTTGTGGGGATCTTGTTATATGTAAATTTAAGTATGATTTTATTTTGTATTAGGTTTGCAGTAAATATTTTTTATACATATGTAATCAATATTTTTAGAATACGGATGGTGAATATATATATCTTTATATGTTGACAGGTTGGAGATTTGATGTTCGAATTCGATGTGCCCACTTAGAAACGAAGGCCAACTATGGAAGCTGAGATTGTGGTATGATAATATGCAATCAATCTTTCCAAAAATGAGAATTGGAAATATGACGATGGTTTATGTTTGTCAGAAATTATTTTGTTTTTTATTTTTTTTCCATCATATCGACTATATATTCTTGGGCAGCTGCAGGTGAGATAATAACTTTTACATCCAATTTATATATGTGAATAGTTTTCCTCTCTGTCTATAGTGATGATTATATCCGGGATCCTCCACCTACCTATTATCTCGTGAATAGTATGTGGATCAAACTCGACGTCTATGTAAGCATTTGATACGTCTAGATTCAGAGTTTTCTCTAGAGCTTTTGGGTATTTGGTCAGAGCCACGTTAAGTTCTTTATGAGCACCTTCTAGTTGATTGCTTGGAGGAATCTCCTGAACCGTTTTTTTCTTCAGATCAAAGACTAAAGATTTATGATGAAGCGGATTATCTGGTTCAATGGGTACTTCCTTTATCGCATTCAATGCCTTGTCGACTTGTCGAGATAGCTTATCCACCATTTCTAGCGTTTTACTACATGAAAGTTTCTTCTTTTTCGCAACACGGTCAAACACATCTTTAACCGTCTTTAGCTCCATTCTCGGATAATCAAACCACTCAAGAATATCTGCGAATTATACAACCTGAAAGGACATTACCCTCAATAAGCAACAAATGAAAACATTGATAACATTCAAATTATTCATCATAACCATCATCACTAGATTCGAATTGTTACAATTCAAACTCCATTAAGCACATGATTTCAAGAGATGTGAAAGAATCTATTGTAATATAAACCCATGGTAATGGTTTTAAAGAATACTAACCTTCGTTTCTTGAAAAAGATTTGCTTCCGGAATATGTTAAAAATGCTTACTTTACAGGTTCAAGTGACCGTTTAGGGCAAACACTCTTATGTTCGTCACAATCCACCTTCAACAACCAAATTTAGATATCCACTAACACCAAATTTAGAGCAAACACTCTTATGTTCGTCACAATCCACCTTCAACAACCAAAAATACCCACAAATTAATCAATCATTTCTCAAACACTCAAGTTACATACAAAATTATAATAACACAAACCTTTGCAATTAACACTGATTTAGCTTTCTTAAAGCTTGCTCCAAGCTTCTCATACTCTGGAGCAAGTTTCTTGCAGTGTCCACACCTATAATGACAGATTCAGAAAAGCAAAAGATTTCTCTCAAAATTTTTGGATTGTAAAATTGAATAGGAAATCAGTCACTGTAGTTACTCAATCAAACATATAAATCGATTCAAACAATCTAGAAAGTAATCGAAACCAAGGATTACAAATCAAACGAAAACAAAACTATGAATCAAACAACAAAAAAGATCGCATCGGAATCCAAAACTAATCGATTGTGGCAAGGATGGCGAAAGTTTTTGCCATTCTTAGGTTTAGATTCTGGTTGTTGTATGTGGAGTGTGGAAGAGGCATTTGAGAAGTCTCTGTTTATATAAGAGAGAGAGTTAAAGGTGATGGAGGAGTGCCTCATTGAAGATACGAAATTGAAATCAATGAGTGATTGAAGATGAGGAAGCTAGAAAGAGGTAACGGCAGTGAAAGGATTCAATTTTCGGGAGTGGAACAGTGGGAGTTTAGGAAGTGAAATCGCCGATGTGCATCTCTGTAACGGAGTCCGGAGATGGTGGAGAGGAACACGTGGAGTCTGTGTTAGGTTTGGTGGTTTGGGGATGATAATATTGGGCTTTTGTGATATGGACTTAGGAGGATTATTTATTGTGGGCTTTTTAATTTGCAGAGAAATAACTAATGGCTTTCGTATTTGTGGTTTTAAAAGGTTGCTGACGTGGCAACGTGAGAGGAGCTCATTTTTGTGAGAGGAAATCTCTGAAAAGGTCACTTTGCTCCAATACAAATCTCTTATACCCACTTTTAATCTTCATACCCATTTTGAAACAAGGAAATGTGTTAGGACGAAAATACCCTTGGGTTTATTAAAAAAGGAGAAACTGAAAAAAACAAAATTAAAACCAGAAGAAATCGGGAACCAAAATCGTGCCGGAGAAAGGTGGAGATCTCGCCGCCGGAAGTCAGAATCGCGCCGGAAAACAAGGTTTCCGTCGCGGTGGAGCTGTTTCGCCGCCGTTTCTTTGCCAAGGGAATATGCATTGAGCTGTCGTTGAAGTTCCAGGTGTGTTATTGAGTTTCGTTCTTCCGCCGGAAAATCTGGTTTCCGCCGCCTTCCGCCGCCGTCGAGCTCTTTCGCCGCTGTATCTCTGCCAAGGGAAGCTGGATTGAGCTGTCGTTGAAGTTCCAGGTCCGTTATTGAGCTTCCTTCTTCAGCTTATTGTCTCGCCGGAAAATCTGGTTTCCGACGCCTTCCGCCGCCGTCGAGCTCTGTCAATTCAACCGGCGCTGTTTTTTTGCTTCCGTGGATCTGCCAGGTCCGTTCTTCAAATCAGTTTTAGAATTGCAAATTGAGGAATTGAATTGGAAAAAATCTGATTATGCACATTATTTTGGTACGCACATTGGGTGTTTGAGCATGGTTTGTGGGTCGATTAGGACTTCAGAGTGGTACTCGTAAAAAATGGATATCAGTGGTTGAATCGTAATGAATTGTAGTTTAGAACCCGATAGGACTAGAGGAGGAGTAGAGAACTGGGTATAACTAGTAAAACTGGTATAACTGATTGTAGTGAATGAGTTTTGTGTATTGTTTTGGCAGGAAACAATGAGCAACAATGTCAGCATACATTTTAAATGCCAAGGTCGCATGTATAGCATATTGATGAAGAATTCAGTGGAGGAGATAACTTTGTCGATGGTAGAAGCTAGGATATACAAGAAGCTTGCGTTAGATGAAAGTGAGGTTAAATTGCAATTTAGTTACATTCCACTACTGGTTCGATGTGAGGAAGAGCAGGCTATTTGTGATGATGAGGATATGTATGTTTATCTAACGTCCATTGATAACGAGAACCGTAGATGCATTTTGATTGTGGAGGTCATCACTACTTTGGGACTGCGCGAGCAACAGTCGAGAGCGGGCAAAAGTTCTTTTGGTATGAACTATGATGAAATCGGACCTAATGCCATTACTCTCCACGTAGAAAAAGAACAAGGAAAACAAGTAGAGATGGAGGTTGATGAAGGTGATGATGGTCATGATGGTGATGATGAGGATGATGATGGTCATTATGGTGATGATAAAGTTATGAGTGATGGAGATATGTGTAGGTCGGATAGAGATATGGGTGATCAATATTTAGAGCCTCCACCTGTTGTAGAAGCTAGTCAGCCGTTTATAGAGTCATGGGAAGATGGTTTGGGTTTGACTGTACTTCAAGAATTTCCAAATAAGAAGGCATTGCAAGCTGTTGTTGGTAAAGCCTCATTTATGAACAGTTTTAGTTTTGTTATTAAAAGGTCGGATCCGAGGCGTTTAGTGCTACAATGTACTAAAGAAATGTGTAAATGGAGTTTACGAGCGTCGAGGATTGCAAAGACTGATATTTTCTCGGTTAGAAAGTACACGAACATGCATACATGCTCTCGGGCTACTCAGAGCAGCAGCAACAGCAACATGAAGAGGCATGGCAGTCCAGAATTAGTTGCAGCTCTTTTGCATGAAGATTATCCAGGAAAAATGGAAACTCCATCTCCTAAAATTATCATGGATCTTGTGAAGACAAAATTAGGTGTCACGATATCATACTCCACCGCTCTGAGAGGGAAAAACCTAGCTGTTAGTCATTTGCGTGGTAACCCGGAAGAAAGCTACAAGATGTTGTATTGCTATTTGCACATGTTAGAGAAGGTAAATGATGGTACAAAAACATATGTGCATTTGGATAAGGACAGCTCCAAATTCATGTACCTATTCGTAGCTTTGGGAGCTAGCATTGAAGGGTTTAAATTCATGCGGAAAGTGATAGTTGTGGATGCAACGTTTCTGAAGAACGGATATGGTGGTGTTCTAATATTTGCCTCAGCTCAAGATCCTAATTGTCACCATTATCCCATAGCGTTTGGTGTAGTCGATGGTGAGAAGGATGCAAGTTGGACTTGGTTTATGGAGAAGCTTAAAACTGTTGTACCGGACTCTTCTGAATTGGTGTTTATGAGTGATAGAAATGCAAGGCTCATCGGCGCCATAGGTAATGTGTATCAGAAGGCTCATCATGGGTTTTGTATATGGCATTTGTCTCAAAATGTGAAAGGTTATGCTTCTAACGTTAACAAGGATGTAGTCGCATGGAGATTCATGGAGCTTAGTAGGCAGTACACAGTGGCTGATTTCAACGCTGCTTATTTTTCTTTTAAGATGAGATATCCATTTGCTGCCAAGTATCTAGAGGAGACTACCAAGAAAGAAAAATGGGCAAGATGTTGGTTTCCCGGAGAAAGATACAACTTAGACACAAGCAACTGTGTGGAATCGCTGAATAGTGTTTTTAGGGACGCAAGGAAGTACTCCTTAATACCCATGCTTGATGCAATCATTAAAACAATTTCGAGGTGGTTTAATGAACACCGGAAGGAGGCGGTGGCTGGATCGATTGAACATAAACTCGTGCCGTTTGTGGAGAATTGCATGCACGATTTATGGGTTGTTGCTGACAAATTGTCTGTGACGGAGCTAAACTTTTTTGAGCTTGAATACCATGTCATTGGTAGTGAAGGAAAGCCTTATTTGGTGAACTTGCTCTCGAAAAGTTGCAGTTGCAAGGTGTTCGATATTGAATGGTATCCTTGTGTGCACGGACTAGCCGCTTACATTGAATTCTTAAGGCGTGAAGACAGAGGTCGTGATATCCAATTACATGAGTTGTGTTCAGAATATTATCTTTTCGATTGGTGGGCAAAGGCGTATAAGAAGACAATCTATTTAGTGCCGGATAGATCTCAATGGGATGTCCCGGATGACGTGAAAAGCAAACAAATCATACCTCCGGATCCAAAAAATAAGAAAGGAAGAAAGAAAGTGAAAAGGTTCCCATCAACTGGGGAAAGGCGTCCGCGGACGAAAAACAAAAGGCGGCCGAGAGAAAAACTCCAATGGTTGTTATTCGGAACTAGATTAGGTGTTTCTTGATTATTATGTCTTTGTGTTTCAATGTATTATTATGGCTTGATGTATGAATGTATTATTATATCTTTTATTCCAATGAGGATATTTTTACAAAGAACTTAGTATTATATTAAAATTATATTTTTGTTTAAATTATAGTTTAGGTTAAATTATATTTAAATTCTATTTTTACAAAGAACTTAGTATTATATTTAAATTATATTTTTGTTTAAATTATAGTTTAGGTTAAATTATATTTAAATTATATTTTTACGTTCACTAATGACAGGGTAATACTAGTAATACTGGTAAAACTAGGATATATTATTATTGATATATTTATTTTTGTTAATAATAAGCAAGGATGAAAACCAAATGGAAATGAAAAGTACTTATAAATGATACAAGGATGGATTAACTCTTCAAATAAGAAATTTAAAAATTATATAAAAGTATGAAAGACTCTACACAATATATCACCAAGTAGTAAGGAACACTTATACTTTTAAGCTCACTTATACTATTATGATGAAAATTTTCCAAATTGTTGTTTTTTTAACATATGAATACACAAAACACTCAGAACTACATTTTTATCGACTTCAGTAATTTGTAAAACTAAAAAAACAAATTAAAAAGTTAAGTAATACTGATTAAATTGAAAAATAGCAAAAGTAATACTATGTTGAACTTTGGTAGAACTACTATCTAGGTACAACTATGTACAATTTCCACGTGAAAATGACGGCGCACACGTGGCATTTTGACTGCGCACACGTGCTTTCCTTTGACGGCGCACACGTGATTTTTTGACTGCGCACACGTGTCTCGATTAATTCCCCTCCAAAACAAAATTCCCTCCAAATTCTCCCCCCCCCCAATCTAAATTCCCTCCAATTTTTTCCCTCCAAAATTACAATTTCCCCCCAAAAACTCTTAATTAATTTTTAATTCCCCAAAACCGAGACTCCCTCAAAACAGATTAACTCCTTCTCTCCTCGAGATCTCCTTCTATTCTTATCTCTTTCCAAATCGAAAAGCAAACCATTTCCTCTTCTTTGCAAATCGAAAAGAAAACACGAAATGGATCGTTATGAGCAGGACCCGTACTACAGAGACACGAAGGAATCGATGAGGCTTTTCCGACAATTAGAAGCTGTTGCCGATGGTGGATATGGGATCCCCAAGAAGTGTCCATGTGGTGCTCCAATGAAACACGAGATTTCTGAATCTGAAGGGAAGAGATTCTTTATTTGTCAACAATTTGAGGTGATTTTTTATTCACGACATTTGTTAGGTTCTTAGGATCCAATTTCTTATTTGAAGATGTAGAATGATGTGTTAGGATGATGGCTTATATATTTGTGTGTAGAATGGTGGCTTCCACCTTAGGAAAGCCTGGGATCGTTCTATGGAAGAAGAGGTCAAAATATTAAGGACTGAGGTTGATAAGAACACGAAGAGGTTGAGAGAGATGGCAAACCACGAGTTTCTGATTGGGCAAATCCGTTTGGAGCTGAAAACCCTTAAAGAACAAATGGCTATTTTTATGGAAACTATCGATTAAGCAAGTTTTTTAATGACATCTAGTACTTCTCTATCTGTGTTTAAGGTTGTGTAAGACTTGTCTATCTATGTTTCGGTTGTCTATGACTTTTATTGGAGATCTCCTTTTCTTGTGGTTGTTCGGATGATGTCTCTTCGGGTAATACTAGTTTTACCAGTATTACTAGTATTACCCGTATGTAGTGAACAAATTGTGGTTTAATTTCAGAATTAGTATGATATAATTTATTTTCTACTTTTTTAATTGATCGATTCTATTTTTTTTTGTCCCAACATAGTTTTATATTAGACTTATATTTATTTACTTAAAAAACAGCAGCATGTGACCGTGTCATACGCCTCGGTACTGGTTGAGGAGCAGCTGGTTGAACATGCTCTTGTGGTTCACCCGCCTCGGTAGTGTTAGTCGCTTGTTGATGACCATGCTCAGCTTCTGTCTCAATATTACCTTCAGTATCCATCGCATTCTCAGCAGCAGCATGTGACCGTGTCATACGCCTCGGTATTGGTTGAGGAGCAGCTGGTTCAGGTCGTGGTTGAGGAGATGGTTCAGGTCGTGGTTGAGGAGCAGCTTGTTGATGACCATGCTCAGCTTCTGTCTCAATATTACCTTCAGTATCCATCGCTTCTGCCTCAGCATTAACCTGCAATCAAATAACAAAGTAATTACTAACTGACTGTTCTGCCTAGTATTACTAGTCTTACTAGTATTACCACTATTACTAGTATTACTAGTATTACCAGTATTACTAACAACCGTATTCACTTACCTCTGTCTTCACAAACGCTTCCAATGGTTTGATTCTTTCTTCCAAGACATCAAACCTCCCATCAATCCTCCCAGCTAGTGTTTTCATTTTTTCTTCCATCTCATCTTTGAAGGCGTTGAAGAGATCCATCAACTTTGGATTTCCATGTGGTGGAATTCCCTCATCCACAACATTCTCAAGGTTCTCCGCATTCTCAGGTTCTCCTCGGGTCTGCACATCTTCCTTGAACATCTTTTCAAGGCGGACAGTATAGCCTTGACGAAGACGCTCCATCCAACTTTCAATCACAGCATCATGTGCATCATCGTCATCTTCTTGCTCGGTGATTCCAGCAAGGAGAGACTCTTCTTCATCGCCTTCGGTTGCTAAGATACTAACAATATTCTGTGAACATAACAAAGCAGATATATTAAATACATAATAACCAAAAATAATTCTTATGATAAGTAGATAACTAAGAAACACTAACCTCAGTTGTACCAAGTTCATGATATAGCTTCGAAAGAGGATATCCTCTCATATCGCAATCCTTGAACTTTCTCTTGCACATCCTAGGACAAGAGACGTCCGGAGAAGGATTAGCTGCTGTGAACTTATCCTTGAAAGCTTGAATGGCCTCAAATGGTAGAAGCTGCACAACAAACATATGGTTAGAGTTATGTTCAATTAGGACAAAGCAACTCATCCAATAACTCATTTACATTTTACTTACCTCAATAGGCAGACAGAAGCCCGAGATCCCCCATACTGCATTCTCTTTTTCCACAAACCCATCAAAATGACTCATCGTTTTTGCGATCGATACCAGCATGCGATCAAAGGAATATCTTCCCCAAGGAAACGACTCGCAAATGCTAAGATCACTCACAACACGTAGAAATAAGTCATCAACGCCTGTAGCTTTCTCTCCAGCTTTTATCGGTGCTACAACTACGCTGGATAAGAAATAGAGAACTGCCATCTTCAACCTATCCTGAGACCGTCCCCTTGGTACCATTTGCTTCAACCTTTCTCTCACATCTTCCCGTCTAATCACCTTTTCTTTAAAATATTTATTCACAAAACTCTTACTTCCAAGTTTGTCAAAACCAAGTGGATAGTTTCGACAATCAAAACCCGATATCAACGCATGCTCCTTAATGCTGTACCGGATGGGAACCCCATTCACAACAAACCAAACCTCCTTTTTCTTTTCAATTTTAGCGGTTCGAAGAAAAAGCATCCACATGCCCGCAGCCTTGTGGTTTTTCTCCCTCGGCATGTGGAAAACGTGTTTGAACTGTGGATGGTTCTTAAACCAATCCCACTCATCATCGGTCAAAGGATGCTCCAACTCACTCAACGTTGTCAAAACTTCCTCTATTTGACACTTCGCCGATATCTTTATCTTTTTGTTATACTCCGACGATGGGAAGTACATACCCTGAGGTTTTCCTGCTGTTGGTTC
Source organism: Draba incana (assembly GCA_963576765.1). Lineage (NCBI taxonomy): Eukaryota > Viridiplantae > Streptophyta > Magnoliopsida > Brassicales > Brassicaceae > Draba > Draba incana. The sequence continues at coordinate 16,858,888 of OY755214.1, read as the reverse complement.
ATCATTGGCATCCTGCAACAACAAACAGTTTTACCAAATATCACCAACACAAACAGTTTGACAAACAGGTTAACACATAGTTCTACCTAATTCTACCAGTTTTACCAAGACATATACTCCTATCTCTACAAATATTCAAATCTATTCAATTTCCCTCCAAAAACTTCTACCATTTCTACCTAATTCTACCAGTTTTACCAAGACAAATATACTTACCATTGAGTTGCTTGACGACTCTGCCTGAGGAGGAGGAGGAGGAGGAGGATGCAGCCACTCATCTTCAGAATCTTCTTCTTGATTATTCAAGAAGACCGGAGATATAGAAGCCGGCGGAGACTCCCTCTGAGTAGCCGGAGACTCCCTCTCCTCTGCATTATCTTCTTCTTCATTCTCCACAACCGGAGGAGGAGGAGCCGGAGACTCCACTCTATCATCTCCCATTCTCTTCTTCTTCTTTTGACTCTTCTTCTTCTTCTTCTCACTCTTCTTCTTCTTCGGCACCTCTTCAACCGGAGTAGGAGCGGGAGACTCCCTCTCATCTCCCGTTATCTTCTTCTTCTTCTTCGGATTCATGTCGCTTTTGCGAGCTACTCCTCCCTTCCTCTTTCTGCCCATCTTCTTTTTCTTGACATTGTCTTTAATATTCACCAAAGGAGTCTCGTCGTTGTCTTCTTTTTCTTCTTCACTCTCAACCCACGGATGAGAGTGACCCCTTGCTTCTTCATTCGTATTTTCAACCCTTTCTCCTTCTTCCCTGTTTTCATCTTCCCGAACAACAGCTTCCAATGCATCTTCCTCTCCTTCTTGATTCGTCTTTTCAACAGATATCTCCTTTTCACCACCCGGAAAACCTGTTTCCTCTCTCACACCTTCCCTTGCTTCTTCCTCTCCTTCTTGATTCGTCTTTTCAACATCCATCTCCTTCTGAACATCTGGAACACATGTTTCCCGAACAACAACCTCTCCTTCTTGATTACTTCTCTGAGAACTCTCACCAATTTCCGGAAGACCAACTTCCGACCTTTTCACAAAGGATTTCTTTCGGTGTCGAACCATTGCGAGAGAGAGAACGAAAAGATAATCGAAATTGAGAGAGAGAACGAAATGAGATTTTAATTTTGAGAGTCGTAACGGTTCTTGATTTTTGATTTTGGACCGATGAATTCGCCGGAGAGAGAGGGGAAGAGGAATAGTTAGGGATTCAGTCCGGTTTGGGGGAGAATCGGTTTGGGGATGGTACGGTTTGGGGATAACTCGCGGGTCGATCCAATTACCCGGGTTGGGCGGATAAAACCCGGGTATAAGCTGTAATTTTTAAGTTCTGGTTACCCTAAAAACGTAATTTACTTATTTTTCGAATTAAAAATAATTCAAACAGAAATGAGAAAAAATCTGTGACCTTTTCAGATTATATTCTCATGTTTGTGACCTTTTCAGACGATTACTCTTTTTGTGACCCCTTCTAGAGCTCCAAACTGCTCTTTTTAGTTAGTAGGATGATGATTGGATTGACTATGTGACTCTTGTGTTACAAAACTCGCCTTCCTTCTTTTATGTTGGTCTTCCAAAATTTGTATTACAAAACTTACGTGGTCTTGTGTCTTAGTCGATGTATCTAGTTGATATTCTACTTTGATCTAATACAAGATGAGCTGGTAAAAAAAAAATGAAATGAATTGGCAATTAAAGAAAATAGATTCTATTGACAATAAAAAAAATTATATATATAAAAATTAAAAAAAAATCTAATACAGTCCAAATATTAACCAATATGTCGAATCTTTAATTGTTGCACGAACTAGGGCTGCGGGTATTTCGGGTATCGGGTACCCGAAGTTTAGAGATATAATATGTTCAGTTCGGGTTCGGGTATACCCGAATACCCGAAATAGGTTTTTCTTTTTTCCCAAAACCCGAAATAGCACTGTAATAAAAAAAACAGACTTAAAAATGAAAGCAGTGAAGTGTAAAGGAACGGTTTTACCGGAATCATCTCCAAATTTTAAAAGCAAATCACTCAAAATCGACGAAATCCGTTTCTTGCTTGGAACAGTATTGACTAAGCTGCAATTTCAATAAAAAAAACTTTTCACTAGTTTATAAATTGAATTCACACTCTAGGTTATTACTAATACTGACCAATAAATCAATAGCATCCAAACCTAATCACTAAAAAATAAAAAAATAAAAAAAAATAAAGAATCGGATACCCGATCGGGTATCGGGTATTACCCGATCGGGTACGGGTAACCGAACTTTAAAAAATTGAAACCCGATTGGATATTTTCACATTCAAGATCGGGTTCGGGTTCGGGTTTTTCGGGTCGGGTTAGGGTTCGGTAATCGGATTCTGATAAAACGCCCAGCCCTAGCACGAACCTAAACGCAATAGGCAAGACCAGCCAAACCGGACCGGAAATAGAACTCTCACTCTCTCAATCTTTCATTTATAACTCTGAAGAGTAAAACCAAACTCAAATAAGTCAGAGGAACAAGCACGTGGCTCTGTACATCCCTCTGCATGTAGCCATGGTGTTCATCATCCACCACTATACGTCAAAATCCGCCCCAAGTTTTTACATTTTCATTTATAAAAAGAAAATAACAATTTCAATTTAGTTGCCTCCTCTCTGTTATCCTTCTTCTTTCTTTCAATAGCCTAATCCTCAACAAAAATCTCTCAAAGAAACAAAAAAAAAAAGGAAAAATGGTGGATCTATTGAACTCGGTCATGAATCTTGTTGTGCCTCCGGCGACGATGGTGGTTATGGCCTTTTCGTGGCCGTTACTGAGTTTCATTAGCTTCTCTGAACGGCTTTACAACTCTTATTACGCCACCGAAGACATGGAGGATAAAGTCGTAGTCATCACCGGAGCTTCTTCTGCCATTGGAGAGGTAACAAAATTATTAACAATAATAAACTATTAAGTTACTCTCCTCCAAAATCATTTTCTTTAAACCATATATTCTGTATAATTTCCACAAAAAAATGGTGCATGAATTGCAATGATACAGAAAATAAATATATATTATAAGTTTGTTAATTATGCATACATCGATGCTGACGATCTTGTTGATGAGATGGAACGCAGCAAATAGCTTATGAATATGCAAAGAGAAGAGCTAATTTGGTGTTGGTGGCGAGAAGAGAGCAGAGATTGAGAGTTGTGAGCAGCAAAGCCAAAGCGATCGGAGCTAACCACGTCATCATCATCGCTGCTGACGTCATTAAAGAAGATGATTGCCGCCGTTTTATCACCCAAGCCGTCAATTATTATGGCCGCGGTACACAATTTATCGTTTTTCCGCTTATCCATTAGAGCTATATGTTAGTGTTATGCTTGAGCTAGTTAGCAATTTTCATGAAAGTGTTGTTTTATGCCTCTCTGATGATGAAATCGACACAGTGGATCACCTAGTAAATACTGCGAGTCTTGGTCACACGTTTTACTTCGAGGAAGTGACTGACACCACTGTGTTTCCGCATTTGATGGTACTGTATGTTTTCTTAATTTGTAGATCTTCATGTTTTTCTTTTAAAAGAAGGGATATTGAAAATGGATTGTGAAATTCTTGATCAGGACATAAACTTTTGGGGGAATGTTTATCCGACCTATGTAGCATTGCCATACCTTCAAAAGACCAATGGCCGTATAATCGTGAATGCATCAGTCGAGAATTGGTTGCCTCTACCACGGACGAGTCTTTATTCCGTGAGTACTTAAACAAAAACCGTTTATGGTCCTTTATATACATAACTTGATATTTCTTCTATCTTGTAAGAGATTGTGTAAATGTTATCATTGTGTAGGCTGCAAAAGCAGCACTTGTCAACTTCTATGAGACACTTAGATTCGAGCTAAATGGAGACGTTGGAATAACTATTGCAACTCACGGATGGATCGGGAGTGAGATGAGTAGAGGAAAGTTCATGCTAGAAGAAGGTGCCGAGATGCAGTGGAAGGAAGAAAGAGAAGTAAAGGCTTATTTAACCACATTTGTGATTGAGCGAACGAACCTAAAGTCCCAACATAGACTTACTAACATAATCTGCATCCAGGTACCTGCAAACGGTGGACCGCTAGAGGAATTTGCAAAGATGATTGTGGCGGGAGCTTGCAGAGGAGACGCGTATGTAAAGTTCCCAAACTGGTACGATGTGTTTCTCCTTTATAGAGTCTTCACGCCGAATCTACTGAGATGGACATTCAAACTATTACTGTCTTCTGAGGGTTCACGTAAAAGCTCTCTTGTTGGGGTCGGGTCGGGTACGGCTGTGGATGAATCAACCTCACAAATGAAACTTATGCTTGAAGGAGGCGCACCTCGGTTTCCCGCAAGCCCACCTCGGTTCACTGCAAGCCCACCTCGGTATCCTGCAAGCCCAAGCCCACCTCGGTATCCTGCAAGCCCACCTCGGTTCACTGCAAGTCCACCTCAGTATCCTGCAAGCCCACCTCGCTTTTCACAGTTTAATATCCATGAGTTGTAATTTGAACCCAATGAAGAAACAAGAGGTGAGGTCGGTTTGGTGTGTAGAGCTTAGAGTGAACTTGAGCTTTAGAACTTTTTCCGATCAAGGAAATGAAGAGAAAATGCCATGTTAAGGACCTAGAATCAAAAATAATACAGCTATATGATGTTACTTGTTACTTACGTCACTCGAAACATTACACGGACACACAATGTTGAAGTATGTGATATTGTTTCTGTCAAATGTGATTTAGAAGTAACTTCTCCACAAACATACAAAAAAAAAAGCGTAGCGTCTCGCACTTCTAGGCCCTAAGAACCTGGAAAGAAGATGACAAGATCCTGAAGAGACCATCCGGGTTATCTGTGTGAACCTGAAAAGAAAAAATCCGAATACCGGATTATGTGTTAGGTAATAGATAATAAAGAGGAAACAAAGATGGAGCAATGTTAGAAGTAGACGTATAGTTGGCTAATTTACCCAGTGACCAGCATCTTCCAGGACATGCATTTCGACGCCACCACCTTCTTCGGAGGCAATCTCTTCAGCGGCCTGGATTCGTTGAAGGTCTTTTAGGGCCCAACGGTGCAAGCTTCTTTCGGCTTTCAGAAAATTCACATGTACTCCTCTTGGAAGATTCTCAACAAAGTTCCTTTTATTTTGTAAAAGCAATTTGAGTGTATGTTACAAGTTTGTTCCATATAACAAAGGGTGGTTAGCGTATATAGATTACCATAGATTTGTGTCTTCGTAGGACTGATAAAGTTCGGAAATCCCATCCAGGTCGAATACCCATGAGAAGCTAGAAGATGATGGTCCAGTAGGCCTGAGATTGGTAACTACCCACTGCAAAAGATAAATCAAGATTGTTGCAATTCGACAACACACTTTCTGAGAGTTAAGTGTGGATATTATTATACCTGTGCGACATCGTTGGAAAACCCTTCTTCGATAAGGGCGTTAGAGACTTCACGCTTTGACGAGACCTTAAACCAAACAAAAATGATGTTCATAAGCATAAATTTTCTAGATCCTTGTTCTTCCGACTTCTAAAACCCTGTAAGTTGTTAACTGCTTTGTAGAAATAATCCATCAAAGGTAGATAGATCTTTCACTTACCACTTTTGGCAATTTACGTAGAACTGATATAAGTTCCCGTGGATGATCCTCTCCATCTCCTCCTGCACAAACTTTTCCAGGAGTAGCATCCAATACCCAAGCCTAAAAAGGATATAATTCACAGTGGTTAATGTAAATTCTACCGAGGGTCATTAGGATATAATCAAAGACTTACTCGGACTGGTCGTGGAAGAGGCTTAGCTACTTGCTCCACCATGCTTAAAGCAACTACACAGACCATAGAAAAGACTATTCAACAATATTGTCACATATGAATCACTAATCTGGATGATGCAATCTTATAAAAAGATGTTAAAGCCACCTTTCCCCCCAAAGCTGTGACCAACAAGGACTCGAGGTGTTAACTTCAACTGACCAACCTTAGATCACAAGAATAGAGAAAGATCAAATCAGAGAATTTATCTTTCATGAATAATCGAATAACATGTGGTCCGAGAAAGAAACTTACAAGTTTTAGAACATCGGAAGCAGTCGAAGCAACAGAGTGTGGACCTCTCTTCTTGAGAGACGCTGAATCCCCATGGCAACGAAGATCTACCAGAAGAAACTGTGGAGATTGAATTAAGAGGAGCAGATTAGTTATTGCAAGCCAAAAAGTGTATGAACAGATTTAATTCATTTGGCCAAACATACACCTGCCAAGTTGGGAACTCATGAGCCAGTCTACGAGCAAAAGTTCCTAGAGTGGCAGAAGCCAAAAGAATAAAAGTTTCGTTAGCCAGAAGTGTTTCCACACCATAAAACTACTACACCACAAAGTTTGAACAAACAGGAAGCAAAACTAAAAACACTGACGAAGCCCCTAACAATCCCTTTGGAACAAACAGGTGATTAAACAAGATTGATGATCTCTCTTGCCTCTAACAGGCACGTATAGAGATTCAAGAATGACTATACTGGTTTCATAATTTAGTGCATCTTAAACTTGTAACGATTTCACTAGCAATCCTACAATACTGACCCCAGTTTTTCCCGCTCCCTAGAATTCCATGTAGGAGTACAGCGGTAGGCGTATCTGGAACAGACTTGTCCTCCTTCCATCTCCATTTCACCTGCATTCGCATTATTACATCAGTTCCAAACATTTTTCCTGGCAGAGTCCATACTCTCCAATAATGAAATAATTGACAGATTAGCTATTGGAAAACACTTACAAGAGCCCCTTGAACAAGATCGTATGCCTGCAAATCAAATGTCACAAAATAATCAATCATCAGAGGCCAAGAATTCACATGACTCAAAGCAACATTAAAGTAAACAACCAAAATGCAGAGTTAATTACAGTCCAAGTATCAAACTTTTTGGTTGTTGCAGAAACAATATCACAAAATACCAGGATTCGAGGAGGGTCAGCAACATTTTTGTCCGTTGATCGCCTCTCGTCAACTAATGCCATACGTACACTCGTTCCTCTGGCTTTACAGTTTCCATTTTCCAATGCCAAACGATGTACGGAGAATCTATCACTCTTGAGTAAGGAAAAAATCAAAGTAAGGGACTTAAGGTTTAGAATAAAGGGCGAGAAAAGGAGAAATCTAACAAACCTGACAAGGTTTCCGAATTCTGATGAAATCAGGAGAATGGGTTACAGGTAAAGTAGAAGATGACTTCCATTGAAATCTAAATCCACATCCGCCGCTAGATCTCGCCGTGACCGCCGACATCACGACGGATCAATATTTTCCGGTCTAAAAATTGGAAACGACGAATTCGTAATTCCACGCAGAGACGGAGAAATCGAAAGCAATGTGGTTATATTCTTCTTGTCTCCGTCGCCTTTTGATTTTTCCTCCGCCGTACGTTATAGACTAGTGTCTCTGAAGAATCTCAGGTGGGAACAGAGAGAGGAAATGACAGATTTGTCCCTTTTGGCGGGGTTGGTCCACCGTCCCACCTAACTTACAGCTTCGCAATGTGTTTTCTTCTTTCTTTCTTGTCAAAACGTGGTTCAATTTTAATCCAAGGGTTTTAATTAGCATGATTAACTCTTAATCCGAATATTTCAAATTTTGAACCAAAAGTAACGATAGAATTTAATATAGAAAAAAAATCGAAATAATTGATTTCTTTTACCTTTTTTTTTTTTTCATTCTCATTCTCAAAATTATTAAATTAGCAATTATGTTCAATTATCTCAAATACTTGAACTACATCATCACAAAGTAAAATCCTCTCTCATGAGCCTAGAAATTCTGTTTCAGGGGCTTTGAAAGCTAACTACAACCAAATCAAACTAAAGTTACTTAATTGTTTTACTAAACGAAAACGAATTGTGTAACGTCCGCGAACCAGAAATGGAACTTTTGGTGTTCGTGTCGAGCAACACAAGGGTTGTGTCGATCGACACGAAGGATTTGTGGGTGTCGATCGACACATCTTGTGGTGTCGCTCGACACCAGGTTCGCTGAACCAAAACCGGATTACTTTTAATCGCGGTTCTCGGCTCGGTTTAGCGCTTATATAAGTGCCTAGGGTTGCGTGTTTTCCTGCAGCCGTCATGTTTAGGGAGAAAAGAAGAGAAATCAGAGAATTTGAGAGAGAATTGGTGTGTTCTTGGGGATTGTTGCAAAGAAATCCTCGAGACACCGTGTATTCGTGTTTTAGGGTCTTAGGATCGTCGTTCTTCGTGTTTTCTGTGAGTGTGGCGCTCGGATCGTTCGTGTTAGTGGTTAGAGGTGTTGTTCGTGGCTGTTCGTGAGTCTTAAACCGAATCCAATCACCGTTCTAGGCTAAGGTGAGTTGTGACTGCGGTTTCTAGGCTCTGAAGGTTGATTGCTTGGTTTGTGATTGAATGATGCGTGTTTTTGTGTATTGTGGTGATATGGATCTTGGTGTGTCGTGTATGCGTTGGTTTCTGTTTGGTTTTGCAGGTTTTGCGACTCATGTTCATCGGGATCGTGTCGAGTGAGGATGAACACGATTTCGGTGCAACACAGAGGAGTGTCGATCGACACCAGGAGGGTGTCGCTCGACACTAATGTTTTGGTCGTGCCGATCGACACCTTCGTGGTGTCGCTCGACACATGTGCCTTTGTCGTGTCGATCGACGCCTCTGTGGCGTCGCTCGACACGAGGTTCTCTGTTAGGCCGTAATGGGCCGATTGACTTGGTTTATTGTGTTATTGTTGAATTATGTGATGAAGTCTGATTATTGGTGGATTATGTATGGATTATATTGTTGTTGGTGGATGCCTGAGCCTGCTTGTTACGCCAGTGGGCGGGATGAGCAACTCACTAAGTATTTATGAAATACTTACGCAACTCTTATTGCCATGTGTTGCAGGTAAAAGAATTGTAGGATCGCGGAATCATGGCAGAGGAAAAGGATGAGTAGGATTTGTGGATTGTGATTAGGTTGTTAGAATGGAATTGGATGGATGTTTTTAGGTTGTTAGTTTTAATTCGGGAATTGGTGGATTGTTGTGTTCTGAGATTGTTGGAATTTGGTTGTTGGTTTAATTGGAATTGCTTGAGATTATTATTGTTTATGTTTCCGCACGTTGTTCACCCTGAGTCATTAATGTTTATAAAAAAAAAAATGCGGTTGTTACATTTTGGTATCAGAGCCCTTACGGTTCTAGGGCTAGTAGTGTTTGGATGAACTGAGACTATGTGTTTAATTGATTATGTGTGCTTAGTCAATTTTAGTTTTAGAATCATCCTCTTCAGCCTTTAAAGAGATTCCGCGGTAATATATTGTTGGTATTTTCTGATTGTGAATTCTAGCGTCTCAGTGTGTGCTTGTGTTAAGTACAGTGTGCGATGGCTAGGAGAGGCCGTGGTGGCAGTGCTGGTGGCCGTGGAGGCCGAAGACGTGGCCGTGGAGGCTGGCGTCGTGGCCATGCAGGCCGGGGTCGTGTGGCTAAGTCGTTCGAGTGGGAGATTCAGAGTGAGTCATCGGATCAGGTGGTCGGCTCGCCTGCGTATCAGGAGTTATCAGAGGGCTCTGTCAGTGTGTCAGATAGTCCAGCTGGAGCGGGGGTTAGTGCTAGAGCTGCGGGTGCGGCGAGAGGCCCAAGTGCAGGTGGTGCTTCAGGCGGAGCTCAGGATCCGGAGGATCATGTGTCGAAGATGCTAGCGTTGATTTTGGAGCGGTTACCGGGAGCGGTACCAGTGCAGAATCCAGTGGAGGCTCGGAGGGAGCAGTATCTTGCATGGGCTAATGAGTTGCTGCTTATGGGGCCCTTGCCCTTCTCAGGTAGGGGGAGGCCAGAGGAAGCCAATGAGTGGAGATTGAAGATGGAGCGAAGGCTTCGTATTCTCAGATGTCCTGGGGATTTCTATGTGGATCTAGCGGTGGAGTTCTTGGAAGGCAATGCGCGTCTTTGGTGGGCTGGAGTGCAAGCTAGGAGGAGGCGGACATTGTGGACTTGGGGAGAATTCTTGGGCGAGTTTAATGCCAAATATTTTCCTCAAGAAGCTGTGAAGCAGTTAGAGTTGCAGTTCTAAAGTTTGGTTCAGGGTTGCCGATCAGTTCGTGGGTATGATGCTGAGTTCAGCAGGTTAGTGGTCTATACGAGTAGCGGCATGGATGAGGAGAGAGCCTAGATGGGCAAGTTTGTGGCGGGACTTCGGATCAAGCTGAAGAAGCCGAGCATGGCTTCCAGGTATGCCTCGAGGGCAGAGTTGGTGGAGGCACTCGTAGCGGTCGAGGGCCTAGAGGAGCAGTTCGAGGATTGAGCTTTGGTGTTCTTTTTGGTTTTGTTTTCCATTTTCCAAGTTGAGCTTTGGTGTTGTGTTTCTGGTTTTTATTGTATTTCGTTGGTGTTGAAACGATTTACATTTTTGAAAATTTATAAGATGATTTTCCTTATTTATTTTCATTTGATTTCGAGATGTGTGGTTTTTATGTGTGGACCATGGTTGGTCGGATTCGTGAGGTTATTCCAGGTTGGGAATACCAAGATTATATCACAAGAGACAGCTCTAATCAAAGGAGATGTGAGTTCTCCTCTATACTTATTGGGAAGTGGTTTCCTGGAATAAGTAGCAAGGGATGTGAGATCTCGTACGGGGATGTGAGTTCCCCAAATACCGTGGCTCGAGGGATGCGTCCCGAGAGTACGAGCGGTATGTTTCGTGTGTGGATTAGAGAGAGCCTCTGAGGTCAGGGGAGGATCTCGTGTGATATTGGCCGTGTCGGCCGGGATTTTTGGTCCATGTTGGACGGTTGCAGAACGAGTGGGAATCTCGTGCAGTGTTGGCTAGAGCAGTCAAGATTTTGGTCTGTGTTAGACGGTTCGGAAGGCTCAGGTTGTGAGCCAGAGTATCGCCGGTAGGGTTGGGCCTATGTTGAGTTCTGAAAACAGATGTAAGATTCGGGAAACCCAAAGCGGGACTAACGGATGGCTGTACATGTTCTTGTTCGATTGTTGTATAATTGACCGCCAGACCTGGATGGATTAAGAATGTCGCATCGTGAATTCTGGATGAGACTAGGCGAGCTTTGGGCATTTTGGGTTGTGTTTATGCTTTTGTTAGTTAGTGTGCTTGCGTTAAGCACCAGAGGCGGCGTTGTGATCGAGAATTACCTGGACGCGTCTGTTATCACATGCATAGTGGTTATCTTGGGGTATTCGAGGGATTCTGAGGAGCATGCAGTTCATGGTATTTTGTTTCGGAGAGGGTCAGGAGCAAAAGCTGGATGCAGAGTCGGGCAGTACTGTTTAGAGGAGCGCCTGTTTGGTTGCGAGGAGACAGGTGGGAGTATCCAAAGGTTTCAAGGTTCGCCACGGATGGCATTTTGGTATGTTTTCAAGGAAGTCGTGGCTGGTTGGTTATGGCGCAGTAGGAAATCCAATTCTGGGTTTACGATTGATCGTGCGTGTTCTTGTTTGATTGTCGTGCGGTCAATCTGTTAGACCTAGTCTGGATTAGGAGGACTCTGCCCGGAGTAAGCCAAGAGTGTTTCAGTTTATCGGGATATTGGCTGGGTTAGCAAAGGGGGCGGAGTTATCATGGTCGAAAATCAGCAGAATTGCGTATCGTCACGCGTTCAGGAGTGCATAGAGCATTTTGGAGCTCGGGAGAGGAATCCGAGTCGTAAGTCGTTTTAATGCAGTCAGTTCGGTTTCAGGTCCCTTCGAAAGGGACAGGCAGGGGATCGGCGGGTGGCCATGTACGTTGAGGCGTCAGGAGTGATTGTGGGCCTTGTTGGGCAGTTCAGTTCCAGTGTTCAGTGCTCGGTATTTATTGTTCTAGGGATTGTGGTCCCGAATAACTCATGTGTTGTGAGGAGAGGTGAGCTTTCCTGTGTGTGGTGTGGGAATGTGAGATTCCCAGATACCTTTGACTCGAGGGATGCGTCCCAAGAGTGCGAGCGGTATGTGTTCTGATAGGCTGTAGGATGCGTCATATGGGTGTCACATGTAGACTGAGTTAAGAGCAATAGATATCTGGGGCATGCGAGGTTCGAGATGTTGTTGTGCTTCGAGTTTGGAGTGTGGAGCTTCAGCGGAGTCTGTTGTGTTTGCTAAGTGTTCAGTAAGTGTAGTTTTGTTTTGCTAGAAAAAGTTGCGTGTCGCGTGTTGTTATCAAGGGAGGTATTCTTAGTTTCGGATGCTTGTCACGTACGTGATGATTACTCTAAAGGAAATGTTTTTCCTAGATAGAGTCAGAGCTTGAGGGAGACGTCCTGAGAGTGGAGTGGCATCGGCATCGTCACCTCGAGGGAGACGTCATGAGAGTGTGACGATGACGGTACATATGAGTACAGACCTCGATGATTTTTTCTGTGCGTTCGGTTTCAACGACCGGAATATCAGATGTAATGTCTTGGTTGTGCATGTTCTTGTTTGATTGTTGCACAATCGATCGATCCAACTCTGGGTCTACAGCTGGTTGTACATGTTCTTGTTTGATTGTTGTGCGATCAATTGGACAGACCTAGTCAGGATTTGGAAACATTGCAATATGGTATTCTGGGCTAGGAGCCTTGCCTGTTCTGATAGAGTTTTGTTTTAGTTCCTATTGTTATTGTGTGTGGGGGTTTTGGAGATGGTAAGATGGAGTCTTACGTATTTGATATATCATGGTTTTTACCCGATTTTAACCATGATATAACCGGGTTTATATTAGTATTTGTGGTATTTTGTATGTATTTTACAGTGTTTTGCAGGAAATGGTCATTTAGAGCTTAATGGAAACATTTGAAGCATTTTGGACCATTTTGGAGTTGAAGAGATACAAGTGGAATAGGGACCTTTAAAAGGTCCCTGTCGATCGACAGTTGTACATATGTGTCGATCGACGGAGCATTTTAAAGACGAAGAAAATATCCACAGACGCCCTCGTGTCGATCGACATATTGTTTGTGTCGATCGACGGGCGCTCTGTAAACCTAATTTTACCACTTGTATAAATACTTTTAACTCGTTTTTACTTAAGGGGACTGTTTTATTAAGGAGGTAGAGAGAGAAAGAGAGACTTTTGAAGAAACTTTGGGAAGATCTACATATTCTTGAGATTCAAAGACTTCAAACCCTTTTGTATCATCTACTCTTACTCTTTAATGCAATCTTATTCAGTTAATATGATTTCATCATCTATTTCTGAGTAAATCACTTGTTAGGTTTTGGGATTTCTTGGGTTATGACTAGAAATCATTGAAATTGCATATTTGTTAAGGTTTATCCGTAGGTTCTTCATTTAAACTGTTATTAATGCTTGATTCTTGCTTGATCATCTCGAATCTCGATCTTAGGATTGTTGATTAGCCACGACAGTGGGATTAATAACCTGAACTAGTTTAAATGGGCAAAGTTACTTATTCGCAAAGAAATTTGGTTTAAGGACTTTGTGAACATATCGAGCTCGTACTAAATGGTTGTTTAGATTCGACGAATTCGCAAAGAAATTTGGGATTCGAGGATCTAAAGATAGATAGCCTTCGTAACGACAGTTAGCTGGCTATATTTTCGTGTTTGAGTTCTAGAACGGTACTTAATTGAACCTTGACAATTGTTATATATTGATTTCGAATCATTACCTAAAGAATTTCCATGACCTAGCTTTCATCTCTTTAAGTATTTAATCAACCCATCTTTCGTTTACTTGTTTTATAAACTGTTTTTACTCTTACAATCGTTTTACTTAGCAAAATCTGATTACCGAGATTGATTGTGTATTCTAACTCCCTGTGGATTCGATCCTTAAATACTACGATGATCTCTTTGTTTGAGAGAGTGGTTCTAGGGTAAATTTGAGCCCACATCAAATTTTGGCGCCGTTGCCGGGGAGTTGAATTTACCATTCAATTCAAGTTACTAAAATTTTGTCTAAGTCTTTTATTTTTACTTTTGATACGTAACTTGCTCTTTTCTCTTTGTGTTTGTGTGTTTCAGGTGTATGTCTAATCGTGTAACCAGGAGCAATCGAAACGAGGAGCTAGTCGATCTCATTCCTGAGATTGGAAAGTTAGAGCGAGCAACGAGAGCGGCCAAGATGATGAACAACAGAGTTATCTTGCTCCGTGGTGCAGATGGAACCATCACGGACCATCAAGGACGGAAATACAATGCTGAGGGACAGCGTATTGAGGATGATGGAACCGTGATAGAAGAGGAGCAACAACACGAGCAACAAGACGAGCCAGCTGGGCATGAGCGAACATTGAGGGAGCACTATAGGCCTCAGGAGTTCTACACCAACCGAGCCGCTATTAAACCTCCTTCCTTCCCTAGGAATGACTTCGAGCTAAAGCCGGCTTACTTCTCTTTGGTGGCTCAACACCAATTCCATGGCCTTCCTTCAGAGCATCCCATGGATCATATCGAGATGTTTGAGGACTTAGCGTCCAGCATCAAAGCGCATGGGGTTCCCGAAGACTACCTTTTCTGCAAGCTTTTCCCGTATTCACTGAGCGGAGAGGCAGCTTACTGGCTAAAGCAGTTAGCCCCCGGTTCTTTAACTACGTGGGAGGACACGAAGAACGCTTTTCTCGTCAACTTCTTCGATGAGACAAGGTCTGAGGAGCTAAGGATGAAGATCTCGATATTCAGACAAGGACCTACCGAAGCATTTAAGGATGCCTGGGTAAGATTCAAATCTTACCAAAGAGATTGCCCTCATCAAGGTTTTACGCCTGTGCAGTTGTTAGGAATCTTCTTCAGAGGAATCGATTGGAGGCATCAAATGTCGTTGGATTCTGCGAGTAGGGGAAACTTCAACACCAATGTTCCAAGTGATGCGCTTGCACTCATTGAGAACATGGCCTCGAGTAGTAGTACGAAGAATATAGACTACGAGAGGAGACAGGTAGGAAAGGGGGCGGATGGAGGTAACATGGCCAAGATGGAAGCCAAGCTAGACTCGATGCATAACTTGCTAGTGGGAAAAAAGCAAGTGCAGTTTGCTCAGGAAGTAGAGACCTTCATTCGAGGTGAAGAAGAGAATGAAGAGGACTGCAACTACGTCGGTGGTAGTGGATTTCAGGGACAGAGGTTCGGTAATCAGCAGGGTAACAGAAACTACGGTGGAAACAACTACAGTGGAAACAACCAAAGATCTACATTCACCGGAAATCAAGCCACGTCTAGCTACACCATATCGCAGTTCCAGAATACGGATTATCAGAAACCCTATCAGAGCAGCTTCACTAGGAATTATGGTTCCTCTTCTTACCAAACTCCACCTCCTAAGTCGTCGGATAACAAGACGGACTCGATGCTAGAGCAAATTCTGGAGGGTCAACAAAAGATGACGGTGAACTTCAATGGCAAAATCGATGCCTTGTACACTGATTTGAATGGAAAGATTGAGGCTATAAATCTTCATGTGAGGAAGCTAGACACTCAAGTCGCTCAAACCGCCGAGAACTCGAGGAGACAAGAAGGATTCCTTCCTTCTAGAACAGATGCTAACCCAAAGCATTCCGTTGCAGCCATCACAACGAGGAGTGGAAAGGTTATCCAAGGGCCCGAGTTGAAGAAAGGACTTGGTAATGAAAATTTTGATGAGTTTGGAGATTTTGATGAGAATGACATTCGGGCAGAAGGTCATCCGTCGATCGACACACCTGCATGTCGATCGACAGGAACAGAACAGAGCAAGTCTCCGGATGCAGAGTTGTATCCGTCGATCGACATATCTGACCGTCGATCGACACATCCAAGCCAAGTTTTGGCAGAAGGTCCAGTGACGATCGACAAAGGGAAGAATGTGGTCGATACAAGAACATCAGATCCATGTTGATCGACAGGACCTACAATCGTCGATCGACACGAGACCCCCAGAACGATTTCTCCTTTAAAATCGTCGGATAATCCAGTGGAGAGAGTGTACATACCCAAGGTACCTTACCCGAAGAGTCAGAAGAGATCTAAGCAAGAGCTTGAGGATGCAAGATGCAAGTCCATCATAGACAAGCTAGTGTTGGAACTTCCGTTTGTCGAAGCTGTTAAACTCAGTCCCGTGATACGACGGTATGTCAAGAAGATGGTGACCAAGAGTTGGGGCATTGAGGAAACAGTGGCTATGATTTCTGAACAAGTAAGCGCAGTGATTCAGAACAGGATCCCAGAGAAACTAACGGATCCGGGAAGCTTTGTTTTGGATTGTTATATCTTCAAGGATAGATTTCCGCAGTCTCTCTGTGATCTAGGTTCAGGCATCAACCTCATGCCACTTTCAGTTGCGGTGAGTCTTGGGATGACGGATTACCAATCTACTAGGATCTCTCTTATCTTAGCGGATAGGTCAGTTAGGATTCCAGAAGGAGTACTAGAAGATGTTCCAATCAAGGTTGGGAATTGTCTGATTCCGACTGACTTTGTGGTTTTGCAATACAACGAGGAACCCAAGGATCCTCTTATCTTGGGTAGGCCCTTTTTAGCCACAGCCGGTGCCATGATTGATTGTCAAGGGGGTAGCATCACTTTAAGAGTAAATGGTCTCGAGATGAAGTTCGAGATGGACAAGCTTATCAAGAGGCCTACCATAGATGGACACACCTTCTACGTAGACACTCTCACCGACCTTGCACAGGAAGTTTTCAATGAGAATCATCCCGTTGATCCCTTGGAAAGGACTTTGGTTAACTCTGTGCAAGAGAAAGAACAGTTTGATAATGATGCGAGGGGTTATGCTAGGATGATGGATGCTAGCAAGGAAAGGAAGCACTTGGTTGCTAGTTCTAGTTTGGGGGAGGCTTCATCGAAAGCTCCACAAATCAGTGATTGGAGTGAACAAAAAGCTCCAAAGCTTGAGCTCAAGCCACTTCCCGCCGGGCTAAGGTACGCCTTTCTTGGACCTAATTCTACTTACCCCGTGATTGTCAATTCTTCTTTGAACAATCCAGAGCTTGCCTTACTGCTGAGCAAGCTGCGAAAGTTTCGCCCAGCTCTCGGCTATTCTCTTGATGATATTGCAGGTATCTCTCCGGACTTGTGTATGCACAGGATTCACCTTGAGGATGAGAGCAAATAATCGGTTGAGCATCAAAGGAGACTTAACCCAAACTTGCAAGAGGTTGTTGTCAAGAAGGAGATCTTGAAACTCATAGAAGCTGGAATCATCTATCCCATTTCGGATAGCGTTTGGATCAGTCCAGTGCATGTGGTACCAAAGAAAGGAGGTGTTACAGTAGTGAAGAACGAGAAAGATGAGCTGATTCCAATGAGGACTGTAACTGGTCATCGGATGTGCATAGATTATAGGAAGCTAAACGCGGCCACAAGGAAGGACCATTTCCCGTTACCCTTCATCGACCAGATGCTAGAGCGTTTAGCAAAGCACCCCTACTACTGTTTCCTCGATGGATATTCTGGGTTCTTCCAAATCCCGATCCATCCAGATGACCAAGAGAAGACAACGTTTACTTGTCCTTATGGCACTTTTTCATACCGCAGAATGCCATTTGGACTTTGTAATGCTCCAGCTACATTTCAACGGTGTATGATTTCCATCTTCACCGACATGATTGAGCAATATATGGAGGTCTTCATGGATGACTTCTCGGTCCACGGTGATTCATTCAAGGATTGCTTGGACAACCTAGAGAAAGTGCTCGCTCGATGCGTGGAGAAGCACTTGGTGCTTAATTGGGAGAAATGCCATTTCATGGTGCAAGAAGGAATTGTGCTTGGCCATCGAGTTTCCGCGGATGGTATTGAGGTGGACCGTGCCAAGATTGAAGTGATGATGAGTCTTCAACCGCCAACTACAGTTAGGGAGATTCGTAGTTTCCTTGGCCATGCTGGATTCTACAGGAGGTTCATCAAGGACTTCTCAAAGATTGCTCGACCACTCACCACATTGCTCTGTAAGGACATCAAATTTGATTTTGATGCTGATTGTTTAAATGCTTTTACACAGATTAAACAGGCTTTGGTGAGTGCTCCGATAGTGCAACCTCCCGATTGGGATTTACCTTTCGAGGTAATGTGCGATGCAAGTGATTACACGCTTGGGGCAGTGTTAGGGCAAAAGAAGAACAAGAAAATTCATGCAATCTACTATGCTAGTAGAACGCTAGACGAGGCTCAAAGGAACTACGCAACTACTGAAAAGGAGTTGTTAGCCGTCGTTTTTGCCTTCGAGAAGTTTCGCTCCTACCTAATTGGAGCCAAGGTTATAGTGCACACGGGTCATTCAGCATTGAAGTACTTAATGCAAAAGAAAGACGCTAAACTGAGGTTGTTGAGGTGGATCCTCCTTCTACAAGAGTTCGATATAGAGGTGAAAGACAAAAAAGGAGTCGAGAACGGTGTAGCAGATCATCTTTCGCGCATTCGGATAGAAGAAAGTGTACCAATCGATGATTACTTCCCAGAGGAAAGTGTACACTTCATTGAGATTGGATCGCAAGGGGCTACACCGGAAAATTGGCTAAGTGTTGGGGCAGAGCATTCGCCGTCGATCGACAAGCCTATATGTCGATCGACAGGGAGCTCACTGTCTGAAAATTTAAATGATGCACATGGACCGTCGATCGACATAACCCTTATATGTCGATCGACAATGGGTGATCAGATGGGACTCCATGAGTTGAACGCGGTCTCAGAGAGAGATAGGCCTTGGTTCAGTGACATAGCCAATTACCTTGCTGTAGAGACTACACCGGATGATCTCAAAGGCTATGAGAAGAAGAAATTTATGAGAGAACTTCGGAGGTACTTTTGGGACGAGCCGTATCTATACCGACATTGTTCGGATGGGCTTTATCGAAGATGCATTGCGGAGGGCGAAGTTCAAGATGTGCTCTATCACTGTCACGGTTCAGAATATGCAGGGCACTTTGCCACGTTCAAGACAGTGTCCAAGGTTCTTCAAGCGGGTTTCTGGTGGCCCTCGATGTTTAAGGATGCAAATGAATTTATACTGCAATGTGATGCCTGCCAGAGGCGAGAAAGATTAGCAAGCGACATGAGATGCCGCAAAACTTCATCCTCGAGGTTGAAGTATTTGATTGTTGGGGCATCGATTTCATGGGTCCATTCCCATCCTCTTATGGAAATGAGTACATATTAGTCGCGGTGGACTATGTCTCCAAATGGGTGGAGGCAATTCCTAGTCCGAAGAACAACGCTGCGGTCGTCATTAAGTTGTTTAAGACCATCATTTTCCCGAGATTTGGAGTGCCACGAGTAGTCATTAGTGATGGTGGGACACATTTCATAAACAAGATATTCTCTAAACTCTTAGAGAAATACGGTGTTCACCATCGCGTGGCGAGTCCTTACCACCCACAGACGAGTGGTCAAGTGGAAGTGTCGAATAGGCAGATCAAGGAAATCCTTGAGAAGACGGTAAGTGTCACGAGGAAGGATTGGTCTACAAAGCTAGACGATGTGCTTTGGGCTTATAGGACTGCTTACAAGACTCCTCTAGGCCACTCCTTTCCATCTGCTTTATGGAAAAGCATGTCATCTACCGGTGGAACTCGAGCATAAGGCAGCTTGGGCGGTAAAACATTTCAATTTCAACATCAAGCCCGCCGCAGAACGGAGATTGATTCAGTTGAACGAACTGGATGAGATTCGACATCATGCCTACGAGAACTCCAAGCTGTACAAGGAGAGGACAAAGGCGTACCATGACAAGAAGATAATCTCCAGGAGCTTCGAGCCCAACGACCAGGTATTGCTATACAACTCGCGTTTACAAGTTTTTCCTGGTAAATTGCGTTCTCGTTGGTCAGGTCCGTTCACGATCAAGGAGGTTAGACCACATGGAGCTGTGGTGTTAATCGCAAAAGACGGCAAGGAGTTCACAGTTAACGGCCAAAGGGTAAAACATTACTGGGCGGAAGCCATAATTCCGGAGGGACACATGGTACCCTTGGATGATGCACCCGAAGTCTGAGCTTCAACAGAGTCGAGCTAACGACTGAAAACAAGTGCTAAATGGGAGGCAACCCATTTGTAAGTAAGTATATACTTTTGTTTTTCACTAACTTTTGTTTTTATGTTTGATTTTTGAAAGGGAAAACCAAGGAAATTCCTCTCTGTCGATCGACAGGAATCTTTAGAATTCCCTTGTCGATCGACACGGGCAGCAGATTACACGAGGTAAGTGGTTTTTAACCTGATTTTGCATCTTCTTCTTCATTTCATCTTCTCCAAAAATCGCAAAACTTTTCCCAAACCCTAGAATTTCGAAATCTTGACCAAATCGATTGATTTTTGAGCCTAATCCACTTGGATTTTCCTCCTCTAGTCGATTCTCTCATTCGTTTTCGAAATCAACCAAGGTATGTCTTTTTTTTTTTTTTTCTCGATTTTCATTCTGATTTCATTAAGAAAAGTGATGAGTTTTATGGTTGAGTTGGTTCGAATCTTATGTTGTTAATAGTTCCATTACACTTTTAGGGTAATTTCGAACCAATTACGAGCTTCAATTGTGTTGATTTTGTTAATTAGGGTTTGAACTTTAGAAATTTGGGGGTTTTTGAATATGATTTGATTTGGTGGGAATCGTGGCTATTTGGAGAACAATAGGGCTTAATAGAGATGCTAGGAGTTGTCTTGCATCTGATTTTATCGAAATTGTGTGTTGGAATTGCTTGATTGTTTGTCGTATGCAGAACTGGGACAGTAGCCTCTCTGTCGATCGACAGATGTTTGTGTCGATCGACAGGGAAGTGACTGTCCATTTTGTTGGTTCTTTCTAACTTCCTCTGCTCGTTTTTCTTTGTGATTTTATTTTGCAGATGGGACGTACGACCGATAAGAGCACGGGCAAACGACCAAGGACCGATGATGGTTCGAGCTCTCAAGCTCCACCACCCACTTACGAAATCCATCGTGGGGCCAAACCAAAGTGGCCAAGAGAGGAGCACAAAAGGATTGATGCTGAGTTTGAGTCAATAAAGAGGGGAGTAACGTTGAAGTCGGTATTGACAAGCCACGAAATTGAAAAAGAGGGGAATCTAGCCGCTTGGGACGATTATAACTCCCTCCTCTACAACGAGTGGCTCAAGGTCCCAATAGCGACAACCAAGTTCCTCGACAGGCTGGCGTTATCTCATCTGAACATTGAGGACGAGGTGAAGAATTTGGTTGAGGAAATGGGTTTGACGAAATTGGTGAACGGACCATCAATCATGTATCCCGACCTTGTCCGCCAATTCTTCGCCACGGTTAAGCTATTCAGCGAAGCAGGACCTCAAGATGACAAGCTCGATCCGAGGCACTTTTACATGAGTTTCTTGTGCAACGGGAAGCGGCACAAGATGAGTGCCTTAACCGTTTGCAGAGCCTTTGGGTTCCCGGAGGTTCCACTTGTCAGTTTGCCGAAGGATATTGCTGGCGGCGTCCAAACATTGTGGAGTGAGATTGGCACCGGCCCTTATGAAGTGGGGAGTTCTGCACAAGCCGATGTGCGTCATCCGGTTGCCCGATATTTGCTTCGATTGCTTTCCTCCACTATCGTATGCAAGGTAGAGCCGGTGAAGGTCAGGACTCACGAGTTGGTCTTACTTTCCTATGCTTTGAGAGACATCGTTCACAACGACATTTGGGATGCAACAACACCAAACATGGGAATGGTGTTGATGGAATACCTCTATGGGCTCAAGCATACTCCTCTCTCTCTCACTAATTTCGGTAAGAAACAATTACCGGTGGGAAGCATCCTCACTCCCATCTTCACGAGATGCAAGGTCTCTACGACTGGATATACGGAAGAGACTAGCATTGCAGATGTGGACTTGGACCATATGAGGAACGCTCACTGGATCACGCGTGAGCATCCGGTACATTGGGTCTTCCCGGTTGCAAATGGACAAAAGAGAAAGGTGGCGATTAGGGATGTGAAGGATTTCATGCAGGTCACTAATGACCCTTCGCTTATCTTTTTCAATCCGCCTGAGGAAGTTCTTAAGCCCATGGGGCCTACGAGGAAGCTCACCACACGAGGTGGAGCTAGCACTTCCCAAGCATAGCCCGAGCAGGCACCGGATCAGACGCCTCAGCATGAGCATCGCTTTCCGAGTCTCCCAGCGGGCTTGATGGACGACGACCCGCGTTTGAGCTGGATTGCAAAGGCTTTAAAGGCGACATGGGATGCAATGTCGTGCAAGTCCGACTGTATCCGTCCCCGCACACCGTCCCCGTGCAACACACCATCACCAGAGCACCATGCCGATGAGGAGGAGGCCTAGTTACTTTCCTCCATTCGGCTTTATCTCATTTTCGGTTTTTACCCTTTTGAGACTTTGTTAGGAATTTCAAAAATTTTGCAGTTAAATTTCGGATTTTTTGTTGGAATTTCAAACTAAAAGTGAACTCGAATTTCCATTTAAGGATTGCGTTATGTTTTCCCATTGATTGTTTGTTGGATAGCTGTAGATGCAGGTTTCGAACATCGAACCCAACACTTTTCGAAAAATCTACAATTGAGCAAAATTGGACAGTGGCTCATCTGTCGATCGACATGAACCATTGTCGATCGACATGGGCACAAAATTTGAATTTTACAACATCTCAACGGTCAAGGCAGAAGGTCATCTGTCGATCGACATGAACTAATGTCGATCGACAGGAATCCTAAAAATGGTAAATTCTCAACTTTTTCGATCAAGTTCACATATCGTTTGACTTATTTTGCCAATCTCGGGCTTGATAACACTGGGGACAGTGTTAGTTAAGTCTGGGGGAGGGAACTACTAACGTATTTCTTTTTGTTTTGGTTTTGACTCAAATTTTTTTTTGGTTTTGGAAAATTTTTTGTTTTATCGAGTCAAAACTAGTAGAAATTTTTTTGTATTGGTTTAGAGAATGTCTTCTTCAGCGTGTGACCATTACTCCAAGACCAGTTTCAGAGTTAGACTAATGAAAAATCCTAGGATCGACCGGTCGACTAGAAACATTCGCTACTTCCAGTATAATCCGCTAAGTCAGAGCTATTGCACGATTCTCCTTGGGATCGATGTCCATTGAGCTTGACTCCTCATTCGTACCTGATAAATGCAACCTCCTGTTGATAGTAATGGTACTCCTCTCCCCATATAAAAAGAAAAATATATATATACATATATAAAATATTACTAGGATTGGGGTGAAATGATAGTTCTCAAGTACAAGATAAGGAGTAAATCCAATGAATCTGTACTCGAGATGATCACCCAGCTCAAAGCAGCAACCTGAGTCCCCTAAAAAGGATGTTGAAAGACGAGCAATCTCACGAGCCTGTCTCCTCACAAGGAACAATCGTAGTGAGTCACGACCCTGTCTCCTAACAAGGAACAACATTAGTGAAATATGCACTGCTTTGAGTTCAAACAATCACAAAATAATATGTATATATAAATATAGAATGAAATAAGTCTGGGGGAGAGAAAGAAAGAGTACCAAGTGTTGTATAGGTTGATTTATCACGGTACAAGTATGGGAATGAGTCTAGAAGGTTCATAGCATTGAGATCATTGAGGGCAAGCGATGAAGACTAACGGATTATGCTGTGAAGTGGTGAGTGAATTTGGAAAACCGCGTTTGTCTACGGAGAAGTACATGGTGGTCTGATTTTGGTTGGTTCTAAATCATGTGGTTCACTTGCTGAAAAGGTATGTTCTGTGTTTTCAACTTTTTCGCATTCTTAGTTTATGATTTTGCTTGAGGACAAGCAAACGCTAAGTCTGGGGGAGTTAATATATCATAGTTTTTACCCGATTTTAACCATGATATAACCGGGTTTATATTAGTATTTGTGGTATTTATGTATTTTGCAGTGTTTTGCAGGAAATGGTCATTTAGAGCTTAATGGAAACATTTGGAGCATTTTGGACCATTTTGGAGTTGAAGAGATACAAGTGGAATAGGGACCTTTAAAAGGTCCCTGTCGATCGACAGTTGTACATATGTGTCGATCGACGGAGCATTTTAAAGACGAAGAAAATATCCACAGACGCCCTCGTGTCGATCGACATATTGTTTGTGTCGATCGACGGGCGCTCTGTAAACCTAATTTTACCACTTGTATAAATACTTTTAACTCGTTTTTACTTAAGGGGACTGTTTTATTAAGGAGGTAGAGAGAGAAAGAGAGACTTTTGAAGAAACTTTGGGAAGATCTACATGTTCTTGAGATTCAAAGACTTCAAACCCTTTTGTATCATCTACTCTTACTCTTTAATGCAATCTTATTCAGTTAATATGATTTCATCATCTATTTCTGAGTAAATCACTTGTTAGGTTTTGGGATTTCTTGGGTTATGACTAGAAATCATTGAAATTGCATATTTGTTAAGGTTTATCCGTAGGTTCTTCATTTAAACTGTTATTAATGCTTGATTCTTGCTTGATCATCTCGAATCTCGATCTTAGGATTGTTGATTAGCCACGACAGTGGGATTAATAACCTGAACTAGTTTAAATGGGCAAAGTTACTTATTCGCAAAGAAATTTGGTTTAGGGACTTTGTGAACATATCGAGCTCGTACTAAATGCTTGTTTAGATTCGACGAATTCGCAAAGAAATTTGGGATTCGAGGATCTAAAGATAGATAGCCTTCGTAACGACAGTTAGCTGGCTATATTTTCGTGTTTGAGTTCTAGAACGGTACTTAATTGAACCTTGACAATTGTTATATATTGATTTCGAATCATTACCTAAAGAATTTCCATGACCTAGCTTTCATCTCTTTAAGTATTTAATCAACCCATCTTTCGTTTACTTGTTTTATAAACTGTTTTTACTCTTACAATCGTTTTACTTAGCAAAATCTGATTACCGAGATTGATTGTGTATTCTAACTCCCTGTGGATTCGATCCTTAAATACTACGATGATCTCTTTGTTTGAGAGAGTGGTTCTAGGGTAAATTTGAGCCCGCATCAGTATTCATCGATTTTTACAAGATGGTTATTTCTTGTATGTGTTTGGTGCTGATATTCTGGGTTTGGAGTATCGAGTTGACCACGAGAGGCAGTTAGTCGATAGATGTTTATAGACGTTTTAGAATTTATTACTCTAGGGGTTGCAGCCCCGAGCAACTCATTCATTTCGTTTTGAGAGGATGCACTCTCTCGAGGGATTGTTTAGCTTTCCCTTTGTACCCAGAGCTCAAAGGATGCGTCCTGAGAGTGGAAGGGACACGAGGCACCGATAACTCAAAGGATGCGTCCTGCGAGTGAGAGGGGTGCGGGCACCGATAACTCAAAGGATGCGTCCTGCGAGTAAGAGCGGTGCGGGACACCGATAACTCAAGGGATGTGTCCTGCGAGTGAGAGTGGTGTGACACCGATAGCTTAAAGGTTGCGTCCTGCGAGTGAGAGGGGTGTGGAATGAGTTAAGGGTAATAGATGTCTGAAAACGGGCGTATAAACATGAGACAGAATGGGAACCTCGGAGATCGGGTTTGATCTCGGATAGTTGACCGGGTTGGGTCGGATTTAGGTCTTTGGTAGACGGTTTAGTCGAGAATTGTAACGTCCGCGAACCAGAAATGGAACTTCTGGTGTTTGTGTCGAGCGACACAAGGGTTGTGTCGATCGACACGAAGGATTTGTGGGTGTCGATCGACACATCTTGTGGTGTCGCTCGACACCAGGTTCGCTGAACCAAAACCGAATTACTTTTAATCGCGGTTCTCGGCTCGGTTTAACGCTTATATAAGTGCCTAGGGTTGCGTGTTTTCCTGCAACCGTCGTGTTTAGGGAGAAAAGAAGAGAAATCAGAGAATTTGAGAGAGAATTGGTGTGTTCTTGGGGATTGTTGCAAAGAAATCCTCGAGACACCGTGTATTCGTGTTTTAGGGTCTTAGGATCGTCGTTCTTCGTGTTTTCTATGAGTGTGGGGCTCGGATCGATCGTGTTAGTGGTTAGAGGTGTTGTTCGTGGCTGTTCGTGAGTCTTAAACCGAATCCAATCACAGTTCTAGGCTAAGGTGAGTTGTGACCGCGGTTTCTAGGCTCTGAAGGTTGATTGCTTGGTTTGTGATTGAAT
Source organism: Draba incana (assembly GCA_963576765.1). Lineage (NCBI taxonomy): Eukaryota > Viridiplantae > Streptophyta > Magnoliopsida > Brassicales > Brassicaceae > Draba > Draba incana. Next base: position 16,832,893 of record OY755214.1, on the reverse strand, counting down.
GATGCGTGTTTTTGTGTATTGTGGTGATATGGATCTTGGTGTGTCGTGTATGCGTTGGTTTCTGTTTGGTTTTGCAGGTTTTGCGACTCATGTTCATCGGGATCGTGTCGAGTGAGGATGAACACGATTTCGGTGCAACATATAGGAGTGTCGATCGACACCAGGAGGGTGTCGCTCGACACTAATGTTTTGGTCATGTCGATCGACACCTTCGTGGTGTCGCTCGACACATGTGCCTTTGTCGTGTCGATCGACGCCTTTGTGGCGTCGCTCGAGATGAGGTTTTCTGTTGGGCCATAATGGGCCGGTTGACTTGGTTTATTGTGTTATTGTTGAATTATGTGATGAAGTCTGATTATTGGTGGATTATGTATGGATTATATTGTTGTTGGTTGATACCTGAGCCTGCTTGTTACGCCAGTGGGAGGGATGAGCAACTCACTAAGTATTTATGAAATACTTACGCTATTGCCATGTGTTGCAGGTAAAAAAATTGTAGGATCGCGGAATCATGGCAGAGGAAGAGGATGATTAGGATTTGTGGATTGTGATTAGGTTGTTAGAATGGAATTGGATGGATGTTGTTAGGTTGTTAGTTTTTATTCGGGAATTGGTGGATTGTTGTGTTCGGAGATTGTTGGAATTTGGTTGTTGGTTTAATTGGAATTGCTTGAGATTATTATTGTTTATGTTTCCGCACGTTGTTCATCCTGAGTCATTAATGTTTATAAAAAAAGAAAAATGCGGTTGTTACAAACTGAATCACCAAGAATGGAACTAATCATATAGACTGGATTTTACCAAATTAGCAAACAAGCGTTAAGAGTTTTATGAAAAATTTGCATACCATAATGATCATTGTGAAAAAAAACTGAAAAAATGAAAAATAAATTCATTATCTTATGACCAAAAACAAAATCTCAACATTAACCCGCGCGTAGTTTCATTAACTCAACTTTTCTGTCATGGACATACTCAAGAAAACAAGGTTCCTCGTGTTAAGAGTTTAGAGGAAACAAATAATATTTGAGCACTAGGAAAAAGATATGAATATCTAAATTTCGTTCTTCAATATTTACGACATGTAGTTTTTAAATCATATTGGATCACAAAGTTCTAAAACTAAATGCTTTGAAAATTATCAAATTTATAGGAGTAATATACGTGATGTGTTAATAGTAGCATACTATGAAACCATAAGTTGATGTTTGTAAGAAGGTAATTCATGACTTTGGATGTCAATTAAATTTCACTCATTTTTTTAAGTTGCTAAAATGAACAAACATATGACATTCAGAGCCGTGCAACCATGTAAAACATTAGGCAATTGCATAGGGCGCCACTTCAAATCACATATTTAAAGACCCCCAAATTTGAGATTTTTATTCTTTTAATAGATATAAAAATCAAATTTCAAATATATTTCTACTAACTTATTTTCTAAATAATTTTTATAATGTTAAATGCGTTAATTCATTTCATCTCTAGAATTTAATGAGCTCTCATAAATATTAATTATAGTCTCAATCGTTTCCTTTATTATTGTTTTTCGTTTACTTTTTTGTCGGTACAAATTATCGTATTGCATAATTTTTTCAACTCCATTTAGTTTTATATTTTGAACATTAGTAGTAGATAAATTTCTAACTTTATAGTTAACAAAAATGAAAAATATAGACATACAATCTTATTTGAATATGAATTATTTTTTTTATTTCATATAATAAATCCTTTATTATATAAAAATATTCAATAATACATTATAATTTTTTTTACATAATATACATTCAAAATAAAAATAAGTTATACTATCGAATATCGCCTTGGGCCACGGAGAAGCTAGGCACGGCACTGAAATAACCACACAAAAAATCTCATTCAATAGTTATCTCTAATTCCTAACCAAAACTAAAATTGACACTATTAATAACAAAACTACAAAGGGATTATTGCATGGAATATATCTTTTTCATTTTTAATGTAAAAATACACCCCTATTGTGAAAACTTGCAAAACTACTCTAAAGGATAGTGAAATTACAGTTAGAGCCTTAATGAACCAAAAATAAAACTGCAGCCGCAATGACCGTTCTATCCTTTTGGAAGTCTTCGTTGGAAATTTTCACCAGAAGTCTGCAAATAAATATGGAAGTCTACATCGTAATTATTTAGAAAATTTAAATCTATAAATACATAAAAAAATAATTTGACCATAAAATCTTTTGGATAATTAAAGTAAAGGCAATTGTGATGTTTTAAAAATAAAAGTTCACCAAATTAGCATAAATTAAAATAAAAAGACAAATTGGAATGAAAAATTCTATATTTTGGAAATTTGCAATGAAATATGGAAGTCTACATCGTAATTATTTAGTAAATTTAAATCTATAAATACATAAAAAATAATTTGACAATAAAATCTTTTGGATAATTAAACTAAATGAAATTGTGATGTTTTAAAAATAAAAGTTCACCAAATTAGCATACAGTAAAAAAAAAGACAAAACCTAATGAAAAAGTCTACATTTTAGAAGTCTGCAACGAAATATGGAAGTCTACATCGTAATTATTTAGTAAATTTAAATCTATAAATACATTAAAAATAATTTGATCATAAAATCTTTTGGATAATTAAACTAAATGCAATTGTGATGTTTTAAAAATAAAAGTTCACCAAATTAGCATACAATAAAAAAAGAAGACAAAACCTAATGAAAAAGTCTACATTTTGGAAGTCTGCAATGAAATATGGAAATCTACCTCGTAATTATTTAGTAAATTTAAATCTATAAATAAATTAAAAATAATTTGACCATAAAATCTTTTGGATAATTAAACTAAATGCAACTGTGATATTTTAAAAATAAAAGTTCACCAAATTAGCATACAGTAAAAAAAAAGACAAAACCTAATGAAAAAGTCTACATTTTGGAAGTCTGCAACGAAATATGGAAGTCTACATCGTAATTATTTAGTAAATTTAAATCTATAAGTACATTAAAAATAATTTGATCATAAAATCTTTTGGATAATTAAACTAAATGCAATTGTGATGTTTTAAAAATAAAACTTCACCAAATTAGCATAAAGTAAAAAAAAAAGACAAATTGGAATGAAAATGAATAAATGAACTACATACTATCATTTTCGAAATACTATATTTCATCATATTACATTGAGAAGTTTTGTGACAATGTTGGGACATGGTATTAGTAATTGTTTTTTATTATGTATATATAGTCTTTATGATTGTATGATTGTAATAGATTAATGTTTTAGAGATTTGTGTTACATGATCCATGGTTTATAATGAATAACTTATAAGAAGTTTCAATGTAGGGTTTGATTATGAGAAGTTGAATTCACTATGAGGGGATGTAAAATCTTTAATATTATGAGTCATCTATGTCACTGATATTAGTTTGTGGGTTTATGAGTTAAAAATTTAGGAAATGGATCGACATTACAATTTGAAAACATATTTACGTTTAGGGTTACATTTAAAGTTCATAATTTCAAGATTTTAAATGTCAAATTTGCAAAAAAAATCTAAAATTATGAATATATTAGATGTTTGGATGATTAATAATATCTTTAATTAACAGTCATGAATATTCTAAAGGAAAAAGTTGATTTTTGTTTTGAATTGTAGACTTCCATTGTAGACTTCCATTCGATTTAGTGTTTGAATTGCAGACTTCTATTGTAAACTTCAATTGTAGACTTCCAGTTGCGTTTAGGGTTTCATTTTAGAGTATAGGGTTTCGTAGACTTACATATGGAAGTCTACATCCGGAATATTATTAACCTAACCGAATGTCTACTTAACGGTAATTTTGTTTTAACCTAACCAAATGTTTTAGTCTCCATATATAAGTAAGTTTTTTAATGAAAACCCTAATTTTTATTTTCAACCCTAGCCTCCTAACTTTTTCTCTCTTCTCACGTTTTTAGAGAGATTTTTGAGGAATTTTTGCCCAAGTCCTATCTTCTTCAATTCTCCATCGATTTGAACAATTTTTGGGTCGATTCCATACAAAATCTCGTCCTCTTTCTGATTCTAGCAACTAATTTCACTTTCTACAAAGGTATGTGCCTCTATTTTCACTTTTTCAGTTCGTCAACCATGTTAATGGTTTGAAATTTGGATGTATTGCTTCATTATTGGTTGAGTTTGTGATTCCTCAACTTTTGTTTCCTTTGTTTTGTATAAAGATGGTGAAACTGAATGGAAGAACACCGATGAACGAGAAAATCTTAATCCTTAACACATTCGCAAATCTCAGATCTTTGGTGAGTTTTCTTCATGTGTTGCTTATTATGTCCTTTCAAACTCTTCAATCTCCACTAGATCTAGTTCGTTTTATATTTTTTTTTGATGATTTGGTTTTGTTTGTGTTTCTTAGGTTACAGAAGTCTATACAGGAAGTCTACACGGGAAGTCTACTAACCCTAATTTTTGTCTCCAAATATAAGCAATTTTTTCAATGAAAACCCTAATTTTTATTTTCAACCCTAGCCTCCTAACTTTTTCACTCTTCTCACGTTTTTAGAGAGATTTTTGAGGAATTTTTGCCCAAGTCTTATCTTCTTCAATTCTCCACCGATTTAAACAATTTTTGGGTCTATTCCATACGAAATTTTGTCCTCTTTCTGATTCTAGCAATTTATTTCACTTTCAACAAAGGTATGTGCCTCTATTTTTACTTTTTCAGTTCGTCAACCATGTTAAAGGTTTGAAATTTGGATGTGTTGCTTCATTATTGGTTGAGTTTGTGATTCCTCAACTTTTGTTTCCTTTGTTTTGTAGAAAGATGGTGAAACTGAATGGAAGAACACCGATGAACGAGAAAATCTCAATACTTAACACATTCGCAAATCTCAGATCTTTTGTAAGTTTTTTCTCATTTATTGCTTATTATGAAAACAAAATCTTAAAAAGCTATATTTGTTCCTTCAAACTCTTCGATCTCCACTAGATCTAATCCGTTGTATGCTTTTTTAGATGATTTGATTTTGTTTGTGTTTCTCAGGTTACAGAAGTCTACACGGAAAGTCGACTTACAGAAGTCTACACGGAAAGTCTACTTACAGAAGTGTACTATTCAATTTGGAAGTCTACTTACAGAAGTGTACTATTCAATTTGGAAGTATACAGAGGAAATTATGAATTATGCATTTTTCTTGTTTTATTTTATTATTTGTTGTAAAATTGTGGATGAAGCACTAAAAGCAACAAAATCCCAAGAAGCTTAAGGCTAAAGATGTAAAAAGAGAGTTTCTTTGTTGTATCATTGTATGAAAGATATAAACTTTTGATATTCCGATGATAAGTTTTGATAACACCGAATCAAATTTTATTTTTGTTTCAAAAATATTAGTGGCTTAAGTAACTTAGCAAGTAATATAAAAAATGTAAAAAAAACACTTATTTCTACAAATTAGCTAAGTGCTAACCAAGCAAGATCAATTTATTCCACAAATGAGCTAAGTTTCCACAAATGAGCTAAATTTTTAAATGATTCAATTTTAAATTAGGTTAAAATTTGGCGGCAATTTAAAAGTAAATTTGGCGGCAATTGAAAAGAAGTATGGCGGCAATTTAAAATAAGTAAAAAACTAAAAATTAAATTAGGTTTAAAAGAAGTCTACAACCGTAGACTTCCCTGGAAGTCTGCAAAAATAAGGTAATTGGTGGTACAAACATAAAATTGAGTTTTACATGCAAATTTTATAACTAAACATGTCCAAAGCATACAAAATAATTATTATGACTCATGTGTAAGACAAAAGTTTTTCAAAAAATAATGTTTAAATCTATAAAGATGCGTTTTAGTGTTTATGTACAATGTAGACTTCCGTTTTTTTCGTAGACTTCCCATGTAGACTTCCATTTAGTCACTCGAAGTCTACGTTGAATGAGCTACCTAGTCACCAAATGAAAAAAAATAGATTTACCCCCTAAATATTAGTCTTAAACTTGTCAAACTAACACAGATGATAGAGACATAGGTACCACACATGTGAGAACAAAAAAACTATGAAATCTCTTAATAGAATGACATATAATTAGGTTTTTAAAAAGACTATGTATTGTAGACTTCCTCTGTACACTTCCATTTTTTGATAGTAGACTTCCCGTGTAGACTTCCGATCAGTCGCTGGAAGTCTACGTTGAATGAGCTAACTAGTCACCAAATGAAAAAATTAGATTTACCCAATAAATATTAGTCTTAAACTTGTCAAACTAACACAGATGATAGAGACATAGGTACCACACATGTGAGAACAAAAAAATCATGAAATCTCTTAATAGAATGACATATAATTAGGTTTTTAAAAAGACTGTGTAATGTAGACTTCCTCTGTAGACTTCTATTTTGTCCGTAGACTTCCCGTGTAGACTTCCAATCTGTCGCTGGAAGTCTACGTTGAATGAGCTAACTAGTCACCAAATGAAAAAATTAGATTTACCCCATCAATATTAGTCATAAACATGTCAAACTTACACATATGATAGAGAAATAGGTACCACACATGTGAGAACAAAAAAATCATGAAATCTCTTAATAGAATGACATATAATTTGGTTTTTAAAAAGACTGTGTAATGTAGACTTCCATTTTGTCCGTAGACTTCCCGTGTAGACTTCTAATCTGTCAAACGGAAGTCTACAGGGGGTACTTTTGCATTTTAGGCAAACGCTTTGCAGATATCCAGGGAAGTGTTCACAACCGTAGACTTTCCTAGAAGTCTGCAAAGGGTAGTTTTGCATTTGACCAGAGGTTTGACTTTTTTTTGCAGACTTCCCTGGAAGTCTATGGTTGTGAAGACTTCTTTGGATGTCTGCAAAGGGTAGTTTTGCATTTGACCAAATTTTGACTTTTTCCATGGAAGTCTGCAAAGAAAAGTAGACTTCCTAGAAAGTCTGAACAGAAAAGTAGACTTCCTAGGAAGTCTGCAACGAAAGTCGGCATCCGTACAGGGTACTTTTGCAATTGCCGGAAGTCCGCAAATGGAATGTGAACTTTCTAGGAAGTCTTCACAACCGTAGACTTTCCTGGAAGTCTACAAAGGGTAGTTTTGCATTTGACCAAATTCGTAGACTTTAGTAGTAGACTTCCCTGGAAGTCTACACTGTTTCTGGAAGTCTGCAAATATTGGTCAACTTTTTACTTTTTTGGTCAAATGCAAAACTACCTCTTTTTCTCTGTGAAGACTTCCCTGTAAGTCTACTTTCCGATTTCCAAATGCAAAATTACCCTTACATTTTTGCAGACTTCCAGGGAAGTCTACACAAAAAGGTCAAACCTGTGGTCAAATGCAAAACTAACCCCGTCTACGTGGCACTGTTTTTTTGTTTCCAAAGGAATCATGTAGACTTCCCTGGAAGTCTACTTCGTATTTTTTTCCATAAATGGTCAAATACAAATCTGCCCTCTTTGTTGACTTGCAGACTTCCTGGAAGTCGACATGAAAAAAAGAGTTAATTTACAATCCCGGAGGTACACAGATCTATGATTTTTTGGGCTGATTTCCCGTCGTTATAGAAGGACCCACGAAACGATTAAAATACCGTTGGAAAGCCCCGACTCTCATCTTTCTAGTGATACCAAGTTCATTTCCATCGGAATTTTAAGTAGAAAGTTATCTCTGTTTCTGTACACTTCGATATTCTAGATCTGAAATTTTTATTTTGTAAATTTCGTTTCTTTTTCATACGTTGAGCTCGTATCCGCTTCCTCCACCACCGAAACTTGGAAATCTAACCGATATTGAAGAATTCACGGTGTCGTAAAGAAAGATTTGTGAAAAATCAACACATTTTTGATAAATTATGGATGAAATTGTAGATGAGAAGAAATGAAATAAGTAATAAGGATTATGGAAGAGCATTAAGAGCTCGAAAATTAGTTGTTGAGCCATTATGAGCTCGAAATTGGTTGTTCATGGTGGTTGAAAAATTGAAGAAGATGGCATTACTGTAAATAATTTGATTTCTGTAGGATTGTTGATACTTTTCATCTTTGATTGGAAGTCTACATAACAAAGAAAGAAGTCTACGTAATGGAAGTTTTGTAAATAAATGGACTGTTTAGTGGCAAAGACTCAAAAAATAGAAGAGAGAGAAAGAGGGGTATAGTTTTGCATTTGACAAAGAAAAATGGTGTAGTTCAGAAATCGTCCCAACTACAAAAGATATAGCTTTAGTATACATGCATCATAACTAAATACTACCTTATATTTAAGATGAGTCTAATCCACGACTATAACATATATAAGATAAACGTTTGGGATAATAAGGCAACAAAAAATAACACAAAACTTTTACATATTTGTTATATTCGTTAGTTTGCATTAATGATATTATATATTAAATATTACTTTATCATGTTTTTCTATAAATCATTTCATAAAATATAGTACAAATCAATGATATTAATGGTAAAAAAAAACACGATAAAAATAATAGAAACATATAAAAATAGGTGCATTATATTCTCCAAAAAGAAACCCCAGTATTTAGAAAACTAAATGATTCTAGCACAAAATTAAGTAAAACAAATAACCAAGTTCCAAAAAATTACCAAAAAACATCTACAAAACTAAAAATTCATTATCAAATCATAACGAATAAGAAAAAAATCATTCATTAGAAATACAAATATAAATTATTTAAATACCAATAAAACCAACAAAATTCGACAATCGATTCTATAAAAAACAACTTAAAAACATATAATACAGATAAAATTTTAACAATTCACTACAAAATCCGCGCGTAGCGCGGAGAAGGACCTAGTCTCCTTTATATAAAAAGGAGAGATTTATAGGCTTCTAAGGTTGTCCACGTAGGCACGTTTATTCTGAATATTTCTAGCCAATAAAATTGACATGTCAGCTAATTTTTTTTGTTTTGGCCAATGAAATTGCATTAACAAAACATGTCAGATTCGTTTTACGTGTGGGCTAACTAAAACTAATAGACATAATACTTTTAGGCCCTGTGACACCCCAATTTCAGAGCATATATGGTATATGCCGTATATGCGGAGAGGCTTAAAAGAGTTGATTTGGCTACCTATATCACCAAAGTGCACTTATCTTTTCGGTCACAGGTCTTGAGAGAACCCCAGAGTTAATCGTGCTTGAGCTGGAGTAGTTTCAAGATGGGTGACCTACTGGGAAGTTATTTCCAGTACCGTGTGAGTTAGGTCAAAACATGGGAAAAGATCGCGTGGTGATTTGCAAAGTTACTAATCAGGACTTTCGAGCCACTCGGACTAACGCACCGACCGTCGGACATGGTGGGCCCACAGGCCTGAGATTGGACGGGGGCCGATGGGAGGGGTGGTTGGGGCGTTACAAGTGGTATCAGAGAGAGCCTTGAAAACTGTGTGAGTCAGTTTGTCGGGATAACGATCTTGGTATGCACAAGGAGGACGTTGCAATCTGTTAGTGAGGGTGATTATGACACCCCGGTTTCAGAGAATATATGGTATATGCGGTATATACCGAGAGACTTAAAAGAATTGATTTGACTACCTATATCACCAAAGTGCCCTTATCTTTTCGGTCACAGGTCTTGAGAAAACCCCAGAGTTAAGCGTGCTTGAGCTGGAGTAGTGTCAAGATGGGTGACCTACTGGGAAGTTATTTCAAGTACCGTGTGAGTTAGGTCAAAACATTGGAAAAAATCGCGTGGTGATTTGCAGGGTTAGTAAACATGACTTTCGAGCCTCTCGGACTAACGCACCGACCGTCGGACATGGTGGGTCCACGGGCCTGAGATTGGACGGGGGCCCATGGGAGGGGCGGTCGGGACGTTACAGCCCAGCCCACGAGATCTCTTCTTCCCCGATCTCCTCACCATCGAAACCGCCGTCGATTATTCATCTGCTTCACGATCATTCACTTCCTCCATTTCTAACCCACTGTTATAAAATCGTTAATTGCAGAACACGATTTATATCCCTAACACTTACTCCTCCTTATTGATTACGAATCTTTTCCACTTCTCTCACTTTCAACACTCCAAATCACCGCTCTAATCAAATACTAATGGCTCCTCCACCGCCGCAGCCACTCAAACATGTATATATACAACCCAAATCCTCTGTAATCCAGAGTGAGAGACCCATTCATCAATTTGGTATATATACAACTCGTGATCATACTTCAGTACGACTTTAGTATTTTCCAGGTTTGATCTTTTGGTGATGGTTCGATCTCTACTTTATTATGTTCTTATAATTTTGACGATTTTTTACGTTTTCTGTTATTGTTGTTCCTCTTATTTACAGGTTTAGCATTTCCAATTATGCGATTTCATGTTAGTTCTCTTATTCTTATTTAAGACTTTATATTGTTTTTAGTTTCGTCGTTCTGATGTGTTCGTATCCATTTCCTCCAAACTCTCTTACTTACAAGAACAAGTTACATGAACTTTGTGTTTTCCACTTGCTAAACATGCTCAAGGTATATCAATTATTTGTAAAGTTGATGATTTTTCCTCTCTCTCAGTAATTTTGATTGATAACCCGGAAGTGTTTTATAGGAGATTCTAACAGTTATACATCAATTTCTTGAAGATTGATTATGACATGATCATGATTTGCTGTGGTTGAGTATGTATGATGGTGAACTCTATCTGTTGATTACTCATCAAGGTCTTTGTAAATTATGTATCAGGTATCTTTATGAGGGCATAATATTTTGTTGTATGCAACTCTCACTTGATTGATATTGTTAAGTTTTGAAATTTCCAAGTTAGTGACAATTCTGAATTAACGACTGACGACTTAAGGATCTTCAAGAGCGACGAGGGCTAGAGTCAAAAATGGGATCAAGAGCATGCAATTAGTAATATTGCGGTATGATAAGCTCCTCTACTTATGGATATTTTTATCATGTAATAATTTCAGTGACTTGACTTATTTGTTTCAATTTATTATTTACAAGGCATGGAGTTTGAGTAAGTGTCTCCTACTTTCTTATCCCTGAGAACTTATAATTCAATCTGTCAAGACCCATTCTTCCCCTTTGTATAACAAAATTAAGATTTTATTTTGCTTTTAATGCTAACCTGCCGTCTCGATATTAAAATGGTAATGGCATTGCGGCAACAAGAGTTGGCAGGAGATTCAGAGGTATTTTGCTGATTTTGATCCTCTTCCTCATAACATCAGAATTTGAAACTTTCCTAAAAGTATAAAGAAAATATAGAACCACACGTCTCATTTTTGTCCATAATATGTTACTTCATAGTAATCATTTTAGTGGCTAACGCCGACTACGATGTATGAGCTTCTATATGGCCAGTCAGCTCCATATGCTTACTGCACTTTCTCAGTCACAAATGTACATGCTAGAGTTGTTGATGCTTCCATGTATAAGGTTGCGATTGGTTTCAACTCAAATTGTTGAATTTCTTGAGAGCATTGGCCATGTGGTGCAAATCGCACTTGGACCGAGCTATGTTTCAACTGTAATACATGATGGCTCAGGCCCTAGCATCATGTTATTCCACTACAAGAAAACAGACTTCTTTCCGACGGCCAAAACCGTCATAATACCGTCGGAAAAGGGTCTTTTCCGACGTATTTCCGACGGTTTTGGTCCGTCGTTTCTATCCCGTCGGAAATTAAAAACCGTCGGAATTCCGTCGCTGCTTTGCAACGGAACTCCGACGGAATACGGAAATCCGTATTCCGTTGACCTTACGTCGTTATATAGTCGGAAATACATTAGGCGACGGAATACCGACGGTTTCGGACATCCGGTTGTTTCCGACGGAATCTCGACGGTTCGGACATTCCGACGGAATACAGGTTGAAAGTAACCGAGGGGATTCCGACGGAAAAATGGCACGACGGTTTTCCGACGGAATAGGATACCGACGGAAATACGACGGAAATCGTATGTTTTTTAAAAAAATATAAAACTAATTAAATATTGAAAATAAATAAAATTCAATAATTAATTTAAAAATAAAATTAAAATAAAAAAAAACCAGATTAAATTAAAATTGTTTCAAAGTATTTTAATGTTTTACCATAAATTTTAAAACTAATTAGGGTCTATTCCGGCCTACGGTTGCTGAAGAACGCGGTCATCTGATCTTCCAACGCTTTAAAGCGTTTGTCTGCCTCCGCCATATCTCTGTCTCTCTCTTCCTGCATTGCCCTAAGCCGGTCGTGCAGCTCTCGGTTTTCCGCCTCCAAACTGCTAGCAGCGCCATATCGAACCGTCGAAACAAATGAGCAACTATCTTCAGGGAGGCCGTACACACGGCCTCTGGTCTTGGGAGTCACCTACGGAAAAAAAAAATTATATTTTATAACTTACTTGTATTAAAAGTGATTTTGAAATTTCTTTAAACGTGACACGGTTACTAACCTCGTAGGTGAACTCGTTGACCTTGTCGACTGGCACTTCGGTCGGCGCCGGAGTTCCTTCCTCGATCGGTTGCGATTGGAGGTACTGCTCATGCCGCCTCTCCACGGCTTCCACGATTTCACGAGCAATCGGATCTTGAATTTCACCGGTCTTCTTGTTGGTGTGCGAACGTTTGAGCAAATTAAGATTGGAAGGAAACACACCGGTCTGCTGAAACTGTTAACATATACAATTTCGTTAGCGAATTTAATTTTTTTTTTGAATTATTTAACTACTTACCGTTTGCTGAGCAGTTGAAGCCTTGCTCGTTGCTCCGAGGTTGTGGGTCGCAGGTCCCTTTCCCTTCCGGTCGCTCTTGTGGTTAGTTGAGTGTTTCTCTGAATCCGCCCGAGTTGCCTCTAGTTCCCAATGTCGAAGTAGTCCAGCCCAACACTCTTCTTTATATTTAAAAACCTTAGGCACCTTCCCGTTTTTATACCACGCATCTTTCCACGAGTACTTCCTCGCAGCCTTTGCGTCGAAAATACATTACAGCATTAGTAATTAAAATGTTAGTCAAAAATACATTTTAAACAAATAAAATAAAATCATACCGTAAATTGTCGGAACCAAGTGTCACGGTCCTCCGGTGGCATCTCGGAGTATGTGGGATACGGTTTAGTTACCAAGCAATTCATCATTGCGTTGATAGAACCCGTAATCCCGTTTCCCGAGTATTGGAACCTATTAAAATATTTAATGAAATAATTATCTAAAATAATTTAATCCACTACATATTTAAATAAGACTTACTAGGTCATGTTCGGTGGCGTGTCTGGATCTAGACGAGTCAACCTATCACGTCCGGGTTGCGCCACAAACTGCTCGATGGTCATGGACGTGAGAGGTGAGTAGGCTGTAGGCGGGGGCTGAGACATGTATGCGGTCTCTAAGTCGGGACTACCCGTCTCACTCGCAGTCCGACCTCCCCTACTGGAAGTCGCACCTCCTCTAGAGTGATGAAATCGCCCATAATCCCTACGATTTCCATAATTCTAAGATTTAGAGATTTCGGGAGTTATGGAATTTGGAATTTATAGGAATTTGTGATTTTGTGATTTTTGGATTTAGTTAATTGGAACTTTAGGATTCTGGGCTTTAAGGATATTGGTGATTTGGGTTTTATGGAATTTATGGGTTGTATGTAATTTAAGTAATTAGGGGTTTTTTGTATATTGTTTATTCAGAAACCGAAGTTTATGGATTTAGGTTTTGTGGGGAAATTGCTATTTATAATTTGGAAAATATTATACAAAAATTTGGAAGACTAGTTTTAAAAATTTAAAGGTTTAAATTTTTTTATTAATGTTATTAAATTTTTAAAATTTTAAGGATTTTAATTGATTTTCTTAAAATTTTATTTATAGGATATATAAAAATTAAAAAAAATTCATATTAATGATAGAATAAATTTTTAAAAAACCCTAAAAATCAAAAAAACATATGAAACTCAAATTCTTACAATTGGAAATATTTAAATAATTTTCATTCTATAAAAATCCCTAAATTGGTAAATTACTAAACTTATCAAAATACCTAAAGCTATAAATCTCTAAAACCTTAAGCTAACAAATATTCCTAAATTACTAAAATTCACAATCAGAAGTTTATGGATTTAGGTTTTGTTGGGAAATTGATATTTATAATTTGAAAATTTTTATAAAAAATTTTCAAAAACTAGTTTTAAATTTTAAAAGGTTTAAATTTTTTATTAATGTTATTAAATTTTTAAAATTGTAAGGATTTTAATGGATTTTCCTAAAATTTAAAATTTTACATATTAATCATAGATTAAATTTTCAAAAACTCCCTAAAAATAACAAAAACATATGCAAATCAAATTCTTAAAATTAGAAATATTTATATAATTTTCATTCTATAAAAATCTCTAAATTTCGAAAAAAATGCTCAAGAACCCTAATTTTTCATTCCTAATTCCTAAATTCCTTAATTCCTTAATTCCTCAATTTGTTCATTCCTAATATACTAAAATTCTCATAAGCAAAAACGAAACCATGATGAACAATCTATGTAACCTAAAAATTCAAGAATAATTTCGCAAAAATTCTATTAAATTGAGTAAAACTTACATTTGGTTTTGATGTGGTGAAGGATTGTGAGGATTCATGAACCAATGGCGAAAATTCGGCTAACACGGTGGGAAATCGGCGGCGTAACGGCGGTGAAAGGATATGAGGAAATTTTTTTTTTCAGATCTGTGTCGGGGAAGACGAAGACTGTGGATTTAATAGACTACCTGACGGCATTCTGACGGCATTCAGACGGATTCTAAAACTCCGACGGAAATTCCGACGATTTTCCCGCTTTGACGATGATCACGAGGTTGTTTGGCGGCAAGCCAAATTAGGGTTTCCCTCGGCAGTCCGTCGGAATGCCCTCCTAATATCAGACGGGATTTCGACGGGTTTTTTTTTAATAGGGGTGGGCATAATTCCCGTTCCGTTCTGACCCGTCACGTTCCGTTCCATTCCCAATCCTATATTCCCGTTCCATATTGAATTATATTCCCAAATCGTACAAGTGAGTGATTCCCGTTAGGGAATGTGACAGGACAACACGGAAACGGGAATTCCCGAAGTCCCATTTGTCCCGAAGTAAATATTGACTTGTATAAAATATATCATAGTAGATATGACTTTCTTAGTTTTTCATATATGTAACTATGTGACTAATTTTTGTTTGTATGTTACAAATCATTTGCAAGAAAGGATTGATCCCTAAAAATATTTTTACCTGTTGAGATTTATTTATTTCAGAGTGTTGGTTTATTAAGTTGTATGTGTTGGTCTACTTCAAAATATAATTTATTTAATAAGACTTTAGTTTGTTCAATTGTATTTTATTTAATAAGACTTTGGTTTTTACGCCGAATAAATTGTTTAATAAATATATGTGGTAATAAAATTTCAATAACCGTCGGAATTCCGTCTGAGATTAAGACGGTATTCCGACGGAAGTTTAATTTTATTACATATATATGTAACTAAATAAAACATCCGTCGGAATTCCGTCTTAATTTCAGACGGAGTTTCGACGGTTATTAAAATTTTATTACCAAATTTATTAAAGAAACAATTTATTAAAAACCAATGTCTTATTAAATAAAATGATATTGAACAAACTAAAGTCTTATTAAATCTTACATTACACATTCAATATGAATTTAAATACCAAAATAGTAAATATTACACATAACAACATTATCCGGATAAACATAACAAAATAGGGAATTATTTAGCATAAAACCAACATAAAGACGAGTTAGATATTTATTCTTCATCGGAGTCTGGAACTGTTTCATATTCGTACCCAGTAGTTCCTTCATCTTCCTCCGCGATGGTGCATACTTCCGTTGGTTGGTATTCAGCAATCATGGAATTAGCACCGATTATCTGTTTGAAAACTGAATATAGTTAACCATTCCCAAAAATATTTATAAACGTATGGTGTAACTACCTTAACAATGTTCCGCTCTGTGATGTTTAGGTACTTTGGGTTCCTATCAAAACGACAAATGGTAACATTCTTCCGGATGAATACCGCACCTACACCAGTCATGAGTCTGTACTCGTCATTCTTGAAGATGTTATGATGCATGGTTCCCTCGATTTTTCCCGACGGATCTTTTAAGGTTACAAGCAGATCTCCCTGGTCATTGGGGGTTAAAGAAGAGAGCATAGCCACAATCTGATAATTAAATAGAATATACTAGCTTGTCAGATAATTTGTGTCTCTAAATGTTAATAAAATTGGACGGAAACGTAAACCTTTTTTATTTTCACAAATTGTGAACGCGGGGATTGAATTTTTGCAACCTCGGTCCAGAATGGTGTGGTCCTATTAAGATAAGAACCTACATTTATGAATGATAGATTTTGTATTTGTCAGCTACATTCATTATTGTAAAAGTAAAAACGGTAATTATAAATATATACCTTCCCGGATTATGTAATCAATAGTAGGAGTCCACCGCAGACTACTAAAATCATGGCCGGCTTGTGGTGCCTCGTTAATGACCTCAGAATTAAAATCTTGTATTGGGCGTGTATGAGAACTTTCACCTCGCCGCACATTTGCATCATGAGACCTCTTGCGAAAAAGTCCTCGCCTTACGACTTGGCCAGGTCCCGGTATTACGGGCGTTTTGTTCTGGGATTGTTGAGTTGGATGGAGTGAAATTGTAGGTTTAGCATCAGTAACATTTAAGTTATCGTAAGGAGGGCTTGAAGGAACAAAAGTTGTGTTTCGAGGGTTTAGACCAGGGGCTCGGTTTTGCATATAGTAATTCCATAGATCTCTGTTAGCCATTACAGAAATGAATATTTTTCTGTTATAATTTTGTGTTCAAATTATTTTATGAAGGAATGCAGAGATGTGAGGCTTATATAAAACTAATTTCCGTCGGAATTTCGTGAAAATAGCCGACATATCACCCCACCAATCCCATCGGTCACTGCAGACGCTTTATTAACCACTTAAACTTTGCCGACATCGGATTCCGTCTGAATGAAGTCAGAAATCCGCCACTAATTCTGACGGATTTAGTGCGTCGGAAATCCGTCGGAATTTCGTGAAAATAGCCGACATATCACCCCACCAATCCCATCGGCCACTGCAGACGCTTTATTAACCACTTAAACTTTGCCGACATCGGATTCCGTCTGAATGAAGTCGGAAATCTGTCACTAATTCTGACGGATTTAGTGCGACGGAAATCCGTCGGAATTTTGTGAAAATAGCCAACATATCACTCCACCAATCCCATCGGCCACTGCAGACGCTTTATTAACCACTTAAACTTTGCCGACATCGGATTCCGTCTGAATGAAGTCGGAAATCCGTCACTAATTCTGACAGATTTACTGCGTCAGAAATCCGTCCATACCCACTGACCAATCATACTTTGCCGTCATCGTGCTGTTTGAATTCCGTCGATATTCCGGCGGAAACGGCGACTGTATACCGACGGAATACTGACGGTTTAGACATATAACGTCTTCTATAAATACTCCCTATGGAGTGTTTTATGTTATACACCTTTAAATTACAAAAATGTCTTCTACCTCTCCTAATGAAGACTCAAACACAAGCCGTGGCTAATTTTTTCCATGTTCCAAAATACTCGTGGGAAGCCGAATCTCATTGCGACGAATTCACCCAAGAAATTCCCACTTACTCTTGGGAATTTGATACGTCCTCACCAATCTATAATGCAGAGTCTACATCGACAATAGTGCCTGACAGCCAGTGCTTGGAAAACATCCACCACATTTACAATAGGCAGCCAGAATGTCTTGATCAGAACCGGGTTATCGAAGCCGAACAACCATGTCAATTGATGGAAAAGTCAGATACTTACGGTGCAAGTACTTCAAACGTATGTAAGGATGAGTACTATGGATATGAATTCGCCCAAAGCCCAGAAAAGCCAAACTTAAATTTAGATGTTGATGCAATCAAAAGTGAATTGTGCGACGGATTTATAGATTCTCCAGCAGAGGATCATTACTATGATTTCGAATTCGCCCAAAGCCCAGACAAGGGAAACATAAATCTAGATGTTGATGAAATCAAAAGCAAATTGTGCAACGGATATGTAGATTCTCCAAAAAATTAAAAAAGGGAAAGAACATCACGAAATGGTTCTAAGAAATGGTAAGTTCGGAGTGGAAACCGACATTTCATTGTAAAATGAGAAGTTTATTATGTACTTGTACCATAACCGTTGTGTCTTAAATATTTGCAAGTCTGTAATGTACCTGTTTAATAATGTGTTTTGAATTTTATGTTTCAGTAAATGTAAGGTTTTATTGGAGTTGTAATACCAATATTTATCGTTAATTAGACATCGAACATGATTATATATATCCTATTAAATAATATGATATACAAGATTTGAGATAATGAAAGGGAAAATATTATAGGGAACAGACAAATGTGAGAGAACAACATGAATAAGCAAGTATTTATTGAGAATTAATTATTATTCGGAATCTCCGGAGGAACTGTCACTAGGGATGGAGTCCGAATCGTCGTCAAATTCTCCAGGTGTTTCCTTTTCGTCCGAATGCACTAGGTCATCCCCGACATGTGTGACATAAACGACAAGGTCAATGTTATCCACCTCCTCAATAGGTGATGTTTGTACACTTCTCGATGGTTGTAGAGCATCATGTTCTGAAACTCCATAGATGCTGCCTCTCGGGTTTATTGGAGTTACTGTGATCCACGGATCAGTACGGTAGGCAACTCGAGGAAATGGAATGTAGCAAACGTATTATTAATTAGTGGATATTGTTAATATACATGAACAAAAAACCTTAAGTATGAGTACGTAGGTAAACATATTAGTGTATAGATACCTGGTCTGCTTGAGACGCAAGGATAAATGGATCGTAATACTGTACTTTCCGGCTTGAATTTATTGAAATAACACCAAGAGGGTCAACTCGAATCCCTCGACCATCGGATGGGTCATACCAATCGCACATAAACATAATGCACCTCAAGTTCAACATTGCTGGACAGCAGATTTCCAAGATTTCTTTTAAAATCCCATAGTACATTGTATCACCGGATTGCGCCGAAATACCATAGTCCGAAGGTGACCTTTTACGTCCTTCCTCACGGATCATGAACGCATATCCCCTAGTGCAAAACTTGGGATATGAAGTCGCGGTGCTGCGTAAACCATGAGCAACCTCCACTAACCATGTCGGGAGTAATTGACCACTTGCTATATTTTCGGAAACCTAAAAATAATATACGTAAGATATAAGTAACATATGAACGTGAAAACATATATGGAAAAGTAAGAGTAAGGAAATATATTAAACTTACATAACATTTCAACCACCCCGGAAATTCTTCATCTTTCAATACAGCAAGTTCAGCATCTGTCTTACCATAATGGTAATCACGTGCCAGAGACATGTAGATCCTGTAACATAACAGTCGTTAGTTGATGAAGACAAATAATTCCATAAATTTAGTATAATAACTGCTATACCTTTCGTACTCCAACATTTCATCATAGTTTTTGAGGATATACGTATGCAAATGTGTGACCTCTTGTTCTGATAGTATGCGTGTTTTTCGTTTTCCACTTGCTCGACCAACTTGGGTAAATAACTCAGGAACAACCACGTCATAGAATGCTTTCTCACCTCTATCATCATGTCGTGCAGGACGTCTCGCCTTAGTATGAACTTCCAATGGAAAGTAAGATTCGGCAAACTGTGAGACTTCCTCGTTTAGGCTTTGGGCGACAATAGATCCCTCAACCTTGCTCAAATTTTTAACCTTTTTCTTCAGGTGGAACATGTAACGCTCAAACGGATACATCCATCGGTATTGAATAGGGCCTCCTAAGGTTGCTTCTCGTGGGAGGTGAATAAGAAGATGTTCCATAACGTCAAAAAAAGACGGTGGAAATATCTTCTTAAGATTACAAAGGAGAACTGGGATATTGGCCTCCAAGTTACGTATCCCGTGGACGGTAAGCGTTCTGGAACATAAATCTCGGAAGAATGCACCAACTCCTAGAAACAAAAATTAAACAAGTTAGTACATATATAATAATATTATGGTAGTAAAAAACTAATGGGAGTAAGAAATATAACTCCAATTGCTTGGTGGATAGGTTCTGGAAGAAGATATGCAAATACAAATGGAAGAAGGCGCTTCATCATGACATGATAATCATGACTCTGCATTCCTATAAACTTCCCTTCCGTCGAATCCACGCAATTACGTAGGTTAGATGCGTAGCCGTCTGAAAATTTTATAAATTTTCTGAACCATTCAAAAAAAACTTCTTTCTGACGAGCGTCTAACCGGTACGCAGCCATCGGCAATCTACCGGCCGAAACATGAAGAGATGGCCTCGAACAAATCAATGGCAAGTCGAATCTAGACTTCCAGTTGTCTTTGGTCTTTCCTAGGACGTTTAATATGGTGTGCACGATGTTGTCGAAGAAATTCTTTTCAACATGCATGACGTCTAGATTATGCCGAAGTAGATGGTCTTTCCAGTAAGGCAAATCCTAGAAAATACTTTTCTTCTGCCAATTGTGATATTCCCCACAACTGTCGACGGGGTGATGGCCATTACCCCTACATTCCGGAGTTCGCTCTGCACCTAAATCATGTAATTGTTCTAACATGATGCGACCATCTATCTTAGGTGGTGGACCATGAAACACTTGTACATTCGTCTTGAAATGTCTTCTAGACCAACGATATGGATGATTTGTCGGCAAAAAACACCTATGACAATCAAACCATGAAGTCTTCCTGTCGTGCTGCAATTGGAAAGCTGAAGTATTATCTTAGCATTAAGGACACGCCAATCTTCCATGCGTTGTCCATCCAGATAACATACTGTACGCCGGAAAATTGCTTATGGTCCACATAAGAACCGCACGTATGTTGAAATTCTGCTGCACTGAAACATCATATGCCGCAACACCATGCTCCCACAACATCTGCAACTCACAGATCAATGGTTGGAGGAATATATCGAGTGACCGTCTTGGATGATCTGACCCGGGAACTAGAATTGAGAGAAACAGGAACTCTCGCCGCATGCACATAGATGGAGGCAAATTGTAAGGTGTTACGATGACCGGCCACAAAGAATATTTTTTTCCATGCTTTCCAAATGGGTTGAAACCATCAGTGGATAAGCCTATGTATACATTCCGTCGTTCGTATGCAAAATCTGGATATACGGATTGAAAATGTTTCCACGCTTCCGCGTCAGAAGGATGCGTGATATCTCCATCTTGACTATGCTCTGCATGCCATCTCGTAGCCTTTGATGTGCGGTCTGATTCGTACAGCCTCTTCAACCTCTCCGTTAAGGGTAAATACCACATCCGTTTCAATGGAATCTTCACCCTGCCACTTGTCTCCTCGAACTGGGGTTTGCGGCAAAATTTACATTTCTTTCGGTTCTCGTCCTCTCTCCAGTATATCATACAGTTGTCGATGCACACGTTTATAACCTGGTAGGGTAAACTAAGACCGGCGACAAGTTTTTGGATTTCGTAGTATGATCCTGGGGCCAGATTATCTTCTGGCAAAATATCTTTCACGAACTCGGCGAATGCATCAATACATTCTTCGGACAAATTGTGATCAGTCTTTATGTTCATCATCCTAGTAGCAGAAGATAACGGTGAATGACCTTCCCTACAACCGCTGTACAATGGTTGCTTTGATGCGTCTAACATATCGCAAAACCTTCGAGATTCTAAATTAGGTTCTTCAGCCCTATCACCTTCATACCCACCCGACTGCAAATTCTCTCTAAACGCATCGTTAACCATCGCAACCGTACTTACCCCTACATCTACTTCCGCTGTAGGTTCCCCTACGCTATCCGGAAAATAAGGTTCATTGCTACTAGTGCTACCATATTCATAATTCCTTTTTTCATGTAAATACCAAACCTTATATCCCGGCCTAAAACCATATCTATATAAGTGAGTCTAAACATTATGAACGGCAACACTAATTCTATTACAGCAATTAGAACAAGGATATTTGATATCCTGACCTTTTTTGGCTGCTTATACAGTACTGGGTAAATTCATGAACTCTCATAATCCTTGAGCGTACTCGTCCCTTAATAAGTCCGAGCCCTCATTCGTCATTGGCTTGTCCATCCATGCCCAAAAATATGAACTCATCTTTAAAGTATTTTATGTTTCTCGAATTTTTGTTATGATGAAATGAAGTATTCTGCAAACTTATGTAGAATGGATTTCCATCAGAAATCCGTCGGAATTCCGTCAATACCTACGACATAACACCCCAACCATCCCATCGCCTACCGCAGACGATATGGCAACCACTCAATCTTTGCCGACATCGCAAACCGTCGGAATGCCGTCGGAAATCCGTCCCTTATTCTGACAGATATTGTCCGTGGGAAACACGTCCGTTAACGCGGACCAATCAAACGTTGCCGACAGCGGAAAGTCCGATTTCCGTCGGTACTCCGTCGCACTGCCGTCGGAAACGGACGACAGAAAATTGCCTTTTGAATTCCGCCGGCATTTTCTGACGGAATTCCTACGGAATGGCGACCACGTGGTTTTCCATCAGACTGCCGTCAGAATAATATGACGGCATTCCGACATAACTGTTTTTGTCCGTAGGTCGTCGGAAAGCCGTCGGATTTGGCAGACGGATTTCCGACGGAAAAAAAATTCCGTCGGAAATCAGCCTGTTTTCTTGTAGTGTTCAGGGATCGAAAAAAGGTATTCATACTCTATGTGTCTTTGTTGGTGTATGTTTCACTTGATTTCAATGGTCATTTCCATCGTTCTATGTCTCCATATGGTCAGAAATCAGGGCAATTTGTTTAATGGTTCTTTCTACACTTAGGTGTACACATGGGGTGAAGATTACTGAGGTGATTTGGGCAATGGAGACAGAAATGGAAAACCCACTCAACATCTTTTTGTGATTCTCAAGAATTGCCTCACTGTCAAGGTCATGTTTTTTCCCATATGTTCCATCTCAAATATCTGAGAAAATGGTCCATTTACACATCTTGGGATTTCTTTTAGCAAAACGTATTTAAGTTTAAATCAGATAAATCGGATTGGACAGCCTTAATCGTGATTGTACTTTGTCTTCCAGGTTTGTGCAAGAAAGAGTAAAACCTGTGTTATGATGGAGTGGATTGTTGTATTGATTTGGGTTGATGGGATTTGGAAGCCTTGGTTTCTGGGAGAGAAGCTCCCGACAAAGTCCATATGCCTACAGTATTGGGATGTCTGAATTCACACAATGTCTCTCAAGTTAGCACATTTTGTATCACACCATTGTCGTCACTCGATGTGGTTGCATTTTCTGGCTTCAAGATAACGAAAGAGCTCAGGTTGATCAAGACTCACTCTCTGGCTGTAAATTTCTATTACTCTTAGTCAGATAAAAACAATGGTTTTTCTTTTTCAAAATGAGAAAGTGCCGACTTTTCTTAAACCAGAGTTGAAGCATGGAAAAATATTTATGTTATGTTTGTAGGATGGTCTGATATAGGTAAAGATAGAAATGCATTGAAAAATACAAGTTTGGGTAATAACCGTATAACTATGAGTTGTGCTATACAACACTTCACCATCTGGAAGAAAATAAAGATGGAAGTTTATGTTATGCTACATCTGCTACATGAATTGTTTGGTATAAACAACTTAGCACTAAAAAAGTATAAATATGTTCTAAGACAAACGTTTTTACTAAGAGTAAGTTACCGGGAAACGAAACATACAATAATTATTTAAGTTTATCTTAATCAAAGACCTTTATCTATTTCAAAATTTTGGTGGCTACTTAGAGATAGGTGTTTATTGTGTTCGTGTTAGAACAATATAGTGGTATTTCAAAATAGTTTGGTAAAAAAGGTTGAAATTTAAAAGTCAAGTTGCAAGAGAAGTTCACAGTATTGCCAAAGTCATGTAAATATCATAATGGTAGTGAATATTTTTCTACGAAAATGTTGCTTAGGCTTTCTCATGGCATTTGCACCGGCGTAGGGGTCGGTGGGTGCGGTACAATTTACTATAACTATGAAACTTTAAGTCCATAAAAATGGAGATCTAAAAATATATAATTTTTTCTGGGCACTAAAAATATAACGAAGTTTTAATTTCTGATAGTTTTAGACTCTCCTTATGATATGTATTCAATAAAATGAATAAATATAACACAATATATATACAAAAATTATTATATGAAGAATCCGAGCGTAGTAAAATTTAAGGTAGACATTGGATACCGCATTGAGCCTATCATTTTAAGATAGTGACTTAACCGATGTTAGAATCGTTGCAAAGACTAAAGAGGACACGACAAGAAACAAGCAAAGAAGAGCATCCACATTTTGTTAAATAACCACATTCAAAGAAAATGTGGTCTCTAAATTCTTCACAAGGTAATCATGCTTGAGGAACCTGTATTATTTAACAAATAAAGCAAATCTAAATACTCATTATTCTAGAGTCAAATATATAAGGGGGAACCGGTTATGAAACTAATGTCAATCTAACTCGATTTGAATTTTTATTTCGAACCACAAACAATGCATCACATCTTTTGTAACATCCCGAAACCAAAATTGTGTATTTTGGTAAGGGGTGTCGATCGACACCGAGGGGTGGTGTCGATCAACACCAATCGTGACCGGTTCAGTTTTAAGGGAATTAATCGTTCGGTTTGGCGAGTCGGTTTAGGAAAACCCTAGGGCTTCCTTTATAAGCCCGTAGGCAGTTTGTGGCCGCGGGAGGCAGAAAGAAAAGGGGGTTTTCGTGGCTTGGTGTGAGGGAGGAAGAGTTTTGAGAGAGAGAAGTTGAGAGGAAAAGAAGACAGGTTCGTCTGTCTCGGTAGAAGCAAAGAACGGTCGATCTAATCGAGTCTGATCGACGTGATATTTTGTAGGGGTCTGTGCAGCCTCGGGATTCAATCAGCCTCCTTGGGAAGTGTTTTCCCGGCGTTTCATAGAGAATCAGAGGACGAGCTTGGTGCCGTTGGAAAGCTCTCTCTGTCTAGTTTTTGGATTAGGTTTCGGATCCTGATTTGGAGCGAGATTGCGAGCTGTTTTCCCGTCGATCTGTGTGGAGTTAGGAGGCGTTCTATACACCGTTGCGAAGCTCTCGGTGTCTAGTTTCCAGATCAGGTTCCAGAACTTGATTTGGTGAAGGGAGACGCGAGTTATTCCCTTCTGTTTCGGTCGGGTTTCCTTGTTCAAATCGATCGTGATATGAAATTAGGCTATTAGGAGAATTGATTGATTGTTTTGGTTGATTTGAATCGTTCCTGTGTGAATTCTGTGTGAATTATGTGTTTGTGAATCGTGATGATTTCGCGAGATGGAACGGGACTCGAGCCGTGAGAGGATTTTGGCTCGGTTCAAGTTCTGCGAGATCGTGTAGATCGACACCTAGTGGTAGTGTCGATCGACACGGAGTTTCTCAAGGATTGGTTGCTCGAGTGGAGCGTCGATCGACACCAAGTGGTGGTGTCGATCGCCACGCCTGTTTAAATGTTTAATGTGTTTAAATGTTTAATGGTTTAAATATTTAATGTGTTTAAATGTTTAATGTGTTTAAATGTTTAATGGTTTAGATGTTATGTGTTATGGTTGAGGTGGTGATAGAATGAAATTTTTATTGGAATTCTGGAGTTGTTGGAATTAATATTTGGAATCCTGTGGATTATCGTTAGCTATGATTTACTAGTTGGGAATTGGTTATTGTATTGTTTAAATGTGAATTGGTAATTGGTTAATCCTGTTTAAATGTTGGTAATTGGAATATTGTAGATTGTCGATTGATCGCGTAGAATTGATAGTCTAATTCCTATTATATATCTGGTAGACGGGATGACCGCTCCACTGAGTATTTGTGATAATACTCACGCAACTCTGTTTTTCCCTTTTGAGTTGCAGGTATTGAAAAGAGTGTGATCGCGGAATCATGGCAGAGGAAGAGGATGATTAGGAAGTGTTTGTTTAGTAGCCTGTTAGGTTGCTAGTAATTATGGAATTTTGTTAGACTTGATTTTCCAGATTTGGGGTTGTGCTGGATAACTGGTTATTCAATTATTGGAATCGAATTTGGTTATCTGTTGGTTATTTATCCGCTTATCGTTTCACCCTGATTACCTAATGTAAAAAAAAAAAAACGCGGGTGTTACATTTTGGTATCAGAGCCCTTAAAGGTTCTAGGGCTAGTAGTGATTTTGATGAACTGAGACTATGTCTTTAATTGATTATGTGTGCTTAGTCAATTGTAGTCTTAGAATCATCCTCTTCAAGCCTTTAAAGAGATTATGCGGTAAGTTTTGGTTGTGTTTTCTGATTGTGAATTCTAGTCTCTTAGAATTGTTCTTGTGATAAGTGCAGTGTGTGATGGCTAGAGTTCCGAGAGGCCATGGTGGCAGAGCTGGTGGCCGTGGAGGCCGGAGTCGTGGTCGTGGTCGAGGTCGTGTGGCTAAGTTGTTCGAGTGGGAGACTCAGAGTGAGTCATCGGATCAAGTGGTCGGTTTGCCTGTGAATCAGGAGTTGTCAGAGGGCTCTGTCAGTGTGTCAGATGGTTCAGCTGGAGCGAGAGTTAGTGCTAGAGCGTCGGGTGCAGCGAGAGGTCCAGGTGCAGGTGGTGCTTCAGGCGGAGCTCAGGCTCCGGAGGATCATGTGTCTAAGATGCTAGCATTGATTTTGGAGCGTTTATCGGGTGCAGTGCCAGTGCAGACTCCAGTGGAGGCCCGGAGGGAGCAGTATCTTGCGTGGTCTAATGAGTTATTGCTCATGGGGCCTTTGTCATTCTCGGGTAGAGGGAGGCCAGAGGAGGCCAGTGAGTGGAGATGGAAGATGGAGCGTAGGCTTTGTATTCTCCGATGTCCTGAGGATTTCTGTGTGGATCTAGCGGTGGAGTTTTTGGAAGGCAATGCGCGCCTTTGGTGGGCTGGAGTGCAAGCCATGAGGAGGCGGACATTGTGGTCTTGGGGAAAATTCTTGGGCGAGTTTAATGCCAGATATTTTCCTCAAGAGGCTGTGGAGCAGTTAGAGCTGCAGTTCTAGAGTTTGGTTCAGGGCTGTCGATCAGTTCGTGAGTATGATGCTGAGTTCAGCAGGTTAGTGGTCTATGCGAGTAGCGGCATGGATGAGGAGAGAGCCCAGTTGGGCAAGTTCTTGGCTGGACTTTGGATCGGGCTGAAGAAGCCTGGTATAGCTTCCAGGTATGCCTCGAGGGCAGAGTTGGTGGAGGCACTCGTAGCGGTCGAGGGCCTAGAGGAGCAATTCGAGGTTTGAGCTGGCTTTTGGTGTTCTTTTCGGTTTTGTTTTCCGTTTTTCGAGTTTTGGAGTTTCGGTGTTGTTTATGGATTTTTTTTTATTGTATTTCGTTGGTGTTGAAACGATTTACATTTTTGGAAAATTTATAAGATGGTGTTCCTTATTTATTTTCGTGTGGGTTTTGAGGCTGTGTACCTAGTTGTGTTTATTTATGTTGACCATGTTGGTCGGTTTGCAAGGTATCCCAGGATGGGAATGTTGTGACTATACCACGTGAGGCGACTCTAATCAGAGGAGAGGTGTATTCTCCTGTGTGCTTATTGGGAAGCGTGTTCCCGGGATAAGCAGCGAGGGATGTGAGATCTCTTGCGGGGATGTGAGATCCCCAGATACCATTGGCTCGAGGGAGGTATCCCGAGAGTGTGAGCAGTATGTTTCGTGCGTGGATTAGAGGGAGCCTCTGAGGTCAGGGGAGGATCTCGTGTGGTATCGGATGTGTCGGGCTGGGATTTTGGTCCATGTTGGACGATTGCAGAACGAGTGGGAATTTCGTATAGTGTTGGCTGGAGCAGCCAAGTTTTGGTCTGTGATAGACGGTTCGGGTGGCTCAGGTGGTGAGTCGAGGTATCGCTGGTGAGGTTGGGCCTATTGTTGAGTTCTGGAACAGATGTAGCATTCGAAAAATCCAATCTGTACTGACGGACGGCTGTACATGTTCGTGTTTGATTGTTGTACAGTCAACTGTCAGACCTAATTGGGCTAGGTATAGTCTGGACTGACGGGCGATTGTACATGTTCTTGTCTGATTGTTGTACGATTGACCGCCAGACCCGGACGGATTAAGACTGTTGCAACATGGGTTCTGGACGAAAGTAGGCAAGTATTGGGCATTTTGAGTGGTGGTTATACTTTTGGTGTGTTTAGTGTGCTTGTGGTAAGCACAGGTGGTGGCGTCGGGATCGGAGATCACCTAGACGTGTTGGCTATCATATGCTTAGTGGATATCGTGGAGTGTTCGAGGGATCCTAAGGATCAGGGGCTCATGGTGTTTGGTTCTGGAGAGAATCAGGAGCAGAGCTGGATGTAGAGTCGAGCAGTATTGTTTAGAGGAGCACCGGTTTGGTTGCGAGAAGACCGATGGGAGTATCCAAAGGTTTCAAGGCTCGTCGCGGATGGCATTTTTGGTATGTTTTCGAGGAAGTCGTGACTGGTTGGTTATGAAGCGGTAAGAATCCAATTATGGGTTTACGGAAGATCGCGCATGTTCTTGTGTGATGGTTACGCGGTCAATCCGTAGACCTAGTCTGGGGTTAGGAGGATATTGTGCAGAGTAAGCAGGGAGCGTTTCAGGTTATCGGGAAGTTTGTCTGGGTTATCAAAGAGAGCGGAGTTATCAGGATCGAAAATCAGCAGAATTACGGATCGTCATGCGTTCAGGAGTGCTTAGAGCATTGTGGGATTTAGGAGAGGAATCCGAGTTGTGAGTCGTTTGAAGCAGTCGATTCAGTTCAGGTCCCTTCGAGCGGGACAGGCCGGGTATGGGCTGAAGGTTGTGGGCGCTGAGGCGTCAGGAGTAGTTTTGGGCCTTGTTTGCAGTTCAGTTTTGGTGATCAGTGCTCAATATTTATTGCTCTAGGGACTGCGGTCCCAAATAAATCAGGTGTTGTGAGGAGAGGTGAGCTTTCTTGTGTGTTGTGTGGGGATGTGAGATTCCCAGATACCATTGGCTCGAGGGATGTGTCCCGAGAGTGCGAATGGTATGTGTTCCTGATGGGCTGTATGATGCGTCCTATGGGTGCCAGGTGTAGGCTGAGTTAAGAGCAATAGGTATTTGGGGCGTGCGAGGAGTTGGTTTGTGGTTGTAGTGCTTCGAGGTCTTGGTTTGGTTCTTCTGGAAAGTCGGTTGTGTAGCCGTGTGTTCGGCATGAGTAGTTTTGTGTTGCTAATATAGATTGCGTGTTGCATGTTGTTATCAAGGTAGGTATTCTTAGTACCGGAGGCGTGTCTCGTATGTGTTGATTACTCTAAGGAAGTATTTTTCCTATATAGAGCCAGAGCTTGAGGGAGACGTCCTGAGAGTGGAGTGGCAGCGGCATCGTTACCTCGAGGGAGACGTCCTGAGAGTGTGATGATGACGGTAGATATGAGTGATCGATAGCTGACTATGGCATGAGAAAGGAACAGAATACAGACCTCGATGATATTCTTGTGCGTTCGGTTTCGGCGACCGGGATATCGGATGTAGTGTCTTGGTTGTGCATGTTCTTGTTTGATTGTTGCACAATCGATTGATCCAATTCTGGGTCTACTGCTGGTTGTACATGTTCTTGTTTGATTGTTGTGCGATCAGTTGGACAGATCTAGGTGGAATTAGGAAAACATTGCGTTTGGTATTTCGGGCTAAGGACTTTGCGCGTTCCTTTTTGATTCTATTGTGGAGGTGGTTAGGCGTTTTAGAATTTTTTGCGGATGACTCATGATCTGGAGACGGTGGTTTTCCAGAGTATGTATCGGGGACGGTGGTTTCCTGTATACATGCTGAGAGACGGGGGTTCTCTCCAGGAGACGGTGGTTTTCCTGTGTACTTATACTGGGACGGTGGTTTCCTTTATAGTAATGAGCGCATATATTGGGACGGTGGTTCCTCTATAGTGCGGCGAGACGGTGGTTTCCCAAGGGGACGGTGGTTCCCTATAGTGCGGGGAGACGGTGGTTTCCCGAGGGAACGGTGGTTCCCTAGAGTGTGTGGATGAGTCAAATGTAATAAATGTCTAGAAAACGCGTGTTTAGTGTGGGATGGTTGTGAAGTGTTGAGATTTTTGTGTAAATCTCTAGTGATGTGGCCGGTGCGGGCCAGAGTAGAGTCTTGAGTAGACTTGTGTTTTGGGGATTAGGTGTGCTTTTCCCTGTGGTTGGCCGGTGCAGGCCAGAGTGGAGTCTCCAGTAGACTTGTGTTTTGGGGATTAGGTGTGCTTTTCCCTATGGTTGGCCGGTGCGGGCCAGAGTGGAGTCTCGGGTAGACTTGTGTTTTGGGATTCGAGGACGAATCCAGTGTGGTGGGGGAGAATTGTAACATCCCGAAACCAAAATTGTGTATTTTGGTATGGGGTGTCGATCGACAC
Organism: Draba incana; assembly: GCA_963576765.1. Lineage (NCBI taxonomy): Eukaryota > Viridiplantae > Streptophyta > Magnoliopsida > Brassicales > Brassicaceae > Draba > Draba incana. The sequence goes on along the minus strand of OY755214.1, from coordinate 16,802,510 downwards.
CAATCGTGACTAGTTCGGTTTTAAGGGAATTAATCATTCGGTTTGGCGAGTCGGTTTAGGAAAACCCTAGGGCTTCCTTTATAAGCCCGTAGGCAGTTTGTGGCCGCGGGAGGCAGAAAGAAAAGGGGGTTTTCGTGGCTTGGTGTGAGGGAAGAAGAGTTTTGAGAGAGAGAAGTTGAGAGGAAGAGAAGACAGGTTCGTCTGTCTCGGTAGAAGCAAAGAACGGTCGATCTAATCGAGTCTGATCGACGTGATATTTTGTAGGGGTCTGTGCAGCCTCGTGATTCAATCAGCCTCCTTGGGAAGTGTTTTCCCGGCGTTTCATAGAGAATCAGAGGACGAGCTTGGTGCCGTTGGAAAGCTCTCTCTGTCTAGTTTTTGGATTAGGTTTCGGATCCTGATTTGGAGCGAGATTGCGAGCTGTTTTCCCATAGATCTGTGTGGAGTTAGGAGGCGTTCTATACACCGTTACGAAGCTCTCGGTGTCTAGTTTCTAGATCAGGTTCCAGAACTTGATTTGATGAAGGGAGACGCGAGTTATTTCCTTCTGTTTCGGTCGGGTTTCCTTGTTCAAACCGTTGTCAAGGTGAGTGCGTGATCGTGATATGGAATTAGGCTATTAGGGGAATTGATTGATTGTTTTGGTTGATTTGAATCGTTCCTGTGTGAATTCTGTGTGAATTATGTGTTTGTGAATCGTGATGATTTCGCGAGATGGAACGGGACTCGAGCCGTGAGAGGATTTTGGCTCGGTTCAAGTTATGCGAGATCGTGTCGATCGACACCTAGTGGTAGTGTCGATCGACACGGAGTTTCTGATCACAAGGATCTGTTGCTCGAGTGGAGCGTCGATCGACACCAAGTGGTGGTGTCGATCGACACGCCTGTTTAAATGTTTAATGTGTTTAAATGTTTAATGGTTTAAATATTTAATGTGTTTAAATGTTTAATGGTTTAGATGTTATGTGTTATGGTTGAGGTGGTGATAGAATGAAATTGTTATTGGAATTCTGGAATTGTTGGAATTAATATTTGGAATCCTGTGGATTATCGTTAGCTATGATTTACTAGTTGGGAATTGGTTATTGTATTGTTTAAATGTGAATTGGTAATTGGTTAATCCTGTTTAAATGTTGTAATTGGAATATTGTAGATTGTCGATTGATCGCGTAGAATTGATAGTCTAATTCCTATTATATATCTGGTAGACGGGATGACTGCTCCACTGAGTATTTGTGATAATACTCACGCAACTCTGTTTTTCCCTTTTGAGTTGCAGGTATTGAAAAGAGTGTGATCGCAGAATTATGGCAGAGGAAGAGGATGATTAGGAAGTGTTTGTTTAGTAGCCTGTTAGGTTGCTAGTAATTATGGAATTTTGTTAGACTTGATTTTCCTGATTTGGGGTTGTGTTGGATAACTGGTTATTCAATTATTGGAATCGAATTTGGTTATCTGTTGGTTATTTATCCGCTTATCGTTTCACCCTGATTACTTAATGTAAAAAAAAAAATGCGGGTGTTACATCTTCAATGACAACAAAACAAAAACACATCACCAGGAAATCAATATTCTTTACCAACACAATATAACAACAGATAAAGAAAACATAAACAATCGATAAACAAAAAAAATATATAATAATATCAAATGTAACATATGTTATCAATAACAACATAACTTTTGAACAAATCTTTACAAAAATTTACCACCCAACCCACGCGTAGCGTGGGAAAACCCCTAGTTATATTAATCTAAGCCCAAATAGCCAATACAAAGTAAATTTTGAGATCCATACAAACCGAAGTTAAGCCCACAAGTAGATTGTTAATAATAACAAGCCACGCATGAACCCCACGTGTAAACACACGTGTCTAACTAGGAATGAATCAGAGAAGTCGACACCGGAAGATCACTCCCTGCCACCGCCAAGCCATTGAAACCAGCTCAAACACCTCCAAAATAACTTTGATAATCTCCTTGTGTTGCTGATCTGTAATTGCTCACCTCCATGAAATCTCCGCTGATCACCACGATCACACGACTCAACACCCACCGCCATACATTAGGCTTAAAAGTTGGGATTATTGGGATAATAACACTCCCGGCCGGGAAGAGAAACACAAATCCACAACCAATGATTCATGGTATCAACCTCAAAATTGAAGAAGAAAACAAGAATCAACCAGGAGATGAAGCACAACAAAAGGCGATCTAGTCGGCAGCCGGATCCGATCGAAATCGGAAGATTTATCCATCAAGCGGAAGGAAAATTTTGGTTAACCGGAAAACAAAACCGATCAAAGATCGGAGAGGACGACAATATCATACAAACAAAACAAAGACTAACTATTATTTACATCTAAAGCCACGACGCCGGTGAGAAACCGGATGTCTGTCATATTCGATCTACAATTTTTCTTCTTGCTTTATAGAGATAAGGAAGAGAGAAAGAAGAGGGGAAAATTGCAAAAAAGCCCTAAGGAATCTTCAATTCGACAAAAAAATCTCAAGGAATCTTGTGCTACAAACTAAAACCCAACAGTTTTGTTTAATGCATATTAACCCCTAACATTTTTTGTTGACGCAAATAAAACCCCAACATTTTAATTTAATATAAATTATACCTTATAATTAAATAATGTTAAACTATTAACAAATTTAAAGGCTATCTTACAATTTAGAACAATGAAAAAATAACTAGGAATTTATAATACAATACAACAATAATGTATAGTTAGGGATTCTTAAAGATTTGAATAGATGCAATGGTATTTTTAACGTGTAGAATAAAATTGATAATCATAAAAGATTCGATTAAGATAACAAAATCCAAAGACTTAACAGATTAAAGGATGCCTCACAAATAATCAAAGGGCTTCTCGGCAATATGATCATAGAGCGAAGTCGGACCATATAACGTGAGACACGGTTGAAAACGTCCATATTCAAACGTGCATGACTCAATGTTTCCCGTGTGATACTCAATATTCTAACGCAAGATACGGTTGATAACACTCTCGGCTATATCCCGTGCAATTGCGTTTGAGCTCAATGTTTCCAATTCAAACGTGCAGTACTCAAATTTATTTTTTAATACTTCGACCTAGCCCAATAGAAGACGATATATGTACCACTCTTATAGTTTGAGAATCGCTTCCATAGTTGTTTTGCCATTTCCAACAACAATGATCTCTTTGAAACATAATTATTGGAAGTTCTCCATTACCCACACAATGCCTCTTAGTTCAACAACTATTTGGTTAGGAAAAAATGATGTGTTTTGTGTTCATTCTTGTGAGATATTTAAAAAAATTAGTTAAAATATGAATACATTAATTGATAATTGTTTTAATGAACATAAACCTCTAAATTAGATCATTAAACCTCTAAATATTTAATGATTTAAAAAATTTTGTTTTAAGAGTTTAATTGGCTTAATTAAAAATTAGAGTTTAATTTGCGTTGCATAAAAAAGTTGGGGTTTAATTTGCGTTAAATTAAAAAAATTGGGTTTTAATTTGCACTACCAATTTTGTTGGGTTTTTTTGTCGAATAAAAGACTCCTTAGGGTTTACTTTGCATTTTTCCTGAAGAAGAGAGTGAAGCTAATTGTGAGTTTTTATTTATTTAGATTTTACGCTATGGTTTTTGTTTCTGAAATAGAAATAAAATAAAAATTTTAAGATATATGGAACAAAATAATGGAGGCGAAAAAAGGAGATTCCTTTATTTTTACACTACAAGAAAACAGGTGGTTTTGCGATGGAATTTTGCGAGGAAAATAAATCCTCAAAGATTTGCGTCCTAGTTGCGACAGTTTTGCGACTAACAGTCTTAATAACTCGCAAAACCGTCGCAAATTTGCGTAGGAACTTGGCGACGCAAAATCGTCGCAAATTTTGCGACGAGTTTGCGTCGACGTATATTTTGCGACGGTTTTGTGTCGAGTTGTACATATAGACGCAAAACCTTCGCAACATTTGCGTTGAATTTGCGACGATTTAATAATTGTGGGGGCTTTGCGACGAAAGTAGGTTGAACACGTTTTAATTGATTCTTACTTGTTTATGAGTGTAATATTTTAGCCGCAAATCAGTCGCAAAAGTGTTGGAAAATAGTCGCAAATTAGTCGCAAACTGAAATGAATTTCTATAAAAACCACGAATGTATGATCATAAACGAACACAACAAAGGAAACAGAAAAAAAAAATTCTTAATCATCAATTAGTATGTCCTATCATGAAATATACACGATTCAAGGATGGATGTACAATCGTCGTGATCTAGAAACCGGCGAAGTGACAAGAGAATTGAGAGAAGGGGTTGACCAGTTTTTGAACCAGGCGGTAAACAACCAAAGGGCACATGTTGGAATCACCTATACCGATAACGTACAGATTTTTTGTCCTTGCGTGAAATGCAAAAACTTGACACCACATGATACTCAAACTGTTTGGAAACATTTATTTACAAAGGGGTTTTTACCTAACTACTATGTTTGGTTTTCGCATGGGGAGGATTTTGTTGTCAATGTTTCGGGTAGTTCAAGTACGAGTTATCGTGAGAATATAGAAGGTGGTAGTAATTATGAGGATAATAATTATCAGTATGGTCATGATAATTTTAATGAGTCTTTGTATGGAAATACTGATGGGAATAGGTTTAATGACATGGTTAATGATGCATTTCAAGAAACTACAGTTGCGTTTGGTGATAATACTTTTGAAGAACCAAACCCGAGTGCTAAAATTTTTTATGATATGTTAGATGCTGCTAACGAACCTATCTACGAAGGATGTAGAGAAGGGCTATCAAAATTGTCCCTAGCATCTAGGATGATGACAATTAAAAGCGAAGATAACCCTAGTGAAAATTGCATGGATAAATGGGGTGAATTGTTTAAAGAGTATTTACCAGAGGGTATACTCTGCAGAGAGTTACTATGAGATACAAAGATTGGTAGCAAGTCTTGGATTACCGTCTGAGATGATTGATGTATGCATTGATAATTGTATGATTTTTTGGAAAGATGATGGTATGCTGCAGGAATGTCGTTTTTGCTCTCATCCAAGATATAAGAAGACTAGTGGTCGAACGAAAGTCTCGTTCAAGCGTATGTGGTATCTTCCAATAACAGATAGGCTGCAGCGATTATATCAATCAAAGCAGACAGCAGGGGCAATGAGGTGGCCTGCAGAAAATGATTGTGAGGAAGGGGTGGTCGCCCATCCATTAGATGCAAAGGCATGAAAACACTTTCACACGGTACATCCGGACTTTGCTGTAGAACATAGAAATGTGTATTTAGGTCTTTGCACTGATGGGTTTAGTCCTTTTGGTATGTCTGGTCGGCAGTATTCGTTGTGGCCAGTCAGAGTGACACCATATAATCTCCCGCCAGAAATGTGTATGCTTAGAGAATTTTTATTTCTCAGCATTTTGGTTTCCAGGGCCTAAGCATCCAAAAAGATCACTTGATGTATTCCTACAGCCTCTTATACATGAACTAAAGTAGTTGTGGCATTTTGGTGTACGCACGTTTGATTCGTCAAGCCGTCAAAACTTCAACATGAAGGTTGTCCTTATGTGGACGATAAGCGACTTTCCGGCGTATGGCATGCTATCTCGATGGACAACGCATGTAAAGTTATCATGTCCTTATTGTTTAGATAAGACTGAATCATTTCAATTGTCAGCTGGAGGGAAAACTTGCTGGTTTGACTGCCATCGTCGTTTTCTTCCAAGGAGTCATCCTTATAGAAAGAGTAGGACGTTGTTCCGAAAAAGAGTTGTTAAAACTTCCCCTTTGGTTTACCTCTCAGGTGAGGAGTTAGAAGAACAAATGGATGGATATGGTGTAGAAGAAACTGTAAAAGTTGGGGGTAATTGGCAAAGTAATCCAGCAAATATGCCTGTTGGGTATGGGGTGTACCATAATTGGCATAAAAAAACTATATTTTGGGAGTTGCCGTACTGGAAGGATCAAATCTTGAGGCACAACTTGGATGTCACGCATGTGGAGAAAAATTTCTTCGAGAATATTATACACACATTGTTGAATGTTGCAGGTAAAACAAAAGACAATCAGAAATCTCGTCTCGATCTCGCGACTTTATGCATAAGGCCAGAGTTACATCTAACAGGGGATGGTAGGGCACCGATTCCCAGTTTCCGACTATCACCTGCTACAAAGAATGCTTTGATAAACTGGGTTAAGGACTGGGTGAAGTTCCCAGATGGATACGTGTCCACTTTTTCAAGGTGTGTTGAACAAGGGGGCAAATTTTCTGGGATGAAGAGCCACGATTATCATGTGTTCATCCAACGACTACTCCCATTCGCCTTTCAAGAGCTTTCACCGCAAAATGTCCACGACGCAATAGCAGGTGTTACGTTTATTCATGGTTATTGATATATACATTAAATTATATTTTGTAAGTGTATTAGTTAATTATTAACTTACTCCGGACCGGATTGCCATTTCAGGTATTGGAGCATTTTTCATAGACTTATGTGCTAGAACCTTAATGAAGGACGAAATCTCGAAGTTGAATTCAGACATACCACTCACTATTTGCAACTTAGAGAAGATATTTCCACCTTTTTCGATGTGATGGAACATCTGGTTGTACAATTACCTCATAAGTTAGATTTGGGTGGACCAGTCCAATTTCGATGGATGTACCCCTTCGAAAGGTTCTTCAAATATCTGAAGATGAAGGCGAAAAATCTCGTAAGAGTTGAGGGATCAATCATTGCTGGAAGTTTGACAGAGGAGACATCAAACTTCTCTACTTACTACTTTAGCCAAACTGTGAAAACTAAGAAAAACCGTCGTAAACGATACGATGATGGTGGGGTTGGCCGAACATATCACTTAGATGGTCAAATGGGTGTACCGGATGTTTTCTCTGATGTTGGTCGAATGGGTGGAAAAGTGAAGGAAATAACGTGGTGTGATTTGAAGCATATTCAAGCTGCCCATACGTATCTATTGCTAAATTGTAACTACTTTCAGTCATATGAGAGGTATATATATATACAACTAATTAACGGGTGTATGTACATGCAGAATGTTAGAAGGACAAATACGAGAAGCTTTTCCTGATCTAAATGATGCAGAAATTCAATCTTTCCTAGAACGACGTCATTTTGCTGGCAGGATGCGGGAGAAGGTAAGAAACATGCATGATTTATATTAATATATGTATATATACATGTATATTTATATATACTAATTAATTATTTCATTTTGAGAATAGGTGGCGAAGAGATCTCGACACAGTTGGCCTTTACGGGTACATGAGTTTGTTTTGGGGCCTATGGCAAGCATAAAAACGAGTAAAATGTATTGTAATCACGGCTTTATTTTTCACATATTTGAACATGGCCAAAATAAAGTCACTGCAAATTATGGTATTCATGTCCCTAGCGATACAAACTTTTATGGTATTTTGAAAGAAATCATCGAGATTGAGTATGCTTATGTGTTGAACTTGAAAAGTGTATTATTTCGTTGTGATTGGTTTGATCCATCCATTGGTGTCGGGGTTAGAACTAGCAAATTTGGAGTTTTTGACGTAAAAGGAAATAGGAGCTACACCGACAAGTTTGAGCCATTTGTTTTAGCATCCCAAGCAGAGCAAGTAGTCTTCATTCCTTACCCACGCACTCGTGCACAACGGGATCAAGATTGGCTATTTGTGATAAAAGTTAACCCAAGTGGTCAAATTGTCGGTGGGTTAGCAGCTGATGCTGATAATCAACTCCCAGTGTAACCTGCCAGAACCAAAGAAGTTTTAATCCCAACGAAGGTAAACACTGATTTGACAAGAATTGACCCGCTCCAGTGGTCTTGATGTGATATTCGAGGATTCGGATGGAAACGAAGATGAATTTGATGAAGACGACGATGATGAAGACCATGAGGAGGAAGATGAGGAGGAAAATGAAGGGGGAGTAGGAACTTATATTGATGATAATGAAGAAGAAGATTAATAAATGTAATTGCAATGTAATTAATTATTTTAATTAAAATATTGATATTTGCAACGATTTTGCGAGAAAACCGTCGTAAAACAGTCGCAAATTTTGCAGCGGTTTTGCGACGGTTTCCTCGCAAAATCGTCGCAAACCCTTAACCCTCAATACTCAAGACAATACAAGAAAATTTGTATTGCTATATACTCACTCCTTAGTTTAATCTCACAAAAAGAAGATTTTAAAAACAGGTAACCCAAAAATTATATGTTCAGGGTTTATGGTTTAGGTTTTGCGACGAATTTGAGAGGGAGTCGTCGCAAAACCATCGCAACTGTGGATAGTTTGCGATGATTTTGCGATGACTCCCTCGCAAATTCGTCGCCAAAACCTAAACCCTAAACCCTGAACATAGAAGTTTTGGGTTACCTGTTCTTAACATCCTTTATTGGTTATATTAACTAAAGAGTCAGTAGTATAAGCAATAAAAACTTTCTTATTGAAATTATTATAACATCAATCTATCAACCGTGAGAAACATAAATATATACATCATACACTTAGACAATGAATATGATAAATCTATCATTTACACCGAATTGCTGATTTTCTTATTTTATTGTCCGTCTTTGTTCGCTATATGCACAAGGGACCCAAAAACAAGTATATTTAGCATTTTGTATTCCTAAAATTGGTCCAGAAAACTCGAAACCCTAACCAAACCCTAAACCCTTTTTGCGGCGATTTTGCAAGAGAACCATTATTGCGACGTTTTTGCAATGATTAGCACAGTCAAATGAATTAATTACAGTATTTAATTACCTGATTTGCGACGATTTTGCGACGGATGTGGCGGTGAAAACAAAGTTTTGCGACGATTTTGCGACGGAAGTGGCGGTGAAAACAAAGTTTTGCGACAGTTTTGCGACGGAATTTTGCGACGCTTTTGCGACGGATATTCTCCTATATAAGCGCGACACCAGATTCGTGAACAGTTGCACATTCCTCTCTCCCATCTCGCAGAACCGTTTCCTCTCTCTACACATTCCGATTTCAAGGTACAAAATTCCCTCTTTACTTTTAATTTATTTATAAATTTGTTAGGATTAAATTTTTGGAATTGTTAGAATCATAGGATTTATTAGAATGGTTAGGATTATATTGTTGATTAGAATAATTATGATTTTGGGAATTATTATAATTGTTAGGATTAGAATATTAGAATATTAATTTTTACTATTTATTAAATTATAGAACTTAGTAGAATGGTTAGTAAAATGTTATGAGCATAATTAGAATTATGAGAATTATTACAATTGTTAGGATTAGAAGTTTAAAATGTTAATTTTTACTATATTGTGTTTTAATTTGTTATAAAATTTTAACATAAATTTTTATTAATTTTTTATAATTTTAAATAATTGTAGATGACGGGTCGTACACCAAACGAGTACATTGACTTTCTACAGGGGGACCCTTCACGTAGACCTCCACGACCGGGATTTCATGCGCCTAGAGGCGACGGGTCTTCTTCTTCTACGATTCCCAAGACTCAACCAACTCCGGAGGCTCCTCCAGAGGACAATCGTAGAGTTCCGTCGATGGACGATATGACTTTTGCTCAACTTCTCGTTAGTCCTGCACGCCGAGCATTTCCCGAGCTACATCCTGAGCCGTCCTGCAACTAATTGTGGCACTACATTTTCTTTTGAAAATATAATATTTTTATTAATTACATTTATTACCTAACTTGTTTTCAATTACTGATTTTTTTTCCAGGTTCTCGCAAAACTCCGCCTGTAATGACCGAAACCCAATTTTAGCTGTTTTGGGTTGTGTCGATCGACACCGGTGGGTGGTATCGATCAACACGAAGTTTTTAATTTCGGTATGAGTTAGTGAAAACCGCGTTTTTCACGCGATTTATTCTCGAAAACCCTAGTTTCGACCTTTTAAGGGTCTGGGATCGCGACCCGTCGAGGATATGAGAGAAAAGTCAGAAGTTTTTAGAGAAAAAGGAGAATTCGAAGGAGAAATCGTTCGTTCGCGAGTTTGTTCCGAATTCTCTAAGTTTCGTCATTCGTTCGTGTTGTGGAATCGTTCGTGAGTGATTCTCGTCAGTTTCCAGCGGAGGATCAGTGGTTTCGTGGCTGCGTTTAGTCGATTCGTCATCGTTCATTCATCCCCGATTAGCGAGGTGAGTGCGTGATCGCTAGGTTTCTCGTAGATTGCGTTTATGGGGTTTGTGTGAATGATTTGATTGGTAGATGTGATATATGATTGATAGTTGTTGTTCTGTTGATGTTTGTCTGTCGTTTCACTGTGTGAGTGATCGGAAATTTTAAAAGTGTTGATCCTGAGTCGAGACGTGAGAGGAGAGTCTCGGCTCTGGATTCTGTAACATGGCGTCGATCGACACCTAGAAGTTGTGTCGATCGACACCACGAAATGAAAGTGATGCTCGTGTTAGTGAATGTCGAGCGACACCTAGTGGTTGTGTCGATCAACACTCGGTACAGTTTTCTGTACCAAAGTATCGAGTGTCGATCGACACCACCGTGGTGTGTCGATCGACACCTGGCTGTTAATTAAGAAAATTGTTTAAAACCTAAAACTTGATTATCACGTAAATTGTGTTAAATGTGTTTTGCCTGTAAATTGATTACCTATGATAATCTGTGCGGGATGACCGCTCCACTGAGTATTTGTGATAATACTCACGCAACTCCCGGTTTCTTTTGAGTTGCAGGTAAAGAAAAGATGTGATCATGGAATCGAGGCGAGGACGGGGGATGATAGTATTGAGTTTTTATATTATGGATTGTTAGTAACTGGTTAGGTTGCTAGACGCTTTATTGGTTTTTGTTATTCTCATGTTGGTTTGTTAGACTTGCTATTCCTGAATTGGTTTGTTGGAATATTGGTTATTTAATTATTGGATTGAACTTGGTTATTTCCGCTTATCGTTCACCCTGGTTTAATTAATAAAAAAAAAAATACGGGTGTTACATTTTGGTATCAGAGCCTATATGGTTTTAGGACATAGATTGTGTGATCTGAGACTATGTGATTTACTGTGTAGCATAGAGTCTTAGATCATCCCCCAGAGCCTCCAAGTGTGATTCCACGGTATGTTATGTTTTTGTTTCTTTGTGACTTCTAGTAGCTTAACCTGTGTTTTTGGGAAATGCAGTGCAGTATGGTTCTGGGAGCTAGAGGTCGTGGCAGAGCTGGTGCCCGGGGTGGCAGAGTTGGTGGTCATGGAGGTCGAGGTCGTGGTCGCGGACCAGTGATTGAGTCGTCCAGCAGCGTGGATGCGAGTGTGACGCAGACGTCAGGGACTCCTACGCATCTTTCGGGTTCTGTGAGCGAGACCAGTGTTAGTGCCAGTGTGGGTGTGGTGGGTGCCAGGAGGGGCGCCAGGATGGCTGGTAGAGGAGCGGGCCCGAGTGTGGGTACCGTTCCGGCTCAGGATCGTATGGATCGCATGGAGGGGATTCTGACAGGGTTATTAGGGCGTTTTCCAATGGCAGTTCCGGTTCAGGCTCCAGTGGTGTCTCTAGTAGCAGAGGTGCAGCCGAGGGCTGCGGTGGCTGTGGCGCGTCCGACTTATCTGGAGATGATGGTTCAGATGCGTCAGATGAGTACTGCTTTCTTCGCAGGCGGTGTTAGGCATGAGGAGGCAGATGAGTGGCGTATGCGCATGGAGCGCAACTTCCGTTCGGTTCGATGTCCGGAGGATTATCCTGTTGAGATAGCTATCAATTATCTGTCCGGGGATGCTCATTTGTGGTGGAGAGCGATTGAGGCCAGGAGGCCTGGTGCTGTGTGGACCTGGGGAGAGTTCGTGGTTGAGTTCAACGCCAAGTACTTTCCTCAGAAAGCTTTGGATCGTCTCGGGACGAGATACGTGGAGCTGGTTCAGGGTGATCGTACTGTGCGAGAGTATGGTGCCGAGTTCAGCAGGTTGCTTGTCTATGCGGATCGTGGCATGGAGGACGAGCGGACGCAGGTTCAGAGGTTCCTGAGGGGACTTCGTGGGGATTTGAGGATTCGGTGCAGTGTTTCGGAGTACGCCTCGAGGGCGAAGCTGGTTGAGATGGTTGCAGGCATTGAGGAGGATCTGAGAGATCAGTTAGCTGTAGCCATTCCAGCGGCTGTACCTGTGTCGTTTGTTCCTGATGTTCAGCTGAAGAGACAGCAGCAGCAGCAGCAGCAGAGTGGTTCCGGTTTTGGTTCCGGCAAAGGCGGCCAGCCTGTGCAGGGCCAGAAACTAAAATGGGATGGTGTTTCCAGGCCCAATTAGAGGGGCAGAGCATGTTATGGATGCGGGAGTATGGAGCATTGTTTGTCGAGTTACCCCCGTAAGGGCGACCAGTAGTTGTCGCAGCAGCCGCAGTCGCAGCAGCGGGATTTGAGAGTGTGTTTCCACTGCAGGGTGCCAGGGCATATCAAGACGATGTGTCCCAGATTGGAGCCGGCAGCTGTAGCTGCGATTCAGCCAATTGAGGTGCAGCCGAGAGGTCAGTTAGCGGCAGTGCAGCAGCCGATTGAGCAGATCAGGCCGGCACCGAGAGTGTTTTTGCCAACAGAGTTTGGTCAGAATAGTAACGCCAGGCAGATCACAGGTAAAATTCTAGACTCTAACTTCATTAAATTCCTAGTGGTAGAATTTTGGTTGTTGTTGTGCAAGTGTTCTTTTATTTTACTTGTGGTCGGAGCCGTGGTGTTCGCTTTGAAGATCTGGAAATCTTATCTGTATGGAGGCAGAGTGCAGATTTTCACGGATCATAAGAATCTGCAGCACATCTTCACTCAGCCATTGATGAATATGAGAAAGAGGCGCTGGGTTGAGTTGTTGGCGGATTAGGATCTGGAGATCACTTATCATCCGGCCAAGGCTAATCAGGTATTAGATGCCTTGAGTCGGCGGAGGTCCGATTCAGCCCGTGAGCAGGATATCAAGGATTTGGTAGGCGAGATTAGCACATTGCGCCTCTATGCTATTTCGTAGGAGCCTTTGGGCTTAGAGGCAGTCGAGCAGGCGGATCTTCTCAGCAGGATCAGAGTGGCTCAGCAGAGTGATGCGGGTCTGATTGGGTTATCGCGAGCGGCGGGTTCTGAGTTTGTAGTCTCTCTGAATGAGACGATTCTGATTCATTATCGAGTTTATGTTCCTCGAGATGAGGTATTGAGGCAGGAGATTCTGAGTGAGGCTCATTCGAGCAAGTTCTCGATTCATCCGGGTACGACTAAGATGTACCGAGATCTCAAACGGTATTATTACTGGGTCGGGATGAAGAGAGACGTGGCGGCTTATGTTTCTAAGTGCAATACTTGTTCGTTGGTTAAGGCCGAGCATGGAGTTTCGAGTGGTCTTCTGCAGATTTTGCCTATTCCCGAGTGGAAGTGGGATATGATTACGATGGATTTCGTGGTTTGTTTGCCTACTTCGCAGACATATGATGCTATCTGGGTAGTTGTGGATCGGTTGACTAAGTCAGCGCACTTTTTGGCCATTAAGAAGACCGATGGAGCGGCTAAGTTGGCTAAGAGGTTCATAAAGGAGATAGTGAGGTTGCATGGAGTGCCAGCCAGTATTATTTCCGATCGAGATCCCAGGTTTGCATCAGAGTTCTGGAGAGCGTTTCAGGCAAAGATGGGCACTAAGGTGCATATGAGTGGAGCTTATCATCCGCAGACTGATGGGCTGTCAGAGAGGACTATTCAGACTATAGAGGATTTGCTGAGGATGTGTGTGCTGGATTGGGGTGGTTATTAAGCGGATCATTTGAGTTTGGTCGAGTTCGCTTACAATAACAGTTTTCAGGCGAGTATCGGTATGGCTCCTTTTGAGGCTTTGTATGGGAGGTCGTGTAGGACACCGTTATGCTGGACCCAAGTGGGGGAGCACAGTATGCTTGGAGCTACTTATGTTCAGGAAATGACGGAGAAAATCCGGGTCGTGAGATTGAACATAAAGGAAGCTCAGGAACGTCAGAGGAGCTACGCTGATAAGCGGAGGCGAGAGCTTGAGTTCGCGGTTGGAGATCGCGTGTATCTCAAGATGGCTATGTTGCGGGGCCCTAACAGGTCCATCAAGGAGAACAAGCTGAGTCCGCGGTTTATGGGTCCGTTTCCTGTGGTGGAGCGTGTTGGACCAGTTGCGTATAGGCTTGAGTTACCTCCGATCATGAAGGCATTTCATAAGGTTTTCCATGTTTTGCTGTTGCGAAAGTTCCTACATGAGTCGGAGGAGTTAGTGCCTGAGATCCCTGCGGATCTTCAGCCAGATTTGACGGTTCCGGCGGTTCCTGTGAGGATTCTAGAGAGAGGAGTCAAGGAGCTGCGTCGGAAGAAGATTCCATTGTTGAGGATTTTGTGGGATTGTGGCGGTTGCCAGGAGGAGACTTTGGAGCCAGAGGCGAAGATGAAGTTAAAGTTCAGGAAGTGGTTCGACAAGCAGGTCGCGGCGTGAGCTTTATTTCTCTTTGCGGTTCCAGTTTCGTTTTTAGCATGTTGACGCTTTTGTATCGTGTAATTTCGTTTATGTTGTAACGATTCCACGTTTTGAAATTAATAAGATGGAGTTTTCCTTATTTATCTTTGTGTGTTATAAGATGTGTTTTTCTTATATGTGTTAAGTTGTGATATTCCGGGTTTAGGGAGTATCGATTTGGCAACGCGAGGTAGTTTTGGTCGGTAGATATTTATAGACGTTTTTGAATTTATTACTCTAGGGGTTGCGGTCCCGAATAACTCGTTCATTTTATCTGGAGATGATTAGTTCTTCAGCGAGGATGATTAGTTCCTCGGGGGAGATGATTAGTTCTCCTGTATACTCTTTGGGATGATTAGTTTCCATTGCGAGTATCGAGGGATGATTAGTTCTCTAGAGGGGATGATTAGTTCCCCTGTGTACCCGGAGCTCAAAGGATGCGTCCTGAGAGTGGAAGGGACACGAGACACTGATAGCTCAAAGGATGCGTCCTGCGAGTGGGAGAGGTGTCGAATGAGTTAAGAGTAATAGATGTCGGGAAACGGGCGTATAAACATGAGACATAACTAGAGCCTCGGAGATCGAGTTTAGGATCTCGAATTGTTTGACCAGTTTAGGGTCGGGTTTTGGAGTTGAGGCCAGTAATTGGCAGTTTTGTCGGGATTCGAGGACGAATCCAGTGTTGGTGGGGGAGAATTGTAACGACCGAAACCCAATTTTAGCTGTTTTTGGGTTGTGTCGATCGACACCGGTGGGTGCTATCGATTGACACGAAGTTTTTAATTTCGGTCTGAGTTAGTGAAAACCGCGTTTTTCACGCGATTTATTTTGGAAAACCCTAGTTTCGACCTTTTAAGGGTCTGGGATCGCGAGCCGTCAGGGATATCGGAGAAAAGTCAGAAGTTTTTAGAGAAAAAGGAGAATTCGAAGGAGAAATTGTTCGTTCGCGAGTTTGTTCCGAATTCTCGAAGTTTCGTCATTCGTTCGTGTTGTGGAATCGTTCGTGAGTGATTCTCGTCAGTTTCTAGCGGAGGATCAGTGGTTTCGTGGCTGCGTTCAGTCGATTCGTCATCGTTCATTCATCCCCGATTAGCGAGGTGAGTGTGTGATCGCTGGTTTCTCGTAGGTAGCGTTTATGGGGTTTGTGTGAATGATTTGATTGATAGTTGTGATATATGATTGATAGTTGTTGTTCTATTGATGTATGTCTGTCGTTTCACCGTGTGAGTGATCGGAAATTGTAAAATTGTTGATCCCGAGTAGAGACGTGAGAGGAGAGTCTTGGCTCTGGATTTTGTAACATGGCGTCGATCGACACCTAGAGGTTGTGTCGATCGACACCACGAAATGAAAGTGATGCTCGTGTTAGTGAGTGTCGAGCGACACCTAGTGGTTGTGTCGATCGACACTCGGTACAGTTTTCTGTACCAGAGTATCGAGTGTTGATCGACACCACCGTGGTGTGTCGATCGACACCTGGCTGTTAATTAAGAAAATTGTTTAAAACCTAAAACTTGATTAACTTGTAAATTGTGTTAAATGTGTTTTGCCTGTAAATTGATTATCTATGATAATCTGTGCGGGATGACCGCTCCACTGAGTATTTGTGATAATACTCACGCAACTCCCGGTTTCTTTTGAGTTGCAGGTAAAAGAAAGATGTGATCGTGGAATCGAGGCGAGGACGGGGGATGATAGTATTGAGTTTTTATATTATGGATTGTTAGTAACTGGTTAGGTTGCTAGACGCTTTATTGGTTTTTGGTATTCTCGTGTTGGTTTGTTAGACTTGCTATTCCTGAATTGGTTTGTTGGAATATTGGTTATTTAATTATTGGATTGAACTTGGTTATTTCCGCTTATCGTTCACCCTGGTTTAATTAATTAAAAAAAAATGCAGGTGTTACACCGTCGCAAAGTCTATTAGGGAGATTATCGAGCGGGATTTCACCATGCTACATACGAGTTGGAAGTTTGTTCCCAAGGAGACGAAGGCCCGGTGGTACAAAACATTTGCGGTAATTATATAACTTTTTTTTTCTTTCTTAATTTTTAAATTTATATTAACTTTGTTTTTCTTGTTTTTTTAGCAAAAGTATTACTGGAACCCCGCGATCAACGGCTATGTTCGGGAACATTTTGATGCAAAAGCGAAGGGTCGCCTCAACAACCAAATTGGACGGTGGAAAGACAAGTGGGAGGAAAACCCAGATCCGAAAGTGTGTATGCCACGATTGTTTAACCCGGTCTTGTCGAGTTTTGGGAGAAGGAGAGTAGCAAGAAAAAATAGGCCCAGTGTTCTTCCGCTCGATTGACGCCGGTTAACGGTGACCAGCCGGCAAAGCATTGTGCGGGACAAAGATCTTTTGAGGAGAACGCGCGACAGATTGTAATTTTTTAATGTTTTTTGTTTTAAATATTACATAAATAACATTTTAAATTATATTTTTATTTTTAGTCATTAAAAATAGAGCTCCCGCTACGATGCCAGAGGTTTGGGACAAGACGCACCACAAGGCGGATGGATCATGGATTGATCAACGTGTCGGGAAGCTCCACGACGATGTGCTTAGCCGGGTCGAGGAACTCTCATCCCAGCCTACTCCCGATGGTCAGCCTACTCAGGTGACACCATTTGAGGTCAACCGTCTCGTCGCTGAGGTAAGAAAATATTTTAATTTTTAAATTTATTTTTTATTACTAATTTTAATTACATTATAGTCTTAACCCTTTATTTTTACTAAAATTATTATATTACTAAAAATGTTTTCAAATTTAACCTCCTCCTTTTTTTTCCTAGATGGCTCCAAAAAACCGTAAGAGGAAGATGACATTTGCTGGATCTATCCGGATGAATGAACATGGAGTTCCGTTTTGTCCCGTTTCCAGCTATGCTACTGATCCAACGATGCAAAAGGAGGTCCTTCAACGGAAAAACAAGTCAAGAAAGATGCAAAGAAGATCAAGATGTTGCAAGCTAGCGATACGGCCTACGATAATATGTTCGACCTGTTAGCGCCGACAAACCCCTACTTAAACGAGTTGTTGAGGGAGAAGAGAGAAGCGGCAGCAGAGCAAATGAGAGCGATAGAAGAGGAAGACGAAGACGAGGAACCGATCGAATAACAAATTAATTTCGATTAGATTTTATTTCGGTTTTATTTTTTATGTTTTTAAACTTTAAAAACTTTTATGTAATTTTAATTATTCTCGAATGGTTTTAGTTTTTATATTTAAATATATTAAAATTAATAATTATTTTAATTTGTATTTTTTTTATAATCAGATCGACATTCCCTCGCAATTTTGCCGCAAATCAATTACTCGCAAAATCGTCGCAACATTTCGCCGCAAAGTCATAGCAAATATACTGTCGCAAAACCGTCGCAAAATAATTTCGTCGCAAATAATTGCTCCGCAATATCGATGCAAACGCGTCGCAAAAACGCGTCGAATTCAAATCGCCGCTAAATCATCGCAAAATGTTTGCCGCAAGTACGTCGCTAAATTTGCGACATTTTTCGACGATTTTCGACGATTTTGCGAATTTGCGACGTTTTTGTGACGATTTTGAGTTTGCGACGAACCAGTCGCGACAAACTCAAAATCGTCACAAAATCGTCGCAAATTTCTGTTTGCGACGATTTTGCGACCAATACCGCCATCGCAAACGGGGGTCCTTTCTTGTTGTGTTAGTTGAAATACAAATCTACAAATTTAACGAGTAACTGGATGATTACGTAATTTTTAGTTTTTCGTAAGTGTTTATTAATTTATTAAACTTATATATAAGTAGAAAAAAATATTGTAATGTTCTTCTAATAGTAGAAATTTTAGATTTGTAACTTTTTGTATTTTTGTTGAAATAAAATACAAACGATGAATAACAATATGTAAATAAAGAATTAGATATAGCGAGAAATTAAGGACCTACATGAAAACAAAACTTTAAGGAAAAAACACAAAACAAAACAATTTTTTTTTATTTTTCTTCTTAGGTGATTCATCTACGCCATATACATACATGAAACTTTTTAAAATTCTATTGGGCCTTGGAGCTTATTGTGCGCCGAGAGCAGGATTTGCCTTCGGCTAAATCCAAGTGTAACTGTAGACCACCCCCCCCCCCCCCCCAAGTCGATGGATCAAGCACGCTGAGTTCATCGAGATCATTGTGTGAGCGGGTCGGAGAGCGGAAAGGTCGGACCTGTTATCCAGGTCGGGAGGCAATTTCGACTTACTTGGCCCTCCTGGAGCTCGGTCGGGGCCTGTAGGCAAATGGGCTGGGAGACTAAGTTTGATGAACTTCCTAGTAGTATTAGCTCGCTCGGACCGGGTTGCCCATGCTGAGTCTTATGTAGAAGGCCTTCCTTTGCGGTTTCCGAGGTGGACCTCCCCAGACTTCGGAACCAATTTATAGGATTGTCCTCGCGCTCTCGAGCATGCTAACCCATCGTATGGATACGGCACCCTGCCGACGTGTGTATTACTCCTTTCCCGCACTTATCCGACGATTAGGATTTTCACTTAATGGCGTCGATTCACCTGATTGACACATGCCTCCTCATTTTTCGGGTTAATCATGACGCCCCTTTTCATGTCCTTCCTATATATATCACATCTTCTTTCCTCTCAGATCTCATTCTCGCTTTGTCATTCTCCCTTTCTCTCTCATTTCCTCCTTTGGTCTCCTCAAATTTGTTGAATTTCGCCGCCGTCAACTTCGATTTCTTCTTAATCTAGGTGACATGTCTTCCGATCACCCATCTTCATCAGAATCAAATGCAAGCGCGGTGGCTCGCGGTCTTCAGAGGTGACTGGATTACCAAGATATAGAAGTTTCTTCCGACCATTCTTCTAAATCGAGCATATGTCCTTCCGATGAGGAGACCCAATTGTTGAGAAAGAGTCGAGGCAAGGGAAATGTTACGAATCAAGGGGGTCCTACAATGCTCCGTGTGAAACAGGAGGAGGCCGATTGGGAAGAATGCAGCGTCAAGGAGAAGGCGAGGAAGGCAAAGCATAAGTCCCTGGTGGAGGCTCTGGGTCGAGTCCCTGTTTTTCGGACCTGGTCCGGGTATTTGTCCAGATATCGTTCTGGGCAAACATGATTATATCTCTTCCACTTCCACTCGGGAAAGTGTGTTGCGGTGCGCCATGTCGGTCGGATGGCCGGATGTCAGCTTTCGCATCCCGGAAGCTCACGAGAGGCCCTGGGGCCCTCCCGAGGGTTACATATGTCTCTACAAAAGTTTCTTCGATCAAGGGGGCCTCTGCTTCCCTATTTCGGCTCCTATCTTGGAATACTGTAGTCGCAGGAAGCTCTTGGTGTCTCAACTGACTCACTCGGCCTTCCGAAACTTCATGTCGATCCATGCACTGAGTTACGCGGCTGCTCGGGGCGTTTCTTGCGACCATTTTGAGGAGGCATGCTTAGTGGCACGGATGAATGTCTTTGACTCCGGCCGTATCCACGTGAAAATCAGGGCTAGACTCTCTCTCGTGCAAAACTTTATTGATAGGCTTGACGGCGTTTGGCAACAAAAGTACTTCTTCGTCGAAATGAACAAATTATCAGGTCTATTAATACCTACCTAGCGCGCCAAATGTTGAACTCGGAGAGCGGGTTCTACACTGAATTTATGAAGAGGTTCGAGATTCTTTGGTGACAAGATGGTAGATGAGAGCACGTTAAATAAGTGTTCGGGAGAGCAGACAACTACGGGTAGCAAGCTAAACAAAAGGTGATTAGTCCGAGCAGGATAAACTGAAATAGGATTGTATTATTGCCCAAATGTGGTAGAAAAAACATGGGTGTCCCAAAATATCATACAACTATTTATATAGCCTTCTTAATCTAGGGTAAATGTGCATATGGTTTAAAACTAACCATATACCTCACAAAAGTAACCCTAGATTAATTGTAAAGTAACTATGATAGGTTATATCTTATCCTTGGGAAGTGGGCCTTGGAGCTTGTTGGGCCGAGAGCAGGATTTGCCTTGGGCTAAATCCAGGTGTAACATGCACCAATCTCTCCAACCTTACTTCTTAGATGCACTTTGGTAAATTTACACTTATGATCCAGAGTTTCGACCCTTTCTCTTGGCCTAATTCAAACTCCTACCACCACGAGATGACTGAATATTGGTTGGTTTCCTGATAATGATGCACAAAATCCAAGTTAACGTGGTTGAGTCTATGGTATTGAACTGTTTTTACTTCATACATCTGGTTGATTAACGCTCTAGGATTTATAAGGTTTTTCACTCTCTTTCTTAAAAATTCATGGACAATTGATTTCTTAGCTTCAACGTGATTGCCCTTTTCCTGATTTCATATCTTTGCTTTGTATCTATGTGCGATACTTCTATATGTCAAAACGTGTGATTGTAATGCGACTTCAAGTTTGAAGAAGTCTATGTTAATTACTTTGAATTATATCAATGTGTGTTATCTATAAACTGTCAAAACTTTAGAATTTGTGATTGCTATGAGACTTGATGTTTTGGAGATGTTAATGTTACTTCTTTGATTTGATGTTTTTGTAGTTTGCATCATGCAAATGTGGCGGTTTGGACGCTTTCTGCTTCGTCTGTGGTAGCAGTAGTCACTGGACAGTGACTTGTTATGCCTAACACAAACTGTGTTTTCGAGTTGAAAACACCTGGTGGCTCGGTAATGTTTTTTTCTTTTTTTTGGCTTATACACATACTTGCATTAGGCTACGTTCCTGATGTATCTTCTGTTCTTTTGAGGTTTTGGTCTAGATTGTTAAGAATCTTGTGGGTTTGTTCTAATTGAGAGTTTAGTTTAGTTGTGTTGAGATAAGGATATAAATAGCTGACTTAGGTAGCTCTTTATTGTCCAATTTCTCTACAGACAAATACAGTAACATCGCCACTGAACTTATCAATGATGCATCTATTAATACCAGTGACTCAGATGGTGGAAATAACATTGTATCACAAGAGATTGTTTCTTCTCACTGACAAAAGTGCTTAGGGAGTTTGAGGTTGTGGTCTGCAATGACAATAAAATCTATACATGCAATTTCATAAATGAAGCCTTTAGAGTGTGTGCATTTCTAATATTAGGTACAGTAGAAACTCTATAAATTAATACTCGGTAAATTAATAAACTCTCTAAATTAATAAATTTGGCCGATCCCGCCTCGGACCGGTGTAAAATATAACACAATTCGATAAGATAATAATTTTTTTAGAAATCCTATGTAAATATATGGTCCTAATAATATCATAAATTAATATATGCTATATAAACATGACTAACATATATTTGTATATCATTTTCGTGTTGTTTGTTTTTTTTATAGAACTTAAATTTGTTTATAACTCTATCATTATTTGATATAGTATAAACAAACAAAGAGAATAAACTAATTTCATAAAAATATAGAATAATATAAATTAAAAAAATTTAAATAAAAATTATTTTTAAAAGATTATGGAAAGTTTTCATTTTCGGTAAATTAATAACTCTATAAATTAATAAAATATTGTGGTCCCAACATTATTAATTTATAGAGTTTTCACTGTAGATAACATAAGAACCTGAAACAGAACAAAGATAAGGATAGAGACAAAAAGAAGAACAGTTTGCTATTGTTCGTCTTTCCTTAGAATTGCCTAATGGTAAGGTCTTTGCCCATTTCTATGAGTTGGGCTACGTTCTTTGAGATTGATTGTGTCCATAGTTGGTTTCAGTTCATGAAATTTAGTAGATACACGATATCTATTTTACTACATTTGATTCTCAAATTTTACAGAGTTTACATATATGGACCTTATTACTTAATTTTTAGAAAAGGAAACACGACAGGATGAAATCTTGATGCCGTTCAGAGTCACTAAAAAGGAGGTAATGTACTGATGCCAATGTTTCTTGTTAGCTGGCTTTGACGTTTCGTTAGGTTCACCCAATTTTGTTAGAGGACAGGTAATAAGTACCTTACCAAAATTTTATTTTCAGTCCTCCCTATAATGATTTTCCGGCAGCATAAGAGCTCAACGCTTGATGAGATGGGCGTAATAAAGGTTGCTCGCTGAAGCGTTGGACACTCTTTTATATATTTCACTTCTTTATAGGTTTAAAAACTCACTAAAAACAACTTTGTTAGGTAAGTTTTCTTGTGTTATCTTCTTAAAACTGATTCTACATATTTACATTTTCTCTCCACCTGATTAGGTTTTCAAGTTAAATAATCATTTTAAAATTAGATTTGTTCGATCAATAGAGTCATCTTTGAATCTCAGTCCCATGTTTCTCATACGAGGCTTTGGTTGTTTTAAACATATAGATAATCATGTTCTTAGGCTTATAAGAAAATAACCTGGAGAATATATAATTGTTGATAAGAAGTGGATTTAGTATGCTTGTTACCATCCTTGCAACCAAATTCAACCATGAGAATTTGCCAATTCTTTCTTTAAGTCTTGATTAAAATGCATATCTCCAGTAACTTTTTGTCATCAGTACAGTTATAAAAATTCAACAAACTTGATGACCGAAAATAAATAAATCAAATTTCTTAGGAGAAATTTGACTTTTATGTCACGTTTAAAAAATATAAAATTTCGACCTTTAATTAAGAATCCTATATTTTTTTGCAAAAGAAGCTCGAAAACTAACAATAACAGTTGAAAAATCCAAATCAAAAATTGTAAATTAACGTTTTCTCGACTTAGGCAAGTTCAACAATCAAGAAATTTTGATAACAACTTAAGTTTTAAATTGGTTAAAAATTGAAGTTGAGAACGCAGCTAAATATGTTCTATAAATGAATAATTATTAAATATTTTGCAAATGAATAATTATTAAATATTCAGATTATTCATCTAGTTTATATAAATTCTCGTTATATCTACATTTAAAAGAAAATTTTCAACTTTAGAAAACTTGCACAACAATTGTAACACACGATGTTTGAAATATTTGGAGTTAATATAGGGTATTCATTTATACATTTTTTTTGTTAATTATCTCTCATATATCGAAGGAATAATAATGTTTGAGAGTAACAATTTTGCCAAATTTAAAATGATATTGAAGACCAATATATAATTTTATAGTTGTTAGTGTTTTTTTATTCAAAACAGAAAATATTTGAAATTAATAGATTTTCTCGGTATATTTATGCGGAGCAAGATTTAATCAGGATATTCTCGGTGGGTGCTACTAAAATAAATTTACTTCTAATTCAAAATATATTTTTTAAGTAAAGCATAATTGTCGTGATTTTTTAATAATTACAAATGTTCATATTTATTATTGAAGATCATCTTTAAAAAATTATATTAATTCAAATTTTAAAGAGAAATTTTGAGTAATGCCACTTTTCCCGTGCCACTTTTCAAATATGCCACTGTTTGAAAATCATTAACATCATGCCACTATTTTTTAAAAAATACTCAGATTACCCTTGTTACAAACTAGATCTGATTTTTTCTCTCTCTCATCCAGATTTCGTTTCCCTCTCTTACTCTACAAGATTTCATATTTCCCATGGATATGAGATTAGACCGAGCAGATTTAAGATTTGAGATTGGATCTAAGGAAGAACATGAATCTGAGATTGGATCGAGCATATATTTAAGAAAGAAGAAGAAGATTAGATCTCAAAGTAATTCAAACACACAAACGACCGTAAAATTTTGAGTTTGGGTTAACTATTATTCGTTTAGGGTATATATTTGGGAAGAGGGAAGGGGTAGGGTTTTCATTTACATTATAAAACTATTTTAAAAAATGATAATGTTTTTAAAAAGTCTAGTAAAAGTGTTAAAAACGTTATAAAGCTGTTTAACAATCTTATAAAACTGTTTAATAATATTAGAATTTTTTTTGAAAAGTTTTATAAGGTTTTAAACAGTTTTGTTAAGTTTTTTAAACAGTTTTATAAGCCTTTTAAACATTTTTATAAACCTTTTAAAAGTCTTTATAAACTTTTTGAAAATATTATGACCTTTTAAAACAGTTTGATAAAACCATTTAAAAACCTTATAAATTATTTTCAACTGTTCTGTTTTTGATGACATATACAAATCTCTTAAAACCTTATAAATTATTTAACTGTTTAATTTTTAATGACATTTACAAAAATCTTATAAAACTGTTTAAAACTTTATAAAAATGGAAAACCCTAAAAATAACAAAAATCTAGATCTAACCCGAAAATAACCAAAACCCAGATTTAAGCAAAAATAACAAAAACCCAGATCTGAACAAAATCGAGCAAAAAGTCAGAGATGTAAACCAAAATCGAATTTTTTTTTTGATTTGTAACGAAAATGGAATAAAAAGTTCAAATCTGTAACCAAAATGAAAAAGTTCAAATTTGTAACCAAATTGAATCTAAGAAAAGAATATTCATAGATTCACTCCTCCTCCTCCTCCAAACCAAGAAATCAAAATCGATTTTGAAGGAAAAAAATTTAGAGAGATTTAGATTGATGAGAGAAAATAAAAAATCTTAGATCTATCCTCAATCCGTTTGTGTTTAATAGAATCAAAGAGAGAATCGAAATACCTCCAAACCAGGAAATCAAAATCGATTTTGAAGGAAAAAAATTTAGAGTGATTTACATTGATGAGAGAAAATCAAAAATCCTAGATCTATCCTCAATCCGTTTGTGTTTAACATATAGAATCAAAGAGAGAATCGAAAAACCTTAGATCTATAACCCAATTCGGATTTTCAATTTAAGAGAAAAGATTTTTGTGAGAGAGAGAATTTTGAATCTGAGAGACGAGAGGAGATTAGTGAGAAAGGAGAAGAGAAAGCCTGATTTTTCGATGAACCAATGAAGAAGTCGATCACTGACAATCGAAGACCATTAGACCTTTTTTGAGAATGGGATTGTGAGCAAATTGGTTTCTTGACATATGAATTTGTCTTTTGGTAACTTAAATATGTAATGACTAACAAAATTAGTTTTTTTTTCTTTTCATTTATTTATTATATCTTTGATTTAGTAAAATTTCAAATTTAACAATTGTATACTTCAACAAAAATTACACATACATGAACCACCAAAACACTTCTTAATTCTACAAGAAGGGAAGCATTTTTTGAGGCAATCTGCATCAGTTTTGCAACTCCCAAATTAGTTTGTCTCTGTTGGCTGCTGCTTCGGTGCACATTCTCCGTTACACGGTGTCTTTAAAACTGGCCACTCTATTTCTCTAGCACCCGAGATCGAGACACCTACAAATAATAATGTAAAACAAATGGTAAGTAATAAAATCATATGATACGTTAACCTAATCTTTTAAAGTCTTTGTGACCGGGAGAGAAAAAAATGTAATGCATTATTTTTTTTTTTCTTATTGACCCGATTGTCCATTTTAAAACCAATATAAGAAAATCAATCCAAAGTTAGAGACCGTGATGGTGAAGATCATAAAAAAACATATATTTTATATTTGTTATTGGAAAACATCAGATCAGTGAGGGTTAAAGAAACTTACACGAGACAATAATGAGGGCAATGATGAAGAGGTTAGTTGTCTTTGGGGCCATTTCTTTTTGTTAGGTATAGACATATAACATAGTTTTCGTTATATATAGAGTTTCTTCGACGTTTGAGATATTTTAAAGATTTAATACCATAATTTACAGATAGATAAGACCAGTAATTATAGAAGAAAAGTTATAGTTTTGATGATGATGTCAAATTTAATTAAATGACAATTTGGTTACATCTATTGAACTCTGAAGTAATTTAATAAATATATTTCCTAGTTTTGTTGATTCAAATTATACTCTTATGCAAAAAAATTTTAATTTTTGACTTGACCGAATTAATTGAATGCGAACATAAATATATTTCCGTTGACTAGTTTTACCTTTGTTTCCATGTATTTTCCCTTCTATGTAACAAAAACATGGTTCACATACTATTTCTAAATTTATTATGATAGATTCAAACTATCAACTCCTCTAAAACTCTACCTCTCTTTCTTGAATCTAAAAAGAATTACACTCGTTCATCGAATTGATGTGTCGGAATCAGAAACTGGGAAGATTAGGAGAATGGTGAAGAAGAAACTGGGAAGATAGGGATCTTCATGATTTTTCTGTGTTTTTAATCTTCTCTGGGTTTTGCTTTATGTGAGTATTAATCTCTATGTGGTTCATGAGTTTTATTGCGAAGGAATTGTTGAAATCCGACGAGTATTTTTCCAATTTCTTCAGTTTGAAAACTCTGAGACGGAATCGCATTATAAATTGATAACCGTCATAGTTTATAATCATCATTATAAATTAGCGTTTTTAAAAAAAAAATCTCTTGTATTATCACAGTTTTTGGTTTATTTAAGGGTTATAATCATTTGATTTTCAATGTCTCAAATCAAACTAATAGTTTCTATATTTTGTTGTTTGCTTATATTTGCTTATATTTTTATTGTGTTTTGCTCAATTTTTCTATATTTTGTTGTTGTCTCTCTCATCGATGCTCATGTTACACAGAGACTGCAATTTTTTTCAAACAAGCATACGTTTATTCGAAATCAAAATATAACTATAGATATTACACATTACTATTAGAAATTCAGAGATAAAATCAAAGATATACCACACGTTTAATTACATCATTAAAAGCATAAAAATTAAATTGAGGAAACATATTGCACTGGAGAAGGAGGATGCGGAATTCGAATATGAGAACTCGTACACACATTCTTCGTAACCTGTTAAGGACCCCAAAAAAAAACGTAAAGTAATTATTTACAAATGGAGAAGTTTAAAAGGAATTACTTATTGGGATCAGTTTCAACGATGAGTGTTGAACCATTGAATAGGCAATTCCATTCGTGCTTTCCCACTTTTTGATAGTAAGCATTCATTAGGTAAGAAGCTCTGTTTAATTGGAAATTGGGTAAGAGCATTTTTGGTTAGGAATACTAATTACTGCGCAGTCTATGAGTAATCAATGTTTTGTTGGAGTTGGATTGGTTGAGTTGATGGTTTCGTGACACACCAAGTTTTTGGTTAGGAAAATGGTGAAGAAGAAGATTATGATTTTCATGGTTGTTCTGGATTTTAAAGATTTTTGTTTTCTGTTAGTGATCTCTCTGTAATTGATAGGGTTTTATAGAGAAGATATTGTTGAGGATTTTTCCAATTTCACTCTGAGACGGGACTACATTTCACATGATCGTATAGAGAAAAGAATGAACAACGAAGAAGAAGACGATGATCCTTTGTTCTCGTTACTTTCTTCTGAAGATTTTTGTTCGTTCTTTTTGAATTTAGTTTTTAATTTTGACATTCAAATCATACTCTTATGAATATTTGTGTTAGGTTTGACTTGACCAAATTAATTGAATGCGAACGTAAATATATTTGATTTGACTAGTTTTACATGTTAACCTAAATTTGTCTCCATGCTTTTTCCCTTCTATGTAACAAAAACATGGTTCTCGTATCAGTTCTGTGTATGTATCTTTAAATTCCAGTTCAATCTATCATCTAATTCCAATATTTTTGATTTTAATGAATAATGTACATCTTATTCATTGATAACCTTATATATTCAGTAATCTCTCTAAAAACGTTGTATATATTGATAACCGTCAGAGTTTATAACCATAATTATAAATTAGTTTTTTGAAATCTCTTATATTATCATAGTCTTTAGTTTATTTAAGGGTTAAAATCATTTGATTTTTGATGTCTCAAATTAAACTAATAGTTTTTATATTTTGTTGTTTGCTTATTTTTGCTAATATTTTTATTATGTTTTGCTCAAATTTTCTATATTTTCAACTTGTTGTTTAAATTTATAATAAATGTAACATTTTGACAGAATCGTAGTCATCTAATAATTATCATCTGTCTATGAAACTTTATTTCATATTTTAGAAAATGTATGATTTCATAATTGATATGAATATTTCTTATTAAATAACTCATAATTTGTTGATGTTTCCAATCAAGAGGTTCCTCGGGACAAATCTAAAATATGTGTAACTGATAACTTCATTAGAATGAGGAAACGGATTGAACTAGAGAAAGAGGAGACGGGATTCGAATCTTCTGAGAACTCGTACACACAAGATTTGTAACCTGAAAAGAACCCCAAAAAACCAAAAAAAAAAAAAAAAATCATAAGGTAATTATTATAATCGAAAAAGTTTACAAGGAACTCCTTACTAGGATCTGTTTGAATGATGAGTCATGAACTGTTGAACACGCAATTACAAGGAATTCCTTACTAGGATCTGTTTGAACGATAAGTCATGAACTGTTGAACTTTGCATTTAATAATTAGAGGAGTGAAACTAAACAAAAATTCTAAATCTTAGATATAAAACAAACGGATCAAATGAATCAAACGGAAAAAATTGTCTTTACAAGATAAACCACATTAAAAAAAACACCGATGAAAATCAAACCAGAGAAGACGATATCAAAGAAATGTTAAACCAGAGAAGTTAAGAATACTCTTAGGGCTTGATTGGTAAGGACTTTGACTATACGCTTTGATTTTAGAATTTGAGATGCAGAGAAAATGGTTGTAAGAATTGTGGCTGTTACTTTTAAATATTAGTAAAGTCTGATTGGTAATATAAACTGTATAAACTGTTACTCTGACTTTAAATATCATAATATTATATTAAAATGTAAATTATGACAATATAGTTAATATTATTTTGTTACAAATTTAAATTAAAAAGGAACAAACAAAATATAATCTAAAAATGATATGAAAAAATATAAAACTGAGAAGTAAATTTAAAAATAAATATCAAACATAAATAAACTTCATCTATGTTTATTATTTTAGGTATAGGTTTAATAACTATAAATTGCATTAACAAGTGGAAAAAACTTATTTAAATTTGACCCAATTTTTTGATTTTTTGAATTATTTTAATACATTTTTATTGACTAGGATTACTTTGAATGTTTACTCTTCTCCAAACTAAAAATTTATTCCTATAAAATATAACCAATACAATTTTGGAGAACTAATTGACATAATGAACAAGAAACTGAATTAATTAAAATACCATCAAAATGGATCTCAAAATAAAGAGCAAATATGAACTTCAATCATCTCGGAGAAGGAAGAAAAGAAACAAAAGTTTTATATTATTTATTATAAAGTCATGTTTATCATATTTTAAAAAACAAAAGGAACGGAAGTAGGAAATATGGAAAAATGGTTATAAAGACTTTTAAATTAAGAAAAGTCATAAAAGGCTAATTGGCTAAATTAATATGGAAGTAGTGTAATATTCTATAATCACGACAGTTTTCACACCAATCACCCTTTTAATCATAAGAAAAAAATCAGTGAGACATTTATATAGCCTCTACACATAGGAGAGAAATTATATATATATATATATATATATATATACTAACTAAAAAGAACTATTTGAAACACATGAGAATGTCCACCTAAGCAAAACAAACTCTTCTCCCACAATGCCACGTCAGCATTAAATACATAAACTAACGCAATAATCTTCGGCCCATTTAGCCATATTATTAAATAAAAAAATAAACAATTCCACAAAATGGCAAAAATATCAAAGCTTTTGATCTCTTGGGTTTATTTTCATTCGTTCATCTCCATAACGCTTACCATGGCCTCTTCAAGCAAGACCTTTAAGACTGGATCCAGTTTCTATGTCTACCCACGTTCATGAAATGGTAACGTAACTTATTGATTCTATAAGTAAGAGTTCCGAAATCAATATCTTTGAAATTTACAACCAATCGCTCCACCACCATGAAACTCTTCCTACCAGGTATGTGTAAAATTCCCAATCCGAAGGCTGTTGTAAATTAGATTGGACCATCCTCTTCGTCCTTCCGTCTCTCATTGCTTCCTTTAACCCATCTGATGAACTCCCACCAAGCGCTTATTGAGTCTGACACCAAATCTACTCGGGAAATCATTGATCATGATTTGGTAATTTATCCCCATTTACGACCATTCCATTCCTCTTTGTATAGAATCTCATCACAACATGCCATTCACATAAGTCATAACACATCTATGATTTCGTTCGACAAAAAGACTCAAATGCTCTCGCCCAAATATGTGGATCCAGAAGATTTTTCCGATTGAAGAGTATATTCTCCCTTTGTCATGTACGACTCTTGATTTCCTTTTTCTATTGTTGGTTTTGAATTTCGGTTTCTTTCTTCTGGGATTTTGTTTTGTCAATCTTTCAGGAAGTGACGAGGAGAATTTTAGGCACTGATTCGACGAATCATTTGCTCGTGGATGAATCGATCAACGATGACGTGGAGAAATTACTACTCTAATTAATTAAGGTCTGATTTTGATTTCTTTCTAAAAGCTCTACCTTTGTTCAAGTTGCGTAGTTCAAGGTGTTTTGTGAGTTTACCACTCAAGATTGTTTTAGGAAGCTGATTGTTCTGTGTTGACGGCTCCTGGGTTTAGATTGTACATTTTAGATATTGAACTTCTTCTTCCTCAAACAATGCCTGCCACCTTCTTGCTCTCTTCTCTTTATTCAACAAGGCAGTGAAAATTGAAAAGAAAAGAAAGCAGACCTTGAATATAATAATATATTGGTTGATTTTCAAAGTTGTATGATATTATCATGTTCTTTATAATTGTGTTTATTATGAGTAATTAATTCGTAAGGAAATTGTTTTAGGAAGTTTTTACAATCCCAAACCATCCTACCACTGTAGCAATATCACTGCAAATTAATATTATCTTCAACCTTTTCTTCCATAACCTATTTCTAACATTAAAAGATTTATTCAGAAGGTTTAAGGGTGCTTTGGAGACGCATGGCACTTCGTCTCTTCTACATGAGACAAGGTATGTTGGATCTTCTTCTCCTCCAGTTTCTACTTACGTTTCGAAGTTAGTAGTTGTTATTTAGCAAGTCTATTTGGTTAAGAAAAGACTTCTAAGTATACATAAAGAACCTAATGGATCACTACATCTTTTCGATTTTTTCATAAGTTCAACGCTTATGGTCAATTGTATTTTTTAGTTTATTTTCCATTTTTTCATAAGTTCAAAGCTTAAGGTCAGTTGTACTTTTTAGTTTATGTTTAAGACATACCAACCAATAAATAGTTTTTGTTCTTTAAACTGTTGAAAATCAAAAAACTGATAATATCGTTCTTTAAGTCAACTGATGAAACCTCCTAATGGTGAATGGGTAGATTCTCTGTATACTATCACAAAGTGTCATGAGAGAGAAACAAATGCGGAAAAATTAGTTCTTTGGATTTTGTGGAGAATATGGAAATGTCTATACACTATAAGCTCATGAGGTGGTGCATAAAGCCAAGGAAGATGCAGATAATTGGGAAAGCAAAGAAAATGGCAAGATTAAAGTGGTGACAAAGCCTCATGTTGGTTCTGCAAATATAAAGTGGAAGCCACCATCTTGTGGGTTGTATATTATGTAATTTTGATGGAGCTTAGGGCCAAGAACAGAAACAGAAGTGGCATTGGCTGGATCCTAAGGAACCATGAAGGTGGGGCTGTGTGGTTGGGAGAAAATTTGTCCCATTATCCTGAGTTGTGGTTGGGACGAAAGCTGAAGCCTCGAAGGCCATAATTACCCTAACTCTATTTGGGTATCTACTATGGAGGAGGTAATTAATGGGACAATTTACATCAAGAGGAAGGAATGAATTTGCTGATAGAATAGCCAATGAGTTTATTTCTTTTATGAACTACGTTTCAAGGTTGTATTCTATTAAGCCAGAGTTGATTGTCAATTATGTGGAGGTTGAAAAATCATCTTTGTATTAAACTTTGGTTAATGAAAAGTAATATTGCCAAGAAAAGCCATTATGGTTTCACGAGAAAATGTATTATCCTACCAGCTTCTTCGTCTTCTTTCACAACCACTATTACATGAGTTTTTAAGTACAAACGTTTGTTAATGCATATTGCATTTGTTCGATGATTACAAAAAAAAACTGAAACGGAAGACGTATATTGGGGATTACTATTATTTTATCAAGTTATGTGTGTCTAATGTTTTTATCCTCCCGAGTCTCTGTAACAAGCGTATTAATAAAGGTTCGAAATCATGTTGAGATTATTTCAGAAAATCTTAAAGTCTTCCAGTCAAACTTAAGTTAATAAAGAACCACTAATATAATACTTTTAGCTTCTCCTCATACAGCTGCTTTAGTAGTTATTTTAGAAACAATAGTAATTTTGATATAGTAGCACTTCTTTTAAGAACCATAGGAGCTATAGTAGAAGTTCATTTAGGAACCATATTGAATTTTGATTTAGACTTAGGTTACGGATTTGTGTCAAAGAAAATCATCTTGGTAAAGTATTTTAGGAAGTTTTTGCAAAGAAGGAAAAATAGGTTATTATATTAACCAAATGCAACCTACATAACAATCTAAAACTATATATGAAATTGTTTAGGATAAAAATTTCATACCAGAAAACAAAATACTTTGAAATACCAGAAGGCACTTTGATAACTTTTTCCAAATGTTTGTAAATGTTTTGTAAATACAAGGACGTTCCAAACCAACTTAACATAAAAAAAAAACCTGATATATGGACATTTGAACTACTTCTAACACATGAAGGGTTTGGTTTTTCAAATGTTCGTTTCATGCTTTCATGTCTTTGATTTTTGTGGGTACTGATATATCATGGTTTTTACCGGTTTTCAACCATGATATAAGTCCATGTTTTAGTGTCTTTTGGTGTTTTTGGTATTGTTTTAGTGTCTTTACAGGAACTGGACCGTCTGGAGCATAAAAGATGTTTACTGGAGGTTTTGGAGCATTCACGGAGTGAAGTGGCAAAATGCAAATTCGGAACCAAGATTTTGAATCTGTGTCGATCGACACTGATGAAGTGTGTCGATCGACATGTTAGTTACTGGAACAAAAGAAGCCGATTTGAAGATTGGTGTCGATCGACACCACCATGAGTGTCGATCGACACCCTGTTCTGTCAAGCCCGAAACTTAGTCAAAGAAGCTCGTTCGAAGCCCGAAGACTCCAGATGTTTACTTTTGTGATCTATGACGGTTCGGAACCCTATATATACGTATTTACAGCCATTGTTTAGGCTTAAGCTTTATTTTATTGTGTTTAGAATTACTCTTAAGAGATATCTCTAATAAAGATGTTTTGTGCTTCATTAAACATGTCTGAGTAATTTCTTTGTTAGGTTTAGGGATTTCAAGGGTTTTGATGAATTGCTAGATCTGATTTCTTGTTAGGATAATATCATTAGAATGTTCTTCATCTTGACTTGTGTTTATTGCTGATTCTTGATTAGCTACCTTGAATCTGATCTTAGGATAATTAATAGAAACGAGAGTTTGATTGATTTCCTGAACTAGTCTTTGATGAGCAAAATTCCTATTCGCAAAGGGATTTGGTTTAGGGTTTTGTGAACAATTGTGCCTGATCTTTAATGCTTGTTTAGATTCATAGGATTCGCAAAGGAATTTGGCTTTCTAGGATTTATTCATAGAAAACATTCGCAGCGACAGCTGGTTTGTTTCACTTTCGTGTGCATGTTTAGGAACAAGAGCATTAATAATCCTAGCTTTTATTTATCATCTGCAATTCTGATTCTCCTGAGATTTCCCTGAACCTAGCTTTTATCTTCATTGATTTAAAGCTTATTATCCTGCTTGCTTGTTTTATTTGGTTTTTCATACATTATAGTTTGCCTAGCTTAGTCTGAAAGTAATAATCTATTGTGTCCCTGATTCCCTGTGGATTCGATAACCTTAAGTGCTACAATTGATCTCTTAATTTGAGAGAGTAGTTCAAAGGAAATTTGAGCATATCAAATTTTGGCGCCGTTGCCGGGGAACCATACCATTAGATTCTTATTACTAGGATTTTGTCTAGGGATTTATTTTTCTTGTTTTTTTTATTTTTGTTTATTTTTGTTTTTGTTTTGTTTTGAGTTTCAGGCGTAACAAGGATGGAGGCTATGCTTGCGAAGCTCCTCGAGGGACAGCAGAGATTGACTGAGAACTTCAACAAAAAGCTGGATTCAATGTACGCTGCTCTGAATGGGAAGCTCGAAGCTTTGGGTACTCATCTTGAGGAGTTGGATGTTCAGGTTGCTGAAGCTGCTGATTCTATCAAGCAGCGAGACGAATTTCTTCATGCGATGACTAATACGGACCCTAAGCGTGCTCAAGATGCTATTCCAGAGGAAAACAAGGATTATCTCGACGAATTTCAAGCAATTTTCGGAGTTGCAGAGTCAGTGTCGATCGACACTAAGGAGTTGTGTCGATCGACACATGAAGAAAATCGAAACCCTGCCCAGTCCGGTCCAGATCTTCGCGAAACGCCTGAATCATCCGAGGAAAAGGTCTGTACTCCTAAGCTTCCTTTCCCCAGAGCTCGAGAGTCGTCACCAAAGGTTGAAGAAGCTTTATCCATGGCGATCTTTATTGAGAATCCTCCGAAAGAGCCAAGGTATGAACTTCCTGTACTTATTTCTAATTCTCCTGCTCTCATCAATAAGAATTTAAATTGTGAAAAAACTGTTTCGCACTCATGCAAGCAACGAGTTTCTCGAAAGCTTGGTTTTTCTATTGATGTTTCTGCAGGAAGGAGAAGTGATCAAACCAAGGTGAAGCTTAAAAGAACCTCAAAGCCTTTCGCAAAAATCAAGATCATCATCCCTTCAAACTTAAAGGAGAAAGGAGAAGAAGTGATCCATCAAATGATGGAGAACACGATGAAACTTTTTCTAGGAATAGTTTTTGATAAGTCTGGGGGAGCTGGAGCTGCAAAGAAAGGTCGAACAAAGGACAGAGCTGCAACCATCCTAACGGATAAGGGAGGTACAACACTTCCCGATGATCCAAACGCCTAAGCATGTCAAGCTAACGACTCAAAACAAGCGCTTAGTGGGAGGCAACCCACTGGTAAGTATATTTAAATTTTTATTTTTGTTTTGTTTTACTAACGTTTTACTTTAAGTGTTTCATTAAAAAAAAAAAAAAAAAAAAAAAAGTCAAGCGTCGATCGACACACATTTAGTGTGTCGATCGACACCCGAGGAGAAGACCAATAGATGGAGCCGCGGATCGACCTGATCAATCGATCTGATTTTGGACCAGATTTCTTGGTGTCGATCGACACCATATGTGTGTCGATCGACACCCCTCGGCAGGTAAGTTTTTTCTTCCTTTTTCAATTCATTTCAATTTTGTTTATGTTTCTTTCACCAATCTTAGGCTTAATAACACTGGGGACAGTGTAGTTTAAGTCTGGGGGAGGTAGTCGCTAACTTTTGTGTTTTCTTTTGGTGTTTTTGAGTCATTTTTAAAATTTCCGCGTCAAAACCTCTCCTTTAGACTTGTTTTGAACAACACTCATGGATCATTACCAATGCAAGTTGGCTGGTTTTACTGAGGTGGGTAACTGGAAGTGGATCGGTTTAACGGAGCGAGTTTAGATTTCTGGAGAACGCCAGAAAGGATGTCAAAGACCCCGACCTTAATGAACTCTAATCTCTTGTCAAGGGCGTTGGCTAATCGCAAGGCTTGATTCAGCTTCCAAACACTAAAAAGCGAGGATGAACCGCTCTTGAAACTTCTTCCCGAATGACGAATACAACTGTCCTAGATCGAAAAAAGTAAGCCTCATGACCCTGTCTCCACAAGAACACCAGTAATGAGAGCTGATCTAGTGATCATAGAGATGCCAAGGAAATAAAAAAATCAGCAGAAAAGTGCAAGAATGCCAGAATAAAATGCAGAGAAACAACAAAGAAAGTGGAGCCTCAAGCTCTGGTGGTAAAGGACCCTCTGCTGAGGTACCCGACATCACAAAATAATCATTCAACAAAAAGGCATTGCATCTCTATGATATCCTTAATTGGATACAGTTTCAGAGGGAAGAGAGAGGGTGAAACGCAAGAAAGTGTTCAAGGAAGTGAAAGAATCTAGAAGGTCCAGCGATCGATATTCCCTCGATGAAACCGCACTTAATCTACTAAAGGGGTCTACGACTGAAAGTCTGAGTTTTTCTAAGGAGTTTGGGTTCAATCTGGAGGACTGCTAAGCTTCTAGGGAAACATCGAAGTATCACCGGATTAGCTTTGTAAAGGTATGTGGTTCCTAAAGGAGTGATTATATCTGTTTTGCTTAGGGACAAGCAAAAGCTAAGTCTGGGGGAGTTGATATATCATGGTTTTTACCGGTTTTCAACCATGATATAAGTCCATGTTTTAGTGTCTTTTGGTGTTTTTGGTATTGTTTTAGTGTCTTTACAGGAACTGGACCGTCTGGAGCATAAAAGATGTTTACTGGAGGTTTTGGAGCATTCACGGAGTGAAGTGGCAAAATGCAAATTCGGAACCAAGATTTTGAATCTGTGTCGATCGACACTGATGAAGTGTGTCGATCGACATGTTAGTTACTGGAACAAAAGAAGCCGATTTGAAGATTGGTGTCGATCGACACCACCATGAGTGTCGATCGACACCCTGTTCTGTCAAGCCCGAAACTTAATCAAAGAAGCCCGTTCGAAGCCCGAAGACTCCAGATGTTTACTTTTGTGATCTATGACAGTTCGGAACCCTATATATACGTATTTACAGCCATTGTTTAGGCTTAAGCTTTATTTTATTGTGTTTAGAATTACTCTTAAGAGATATCTCTAATAAAGATGTTTTGTGCTTCATTAAACATGTCTGAGTAATTTCTTTGTTAGGTTTAGGGATTTCAAGGGTTTTGATGAATTGCTAGATCTGATTTCTTGTTAGGATAATATCATTAGAATGTTCTTCATCTTGACTTGTGTTTATTGCTGATTCTTGATTAGCTACCTTGAATCTGATCTTAGGATAATTAATAGAAACGAGAGTTTGATTGATTTCCTGAACTAGTCTTTGATGAGCAAAATTCCTATTCGCAAAGGGATTTGGTTTAGGGTTTTGTGAACAATTGTGCCTGATCTTTAATGCTTGTTTAGATTCATAGGATTCGCAAAGGAATTTGGCTTTCTAGGATTTATTCATAGAAAACATTCGCAGCGACAGCTGGTTTGTTTCACTTTCGTGTGCATGTTTAGGAACAAGAGCATTAATAATCCTAGCTTTTATTTATCATCTGCAATTCTGATTCTCCTGAGATTTCCCTGAACCTAG
Source organism: Draba incana (assembly GCA_963576765.1). Lineage (NCBI taxonomy): Eukaryota > Viridiplantae > Streptophyta > Magnoliopsida > Brassicales > Brassicaceae > Draba > Draba incana. The sequence continues at coordinate 16,764,881 of OY755214.1, read as the reverse complement.
CTTTTATCTTCATTGATTTAAAGCTTATTATCCTGCTTGCTTGTTTTATTTGGTTTTTCATACATTATAGTTTGCCTAGCTTAGTCTGAAAGTAATAATCTATTGTGTCCCTGATTCCCTGTGGATTCGATAACCTTAAGTGCTACAATTGATCTCTTAATTTGAGAGAGTAGTTCAAAGGAAATTTGAGCATATCAGGTACAATTTAAACCACACCAAATTCAGGACATATGTATATATGTAGGCCAAATTAATTTCTCATGTATAAATTTATAACTTAGACTATGGTTCTAGGCTGCTAGCTACTCTTTAAATATATTTTAGATTACAACATACCCGGACGTAGTCCGTAGCATCCCCTAGTTACAAAAAAAAAACAAGAAACCAAATCCTCCCAAACGAATAAGACTTTAAACCAACTAGCTCCTTAAAAACCTCATTAAGCATGAATGGCTGTCGCAGCCCTGAATCAAACTCATTGCGTAGATTATCGATTTCTTGAGAAAGAAGCCACGAAAATTGATTCACTCCACAAAATTGATGAGTATCCATTCCACAAACTTTTTTGTTAAGACTCGGAATTCTTTGTAGGGTCAGATTGGTCACTCCGTTTAAACAGAGCGACTAAATAGTAAATAATTTTTGATAGAAATATTATATATTGTTTAAAATAGAAATAATAATTTAAAAATTTTAGTTTGATTTTTATATATTTATATTAAAGTTAAGTATATATCTATAATTTTCAGAAATAAAAAATAAAAACGTCCGTTTGATAATTAGGGCGGTTGCAAACGGACATACGTCCAAACGAGGTAACCATTCAAAGCAGTAGTATTTTTCCATTCATTGCGTGTTTGTTCTCAATCGCTTCGGCTGAAATAAAGATTTTCAAATCACCATTTAGATCAAGATTTGGGCCAGCCTATCCGCCTTCGGAGCCTAAGAACAAAGCCTACTTTCAAAGGCGAGTTCTAGAAGAATCAAAATAATAAAGAAATAAAGGAATAAATAAAATAGTTAACCGACTCAAACTCAACCACTACAAAAATGACACGTGGATGACGGAAGCCACCTCTCCTTCTTCCTTTTTTTTTGTTTTGACGTCCTCTCCTTCTTCCTCGAACCTTCTTTTTAGCAAATTCCACTTTTCTCGTAAAAGGAAGGAAAAGAAAAACATCAATCAAACCCAAAAGAAACCGTCAAAAGCCACACCGTTTCAGACTTTTTCCGATCTCGATCAAATGGCGTCGTTCGATGAAGCACCTCCCGGAAACCCTAAAGCCGGTGAGAAAATCTTCAGAACCAAGTGTGCTCAGTGCCACACCGTCGACAAAGGTGCCGGTCACAAACAAGGTCCGTTTCTCCTCTTTCTCTCCACAAGATATATTCTCTTGGATCTATGGTTTTATGTATCATCGTTTGATTCAATCTCATCATTTACCTTTTCTTCTTTTTTTGGATCTATCCGTATCATCGCCGAATCGATTCCTCTTTGTGATTTCGATTGTACTGGTCTTATGTGTTTTACTGGAGTTTTGTTTTCGGATCCGTAATTTGGGGTTTCTTTCTGATGAACAGGTCCGAATTTGAATGGTTTGTTTGGAAGGCAATCTGGAACAACTCCAGGATATTCTTACTCTGCTGCTAACAAAAACATGGCCGTGAATTGGGAGGAGAAGACCCTTTACGATTACTTGTTGAACCCTAAGAAGGTATTTTCTTTATCCTTGATTCATTTCAAGTCATTGTTGCTCAGGAATTTCAAGATAATAGGAACATTGTTCTTTAGGCTACACCATAAGATTGTCAACAATATAATGGTTGTTTAGTAGAGAGTTTCTAGTGATTCTGTTGTGGTTTTGTTCTTATTTGGAAGAGTTTTAGATATCATTTTGATTGGTATACGTTGCTTATTGGTGTGGATTGTTCTTTGCTTGTTACAGTACATTCCTGGGACGAAAATGGTGTTTCCTGGACTCAAGAAGCCACAAGACCGTGCTGATCTCATCGCTTATTTGAAGGAAAGTACTGCATAGACAGGCTCTAGCCAGCTGCATCTATTCCCGTGATTTTTTTTAGCAGATAAAATAAATCAGACCAAAAATATTGTGGTCATGAACTGGTTTGGTATTGTCTTTTTTCCTTTACTTGGTTAATGAGGCAGTTTGCCTCGTATAAACTCGAATATTCGTTTTTTGATGTGATGAACTCGATCTCCACCACGAAATTCATGAAATTTTATTCAACTTGCCTACTTACGATATAATAAAGCAGATTCTTGAAGACAAATTCCTCTGTTACTACTGACTCATTCCTTATATTTAGAATTATATAAGGTAATTATCAAAAATACCACAAAAAAAAAAATTTTGTTCCAAAATACCACCAATTTTCTGAACTTCTAAAAATACCACAAATGTAAAATTAATTTTAAATATTCAAAATTAAAACCTTAAACTTCATACATAAACCCTACTCCCTAAAAGTACAATAGTTAACCCAAAAATTTAAATTCTACTCCCTAAAAGTACAATAGTTAACCCAAAAATTTAAATTCTAAACAGGTTATGGTATTTTTGGAACTTTTAGTAGTATTTATGGAATTTTTAGTGGTGGTATTTGTGGAACATTTAAAAAGTGGTGGTATTTTAAAAAAATTTTTTTTTTGTGGTATTTTAGGGAATTTCTCATGCGGATTATCTGGCTGGTGCCTAGTTTTGACTACTGTCCAGTTTATATTTTGTAAAATGAGTTGGGTTCTTGATTTCCTTTATCAGTGAGTTAGAAAATTCATTTCCTTCCCATATTTTCAACTCTGTTAAAAGTAATTTGTGAAATTAACCAAATTTATAAAGGATTGAAGATATTTTTATACTAATTAGGTCTAGGCATAAAACTGAAAGATGGAAACAACCTAGAAACAACCTTAGGAATTTTATCTTTCTACTCTCGTTTCCGTTTATTTTCTTGTATTGCCCACTCATAACCCGACTAAACAAGTAAACCCCACACGGTGACGGCTAATTTATGTCTTAGGCTGTGGTGAAGGCTTCCACCTTCCTGGTATCTGCAAAAACATATTTTATAATGAGACTTAAGAGATTAAAGTTGCAAACAGCAAAAATTGATGATAAACAACACACACAAACCTCAACACCATGAGGTCCAATTCTATTACGCGATATGAAATTCAGAACTAGATTCGCAAATTCATCTGGTACGTCTTCCTGCATTCATATACATCCACTTAGATCGTCATCTTGATACAAAAGTAACTCAAAAAGATTAAGCAGTAACATTTTTTACCTGTATAGCATGTCCAGTGTGTTTGACCACAATCATCTGAAATTTTCCTTGCATTTGACCAATTGTGAGGGTCCTAATCCAATCATCAACATCGTTATTACTATAACGGATTTTTCAAAAGCAACTTAAGTTGAGACCTGAGTCAGAGGTGAAGACGCATATACCTGTCCAACCTGTCAGTTCCAGCTAATAGCAAGAGTTTTGGAACAGGAGACGACAAGAACTTCTCTGAGAGGCCTTCATACCTGCAAGGCAACTAATTCGCATCATAAAATACTCACAACGCCAACTGTTGAAACTACAACCGTCTCAGAAACCTAAAAGCCTTAGCTTATGTTTATATTGATGAATGACTATTGGTGATAGACTCTCCGTCTTGTGGTTTCTGGGTGCCAACATTCGCAAACTATTTACGAATATAGACGAAGTTCTTACAATTTCTATCCTAACAGATTTTCTGTGTTGTGCTTAGAGAATATGCACTCAATGATTTACTGGATGAAAACAAGAGGTAATGAGGGTCATACCAGCCTTTCCAATATTTCTCTGTTTCCTCTAGACGTGTCCGGTAAACATAGCTGGACAATGGGCCACTCATTAGGAAGCAAAAATGTGAATACCTCAAAATAGTGCTATCAGCAAGAGAGATACGCACCACTGCTTCGAATCATCATATTTGAGAGTTGCAGGGATGGAGACACGAGCAGAGTCAATGTTCCTTAATGACCCTCCTCTAACGCTGTACTCAATCTGCAGAGATTTTGTATTGCTTCAGATACGAAATAGACCACAAAATTTACTACAGCAACGTCAATTGTTGTTTGCAGTTTATAGGTATTTTGTTTTGCTAAAAAAACTTTCGATAAAGAAATCAATGAAATGAGGGGAAGCTTCAGAAAGCTGAAAGGCCAGAAGTTTCATTAACAAGGATTCAAAAAAAGAAAAGATCAAAATTTCATTAACAAGGATTAAACGCCTTAAATGCTAGATATCTTGTATGTATATACAACCAAGAGTTAAAAAGTTGCTTACTGCTTTTTGGATGCTGGGAAAATGTTGCATTCTGTTTGAAAGAATTTTCTGCATGTGAATCAACGAGGCAATAGCAGTACCCTGCAATGACAGTACTTTGGTCAGTTCAATTCATGAGAGTGCAGTCCAAGTGAAAAAAACAGATGAGACTTCTTAGCAAACCTCAACAACATCCACAACGACAAGGCCAGCCAAGCTAGGTAATGTTTTGTTTGCAGCAACTTGCACAGCGACCGAACCTCCCATGCTGTATGTTAAAAGCATGAAAGCAATTCATGACACTGGATTACAAAAATTTTATTCTACAGGTTTATGCATGCGTGTATCACTACAACCCTGTACCGAAGAGAGCCCATAAATGTTCCATACTAAAGAATTGAAGTCATAATCATACTAAAGAAAATGTTGTACCAAATAGATCGAGAACTACAAGAAAACTATCAATGGATAAACACATACATATAGACACACACACACGTACACATGAGCGCGCAACTGTCTGCGTAGATAGATTTTATATCACCTAATTATTTGACAGTTAATTATAGCTTGGTACTCGTGATTAAGCTGTATTATCTATGTTACAAGTGTGATGATATACTTGTTAAGAAACTGGAAAGGTATTGATGTACACGCTATTGACCAGCTGTTTACAGTTTAAGATAGAGGTCAAAAACAACATACCTATTCGAAAAATAAAATGGAAAAAGAATAAAACCTGTGACCAACTAGCACAATAGCTGGAGGAGAGTCTCCATACAATTCCTTAATCACAGCCAAAACATCATTGCTCAATGTCTGCATGCCCACATCATCACATCAGTCTCGATTCCCAAAGAAGAGCAAATGTATAATCGAAGAGAAAATCCAATCTTTTAAAAACAAGTGACGTTATACCTCGAGCGATAAGTCCAGTTCATTCTCTGAAACCGATTTCCCATGTCCTCTCAAATCCATCGCAACCACACGTGCTTTCTCCTTGATTTTACTTGCCACTATGGAAAACGAGAGCCTGGCAAGAACAGATTATACTCAAAAGCGACCACAATCCAATCTTTAATAGATTTCAAAGTACTGAGAGGAGTGAGTCCTCCTCATCAATGAAGTTAAACCGTAGAGCCAAGATCAAAAATGCTCACCCAGAGTAGCCACCTCCATGGAGACAAAATACAACAGGTCCTTGTGCTCCTGCCATATATACGTGAAATACCTAAAATGATACGTTCCATCAGAGACATACAAACTAATCTATCAAACCATTAACCAGAAATTGAAAGCATTCGTTAATAGTTACATCGTTTGAGCCAGGGATGGGTATATCGACTTCTTTGTCAAAGTAGTTTGTCCATTCTACAGGCGAATACTTTTCCGACGAACTCCTGAAACAAATTTCCATTTCACGATACACTTTCACTATCACTCATTTCGAAATGAAGGAAGGAGGTAGATTATTGGCATGAGACTTACGTAGAAGGAGGACGGAGAGGACGAGCGGCGAAGACAGACGCCGGAGCTTCTTCTATTGGTTCTCCTCCATCTTCTTCCGGGAGATTTTCGCCAAGGGGATTTAAGTTTGTAGAAGAATCCATAGTTGAAGCTTATGAGATTGCGAAATTCAACAAACAGATCAAAATATCGAATAATCTCACAGATCTTCACTTTCCACTCTTCCTCTGATAATTTTGCTTTTCTCCAATTTTCTCTGTTTCCTTCTAAATTCAATAGGAAGGTGACACCTCTCGATGAACGGAAATTAGTCTGGGCCTCTATCTCTCACTGGGCCCATTCGTACCCATTAAACTCAATAACTGTCTCTTCTCTTTTTTAATTGACAATATTGATTCAAAGTTTTTTTTTTTTTTTTTTACCCATCTTAATTTTTTACATATTCTAACACAAGCCTATATAGCTCTCTGATTGAATTCATGTCTCAGACGCAACATTTTTGACAGCTACTGTTAACCTGGTTCACGGGGCCAAGATCATATACTACTATGCTTTGTCGACGAAATCTACTGAGATGGATAGTGATGAACTTTAAGGGGTGCAACATGGCTAAGGTCGGTCCTGAGATATTTGAAGTCTAATACGAAATTAAAGCCGGGGCTCTACAATATACATAAAATAAATCATAAAGTTACTTTAAAAAAACTTTTGTTTGCAACAAAAAAAAAATCTCAAAAGAAACTATAATTTAGCGATTTTGAAAAACACCCATTTATATTTTTTTTCGCTGCAAAATCACCCATCAAATTGTTTATACTCAAAAAAATTTAACCATATCTATTTCAGTCGATAATATAATATTATCACAATGCAGTGTGCATCAGTCCTCATATATTTCAGACATGTTTCTTTAAGAATATTAACTAAAGAAGAGTATGTGTCTAAGAAATTGAAGATCAGCCAGTTAACTTTACTCTAAAGTACTACAATATCAAAGCTCACACTATGGTCCTGAAGTAAAGCTCAAAGCAGCCTTACCAACTACTAGGACATGCAAGTCTTATACCTTCTCCTGTAGACTTCAGTCTAATGAATAACAAGGAGGCAATGTTGAACCCATGTGAACGGTAATTGCAAAATTTTGCATTTTTAAAGCCAACACCAATTCAAGATCGGCACCTTCAAAATTAAAAAAATCTTGGCAACCAATAACGAGGATAAAACTAATAATTTTTTTAACAGGCTTAAATGAAGATGATTGTTACACTAGGTACATGTTTGCAGCATTAACTAACTATTCTTTAAGAGCTTGGAAACCAGCTTCACAAAACATGCAGCTATGTAATGACCCAGAAGACAATAATGATTTCATTTACGGTTGAGAGTATTCAAAAGACTACATCATACGTGTTCCATTTCATATGTACTAGAAGCAGGCCCCGCTCAATCATATGCCAGACCTTGTGCAAAAATCAAAACAAGACCCTAAATTAAAGGATTTTATCCAAAAACATTTGTATTGCCAAAAATTTCAAAACAGCCTAAACTTTTTTACAACCTCAACAAGATAGTAAAATTCTATATGCTATTGTAGTATATGGAAAATAATCATATTGGACAAGAAAATTTAATATATCACATGCTCCCAATTTTTCATCTGGTAAAAGTTCTATTAGGAATTTTAGTTCAACTAAAGTTCCTCACCATTTATATCTACTAAATCTCCATTTTTCAAACTGTTTTCTAAACAACTACACCGAGATTTTAAATTTAAATCATCACACATTTTCAATTTAATAGAATCAAACAAAAAACCAAATATACTTTCATATAACAGAATTTGTTCAAATCTCATACCAAGTGAACTAATAACATGATCTACGATATATAAAAAATATTGAGTCCTAAATGTTTCTTCTACGGATAATATTGTTCCATTATCACTAATTTCATCAAATTGTCTTTTTCTACGAATAACTCGTTTTTGAATAAATATAGGTTCAATACCAATTTCGTTAGCAATGTCCTTAGCTTTCGTCATGGCATCAACAAATCCAGTTTCTCTAAACTTTTTAAAATAAGAAATTAAAGCACTTACCTCGTTCATGGCAACATCAATTTGCATATCTTTTGACTGTAATTTTTTTGCTAACCAAATTCACCACATGCAATATGTCAAACATAATAGTAGATAACAAAAATTCAAAACTACTAAGCTCGTTCATTGCTAAAGATTTAGCTTCACTTTGAATCATTATCATTTTCAGCTACTTCAAATAAAGCTTCTCGTACATCTAAAATCGTATGGCTTTAATACTTTCAACACGACTTTCCCATCGGGTCATGGACAATTGCTTAAGTGTTAAACTTTTCACATTCTTTTTCAAAATATCCCACCTCTTTATAGAGTTGGCAAACAAAGAATATAAACGTTGCACTATCCCAAAAAAATCCTTTACTTTCACAGAATTATTTGCAATATCACACAAAACCAAATTAAGACTATGACAAGCACATGGTGTATAAAAATCTCTAGGATTAATATCCAAAAGTCTTCTTTGTACACCTTGTTTGTTTCCTTTCATATTCGATCCATTATCATAACCTGACCTTTCACATTATATATATCAAGATCTAGAGATTTTAATACATCTTTTAACACATCAAAAATCCTAGGCCTGTTGTATCATCTACTTTCACAAATTCAACAAAAAACTCTTCGACCTTAAAAGAATTGAGGAAAAGTGAACGCACCTTAGAATTAGTGACATTTGTTCTTGATGGCTAGCATCAGGAGTGCAATCCCAGATGGAGCCATATTTAACAATCAAAATTCAAACAATAAAACCTGGATTCTTATGAATAAAACTAGAGAATCTGGATTGTTATAAGGAAGCAATAAAACCTAGTGAGTTATGAAGAAAACGGTGACCGTAGCTTGTTGAGTTGTACTTCTAAAAGTTATGATCTTGTTGGAGCTTAGAGAACTGAGAACAAACGAAATTTACAAGAAATTTTCAGAGAAAGAGAATAATCAGAATCATATCTACTAATTTTTTGATTTATAAGGGAAAAAGTGGAAATTCTGTAACGGTTAGAATAAAATTAAGAGAAAAACATTCCCTAACTGATGGATTTTTGATTTACCTGGATTTACTGGAGATCCTGTTTTTGTCCATTGGATTCGAAGGATAAACTAATTCTGAGGTAGTGACGATAGATTAGGTTTTTTAAACAATTGATTTTGTTTTCTCTAATTCTTATATAATACTAATTATAATAATGGATAAACTTATTAGTATGGGCCTTATTGATAAAACATACAAAGAAATTGGGCCCTTTCCTTACCATTAAATTGATCATTTATGTACCATTAAATTTAGCATGATCAGATAACAATAATACAAATAATTTGAAATATGGGCCCTCCAAATTACTGGACCTTGTGCATATGCACAGCCCGCACATGCACAAAATCGGGCCTGAGTAATACTAATTTCATAGCTTATGGTTACCCCTGGGGAAAAAGTGATAAGGAATCACTCTTGAACAACAAAATCTGGGCCCGCGTTGGAGGAGAGCAAGAAGAGCAAATGCCCGGGGCCCGCGGTTTTTTTTTTCCTTTGTATTTTAGGGTCCAAATTTTTTAAAACTTTGTAAAAAGTGCCTAAATTTCTTAAAATTTTGTACCAAAAAAGCCCAAATTTTTTAAAACTTTGCAAAAAGGGGCCAATTTTTTTTGTTTCGCACAGGGCCTACAATATGAATGAGCCGCCCCTGAACAAAACTATAACAAAATGATTGAGTTACCAGACCTATAAACTAGTTGTAGCCATTTATGGAACAAAGCAATCACAAACAACAAGTGCCTAAACATATTAATCAGCAAGTGTCTGCATAGTACAATTGAAGACAGTAACATGCACTAACATAACATAATATGACATCTCAAATAGATAGCCCATGAACTAATGGTGAAATGAAACATAAGTTGCATTCATAAACGAACATGTTTTCAGACACATTATAGCAACAAACTAAACTCATGAATGAATAGAAATACATGCACCCTAAAGAGTAATAGTATCGGGAACAAACCTGGAACATAACATCTTTTATCATCTCGTTGCTATGTCAATTTGCCTCTTATCTCTAGAAATACGACAATCCTTTCCTTTAATTAATTGCCTTGTGCATGTTGTGGTAGTAACTACACAAACAACTATATTTTACAGCTGGCATATAAATTGAGAATTACGGTAAAAATGTCATAAAATCTGAAAACTATGATATGAAAGTAAGGGGTTGTTCGTTTTATCACAATTATCAAATTACAGATCAATGTGGTAGTATTTTTATATACTAGAGTTTGACCCACGTCAAGCGTGGGAATATAAATTTCAGTTTATTGCATAGTAAAAGTATACTTACATACCAAAAAAAATTTAGATAAATAATTGTGTCCACTAAAAAAATTAATCGATCGATTTTCGAATCTTGAATGTCTTAATATAATAGGTCTTACGTTTTAAGTGTATACAGAATATTAAAATAAAAGAAATTGATTTACAATAACAAAACCAAAAAGCGAAACATTGTTTTATAATGTATGACAAAAAAATGTAATTGAGTGATATATATCTTATATTTACAAAAAAAAAATGTTTTTAATAACTCTATAAAATGTTTTTCAACCCAACTTTATCACTGACCAAAATACTACTATATAAATGAGTTAAATTGGTTTGAGTTTCTCAGTACGGTAATCAATGCTCCGTATATATTAAAGATATTGAAAATATGTAAAGATTTCCACCATGACAAATTGAAATGTTTTGATTGGTTGATTTAATTAATGTGTTTCTTAAATTCCTGTTGAATGATACATATGATTAATGTTACTTAAGACTCTCTTTGAATGACACATAGGATTTTTAACTTTTAGTGTCTCTTCAATTAATATATATATAGGATAGCCACAAATGTTGCTAGAGAACACTTTTGTACATACAATATAACTTTTGATAAATTCAACAAAACAAACCAAAACAAGACGAACCAGTTAAGAGAGTGTTCTCTAGCAACATTGATCCGTAATATGAACTAGTTTTGATGATATGTAAATAAAATATATAACTTTTGTTTAACAACTTGATCAACTAACTTATTTTAGTGTTGACTTTGGTTCAATTTTATTATATTTGTATATTGGTTCAAGGGAAGCTCAAAGTAGTAATCTTACTTGAAATTTTCCAACTTTTTCATCATTTGGATGAATAATTAATTGAGCCATGTCTTGGATCCAAAAGTTAAAATGAATCGGTCAAATTTAATCGTATATACTAATCATGTAGTTGTATTTGAGTGGTTTCTCCATATTCATCGAAGTTGCCTACTGAATGCCTCCAACTGATATTAAAGTCAGGAGACCAATTCCATTGATTGTATTCATTGATCATACACAAACCAACTCAGGGCCGTCTATTTACATGTGCAAGTGGTGCGGTCGAACAGGGCCCATAATTTTGGAGGGCACAAAAATATATTTTTCTATCTAAGTATATGTTATTAAAAAGACTTTAATTTATTAACCACTGAATATTTAAAAATAAAATAAAAATTGATTTTGTTTAGACAACCAAATAAGAAAGAACTAAATTAAGGATTACTTACCTTTGATATATATAACTAATTAGCATAGAAAAGTGATGTAGGAATTAATATCAGTTGTTCACATTAAAGGAAACGAGCGTTTAAGTATTAATTAGGTAAAAGTTTTTAAATTGATTACATTTAGTTATTTTTTATTAATTAAATTTACTATATATATATTGAAAAATTAAACAAATTCTTTTCCAATTCTCTAAAAAAAGAGTTTTTACAAGGCAATATCTTAAAGTACTTTCATGTTTTTATTTACTTACTTAGTGATATATTGTTTATGATGTCTAATATACTAAATATTCTTTTTATGATATTTCTAGGTTATATTATTCTTCAAGTTACAACTCAAATTAAAGAAGACTTGACGTGATTCTTTTTGTTTAATCAATAAGAAGAATGACTTTGTTTAAATATAAGTTATTAGTTGTAATTGTACAAATGAAACTATTTTGAGTAGTTTAATTTTATTTGTTGTAAAAAAATAAGAAAAAGAGTATTTATAATTATCAACTATTCATTACGATAAGTTATAGGTAAATATTTTTAATGATTAACGTATAAAAACAAAAGATATTAAGGGTCTAATTTTGATATTTGAACAGGGCCTCTATAAAGTTTGAGACGGCCTTGAACCAACTATAACATATATAAATTCGACTATAACATGTATAAATGTGACTACAACATAAAAAACAATTATATATATATAGCATGTTATCTATATGTATACACATACTTTTTCATAGCTAGTTACCTAATACTATTTTACAGGAAAAAGATTAATTTTATTATTTTGTCAACTTACACTAAAGTAAGGGTAAAAACATCAAAACCCTTACTACCACAACTATCAACTTGTACATTCCGTCACGTTGTTGTTAGTTTCTTAAATACCCAAAACTTTGCTGTTTTCAGGCTAGTTAACCTAATAAAACTTTTGATAGTGTCTTTCGTTTAAAATAATAAAATGGTAACTATTTTTGTCAATTCTTTATCCGATAAAAGATCATTATTAACATCAACAACATGAGAGGTGATTACTAATTAATTATTTTGATAAATTTCTTATGACTTATAAATTACAATAACATTAAAAAAAGGATACAATTATAAAGTCTGAATTCTAAACTTAAAAAAGGTTTTAACCCCTAACAAATCATATACCTTGACATAACATAGTTAACTGTCTGATAGACTCCCCGTGAGGATTTATGCCCAACGAACACACTTCATAGATTTTGGACTTGAAAATGAGCGGATTGATGATGAACAAATGATCGGATTCAAATGGTTGCAGCGGATGAGAGGATGGACGAATAAAAGAGATGAAAATTTCTTAAACTACGAGTTTGACCCTAACTTAGATATTACACACTAAAGCAAGAACAAGTTGAGAAGATAAGGCTAGAGGTCGTGGTCAGGGTCGTGGAGGCCAAGGACGTGGTCGGAAACGATTGAGTGAGTCCACCGAGAGTGTGGCCCAAATCAACCATTCACTATTCGCTCTAAAACCGTAAGAGCTCGGATACCAAAATAAAACAAAAAAGCTTTTTTTTTCTAAATAATTAATCCATATTATTATTCCCTTAAATAAAAATCCTCGACGATTAATTTAACAACAATTAACCAACGAAAATCACACATAAACAATTAACCAGTAATTAAAACGTTTAAAATATAAACCATTTAAATCAATAAACCAAACAACCATATATTCCAGAATGTCAATTTCAAGTAATCTAGCAACCTAAACACCAAGTTCCAGAATTTTGATGCATAACCACATAACCTAGAGTTCCTAATCATCCTCTTGTCCTAGCCATGATTCCACGATCACACTTTATCTTTAATTGCAATACATGCAAAAAAGAGTTGCGTAAGTATTTAACAAATACCTAGTGAGCCGGTCATACCACATATGGCATATCACTCAGGCTCAGGTAAACAGTCCAACATAAGTAATCAACACACAACACCATACATAACTCCACAAACAATCCAAACCACTTTCGGATCAAAAGAAATGTGTGTCGAGCGACACTACTATTGGGGTCGAAATCCCCTCTCCCAAGAACAACGGTTAGAAATATTTCTATCGTTCTAATAAAAGATAATGCCTAGATCGTTTGGAAAGCATTATGCCTAGATCATTTCTTCGAAGAAGTGTGTGTAGATCGTTCTACGAAATATTGCGTATAAGTTGTTCTACGAAAGACTAAAGAATAAATCGTATCCTGCCATAAACTTGTGCTTAGTTCGTTCTACAAATTGTGTTACAAAACTGTTTGCGACTACTGTGACATGACGAATCCTGTCTCGACGACTTCATGTTGCCGAGTTGACCATATTCTGTCGAGATTGACCAGTCTTCTGCCGAGTTCAATCTCTTCTGCCGAGTTCACTGTCTTGCCAAGTTCAATGTCTTGTCGAGTTCACATTCATCTGCCGAGTTCATTGTCTTCTACCGAGTTGTCTTGCCGAGTTCACTGTCTTGTCGTGTTCACTGTCTTGCCGAGTTGAGTGATGGTTCTGTTTCACAATCCATACGCAAACTGTTTTGTGTACGAGCCAATGAAACGATCTTCTACTTCATAAACAATGCCGATTTCAACAACTTTGTCGTATCAATCTTTGACTAGATAAAACCAACGACGAGACGAGTTAGCAGCAAGATGAATTTAGGCCGGAGAGACAAGTCCAACATCGCGCAAGCCCAGAAGACGAAGCCCATGTATCATTGCCCGACTTCGATAAAAGGAAAACCCTTTCGACTTAGGAAATTCTCCTATTATTCTTTGTGATGGGCTTAGCCGACTAAAAAATATATATACTCTTGTATCACCCTTGAAAAAGGGATCCGCAACTTAATACGAAAAACGCTTTCGCAAACAGTTCTTTTACGATTTACGATTCTCAAGTTTTTTCGTTCGTAGTTTTTAACCTAGAAATCTCTTCTTCTTCCGCAAACCCTAGACAAATTTAATTGTTCGAGTTTTGACTCCCACAATTTGGCGCCGACTAAGGGGACTAAAGATTTTCTGACTCGAAAAAGCTAACGAACAATCGATCTAACCATGACCTTAAGCAACGATCAACAATGCTCCGCAGAACATCAACGCATCGCAGAAGAACAACATGTCGCCAAACAGCAACGCGTTGCCGAGCAATAGTGACTTGCTAAGGAAGAGCGTGCTGCCACACAACAACGTACCGATTAACAGCCTTGCAAAAATCAGCAACCCATCGTCAACAACACCAAATAAAATACAAGCTACACAATTATTCCCGACAACCCAACAACGGCACCTACATCAGTGACCCCTGAATTCGTGACCGACGTGAAATTGATGCTTGAAACAGTGCTCAAGAGGACATTTGAGCAAGAGAATATCAACGAAGAGCTGCGAGTCCTCGCAACAACAAATAATGGTCGTAGAAGGGGAGATCTCATCTTCCGATGACCTGTCGGACGAATCAATCCCACAACTTTGGACATTATAACCCTGGTCAGTGCGCCGAGAACTCGGAGTCCTCGTTCTGAAGCACCATGCGAGGATCAAACCACGGCTGCGCCTGCTTTGACTACACGACCTTAAACAACTACGACAGCGGTAATCAATCTAGAAAGCCCAAGAGCCAGACATAGTCAAGAGAACGCGCCTACTCGCAGGATAGTGGCTCGAACGGCACAAGCCAACACCGCTACTGAGTAAGATCAAGAGTCTCAAGATGAAGAAGAGGAGCCCCTATGGACAGAACATTCAGAATTCGAGGAGGAGCGCAGAATACTAATCCATAATCAAAGGGACGATTATTAACCATAGTGATTTGAGCTCTAGAACACTAGTTGCATCTGTTTAATAACCGTGTAGTTCATGTTGCATTAGTTCCTTTTAATTTCTTTTCTCTTGCGTGTTTTGATTTATTTATCTCTTTATTTTATTGCTTTGCTTTATTTCATCATAAACCCCAAAACCCAAATATATTTTCTCTTAGCTTATTTTGCATCATCTAGATTTATAGCGTAACAAGATAGTCTCGTGTGGATCGACGCTTAAGTACTACAATTGTCAATTGTGCACTTGCAGATTAGGGTTTATAAATTTAAAACCTTTTGCATCTCCCTAATTCGGAGGCCATCAAGTTTTTGGCGCCGTCGTCGGGGACTAGTTCGCTTACCTATAGATTTTTGATAAAGAATAAGTCTAAGTTTTTATTTTTCCTTTTTGTTTCTTTTCCTTTTTGCTAATTTTGTTTTTTGTTTCTTTTTATTTAAGTGTGTTTCAGAAATTTATCAATGGAACATCATAACAAAAACCCTAAAAATTCTAGGAATATGGCGACAAGAAGGAGTTCCAATGGAGATTACATCCCCATGCCTCATGAATTCCATCAACAACCTTTTTCTTACAACAATTGGTACAATCACAACTTGTATCAACAACAACCATCTTGGGAGACTCAAGGACGTGACCATCATCATCATGTGCAACCAAATCCACCTCCACAGCCCCACGACCGTTCCAATTCAACACCACAAGGAGACCTAATCGATGCCTCGATGCGTAGATTCATGGAAGATACTCAAAATATCGTCCAAGGAATCGAAACAAAGATCGAGACCATCAATTCATCCCTTGGAGAGAAGCTTACTGCCCTAACCACTAAGTTTCAAGAATTAGAGACATGCTTGATCCACCTCAAAGAAGTTCAAAAACGTCACTCCTTAGATCTTCAAAGCAACGCTCGAAAAATCCATAGTTTTGAGCGTAGTTTTAATGGTCTTTGGGATAAGTTTGAAGGAGAGATCAAGAGCACTAATGACCACATTGAAGAGATCACTACTGGCCTAGGCATCATAGCAATCAAGTCTCACAAAGCCACGAAAGCTTTGGACGAAGCCAAAGATGATCACCGAGACTTGTATTCTACAAGCCTTGTTTTAGCGGAAGGACACAAGCAACACACTCAAGCTATCACGGACCTTCAAGCCTCTCTAGATGGAAAATTCAACCACCTTATGGGAAAGTCCGCTGCCCTAAAGAAGAAGGAGACTGAGATGTCCAAGACACTTGAGAAGATATATGAGCGTTTGAGACGTATGGAGGAAACACACCAATCGGAAACGAATGAAGAAGAGCAGACACCTTTGGTCCATTGCTGCACCTTAACACCACTTGAAGAAGACCTCTACATCTCTGATCAAGAGGAGAAATACGCTCTAAGACCGTTCCTAATGGCCAAACCGAAGAATCAAAGATTTACGGCAAGAATGTCAACAAGACCGTGCGAACAGATTCACATAGCTAATCAAACCAACAAGAGAACACGTTGGATAAGTGATGAGATGCTGGAGGTATTCAATTCCCTATTTAGAGAACTCCCTCCCACCCTCACCTTTGAAGAAGCTTGGAGAACGAAGCCATTATTACGACAATGCTTTAAACAAAGCACGGAAGAAGACTTTATGATTGAGGAGCTATTCGACCAAGTTAGAAATCCTTATAAGTACCTAAGGATACTTCCTAAGACTCTTGATCCAGGTTCTTTCAACATCCCTTGCTCAATTCGTGATTATATCTTTGAGACCGCTCTTATCGATTCGGGAGCCGGAGTCAATGTTTTGTCGGAATCTCTTGTGAGAAAGATGAGGATAACCAACCTTCGTCCTTCAACCATGAGAATTTCACTTGCTAATGGTACATCAACACTCTCATTGGGTGAAATATTCAATTGCCCCGTGAGAATTGGTGATTGCATTGTTCTGACGGACTTTGAAGTGGCTAATATGCAAGATTGCTCAACACCTTTCATCCTTGGAAGACAATTATTGGCTACTGCTGGAGCTATCATGGATTACACCATACAAAGGTTGTCCTTTCCTAAGATAGATAGAAACATCTTCTATTACGCAGCACCACCGGGATTTCGATCCAAAGTTACAAGATACATTCCGTCGGAGAAAAGAGAAGTTTAAATCAAGCACCCATTCCATTTACATGATGAACACCATGACCATGGAAGCATTTGTTCACACTCTAAGTGCAACCTCAAGCCTTTAGAAGACAATTACAAAGTCTAAAAACCCCAAGGAGTCGAGTTAATTGACTTTAAACAAGCGCTTTATGAGAGGCAACCCATATATCGAGTCTTTCTTTTCATTTGATTTTTATTCTATGTCTTTCTTTTGGTTTTTCATTTTATAAACTTTGTTATTCATTAATCTTTCAATTTATGAATTTTCAAATTTTTATAAAGTTTATTTTTGGAGAAGAAACCGATGTTCAAAAAAAAAAAAAAAAAAAAAGTGTGTTGCGGTGTCCCAGACACCGGACGGTCACACCGGTCACAGGTTCCGACCGGTGCCTGAGTGACTTTGGCACGGGACAGTCTCGTGGATCGAGCGTCCCATGGTCCCAGACCCCAGACGGAGACCCCGGACACGGGAATCCGACCGGGGCCACGACCGTTCCTTCCGCGATCGTCCCGACCCTCGACCATCCGCGTCTCGGCCTTCATCCCGCAACACGCAGCATCGTCCCGCGTGTAGAAGATATTCACTTCCCATATATTGATTCGTATGATCTGTGACTTCCACCATCATCTCCTTAATTATCTCCTCTAGTTTAGTGCATGTTATATCTCTCTATTTACTGTGAATATCTCTATTGATTCTCCTATGTACTAGTATATAATCTTTGTAATCTCATTCAAGTAATATCATCTATTCCTTAAACCTATATGGTATCAGAGCAAAAGATATTTTGAAGTTTTTTTTTTCCCTAGCCGCCATCTCTCTTTCTCTAGTTTGATCTCAGATCTTCATCTTCTTCCTCTAAACTCCTTTAAATGTCGCCGCCTCCACGCTCAATTCCTCACTCAAATATGTCACCGTCAACAGACCCATCGTTGACAAGCTCGTCTATCCCGATTGCTTCGGCATCTCGTGGAGACCAGATTAGCTTTGAAAGAGATTCAACAGGCCCATCCAGTTTAAGCCCAATTCCAGATAACACATTTATCCCAAATACTACTTCCTCAAGCCCACTTGAAACCAGGCCCACTACTAGCCCAAACACCGTACAAACCACCATAATATCATCGATCTCACCTTCTCCACCACCAGCACCATCAAATCCTCCATCAATTCCAAATTCACCGGAACCTAATCCCATACCACCGTCATCAAATCCACATTCGCTTGGTGTTGGAGCATGCCGTTCGATCTAATTGGTGCATAAGACAACTTGATGTTAATAATGCGTTCTTGCAAGGTACTCTTGAAGATGAGGTCTATGTATCGCAACCACCAGGTTTCATCGACAAAGATCGACCACATCATGTTTGTCGTCTTAAAAAGGCACTTTATGGTCTTAAACAAGCTCCTCGCGCATGGTATGAAGAGTTGAAACGTACGCTCCTTGCCGCCGGATTTCAGAATTCGGTCGCAGACACTTCTCTTTTTGTTCTCAATCATGGTGGTCATCAAGTGTACATTCTAGTCTACGTTGATGATATTGTGGTTACGGGAAGCCATGATAAGCTCGTTGATAACATCATTTGTCATCTTGCTACTCGCTTCTCCATCAAAGATCTTGGTAATCTTTCATATTTCTTGGGAATTGAAGCGCATCGCTCATCACAAGGTCTCGATCTCATGCAGCGAAAATACATTCTCGATCTTCTTAACAAGACAAACATGCTTAATGCTAAACCTGTGAGTACGCCCATTTCTCCGCATCCGAAACTTACGTTAAACTCAGGATCACCTCTTCCTAATCCCACTGAATATAGGATGGTCGTTGGAAACTTACAATATTTGGGGTTTACAAGACCGGATATTGCTTACGCTGTCAATAAACTCTCGTAGTTTATGCACAAGCCGAGGGAGGATCATTGGCAAGCAGTGAAACATGTCCTCCGTTACCTTGTTGGAACCGTAACCCATGGCCTCTTTTTACGATCAGATTCTCCGCTTTCGCTTCACGCGTATTCTGATGCAGATTAGGCTGGCGATTCGGATGATTATGTGTCTACAATGCCTACATTATTTACTTAGGATCAACGCCGATTTCATGGTCGGCTAAGAAACAAAAGGGGGTTGCTCGTTCTTCTACCGAAGCCGAGTATCAAGCGGTGGCAAATACGGAATCGGAACTCCGTTGGGTATGCTCTCTCCTCTATGAACTTGGCATTACTCTACCAGCAGCTCCGGTGATTTATTGTGGTAACGTCGGTGCCACATACTTGTGTGCCAATCCGGTGTTTCATTCTCGAATGAAACATGTTGCTCTTGACTATCATTTTATTCGTGATAATGTCCAATCTGGTGCGGTTCGTGTTTCTCATGTTTCCACGAAGGATCAGCTAGCAGACGCGTTAACAAAACCATTGTCACGTGCTCGTTTCCAGGATCTATATTCCAAGATTCGAGTGACACCAACCTCCATCTTGCGGGGGCGTGTAGAAGATATTCACTTCCCATATATTGATTCGTATGATCTGTGACTTCCACCATCATCTCCTTAATTATCTCCTCTAGTTTAGTGCATGTTATATCTCTGTATTTACTGTGAATATCTCTATTGATTCTCTTATGTACTAGTATATAATCTTTGTAATCTCATTCAAGTAATATCATCAATTCCTTAAACCTATACCGCGTCTCGCCCAAGCCTCGTCCCGCGGTTCCATCACCCCGGACGCTCCCACCGACCCGCGTACGCGTCCGGTGTCCCGCGTCCCATCCATCCGTCCCCATCCCGCGTCGTATCCTTCCCGCACCACCATCCGGGGTCCCCGATCCGCGTCCCCACGGACCCGTGTCCCCGACCCGCGTCTCCACCATCCCACACCACCACAAAGCCGGACCAGACCTGACCCGAGCCACGGTTCACACCGGTTCGAACAGGACCGAACCGGCGAGGTAAGTTTTCTTTTATTTTTCTTTTAAAATTCTTAAAATTTTGGTTTCAATTAAATTAACTATTTTTAAACCAAAAATATTTTTAAATTGTGATTTTTCCTAAACAAAATTTATTTTATTTTTGAATTTTCACATTGCACTTTTAAAATTTGGTTTGAATAAGTTTGATTTTTAAATAATTTTCACATCTTACACTTATCTTTTGACTACTTGTTTTCTACTATTGAATGAGCTTGGATAATTTTGTTTGTTGCTTCGGTATTCTGGAACCTAGGTCCAAGTTAATTTAACAAGTAATTTCAAGTGGTTTTGCAAGGATATTTGGTTCTTACACAGGTTTGACTTTAGAAATTCCAATTTCTTAAAGAATGATCCACCTTATCCATAGAAGATGTGCACAAAGAAAAGAGGAAAACAAGAAGCCTTTTCAGCCAACTTATGAATCCTCTACTTCAATGGTTAAAGCAAGAGTTTTGTTACTTCTTCCAGCAGTTGTTCAACTACCAATATCCAAGAATTTCCAAAATGATTCGGGTGCAAACTACGGTTTGTGGTGATCTATTATGATAATTGTTGGAGGATACTAACTCGGTTATGGCGGAATGCATTGGTGAAGAAATTTGAGAAGCACTATTTCTTGTGCCTAGAGAAATTTTTGGGGAGTTTCAAGAACCTTCTTTAAACACCATCCACCGATTCAACTTTGGGAGAAATTAAGTTTCTCTATCCGGTAGCTTCGTTCTATTCTCCACTTTTTCAATTATTTATTCTTATTTTCCAACACTTCACCCTTAATTTGATTTAATTTACACTGGGACGGTGTAAGTTAAGTCTGGGGGGATTGTTGCTACTAACGCGTTTGTTCGTGTTGGATATTTATGTTTTCAAAAAGTTTTTCAAAAATCGTTTTAAAAAACCGTTTTATTGAGTCAAAATTAGTTGGGAATGATGACACATTTCTTTAATCAACAACGTTTTGATTTCAGAACCAAGTAACCATTATTGCAAGGTTTGTTCCAGACAATTGACTCAGACACCTAGTGACCGAATGGAGTCCAAAGAGATTGCTACTTGCATTCTTTTGATGGAAATGATTTTGATTCTCTATTTGGTTTACTAACATGATTTTTTAACTATCTCTTATTAAGGATATTAGATCAAGGAACGAATCACATTCATGACATCTTATCGTCTTTTTACCCCTCTCTGTTGTCATGAATGGCCAGCTCACTTTTAGTTGGTACCCTACCTAAGCCCTTAAACCTTTCTTTCAAACCTCATGCACTTCTTTTGCTACGTCCTCTATGCAGATATGTGTAAAAACGTCGGAGAGAGTAGGGTCGACGCAATTTTCCAATCACTTGAAGATGCGACGATCAACATAGAAGGAAGGAGTACAACAACAAAAATTTAGAAAATTAAAGAAGCTTGGCCGATCCTTGGATGCTTAATCATGGTAACGATTTCATGCCTTATTTGACTCATATCTTTATGAGACCATTTTCCCCCTTTCAAATATAAAAAAAAATTAAATAAAAAATAAATCATAAGGGAAAGGAAAATGGGTTTCAAAGAGTCAATGGCCAAAGAATACCCAAGGAATGCAACGGTACAAAGAAGAGACGAGTTCGAAAGTCTTACAGGTGATTCCCGGAGAAAAGTCTAAGTCTGGGGGAGAAAGGCAAACAACAAAGTGGTTGGAAAATTGTGGACTTCAATAGATCCATTCTCTCTTGCGATTTTGCATAATGTCTCGCACCCGGAGTATTTGGTAACCCTAAACACTTTTAACCTCACCACTAGATTAGCCTTCCCTAAACACCTAGCCAAATTCCTTGAAAATATCCTTAATCAGAGATCTTTGAGAATCTGAGAGGGTAAAATAATCGATTGACTTGAAGTTGAGATTTTGCTGGGACAGCAGTTTAGGACATGCTTTCGAATTCACGATGGGAGATGATGAAAATTGTCTATGAACTCACTTTGCCTTTATGTGGATTACAGGTTTATAGAAAGAAATAAGATCAAAGAATATTGAGTTCCCGTGTTTTCAAATCTTCTTTCCTAATTAACCTTTTGTTTGCTTGAGGACAAGCAAAGGGTAAGTCTGGGGTAGTTGATATACCCGGTATTTTACCACTTTTACTATCCATTTTTATCTATTTTATATTATATTTAATAAGCTTTTCTATCAAAAGAGGTAGTTTTCTCGTATATTTGGTTTTGAAGAGTCATATAGGTCAAATCAAGAAAAGGGCGTAAAAAGGATCAAAATGAGTATTCTTCATCCTACAACAACTTATCAAGGTCAAAGGAGCTAATCTAAATCCCCCAAGTTGAAGTTTTCACAATTTCCTAAGTTGGACAGAAGTTAACCAGCCAAGTCCTAGCTACGGCCGGACGACGAAATCAACTTGGAAGGCAATGAAATTTGATATGGCGATATTAATTTGAGTCAGCTTTCCAATGAAGTTGAAATTATATCAAATGGAGTTGTATTTAGGAAGTTATTCAAGTTTTACTAAACACATGTCATTCTGCCTAGAAGAAGAATCAAGTCCAAGATGGGCCTACGCACCAAACCAACCCATGGGCCGGCTCATTTACTTGAATCCACGCACAAGGAGATGATTTTGATCCAGACCCCGGACCAATTCACGTGACCGGTGCCACCGTCCGGTGCCGTTACCACTTCTGCGCACTTATCGACAAAAAGACGTTTTTGCCCGAATTGAAACCCTAGGAGTTCCACCGACCCAAGACCTCTTCCTACACCTATATATACTTTCTTTTAGCCTCTTGAGAGAAATAGAGCAGCCCTAGGCACCAAAAATTCATAATAAACATGTATTTTCGTTATTCTCTTTAGATCTTCATCTTTACCCTTTGTAAAAGTGCGATGAAGGCCATGGTGTTTTTCTCAAGCTTTGTGCTTCGAGATCCACCTATGTCGAGCCCTTACTTAGCACGAATCTACTGTTTTATCAACTTCTCTAGTTGCTCCATGTTTCATAACATGTAGAGTAGTTGTATGTTTGATAACAAGTTATTTTAAAGTTCTCTTGCTTGCATCTTCTACATATTTTTTGAGTTTGTTTCTAGCATGATTCTCTATATTTATTTGTGCTCAAGGCGTGATCTAGACTGGCTACCTAGTGACCGATATTAGATTGGTACCGATTCCAAAAGCTTTTGTACCGTTCGGATCTAATATTTGGTAGGCTAGACGTCTTAATAATCGAAAGTTTAGTTAAGAAGTCCAGTGAGCAATCGAATCTAATTCTTACAGCGTGATTCCACCTTGCAATAACCATCGAAATTTGAGTCTATTGGGGTAGGATTTATAGGTTTCGGAGCCTCGAAAGGGGAATGATTCTACTATAGTGATTTGAGCTCTAGAACACTAGTTGCATCTCTATAAAAACCGTGTAGTTCATGTTGCATTAGTTCCTTTTAATTTCTTTTATCTTGCGTGTTTTGATTTATCTATCCTTTTATTTTATTGCTTTGCTTTATTTCATCATAAACCCCAAAACCCAAATATATTTTCTCTTAGCTTATTTTGCATCATATAGATTTATAGCGTAACAATATAGTCTCCTGTGGATCGACCCCTAAGTACTACAATTGTCAATTGTGCACTTGGAGATTAGGGTTTATAAATTTAAAACCTTTTGCATCTACACGAAAGTACACTTCCTTGGAAGTCTACTGCATCTGTACATGTCACTTTTGCAATTGAGAAATATATGTAGACTTCCCAGGAAGTCTACTCAGGAAGAGAGGTTAGTTTTGCATTTGACCAAAAATCGAATTAAATAATTTGTAGACTTCTAGGGAAGTCTACAGATTATTGGTCAATTGTTCGATATTTGGTCAAATGCAAAACTAACCCCCGCTTTCCGTGTAGACTTCCCTGGAAGTCTACTGCTCAAGTCAAAATATGATCAAATGCAAAATTGAAGTCAAATGCAAAAGTAACCCCATGACGTGGCACTGTTTTTTTTTTGTTTCCAAAGGAATTGTGTAGACTTCCACGAAGTCTATTGTAAGTATACTTCAGGTTATTTTGCATATATGGTCAATTGCACATCTGACCTTTTCGTTGACTTGTAGACTTCCAGGGAAGTCTACACAAGAAGTCTACAAGTTTCAGATCTGAAATTTTGATTTTTCTAGATCTAAACACGTTGAGCTCGTTATTTGCTTTCTTCACCACCAGAACTTGGAAATCTAACCGATATTGAAGAATCCTCGGTGTCGTAAAGCAAGATTTGCAAGAAATCAACCCGTTTTGATAAATTATTTTGAAAACAAAAGTTAGCTAGATTTATGGATGAAATTGTAGAGGAGAAGGAAAAAAAAAGAGGTTATAAGGATTAAATCAAACCATTAAGTGCTCGAAAATCAGTTGTTGAGCCATTAAGAGCTCGAAATTGGTTGTTCATGGTGGTTGGAAAATTGATGAAGATGGTATTTCCAAAAAATAAGTTGATTTTTTGGTCATTGATAATTCTCCTTCTATCCAGTGAAGCCTACATTACACATTTAGAAGTCTACGTAATAGCATTTTTGCACATACATGGACAAAACATAGCAAAGATTGAAAAAAATGAAGAAAGAGAAAATGGGTTGTAGTTTCTGCATTGACTTCAAATAAAGGTATATTTTAGAAAACTTCTCATTATAAATATAACATTAAATGAAATATATTTTTGTTAAAATCGCAAAATCACACTTTCTGCCAAAACCGCAAAATTACATTTTTCAACCAAAACCATAAACTTATATTTTCTCATCAAAGTTGTGAAATCTTAATTTCTCGCCAAAACCGCAAAATCGTGTTTTCCAATCAAAATTGTGAAATCTTAATTTCTCGCCAAAACCGCAAATATGCATATTTTCACAAAAACTGCAAATTTTGTTTTCCAGCCAAAACTGCAAAAAAAAATTTTTTTCGTAAAATCCGCAAAATCATGTTTTTCCGCCAAACCACAAAATCTTGTTTTCCCGCTTAAATCGCATAATTATTTTTCCCGCCAAACCCCAAAATTATTTTTCCCGCCAAAACCGCAAAATTATATTTTTTGCAAATCCGCAAAATTGTGTTTTTCTGTCGAAACCGCAAAATCATATTTTTCCGCCAATACCGCAAAATTATTTTTCCCGCCAAAATCGCAAAATTATATTTTCCCGCCAAAACAGCAAAATCATGTTTTTCCGCCAAAACTGGAAAATTATATTTCCCGCCAAAACCGCAAAATTTGTTTTCCCTCCAAATCAGCAAAATTATATTTTTACGCCAAACCCGCAAAATTGTGTTTTTCTACCAAAACCGTAGAATCATGTTTTCCTGCCAAAATCGGAAATTATTTAGTCACAAATATAATTTAATAAAAATAATTTTAACACACAACATGGGCTTTTGATCATTTAACATTAAAGTGCGTTGAGATACAAATACTAACACACCAAACGATCATAATTGCATTCAGACGCAATATTTGAACGCATAGACCAAAAACACAAACGAACATCATCTGGATGTTGCGTTTAGATAATGCTCTAGATGAGGCGACCAGATACTGCATTTAGAATCCCAAACGAACAGCACCTAACTACTTGAATGCGCGCTCCCGACCTTGTCTGCATGTTCTTGATTGTGTCCCCACCTCGGCCAATAATCAGACCAACATGTCAGTTGACGCTAGATTAGCTATGATTCAACTGAAAGTAGAAAGAACAAAATAGTGTATACCTTATCATTTAGAACTTTAATCTCTATCTGTTCTGTTCTGGGATCCCTATCGCATGAGAGACAGGATGACCCCTCACAAGAAATTATTGTAACCAAATTTATCTGTAGATTGAAGAAGCCAAAACTTACGACGGAAACAACTTTTAACCTCTGCATTGATGCATGTAACATGTCCAATTATCTCCACTAGTCTTACTGCAGAGTTGAAAATTTCAGCAAGAAATACTCACAGTCGCAGAATAGTCAAAAATGAAACCAAATCATATCACCTTTGAAGTTGGGAAGATCTATTCCGCAAGTCGTTGACTTGTGAGAATTATCACCACCCACTTCTTTACCAATCTCATTCTGAGTGCTACCATCATTCAATTCCTTACTTTCGCCATCAACCTCCTTCTTGGGTTCACCACCGTTGGCATCCTTACACTCTTTCTACAGAACTGTGTTGGCTATCTTCAGGCTTAACATGAGCATCTGCTGGCTGATTTTCAAACTCGTTTGACTTGCTTCAGTATCTTGATTTTCATTCTTGTTCGGTTTATTTTGGAGTTGGTACTTTTTGGGCTTAGTATATATTATGCTCTTAATTATACGTACGTAGTCCCAAATTTCTGTGTTAGGATTTTTTACACCATGGATTAGCCCAAGGCATAATCCAACTCAGCCCATCAAGTAGGAAAGGCCCAACTCAGTATTATGCTAACTATGCTTAGTTACTTTATCTTAATGTAGTTACTTTATGCTCATTAAGGGTTACTTTATGAACATATGGTTAGAATGTAACCATCTGTATCAAAAGCCCTAATCACAATGTACTATATATAGTTGTACCATCATTTGTGTACAACTAACTTGAAATATACTACACCTTTTTTGCCCAAGTACAAATTATTCTTCCGAGTCCACTCGTTCTCTTAAGAACACACTTTTCCCTCTCGGTTACTGTTCATCCGAGCATACCCGTTTTCTCTCATCAAAGCTTTCCTTCTTCCATTCATCAAAGAATCCCCGAACCTATTATAAATTTAGTGTAGATCTCAATCCGAGCATCAACATTTGGCGCGCCAGGTAGGGGTACTTCAAGAAGATATCTTTTTACAAAAAAATGGATCTCAACGAGGAAGCTAGCATGAGACCGCTCTCCTCGGGAACAAGTGCTCAGGGTATTAACACTCCGGTGGCCCAGCGAGCAACCCTTTTTCCCGAAAAGAGTAAAACCGACACGCGAAAGCCCAGAGGAGTCCAAATGATCATGGGGGGATTCGACTCAACTCATAGTTCGGTCAGATCCCTCAAAAAGCATGAGAAGATTGCGAGAGCCAGCCAAGTCCACTTCGCGAGAAGTAAGACGGACATGCCGATCATCTTCAGCGAGGATGATACCGAGCACCTCATCATGCTCCACAACGACTCACTCGTGGTCACTCTAAAAATCGACGATTTTGAGGTGAGCAAGATCCTAGTCGACACTGGGAGTTCTGTCAACATAATCTTCAAAGAAACCCTAGAGAACATGGGGATCCCAGTAGATCGTATCAAGCCAGGTTGTCAACCCTTGACAAGTTTCGACGGCGTAACCACCATGGCGATCGGATCGATCAAGCTAACAGTGTACTCGGGCGACACCTCCCGGGATACAAAGTTCATGGTCGTAGATACACCAGCTGTATACAACGCGATCGTAAGAACCCCTTGGTTATTCTCTCTCCGAGCAATAGCCTCGGTCTACCATCAATGCGTAAAATTCCCGACCGCGACAGGAGTTTTCACTATCCGAGGAAGCCAAAAGATGGCCCGTACATGTTACATCGCCGAGAAACATTTACGAGCGTCTAATTTCCATATCAACCCCATCGACAAAGTCAACTCTCCTGAGCCCAAGCAGGAATCTACTACCCAGGTGTGCATCGACCAGTCACATCCTGCTCGCAGGATAAGTATTGGATCCGAGCTCGATGCATCCATCCGAGCTGAGCTGATTAGCTTCCTGGCCGAGAACGTCAACACTTTCGCCTGGACGATGGACGATATGAAGGGCATCAGCCCGGCTGTCACAAGTCACGAACTCAATGTCGACCCGACATACAAGCCAATTAAACAAAAGCGAAGGAAGCTCGGACCCGAGCGGACCAAGGCCGTGAATGACGAGGTAGCCAAACTCTTGGAAGCTGGATCTATAGCAGAAGTTCAGTACCCCGAGTGGCTGGCCAACCCAGTCGTTGATGCGGACATCGACCTTACCATTCAAACGAATGAACCACATCCTGTACCAGAAGTTAGAGAAGGTCCCATGACACGTTCAAAGTCCAAACAGTTGAGAAAGAGGTTTAACTTAGTTGTACAAGACATTGTGAACTCATTAGAGCTAGGAGACGCAAACTGCCTCAAAAGAGACTTTGTAGCTGAAGAAGAGCTTGCTGAAGCTTTCAACCAAATGAGCCTTGATAAAAACACCTCCCAAGGTATAAAATCTTATGTATCAGGTCAAGGGACCCTTAGAAGTCAAGAGAAGACCTCGGAGCAGCAGGAAACGTGTGAGACAAGTTTAACCTCCGACAATGATCAAGAGAGTCAAGACCAAGATCAAGATTTCGAGGACTTCATAAAGCTTCAAGAGACTGAAAATACTACTCAAGTGGGACTCCATGAAGATTTATACACCAAGAAAACAGCAAGCAACCAAGTTGAACAAGAAATGAATCAAGGAGCACCAATTAAGCTTAAACTGAATCCAGGTAAGTTTTATTCAATTTATACTATCTTTGCAGGTCCTAACAGCTTCACCAATGGCTAGCTATCATCAAAAACGTCCAAAGAACTCAAGTTGAAGTCTGCACCATAGTTTCCTTTTTTGGTTTAATGAATTTTGCTTAAAACTCTGAGTTTTGTGTTTTTCCTTTGTTTTCTGTTTTGCTTTGTGTTTTATTCCGTTTTTGCTTTATTTGGGCCTTAGGGCTAGCTGATGGACTCTATATAAAGTCCCCCTTGCAGCTGTGTAACCTTTTTCACCTTTGATTATCAATAAAGACGCCGTATTTCTTCTCCTTGAGTGTTCTTGAGAGAAAACCCTTTGTTCTTTGTCTTGTGTGTGAGATTCACCAAGGCTGAGTTCCTGTGTTGTATCAGAGCTTAATCACAACTCTGTGGTGCACTTCAAACCATCAACACTTCCCTGCCTTTGATCCCACACGAGAGAAGCGATCGCCATCGTGTCAGATCCTCATCATCAACCATATCTCTTTCACAAAAGAGTGCGAACGCCAGTTTGTGAAGCCATTCATCCGATCCCTTGCAGAACTCACCACTGAGTCGTGCATCATCTGGTATCAGAGCCAAAGGTTCCTACCTTTGGTTTCCTATCCTTATCTCCTTTAGTTTCTGTTTTGTTTTGATTCTGTGTCATTTTGATTCTGTTTCGTTTAGGGTATTGATTAATAGAGGAATAGATTGTTTTGATTCAGTTTGCTACTTTTTAAAAAAAAAAACCATTAAAATCGTTTTTGTTCGCTTAGTAGTTCCTTTTGATTGTGTTTTAGTTTGCTTATAAACAAAAATCCTATAAAAAGTTACTTGCTTGTTTGATTCTGTTGTTGCGTTGGTTTTTGTTTCATTTTCTTCGCTTTGTTATATCCTGCATAAGTTGCTTGATTGCTTCTGTTTGCTAGTGTTTATTCATACTGAGTATTCTGTTTCCTTTTGCATCATAAAAGAAAAATCCATAAAAAAAAAAAAATTGTGTTTCTTAGTTAATTTGGTTTTGTTCAAGCAATCTGTGCATTTATTTGATTGTTTGAGAAAGTTTGTGTGATCAGTTTAGTGTAGATTCGTTTTTGTTCTTTTCTGTGGTATTTTGACCTGTTTCTTGAGACCTTGGAAGGTTATTCAAGCCCTAGGATAATATCATGGGAGACCAAGATGAAAACCCACAAGCTGCCCTCATGAGGATGCTAACTGAGCTCAGGACAGAGATGAGAGGAATTGGGGAAAGAGTGGGACAGTTGGAGCAACCACGGGTGAGAGTTGACGACGAAAATGTACAAGCAAGGCGAAACATGCGAGTAGAAGAAGAAGACCACGAGGAGAGTGAAGATGACATACCACCTGATCCTTTGTGGAGACGGCATCAACGTAGAGAAGATCCTTTGCGGATGAACCAAGCTAGGCGAGTAGAGCCTCGTGAAACTGACAACGAATTGAAATTAACACCGCCTACTTTTGCTGGAAAATCCAATCCCAAAGCCTACTTGGATTGGGAGAGACGTTTAGAGCACATCTTTGAGTGCTATGGCTACGGGGAACGTAAGAAGGTGGCTGTAGCAGCAGCTCAACTCACGGATAATGCACTTTCATGGTGGGACAGAAACATAGCTGAAAGAAGGAGACAACAATTTGGACCAGTAGCTACATGGAGTGACATGAAATTTCTCTTACGACTTAGGTATGTCCCTGATTATTATCATAGAGACTTACAAAAACATTTTCGTAAGCTATCTCAGGGAACCAGAAGCGTAGACGAATATTTTGACGAGTTTGAGAAGCTAATGAATCAACTGGAGTTAGAAGAATCCGAAGAAGCACTCATGGCACAATTTATAGAAGGATTACAAGAAAAGATTCAATGGAAGCTGGAGAGAGCTCAGTATAGTGGACTTCATGAACTACTACACGTAGCTGTACAAGCTAAACAACAAATCAAGTGCAAGGCATCTCTAAGCAATCAAACCAGAAACAACACATCTTGGAGTGCAAACAACAACCGAAACATGGACAGAGGCAAGGCTGTAGTCATAGCCAATGATACTAGGTTCAAGAACAAGAACAACGAGACACCTAAAAACTCTAAGCCTGAAGTAGGTAAGTTTCCTAGTGCTAATCAATCTCGTTCACGTGACATTACTTGTTTTAAATGTCAAGGTAGGGGGCACATGGCCAGAGAGTGTCCGAACCAAAGAGTGATGATTATCACACCTAGTGGTGACTATGAGTCACAAGATGAGCGTGATGAAGACCAAACTGATTCTGGAGAGGATGTGGAGTATCCAGATACAGGAGAGCTCCTTGTGATTCGACGGATGCTAAGTGTAATTGTCAACCCTGAGGAGAGAGTTCAAAGGGAGAACATTTTCCACACTCGATGCACAATAAAGAACAAGGTATGTAATCTGATTATAGATGGAGGATCTTGTACTAATGTAGCTAGCAAGTACATGGTAAACAGGTTAGGTTTACAAACAACCAAGCATCCAAGGCCATACAAACTAAGGTGGCTTAATGATGATACCGAGCTAAGGATTGATGAGCAAGTAACTGTTCCATTCAGTGTGGGGAAGTATCAAGATGAAATTATATGTGACGTTGTGCCTATGAAAGCCGGGCATCTTCTCCTAGGAAGACCATGGCAGTTTGATCGAGCTACAACTCACAATGGGCGCACAAACCACTATTCTTTCACTCATAAAGACCGTAAGAATAATCTTGCCCCTCTTAGTCCTTCAAAAGTTCATGAGCTACAGAAACACATGAACAAAGAAGAAGAGGTAAGAAATTCTAGTCTTTATTTGAGAGCTAATGATGTTTGCAAAACCTTGAGTGCCAAAGGCACTGTGCTGCTAATGGTTTTCAAAGAGTGTTTAAGTACAGGTTTAGGAGAAGTGGAGCTTCCCGCAGAGATCCAATCAATTTTGAATCAATACAAGGATGTGTTTCCAGAGGAGATACCACCTGGGCTTCCTCCTATTCGTGGAATAGAACACCAAATCGATCTCGTACCAGGAACACCACTACCTAACAAACCAGAGGAGTCTAAAGAGCTAGAAAAACAAGTACGTGATCTAATGGAGAAAGGCTACATTAGAGAGAGTCTTAGTCCATGTGCAGTGCCTGTCTTATTGGTTCCTAAGAAAGATGGCACGTGGAGAATGTGTGTCGACTGCCGAGCCATCAACAACATCACCATCAAGTACCGGCACCCTATACCAAGGCTAGACGACATGTTAGATGAGTTAAGTGGAGCTACCATCTTCTCCAAAGTTGATTTAAAGAGTGGCTACCACCAGGTCATAATGAGAGAGGGTGACGAATGGAAGACAGCCTTCAAGACCAAGCAAGGTCTCTATGAGTGGCTTGTGATGCCATTCGGGCTGTCCAATGCCCCAAGCACTTTCATGCGCTTAATGAACCAGGTTCTAAGGTCTTTTATTCGTAAATTTGTTGTTGTCTACTTTGATGACATACTTATTTACAGTAAGTGTTATTCTGATCATATTAAGCATTTAGAGTTAGTCTTGAAAACACTTCAAAAGGAGGGCCTTTATGCCAACCTAAAGAAGTGCACATTTTGTACTGACCAATGTGTGTTCTTAGGTTTTGTAGTGAGTAAACAGGGACTGCAAGTTGATGAGGAGAAAATTAAAGCAATACGAGAGTGGCCCACTCCATCAACAATAGGACATGTTCGAAGTTTTCATGGGTTAGCTAGTTTCTACAGGAGATTTGTTAGAGATTTCAGTACGGTGGCTGCACCAATGACTGCTGTGATCAAGAAGAATGTACCATTCTCGTGGGGAGAAGCTCAAGAAAAGTCCTTCAACACTTTAAAGGAGAGACTTACACAAGCACCGGTCTTGGCTTTACCAGATTTTGAGGTTATGTTTGAAGTACAATGTGATGCTTCCGGTTTGGGAATTGGAGCTGTTCTACATCAAAGGAAGAGACCTGTCGCTTTCTTTAGTGAGAAACTAAATGGAGCCACTTTAAACTATCCAACCTATGACAAAGAGTTGTATGCACTGGTCCGAGCACTTGAAACTTGGCAGCACTACTTGTTATCCAAGGAATTCATCATCCACACCGACCATGAAACTTTAAAACATCTCAAGGGCCAGACATCACTTAAGAGAAGGCATACCAAATGGTTGGAGTTCATTGAGACGTTCCCATATGTGATAAAGTACAAGAAAGGAAAGGAAAATGTGGTTGATGATGCTCTATCAAGAAGGTATGCCCTTATAGCCACTATGGAGGCTAAGGTAATGGGTTTTGAACACATTAAAGAACTCTATAAAGATTATCCAGAGCTAAGTGAATGTTACCAAGGACACGGTCAAGGAGCTTACAAGGCATTCTACTTACAAGATGGTTTTCTGTTTAAAGACAAGAGGTTATGCATTCCTCAAGGCTCTATGCGAGAAATGATACTTAGTGAGGCACATGGAGGAGGTTTGATGGGTCATTTTGGCATAGACAAGACCTTGGCCATCGTAATGCAGCATTTCTTTTGGCCTCATCTAAAGAACGACGTCAAGAGATTCTGTGGCCGTTGCATTGTTTGCCACAAAGCCAAATCCAGGTTACATCCTCATGGTCTTTACTTACCTTTGCCTATTCCTAACGCCCCTTGGGTAGATGTTTCTAAGGACTTTGTCTTAGGGCTGCCCAAGATTCGACATAAAGACTCTATATTTGTTAGGGTGGATCGATTTTCTAAGATGGCTCATTTTATCCCTTGTGACAAGACCAATGATGCCACTCAAACCGCAGAATTATACTTCAAGGAAGTTGTGCGCCTCCATGGGATCCCAAGGACTATAGTCTCTGATCGTGATCCCAAGTTTCTAAGTCATTTCTGGAGGACCATTTGGAGAAAATTAGGAACAAAACTTCTGTTTTCTACAACTTGTCATCCTCAGACAGATGGTCAAACCGAAGTGGTAAACCGCACTCTCTCAACTTTACTTAGAGCCACTCTTGGGAAAAATATGAAAACATGGCTTGATTGCATCCCTTTCATTGAGTTTGCTTATAATCGATCTGTTCACTCAGCTACCAAGCTATCTCCTTTTGAGATAGTATATGGAATTAACCCATTGTCTCCTATAGATCTTGTACCTTTGCCACAACCAGAACAGGTTAATCAAGATGGTTTGAGCCGTGGAGAGGTCATCAAGAAGCTACACATCAAAGCAAAAGAGAATTTGGAGAAAAAGAACACGGAGAACAAACGCAAGGCTGATCGAGGAAGAAAGGAATCACTATTTGAACCAGGAGATTGGGTTTGGTTACACATGAGGCCAGAAAGATTTCCCGAACAAAGAGCTTCCAAGTTATCACCAAGAGGCGACGGACCATTCAAGATCCTTGAGAAGATCAATGACAACGCTTACCGTCTAGAGCTGCCACAAGAGGTTAAAATCTCCCATACATTTAATGTAGCTGACTTGTCTGCTTATGATCCAGGAGATTCAGTTTTGAGGATAAAACATTCTGAAGAGGGAGAGAATGATGAGGACATCGACCTTACCATTCAAACGAATGAACCACATCCTGTACCAGAAGTTAGAGAAGGTCCCATGACACGTTCAAAGTCCAAACAGTTGAGAAAGAGGTTTAACTTAGTTGTACAAGACATTGTGAACTCATTAGAGCTAGGAGACGCAAACTGCCTCAAAAGAGACTTTGTAGCTGAAGAAGAGCTTGCTGAAGCTTTCAACCAAATGAGCCTTGATCAAAACACCTCCCAAGGTATAAAATCTTATGTATCAGGTCAAGGGACCCTTAGAAGTCAAGAGAAGACCTCGGAGCAGCAGGAAACGTGTGAGACAAGTTTAACCTCCGACAGTGATCAAGAGAGTCAAGACCAAGATCAAGATTTCGAGGACTTCATAAAGCTTCAAGAGACTGAAAATACTACTCAAGTGGGACTCCATGAAGATTTATACACCAAGAAAACAGCAAGCAACCAAGTTGAACAAGAAATGAATCAAGGAGCACCAATTAAGCTTAAACTGAATCCAGGTAAGTTTTATTCAATTTATACTATCTTTGCAGGTCCTAACAGCTTCACCAATGGCTAGCTATCATCAAAAACGTCCAAAGAACTCAAGTTGAAGTCTGCACCATAGTTTCCTTTTTTGGTTTAATGAATTTTGCTTAAAACTCTGAGTTTTGTGTTTTTCCTTTGTTTTCTGTTTTGCTTTGTGTTTTATTCCGTTTTTGCTTTATTTGGGCCTTAGGGCTAGCTGATGGACTCTATATAAAGTCCCCCTGCAGCTGTGTAACCTTTTTCACCTTTGATTATCAATAAAGACGCCGTATTTCTTCTCCTTGAGTGTTCTTGAGAGAAAACCCTTTGTTCTTTGTCTTGTGTGTGAGATTCACCAAGGCTGAGTTCCTGTGTTGTATCAGAGCTTAATCACAACTCTGTGGTGCACTTCAAACCATCAACACTTCCCTGCCTTTGATCCCACACGAGAGAAGCGATCGCCATCGTGTCAGATCCTCATCATCAACCATATCTCTTTCACAAAAGAGTGCGAACGCCAGTTTGTGAAGCCATTCATCCGATCCCTTGCAGGACTCACCACTGAGTCGTGCATCAGTCGTCGTTATAAAGAAGAATGGCAAGTATAGGGTTTGTGTAGACTTCACCGACCTCAACAAGGCATGCCTCAAAGACAGCTTCCCACTCCCTCACATCGATCGAGTGGTCGAGGCCACGGCAGGCAATGAGCTGCGAAAATCAGATCGCAATGCACCCCGACGATTGCGAAAAGACTGCGTTCATCACTGATCGAGGGACATATTGCTACCGAGTCATGCCTTTCAGCCTAAAGAACGCGGGAGCAACCTACCAGTGTTTGGTCAACAAAATGTTCGCTGATCAACTAGGCGACACCATGGAGGTCTACATCGATGACATGCTGGTAAAGTCCTCAAAGGCAACCGATCATGTCGGCCATCTCGAGGATTGCTTCAAAATACTAAACCTCTACGGGATGAAGCTTAACCCAGCAAAGTGCACATTCGGGGTTACCTCCGGCGAGTTCCTCGGGTACATCGTAACCAAGCGAGGAATCGAAGCAAACCCCAAGCAGATTTCGGCAATCAGGGACCTTCCTTCCCCGAGGAACAAAAGGGAAGTCAACACTTAACCGGTCGGATTGCCGCATTAAACCGCTTTATTTCCCGCTCGACCGATCGAAGTCTACCTTTCTATCAACTCTTACGAGGGAACAAGGAGTTCATCTGGGATGATGCCTGCGAGAACGCGTTCAAAGAACTGAAGTCGTACCTGACAATTCCCCCAGTCTTGGCTAAGCCCGAGCCAGGAGAAACCTTATACCTTTACGTGTCAGTCACAGATGCGGCCGTGAGTGGGGTTCTCGTCCGAGAAGACCTGGGAGACCAAAAACCAATTTTCTACGTCAGCAAATCCCTCGACGGCGCAGAGTCACGATACCCCATCTTGGAAAAGTTGGCTCTCGCCGTGATCATGTCATCTCGGAAGTTGCGCCCATATTTCCAGTCCCATACCATCGCAGTCATGTCTTCCCAACCGCTCCGTACAATTCTGCATAGTCCGAGCCAGTCCAGACGAATGGGAAAGTGGGCAATTGAACTCAGCGAGTATGACATCGAGTGCAGGAATCGGACCAGCGCCAAGTCGCAAGTCCTGGCCGATTTCATAATCGAGTTGCCCCCCGAGAAGGATGTGCCCGAGCCGAGTAAAGCCGAGTAGACTCTCTATATCGACGGGTCCGTATCGTGAGAAGGCGTGGGAGTAGGAATCCGCCATATCTCTCCCACTGGGGAGGCTCTCGATCAATCGTTCCGACTGGACTTCCTTGCCACAAACAACGAAGCCGAGTGGGAAGCCCTCATCCATGGGATACGACTAGTTGAAGCAGTCGGAGCACGAAGAATCCACATCTACAGCGACTCCTTGCTTGTAAAGAACCAACTCAATGGCGATTACGACACAAGGAGTGAGCGGATGGAGGCGTACAAGAAAGTAACCGAGGACCTGATCCTCTGGAGCTTGGATAGCTTCCGAATCACCCAGATCCCCCGAGCGGAAAATGCCGACGCAGACGCGCTCGCCACGCTTGCCTCATGCTCAAGGGCCAGAACAAACCGCACCATCCCAATGGGAATCATCTCGGATCCTAGCATATCCCTACCGAAAGGTAACAACAGGGTCATGGTCATCGTCGACGACGACGACGACGAAGGGCCTTAGTCCCCGGAAGTGAGCCCGCCCTCGGCTTCGAAACCTGCTCCCGACTGGAGAAAAGAGATCATCGCGTATATCGAGCGAAGCGAGGCACCTACTAACAAATAGGCCGCCCGCAGGCTTCGAACCAAAGCGGCACACTATGTGATGATCGAGAACAAACTTTACCGATGGAGTGCAGCCGGAGCCCTGCTAAGTTGCATCGCCAGCGAGGAGATCAAAGCCGTAGTAACCGAGTCCCATGAAGAGGAAGGCGGAAACCACTCGGGCTCTCGCATGCTCGCCCTAAAAATCAAAAAACTGGGCTATTTCTGGCCGACCATGCTCAAGGATTGCGCCGACCATGTCCGTTGTTGCTAGAAGTGTCAACGCCACGGACCAATGATCAACTCACCGACTGAACTGCTTACAACCGCTACGACGGCCTACCTGTTTATGCGATGGCAATGGACATCATCGACCCTTTTCCAACGTCAAGACAAAAGCGGTTCGTCATTGTGATAACCGACTACTTCACAAAGTGGGTCGAGGCCGAGGCATACGCGGCGATCCGAGCAAACGATGTTCAAAACTTCGTTTGGAAATTCCTCATATGCCGACACGGACTCCCCTAAGAGATCATCGCAGACAACGGGTCTCAATTCATCTCTAAGACATTCGAAGACTTTCGTGCCAAGTGAGCTATCCGTTTCAACAAATCTACGCCAAGGAACCCGCATGAGAACGGCCAGGCCGAGGCTACGGACAAGACCATCATATCCGAGCTCAAGAAGCGCCTTGATGATAAGAAGGGACTCTGGTCGGATGAACTTGACGGAGTCTTGTGGTCACTCCGAACGACTCTGCACTCCTCCGAATCCAAAACTACCAGCAACTGACGGCTCGATACTACAATAAGCGGGTCCGAAGACGGGACTTCTCCATCGGTGACCTCGTATTACGCAAGGTATACGAGAACACTAAGGAGAAGAATGCTGGGAAGCTCGGAGCTAACTGGGAGGGTCCATATCAGGTCTATGACATCGTCCGCCCGGTGTATATTGAATAATGACGATGAACGGAGAAGCCCTCGAGCGATCCTGGAATGCAAACACACTCAAACGCTACGACCGTTTCAACATGATCCGAGCTCACCCGGTACATCGTTACATTACTTAAAGAGGAAGACCAGCCCGACCAGGCAAGCCTCGGGATCACTCGGCACAACACCCGAGTTCTACTCTCTTATAAACATATCATTCATCTCCGGATGACTCAAAAAAAAAAAAAAAAAAATCATATGCTTCTACTCGTTTCCGAACGATTCGCTCATCCCCGGATGATTTACCCAGTTTTTATCTTATAATATGAACTACGTCTGGCTTGATCCCTGTTTAACGGGTACGTAGGCAGCTTCCTCGGAAGTCCAGCTATAATCAATAATATTTTATTAAGCTCCGAGCTTATTTACCGATCCGTTCGAATTCTAAAAGAGCTTCGAGCTCAATTACCGATCCGTTCGAATTCTAAAAGAGCTCCGAGCTCACTCGCCGATCCGTTCGCACTATAAACAGCTTCGTGCTCATTTACATCGATGCTCTGGCCAAGTACTCGATCGGTCTTACTCGGGAGGCCCACCATAGCGAA
The DNA here is from genome assembly GCA_963576765.1 of Draba incana. NCBI lineage: Eukaryota > Viridiplantae > Streptophyta > Magnoliopsida > Brassicales > Brassicaceae > Draba > Draba incana. Next base: position 16,726,109 of record OY755214.1, on the reverse strand, counting down.
ACCCGAGTCTGATCAAAACACGAGTTTCTCATAGATGCAGTAGCGAAATAATCTACAATCCGAATTCAAGAAGTCCACCACAACTTCACCGAATAGGATAAAAGTCGGGGTCAGTCCCGCATGGGTCCTAAGAACGTGTAAGAACTTTAAGCCGACCACGTCTCACACGCTTAACCACGAGACGGACTCTAGTCATAAGCCGGGTTCCGACTCGCAGATGACTCGATCTGACCACTCCATCACGCGAGCCCGGTCGGATCAAAATCAAAGTAACTTGGGGACCTGCTCTCCGGATGCACAAATCTATGCCTAAGCTCTAAAACTTAGTCACATAAAGCCGTACGAGAATGCCTAAGCTTTAAAACTTAGCCGCATTAAAGAGCACAATTAAAAATGCCTAAGCTTTAAAACTTAGCCGCATTAAGAATATTCGAGAATACTTAAGCTAAAAAACTTAATCGCATAAAGAAAATTCGAAATTTCATTAAAACCGAGAGGGACCGCTCCTCGGGCAAAACAAGAGTCACGATTACATCAAGTGCGCCACATACGGCTAAGTCTTACAATAAGAAGAAAACTACTAGCTAAAGAAAGAGACAACATTCAACAGGACAAGACGAGTATGTTGAGAAGAAGATATTGGATGTCAAAAAGCAGGACATTCCAATTGGTCCAGCCTCGTCTTCCATTGCGGCTTGTTGCTCGTAGGAGAAGCTTTAATGATCCGCAGGATCATTCCCGACCTCGTCATCAGCATCCTCGGACGAGTCCGATCGGCAGCTGCCAAAGGCCTTGACTGTCCAAGACCTTTTGATCCTAAACTCCTCAGACCCGAGAGGAGAAGGGGGACAGTCGGCTTCGGGGATACTCGGGAGGATCCAGGGTCCCGGAGCAAACGTATACTCCTGGTCAGAAAAGCCCATCATCTCCTTCCTCTCGATCTCTCTTACGAGTCCGTCATACTTGGCATGAACTCGGGCCTTGTCTTCCAGGAAGATTACCACTCCGACAGCTGCCATCAGGTCCATGTCGTCGAGTTGGGTTTTGACTTGGCTAGCCCGGCTAATAAGACTGTCATAATCCCTCTGCTCGAGAAAGTGCTCTCGGGCTCTAGTAAGCGATGCCTGTGCCAAACCAACAAGCCTGTTGTGAGTCTGTTCAGCTGCAGACATAGCACAGGCGCGTCCGTGATTCCCTCTAGATGCGCGCAGACGGGACATTTGGGACTCAACGTGATCGACCAGCTCAGAATTAGCACGCTCGACAGTCCTAAGGTGTTTCTTGAGGTCTTCGTATTTGTGTTCGACTAGAGCCCTCAAGTTAATCTCTTGCCCGACCATACTTTCGAGCTCTCTCACTGCGTCCCGCTCCGCGGCGTATCTCCTCATTCTCTCGATCTCTGCCGAAGAACCGCCTCGCGCCTTAAGCAACTCGATCTCCCTCGTCAGGGAGGCCACGCCCTTCTTTAGGAACGCGTTCTCTTTTACGAGCCGGTCAATCAAACTCGGGGGGCCACCCCCCACAGTCTCTGGCTCCCGACTAGCTAACACCAGGGACCGGATCGATGAGTCACCAGCTACCCGAGCGACCGGGGCGCTCTCGTCCCTCGACCGTTTCTTCGAAATAGTCCCGGTCATTCTCAGAGACTCAACAACGAGCCTATCAGAGGCACTCTCCCCACGGCCAAGAAGGGAAGATCCGCCTGGCTCGCCAGACGGCCCGTAGTCGGCCAGTGCCGCGATCCGACTAAAACGGTTAAGTCGGAGAGGCGAAGGCTGATCAAGCGTGACTGTAACCGCTCTCTTTCCACGAGCACGGGAGTCCGCACTCTCAGAGCAGCGCCCCGTTTCCCCAGTTTGCGGCTGAGACACGCCGGCGTCGCCGCAAGGTTTGCCAGAGTCATAAGCGGGGTCGGCCGCCAGAGGAGAGGAAACCAGAACGCCCAACGGAACCGTTCCATGTTGGCTCCTCCGAACCAACACGACGGCTTCAGAGCTGGAAGAAGAATCACTTGTAGACATGATCATGAAGAAATTTGAGATGGTCAAAGAAAGAAGAGAAGACGAGATTTTGTTTTCAACTGAAGAAATCTGGAAGTGTTGAAGACGTGAAGAATAAACACCGATATATATAGAAGAAACGGTAGGAGTGCGAAGCGACGCAATTAAACCAAAGGGGGCTGCATGTCAGGAAGTCAAATCGTTGCATCGAAACCCTGATTTATCTCGATAACCGCTAAAAAGTGTAATCATAACGAAAGCGGGAATTGAGGAAGCACGTGCCGGCGCCATGACCAGTCGCATCCACGCGCTGATGCGGGTCAACGCGCCCAGTCGTACGAATGAGTGGAAAAACTCCCGAGAGAAAGAACGAGCTCGACTATCCTGTTCTCCCGCCAGCTCGCTCATTCCCGATAGGCTCAGCAAGCTTGCGTCCCGAGCGATCCTTCTCCTCATCATGATGATCGGTACTCTTTTCCCTTAAGTAGCGGTTTTGTCCCAAAAAAGGTTTTCCCTACTAAGGTTTTAACGAGACCATCGTCTTGATTCTCCGAGTCCACACGATTGCTTCTCCGGGAACGATCTTCCTACTTTCCTGGCTGCTCACTTATTCTCGACGAACTCGGCATGCTCGATTCGCCGACTCGGTGGGGGGGGGGCTACTGTTACACCATGGATTAGCCCAAGGTATAATCCAACTCAGCCCATCAAGTAGGAAAGGCCCAACTCATTATTATGTTAACTATGCTTAGTTACTTTATATCTTAATGTAGTTACTTTATGCTCATTAAGGGTTACTTTATGAACATATGGTTAGAATGTAATCATATGTATCAAAAGCCCTAATCACAATGTATTATATATAGTTGTACCATCATTTGTGTACAACTAACTTGAAATATACTACACCTTTTTTGCTCAAGTACAAATTATTCTTCCGAGTCCACTCGTTCTCTCAAGAACACACTTTTCCCTCTCGGTTACTGTTCATCCGAGCATACCCGTTTTCTCTCATCAAAGCTTTCCTTCTTCCATTCATCAAAGAATCCTCGAACCTATTATAAAGTTAGTGTAGATCTCAATCCGAGCATCAACAGGATTCTGCACGAAATGTTTCTGATTATGCTTCTTTCTTGTATCAATTTCCTTACGCCCTAGTGTTCCATAAATAGAGGAAAAAGCAACTTTTAACTCCATACGAAAACTTGTGATATTTTCTAAATCAAACAAATAAAACGGTTACCATCATGGCCTTTTTCAGTATCTTGACTTACATAAATCGCTACAGTATTCGCTCCATATAGATGTATCTCCCTTGGCAGGGACAAGCTCGCAAAAGCGATTTCATGAGATGGTAAACTACATATGCATAGGTACGACATAAACACAAAGGTATTCTTTTGGTACATAACATGATTGATAATTTGATTCTCCATTGCGCATAGGTATTTGTAGAACTCGGATTTTCTCATCTAAGGCTCAAAACCGGCCATGTGGCAGGAGATGGCAGAGCAGGGCGGATCACAGGGACCCTTCTTACCTCGGTGAATGCTTCATTGAGTCGAGCTGCCTGACTCATCACCCGCGACACCTTCTGCACAGAAACATAAACAACCCAGGACGTGATAGCGATAGAAAGAAAGAGCAGTGTGAGATAATGAAAATATCAAATCTTAGCATTTGGTGCGCAAGTGATGATGCTTAAGCATTTTTCTTTCTTGGTCAGGAAACTATCCAAACTATATTAACTACAAAAACTATCCTTAAGTTAAGCCATGACAGCTGTAAAACCAAACTTGAAATTCTACCAACATAAATGTAAGTGGTTATCTTGTGGATGAGGACTAAAATCTCTCCTATCTATGCTTATCCACCACAACAACATCAAATGTCTTCTTATAAGGACTTTCTTCTTTCGTTTCCTAATATTCTTTACTCGGATCAATCAAACTCAAGTTCATCGATGCTGTAAACCTTACTCCTAAGAAAAAACAATCTACACTACCTTACAACCTTCAAGTAAAATGATAACACAAAGTTCAAAGTTAATAGAGATATTACCTTTTCGTCGATTGTAACTTTAAGATTGAAGCTTTGAGCTTTCTTTTTCATATTATACAATCTTCGTCCCAAGAGAACGAAGCCCATCACAGCTGCAGCAATAGAGACAGACCAAACAGGACCAATCCTAAATGCAGAGTACTTGAGAAGCATAAATGGCATCTTCCACCACACGGTCTCTCTACGTTTACGCTCGATATTCCCTTCACTTCCCTGAGTTTCTTCGGTAGATGCAACAACTCCATTATCAGAAACAATCTCCTCAGAATCTCCAGAGACAAGTCCATTCCCCCCAGAATCAGACCAAGACTTGCTCGAATCCTCAACAGGTTCTTCTGATTCGGGCAAACACTTGCCTGCCTCCTCAATTTCACCAACAGCTTCGATCTCGGGGTGTTTCTCTTCGAAATCACTCACCATGTCCTCACCACCATCACCTGAGATTTCAATAAACCCTGATTCATTTCTTACACCAGTATCATCTGATCGATAAACATCCAAATGACCAGAACTCGAACCGAGCCGGAAAGAATCACCGTTTTGGCTCGGATCACCACATGTTTCGATGAGATTATCTGCAGAGAAGTGATCAGAGAGAATCATACCGTTGTCGATTACACTCGAACTCTCCGATTTCTTGTCCGATGCGACTGAATCGGTGTCGGAGCCATGAACCATCTCCCAATCGAGCAATTCCCCATCCATGATTCCAGATTATGATTCAATCAGAAGAAGAAGAACCCTAAAAACTAATGAATGAAAAGCCCCAAAATTTCTCAAAGTATATATTATGATGGATCAAAAGCAGCCTAACGAAAATGGCTTCTTCTTATCCAGTTGCTATGAGTGATTACGTGGAGATATCTAATTGGCTACGTGTCACATTGAGTTGGGTGTCTTGAGTCTCAAATAGATTCTCGACACGGCATTTAAGTAAGGTAGGGTGACAAGTATCGTATTATTTCTGGCTTTTTCCTTTTTATCATTTACACCGAGTCAATTTTTCAATCAACGAATTAATAAAATTGGCTATGGAAGCCCTTTGACGGTCAAAAGTTTAAAGGCTTTTAAATTATGTCTAGGGTTTAAATTCTAGATAAAACAAATTCTTGCAGATTAATGGAAGGCATTTTTTCAGAAGCTTCGGAGTCGTCCATGTAGACCATTGGTCGGGGAGAATCTATCCATCATGGAAGATGTCGTATATGCAGAGCTGTTCATCGGGGAGAGCTTGTCCATCATGGAAGATGTCGTACATGGAGAGTTGATGCATCATTGAGGCCTACGTAGAAGCTGTTTACCCTAATTGCAAAGATAACATGCAGTGGAATATCATCAAAATAGGATTAGGTCAAATTGATCAAATTAGTCTAACGGTGATTATAATTTCTATATAATAATTCCAGACAATTAAAAAAAAAATTAGCTTAACTTCTTGGTTTGCAAATTTACACGGCATTTAATTATTCACAAGAATAATTAAATCAAATAATTAATAAAATTTACAAATTCTTGCTGATTAATGGAGCGCGCTTTTCAGAAGCTTCAGAGTCATTCAGGGAGAGCATGTCTATCGTTGGGGATGTCGTACATATAGAACCGTTGGTCGGGGAGAGTCTGTCCATCATTGAAGATGTCGTACATGCAGAGCCGTTCGTCGGAGAGAGCTTGTCCATTATGGGAGATGTCGTACATAGAGAGCTGATGCATCATAGAGGCCTATGTAGAAGCTGTTCACCCTAATCGCATAGACAACATGTAGTTGAGTATCATCATAATAGGATTAGATAAAATTAGTCTAATGATGATTGCAATATCTATATGATAATTCAGACGATTAAAAAAAAAATTGGCTAAACTTTATAGGATATTAAAGAAATAAAATTTAAAACATTTAAACAATAGGTTAAATAATGTGTTTTATATCAGAGAAAATTTTTAAAATGTCATTTTTGACATGTCACTATCACTATTTTTAAATTTCAAAATTATTTATATTTGAGTTAACTATATTATATTTTCTTTTTAACACTATATTTTTATTATTATTCTATTACAAATTATGAGAATTGTTATATTGATGATTTGTCTTGATCCACGCCAAACAATTATATCTTGCCCCACGCTGAATATAGGTTTAAAGGATTGTATTATGTATTAGAATGAGTCTTACAAGATATTTATACTACAGTACATGAAGGAGACTAGGTATAACATAAATACACAATATTTGTTTCTATATATACTATATACTCTACACGCCCCCGCAAGATAAAGGGGCTGGAGCCACGCCAATCTTGGAATAAAGCTCGAGAAACCGTGCTCGCGACAGTGGCTTAGTCAAAGCATCGGCCAATTGATCTTTGGTTGAGACATGGGAGACTCGAAGAGCACCGGATTGTCACGAATGAAATGATAATCGAGTGCAACGTGTTTCATACGGGAATGGTAGACGGGATTGGCACACAAGTATGTTGCACCCACATTATCACAGTAAATGACAGGAGGAGAAGGCAGTTTTATTCCAAGTTTAGTGAGCAAAGAACATACCCAACGAAGTTCAGAGGCCGTATTTGCAACCGCGCGATATTCAGCCTCTGTGGAGCTTCGAGCGACGCCTTTTTGCTTCTTTGCAGACCAAGAGATAGGCGTAGTACCTAAGTAGAGAATATATGCATTGGTAGAAACATAATCATCCACGTCACCCGCCCAATCCGCATCAGAGAAATCGTGGAGTGATAACGAATAATCTGATCTGAGAAAAATGCCATGAGATGCCGTGCCGGCCAAATAACGGAGAACACATTTCGCCGCTTGCCAATGTTCATCCGTTGGCTTATGCATAAATTGTGAGAGTTTGTTGACCGCATAAGCAATATTTGGTCTTGTAAAAGCCAAGTATTGTAAACTGCCAACGACCTTTCGATACTCACTCGGATTAGGAAGAGACGATCCTAAATTGAGTGACAACCGAGGATGTGGAGCCATCGGAGTAGAAACTGGTTTTGCAGCAAGCATATTGATTTTGTTAAGCAAGTCGAGAATATACTTGCGTTGCATAAGATGAAGACCTTTGGCAGTGCGGTGTGCTTCAATACCCAAGAAATAAGTGATGTTGCCGAGATCTTTTATTGAAAACCTCGTTACCAGATGATTTATGATCTGATTGATCAGAAGATCATGACTTCCTGTAACAACGATATCGTCTACACAGACGAGAATATACACATGATGATCACCTTGATTGAATATAAATAAAGATGTGTCAGCAATGGAGTTCTGAAAACCAGCAGAAACGAGAGTTCTTTTCAGCTCCTCATACCAAGCCTGCGGTGCTTGTTTGAGTCCATAGAGCGCCTTCTTTAAACGACAAATATGATTCAGACGATTGATATATCATGGTTTTTACCCTGTTTAAGCCATGATATAAGTCCTATATCTAGAGTCCTTTGGTGTTTTCCAGTTGTTTTTAGAGTCTTTATAGGTACTTGGACGATTGGAGCTTAAAAGATGTTTACTGGAAGTTTTGGAGTATTGCGAAATGAAGTGGCGAAAACCGAAGAGAAGAATATGATTTTCAAGATGGTGTCGATCGACACCAGCATGAGTGTCGATCGACACCCATGTCGACCAAGCCGAAAACTTCATCAGAAGAAGTCCGTTCGAAGCCCGAAAGTTCTAGATGTTTACTTTTAGGTTTCCAGTCGGTTTTGTACCTCTATATATACATTTTTACAGCCATTGTTTAGGCTTATGCTTTAATTTTATCTTTGTTTAAGAGATATCTTCAATTAATATAATGGTTTTTGCTTCGATTATGTCTGAGTAGTAACCTTGTTAGGTTTAGGGATTTTCAAAGGTGTTTGATTGTTTGTTAGATCTGATCTGAATTGCATAGGATTAATATCTTTAGAATGTTCTTCATCTTGTCTTATGTTTATTGCTGATTTTAGATTCATGACCTGAAATCTGATTTAGGATATTTAATACAAACGACAGTTTTATTGATTTCATGATCTAGACTTTGATGAGTAAAATTCCTTTTCGCAAAGAAATTTGGTTTAGGGTTTTGTGAACAATTGAACTTGAACTTTAATGCTTGTTTAGATTGTTAGGATTTGCAAAGAAATTTGGTCTTCTAGGATTTAAGCATAGATAATCTCTACAGCGAAAGTTGATTGGTTTTACATTCGTGTTCATGTTTAAGAACTGTGCATCATAATCCTATCTTTAATTTGTCATCTGCATATCTGATTCACTTGCGATTTCCCTGTGCCTAGATTTTATTCCTATTGATTTTACAACCGTTTTTATAGCTTTTGATTACTTGTTTTACATTTATAATTTACTGCTTAGCTTAATCTGAACCTATTAGATCTATTGTGTTTCTGATTCCCTGTGGATTCGATAACCCTAAGTACTACCGTGATCTCTTAATTTGAGAGAGTAGTTTAAAGGATAATTTGAGCACATCAAATTTTGGCGCCGTTGCCGGGGAGTCAACGCCATAAAATTATTTTATTAGGATTTTGTCTAAGCTTTTTATTTTTATTTCTGCTTTGCTAGTTTCTTTTGTTTCTTTTTTGTTTTGAGTTTCAGGTGTATGCCTGATACAAGGAGCTGCAAAGACAAATAGCTAGTTGGATACGGTCTTCAGGAACTTGCACGTTTAGAGCATGAGAAAAGAAGAGCAGCAACAATGGTTGCTCAAGGACGAGTCATACTGAGACTGGGACCAGATGGAATCCTGCGTGATCCGGCAGGATTGAAGTACAACCAGGAAGGATTGAGGATCAACGACGATGGAGCTGTGATCATCGAGAATATTGTGGAACATTCGAATCTGGAGCAGCCTGTCGAGCAACAGGGAGAAGATGTTGAGCGACGTGATCAAATCGTGTGTGTCGATCGACACCAGGACCTGAATCCGCCGATTTTGTTGAGAAACGACCAGAACGTTGCTAATAGCAATAGTGCTAAGGATATGGACTACCAAAGGAGCCAGTCTGGACAGAACATTGGTGGTAACCAGTTAGCAGAAGTCACCAGGAAGCTTGATTCAATGCACAATCTTCTAGCTGGAAAGAAGACGGTTAGCTTTGCGCAAGAGGTTGAGACTGCAGACGAGGATGTTAATTACATCAACCAGAACGGATTTCAGAAATTCAACAAGGATATGGATCGTCTTATTAGAAGCCATTTCAGAGCGGCAACAGCTATCAAAAGAACTATGGTTCTTCGCCTTACAAGCCTCCTGAGCAGAAGAGCAAGATGGAAGATATGTTTGAGCAGATCTTAGAGGGACAACAGAAGTTTACGGTGAACATCAACCAGAAGATTGATGCAGTTTCTCAAGACTTGAATGGGAAATTCGAAGCGTTAAGTGCTCATGTCAAGAAGTTCGACGTTCAAGTCGCTCAATTAACTAGTTCTATCAAAAGACAAGAGGGGTTTCTTCCTGCAAAGACTAATGCCAACCCAAGGAGCACTTGCAATGCCGTTCTGGCCACTGAGGAGGATTATTTCGCGGAGTTCGACGAAATTTTTGGAGATGCAGAGCCAGTGTTGATCGACACTACAACTGAGCATCGATTGATACTCGAAGAATTAGTCGATTCAGGTATCGAAGAGATGGTGTCGATCGACACCACCTCAGGTGTCAATCGACACCCCGTCCAGACTTGTGCAGAAATCGCAAAATCATCGGTTACTTCAGTGGAGAATGTCTACAAGTCGAAACTTCCATTCCTCAGAGCTACTAGACGGTCCAAGCAGCAGGTTGAAGAGGAAATTTGCAAGAAGATTATTGACAGGGTGATGGTTGAGATGCCTTTGATCGATGCAGTTAAGCTTTCACCAGCTCAAAGACGATACGTCAAGCGACTTGCAGCTAATGGAGTTAGTCCTGAAGAAGGAGCCTTGCTTACTAGAGATATTAGAGTTATTCTCTTGAACACGACTCCAGTGCTTAAGAAGAAAAAGAAAGACATAATGGTCTCAATGGAAGTAAGCGCTATGATTCAGAGCAGGATTCCTGTCAAGCTACCACATCCAGGAAACTTTGTGCTTCATTGTTCAATCTCGACAGGGCAGTTTCTTCATTCTCTTTGTGATTTGGGATCCGGTATCAACTTGATGCCATTTTCTGTTACTATCAGACTTGGGATGACATAATTCATGGCCACAAGAATGTCGCTTCTCTTAGCTGATCGATCCAGGAGATTCCCTAAAGGAATTCTAGAGGATGTTCCTATCAAGATTCAGGACTACATAATTCCTGCGCATTTTGTGGTTTTGGAGTATGATGATGAGCCTGAAGATCCTTTGATTTTAGGATGATCCTTCTTAGCTAATGCTGGTGCTCACATAGATGTGAGGAAAGGAAAGGTCAAGCTTGATCTAGGCGATATTGTCATGGACTTTGACATGGAGAACACAAGGAGAAGATCCACCATTGATGGTCAAACTTTCTCTCTGGAAATTCTAGAGGATGAAGCTTCAATCCAGGAGTTAGAATCCGGTCATTCATCTGTTGCTGAACAGATAATTCCCCAACTCCCCGCCCACGATCCTCCCAACAAAGAAAGGTATGCGCTTCCTGAACTTATTTCTCACTCTCCTGATTTGAATCAAGATTTAAAACTTCAAAAGGCTATTACGTGCTCATGCAAGCAACGAGTTTCTCGAAAGCTTGGTTTTTCTTTTGATGATTTTACAGGAATTCCTAAGGAGCGTAAAAGGACTTCAAAGCCTTTCACGAAAATGCGAATTCTCATTCCTCAAGAGCTAAAGGATAAAGGCAAGGTGTTCATTCATGAGATGGTTCAAAAGACGCAGAAGCTCTTTCTTGGAATCATTCCATGGAAGAGTGAAGATCCTCCGGATATCTAGTTCCTCAAAACAGTCAAGCTAACGGACTGAAAACAAGCGCTTAATGGGAGGCAACCCATTTGTGAGTCTTAATAATTATGTTTTATTTTCTTTTACAATTTTATATTTGGTGTTGTTTTTGGTTTTGATTTTTAGGAGATGAAAACGTTTGGATGAACTTCATATGCACCTGTCGATCGACACAAGTGATTCGGTCGTTCGACATAGCTAAAATTTTAAGGTGTCGATCGACACCCTTGACAGTGTCGATCCACACACCCCTCCATGTTACGTTTTTCTTTTCAAAATTTCAATTCCTTTAGTTTTCTATCTATTTTATTCACCTTCTTTAGGCTTAATAACACTGGGGACAGTGTTGTTTAAGTCTGCGGGAGGTAGTTGCTAACATTGTGGTTTCTTTTGAGTTTTTATGGTGTTTTTCAAAAAAAATTGTTTTATTCGGGTCGAAACTCCCCTTTCCACTTGCTTTGAGCATCACTCAAAGACCATTACCAATGCAAGTTGGTTGGTTTTATTAGGTGGGTAACTGATAGTAGATCGGTTTAACGGAGCGAGTTCAGATTTCTGGAGAACGCCAGAAAGACGTTGCAGACCCCGCCCTAATGAATCTTTAATCTCTTGTCTTGGGTGTTGGTAATCGCGGGACATGATTCCTCTTTCAGCACTAGCAAGGTGAGGATAAGCTCCCTTAGTTTTCCCTTCACAGAGTAGAAACGTCTAATCAAAAATCAGAAAAGTCGAGAACAAAGTCTTAGATAGAAAAGCGTAAAGATACTCGTGACCTTGTCTTCTCACAAGAAAAAATGGTAGCGAGGCCTCGTGACCCTGTCTTCTCACAAGAAACAACAGTAATGAGCGCTATTCTAAGCAAACATAGTGATAAGCTGAATCCTATGGAACCATGCAAATGAACAGAATAAACTAAGGGAAACGAGAAAGGGAGCAGTGCAGAAAAGTGTTTTAGTAAGGGAAAGAATCTACAAAGTTCTGCGATCGATATTCCCTCGATGAGACCGCACTTAATAAATGAAAGGGGTTTGCGACTGAAGAGTCTGAGTTTCTCTAAGGAGTTTGGAATCAATCTAGAGGACTGCTAAGCTTTTAGGGACACATCGAAATATTACACTGTTTTGCTTAGAGACAAGCAAAAAGCTAAGTCTGGGGGAGTTGATATATCATGGTTTTTACCTTGTTTAAGCCATGATATAAGTCATATATCTAGAGTCCTTCGGTATTTTCCAGTTGTTTTTAGAGTCTTTATAGGTACTTGGACGATTGAAGCTTAAATGATGTTTACTGGAAGTTTTGGAGCATTGCGGAATGAAGTGGCGAAAACCGAAGCGAAGAATCTGAATTTCAAGATGGTGTCGATCGACACCACCATGAGTATCGATCGACACCCATGTCGACCAAGCCCAAAACTTAATCAGAAGAAGTCCGTTCGAAGCCCGAAAGTTCCAGATGTTTACTTTTAGGTTTCCAGTCGGTTTTGTACCTCTATATATACGTGTTTACAGCCATTGTTTAAGCTTATGCTTTATTTTTATCTTTATTTAAGAGATATCTTCAATTAATATAATGGTTTTTGCTTCGATTATGTCTGAGTAGTAACCTTGTTAGGTTTAGGGATTTTCAAAGGTGTTTGATGGTTTGCTAGATCTGATCTGAATTGCATAGGATTAATATCTTTAGAATGTTCTTCATCTTGTCTTGAGTTTATTGCTGATTTTAGAATCATGACCTGAAATCTGATTTTAGGATATTTAATAGAAACGACAGTTTTATTGATTTCCTGATCTAGACTTTGATGAGCAAAATTCTTTTTTGCAAAGAAATTTGGTTTAGGGTTTTGTGAACAATTGAACTTGAAATTTAATGCTTGTTTAGATTGTTAGGATTCGCAAAGAAATTTTGTCTTCTAGGATTTAAGCATAGATAATCTCTGCAGCGAAAGTTGATTGGGTGTTTATGTTTAAGAACTGTGCATCATAATCCTATCTTTAATTTATCATCTGCATATCTGATTCACTTGCGATTTCCCTGTGCCTAGATTTTATTCCTATTGATTTTACAACCGTTTTTATAGCTTTTGATTACTGGTTTTACATTTATAATTTACTGCTTAGCTTAATCTGAACCTAGACATGTCAATTAAGACAAAAGCCCGAAGCCCGGCCCGGCCCAGCCCTGAAAATTAGCGGGTTCGTGCTTAAGTATATAAGTCCAAAAAAACGGGCCTTTCGGGCTTTTGAATTTTCGGGTTTAGCCTAGACGGGCTCGGGCCGGCCCGGAAAACCTGAAAAATATTATGTTGTTTAAAATTTTAACAACAAATTTTGTTTAAAGACACTTTTTAAAGATATCTTCATTAAAATATTTTATATATATATTCATAAACCATAACTTTTAACTTTTTAGTTCTATTTTACTGTATGTTTCAAAAAACAAATCCGAAATTCCGACTTTTAACTCTATTATCTAGAATTTTAGTATTTTGATTTATGTTTTGTTTGGTAGTACTATTTATTTAGAGTTAATTGGATTGAGTTGATTATTTACATTCGTTTTGTGTAATTTTTGTTTTTAGTTAAATTGGATTTTTAGTAAGGGATTTTATTAGTAGGTGTTTAATTCTCTTGATAAAATTCAGAATATAATTCTTATGGGTTGTTTGACGAAACAAAGCTCGGTTTTATCGATAAATAATTATTATTTTTTATTTTTTTGTTTCAAAATAAAAGCTCAAAAAAACAAATAAAACCCTGAAGCCCGAGTCGGGCGAGGTCGGGCTTTATAAAGTAAGCCCATATATTTTTCGGGCCGGGCCGGGCCGGGCTTATATATATGCTGGTTTTACGATTTTGGGCCGGGCCGGGCCGGGTTGGCCTGTTTGACATGCCTATCTGAACCTATTAGATCTATTCTGTTTCTGATTCCCTGTGGATTCGATAACCCTAAGTACTATCGTGATCTCTTAATTTGAGAGAGTAGTTCAAAGGATAATTTGAGCATATCAACGATCCTTATCTATAAATCCCGGGGCTGTTTAACATAAACCTGGTCGTCCAAAGTCCCTTGTAGAAATGCATTGTTAACGTCTAATTGCCGAATGCTCCAATTTGATCTGACCGCATGTTCAAGAAGAAGCCGAACTATTGTTGATTTAATGACAGGACTAAATGTTTCAGCGTAATCAATGCCATATTGTTGATTGAAGCCACGAGCTACAAGTCGCGCTTTGTACCTATCAAGAAAACCATTAGGAAGATACTTAAGAGTAAATATCCATTTAGTATCGATCACATTCTGATCGGAGCGAGGCGGAACCAAATCGAACGTATTATTGCGCGTTACCACATTAAACTCCTCAGACATTGCATTTCTCCACTTTTTATCTCGCATAGTCTGGTTTACCGTGGTTGGGATTATAGGTTTGGTAGTGATATTGAGAGAGACTTTGGTTTTCGGTTTGGTGATATGATTTTTCGCTCGAGTGGTCATGCGATGTTGGTTTATAGGTGGATTTGGTGGTGGAGGAGGGACCGGTTGTGGTGGTGTAGGATTCGGAGGAGGTGTTGGAGTAATCGGAGTAGGGAGGTGAGGCTCTGGTTCAGGTGGCGAAGATAAAGAGGGAGATGGAGTTGGGGGTGACGACAAAGGTGTGTTGTTAATGGGCCTGGATGGTAATGGGCTAGAAGCATTAGGTATAATAGGTGTGGTTGTAACAAGTCGGCTTGATGAAGATGGGCATGTTGTAATTCTTTCTGAGTCCATTTGTTCACCATGAGCTATGGATCTGCTCGGGGTAGACGAACTCAACATTTCCGGCGACCTAGAAGAGAACGACGGAGATGACGGCGGTGACACGTTCTGGTGATGATCGGAGCTTGGAGGCGACATCGATTGCGGCAACGATTGAGCGGTGACGAGTGGCCGAGTCGGAACAGGGATAAATGGTGAATGAGAAAAGGAAATAGGTTCATTGGTTACTGATTCAACAGAGGAGACCGGCACTTGAGGCGAAGTACGAAAAGGGAAACAATTATCGACAAATTGCACATGTCTAGAGGTGAACAAGCGGCCAGAGACACGTTCTAAGCAAAGATATGCACTTTGGGTTAAGGAATACCCAACAAAGACGCAGGGTGAGGAACGATCATCAAGCTTGTTCTTCGCGTACGGTCGGAGCCATGGGAAACACAGGCATCCAAATACCCAGAGTTTAAGATAGTTGGGAGCTTGAGCAAAAAGCTTGGCATACGGAGATATATTGTTAATCACCGGTGTCGGCATCCGGTTTATCAAATAGACGGCAGCAGCAAAGGCAAAGGGCCAATAGTGTTTCGGAAAAGCAGCTTCACTAAGGAATGTCAAGCCAATTTCAACAATATGGCAATGTTTTCTTTCGGAAATACCATTATGCTCCGGTGTATGATGAGGTGAAGTAAGATGAGTGATGCCATGAGCAGCAAGGAAGGACCGGAGACCAATGAATTTGCCACCATTGTCGGAATATAACGTGCCAATCTTGTTTTGGAATCGATTTTTGACCAAGGCCTTGAAGGCGATGAAAGTATCACAGACTTGAGATTTCTGTTTCAGCGGGTAAAACCAGGTATATCGAGTGTAATGATCAACCAAGATAAGATAATACTTGTATTGATCATTAGAGACGATCGGAGACGTCCACACATCGGTGTAAATATATTGTAAAGGTTTAGTGGAGGTGATTGTATTGGTGTGAAAAGGCAATTTGTGAGTTTTATTGATAAGGCAATCCGAACAAGAGGATAGTTTTTGCAATGAATCAGAGACAGGTAAGGAAAAATTTGAAACAACGGATTTTAAAATAGGCGGAGACGGGTGACCAAGACGAGAATGCCAAGAGGAATGGGTTGTTTTTGGTGTAGGTGAAGCGGAAAAAGAGGAGATAGTAGTAGAGGGAATCGGCCACTCGTATAGCTCGTTCTTAGTTCTGCCTTGGAGCAATCGCGCCCCCGTGCTCAGATCCTTCACCTGAAAATGTGCCGGAAAGAATTCAACAGACACTTGGTTAGTGTTGCATAACCGGTAAACGGAAACAAGGTTTTTATGAATGTTTGGGAGATATAAAACATCACGTAAAGCAAGAGAATGAGAGGGAGTGGGAAGTAAGGCAGAACCAGTATGCGAGATCGTAAGTCCGGAGCCATCAGCAATCGTAACCTCTTCTCCACCATTGTATGGTTGATGCAGCGAGAGATTAGCAAGATCCGTGGTTAAGTGGTGAGTAGCACTACTATCCATGATCCAACTGTTGGAGTTGTATTGCGGTGCCGTAGCAAGATGAGTACGAGGCTGCCATGGAGTCGGAGAAGAGTTATACAAACCACCAGAAGATTGGAGTTGCGAGCAACGTTGAGTGCTATGACCAAAAATTCCATGACCTGGAGGTTGATTTGATTGTTGGTGCTGCCACGTTGATGGTTGTTTGGTACCATGCCGATTGGAATTGTTGTTGCGGTTCTGGTTTTGATTGCGATAATTGTTCTGCTTGTTCCTGTTATAGTTGACAGCGTTTGCCGAGATTGGATTGAAGCTTCACTTCCTGATTTAAAAGCCTCTCAAGTGTTTCAGGGAGCGTGGGAGGAGTATCACGACCCTCAATATGATCACTCACAGATTTATAGTCCTCAGGAAGTCCTCCTAGAACAAACTGAATCTGATCTTCAAGATCAATTGGTTTTCCCATGAGTGCAATCTGGTCAAATTGTGTCGTCAGGCCTTGAAAGTATTATGTAATCATCTTGGTTCCTTTTGTCCAGGTTTTCAATTGATTCTTCAATTGCTGGAAGTGAGTGTAGGGGTCGGATCCCCCCTTGGGAGAGTCGATAGCCAAAACAACGTCGTTTTCACCAATCAGCCCATCAAGTTAAGCCCAGAAGGCAGAAGCCCATTAGCAGCCTTTTACTGTTCACCCAAACCGACTTGTATTTTCTATAAATAAGCATGTATCCCTCACATGTGAGGGATCGAAAAATCTTTGTAAAAACTCTGATCTTGATGAATAAGAACCCTAATTCATAATCTAATTCTAAATCTTTCTAAGTGTTTGAAACCCTAAAGAAGCTCTAATTCACAAGAATCTTCACAAATTCGATTGTGTGAATTTCCAGCACGCACAATTTGGCGCTAGAAGGAGGGTATGCACTCGCAACACTAGCTTCATACACGAAACAAACGCTTAGACGAACCCGCTACTCGCAACATGTCAATAACAAACCCGCAGTCTCCAGCGACCGAAGATTCAGGTCCAAGCGAGCCCATTGTGGCTGGGCTAATCAACCAGTCCGCATTGGGGGCGGAAGCAGGCAGACCTGTCCCGACAGAGAACCAGGCAACCGCCAATACAAACTCGGACGACCCGTCCACACCAGGAGATTTCGGTCAACTCAAAGCAATGCTCGAACAGTTGCTCGAGCAGTCGCAAAACCAGGAAACGATCAACAGCAACCTGACTGCTGAAATCAGGGCCTTGTCGACAACTCGTCAGTCTCGAGGGCTACCTTAAGGTAACGCGCTTCACGTCACCCCGCTCGCTCTTAACTTCTCCCAGGCGGCATCGCCTTCGGCTCGTGGCACTCGCGAAGATCATACGCCAACACCTCTCAGAGACGGAACCGTCCTCGTCGCAGGTGCTCCCGGCGGTATAGCTGCAATCGCAGACAATTCAGAAGGACGTGAATTCGGAGCAGCTCGGCCCAGTCGACCGACTAGTCGTATCCAGAGTCGGGACGAGGGCGAAATCACAGAAAATACGTGATGGATGGAACAAGCCGAAGCCCCAACCACTCGTAGAACTGTCACTTCGCAGCGAGCGGAAATGGACAAGCTTAAAGCCGTCTTGCAGCAGACCACTCGCGATCTCAAGGATATGAGATCACAGGTTCATCGCGCAACCAGCAAGGCGCCCGAGCTCGACCGAGTTCTTGAAGAAGCCCGCACTACTCCTTTTACCGAGCGGATAACAAAGGCGCGTTTATCCAACCCAGGGAAGCTCAAGATTCCTATCTACGAGGGAAAGGGCGACCCCAAGGAGCATATCAGAGCATTCTCAATCGCGATGGGGCGAGCGAATTTCCGGCTCGACGAAATCGATGTTGGTTGCTGCCTCCTCTTCGTGGAACACTTCCAAGGGGCAGCCCTCTATTGGTTTACAGGAATGAAAAGGAACTCTATCGACAGCTTCGCCCAGCTCTCCGAAGCTTTCCTAAAGCAGTACTCCGTCCTAATCAAACGCATGTCGTCGGAGGCGGACCTTTATACTATAACGCAAGCGGCCGGCGAACCCTTGGGAGTCTTCATCAAACGCTTCAAAGTGATGCTTATTCAAGTAAAAGGGATTGACGACCAATCCGCCCTAAGTGCCCTGCGAAAAGCTCTGTGGTATAACTCGGATTTCCGGAAGGAGATGACAATCAACGAGCCCTCTTCCATTCAGGACGCGATCCATCGCGCGAATGGCTTCGCAAGGAGCGAAGAGGAAACGCGGGTTTTGGACCAAAAGTATGGAAAGATCAAAAGTCATAAACCGCAAGAAGCCCCGCCTACGAAAAAGAAGAGGCAAAATGACTTCGTGCGACACGAAGGAGGTTTTAGAGGTGCTCATAACTACCAGGTGGACTCGCCCGACTACGGCCGAGGAAGAGGGCGAGGCCGCAGAAACAGCATTCCTGTCTGCGGAAGCGGCACTCCAGGTCGCAGTAATGGCAACACTTGGACAAGGAACCTGCAGTATGACGAATCTGCATATTGCGACTTGCATAAGATGGACGGACATTCGACAGATAATTACAGAGTGCTCGGAATGCGGCTCACAGCAAAGCTAGCCGCCGGCGAACTCAGAGGAAACATAAGTATTAATGATTTTCAGCTCGAGCAGTTCGACAACGCAAGAGGAGGAGACGGTCCGTCCAGAGGCAATAGCAGGAATAACAAGCGAGACAGACGGAATGACGACCAGGTCAACCTCGGCAAGCAAAACAATAACGAAGACCGGGGCGGCGCGAAGCAGAAAATCTGCAACATGATTGCACCGTCTCGTCAATCAAAGCTTATCAGAGGCGAGCCGAGGTAGAAGCAAACAAACCCAGTCCATCCAAGTTTCCAAACGAAGTCATCTGATTTGAAGAAAATGAGATTGATGACATTGACAAACCGCACGACGACCCACTCGTCATCCGACTCTCCGTAGCAGGTTGGGACACGGGTCGTGTTTTAATCGATACGGGTAGCACAGTCGATATTATTTTCATAGACGCTCTTAAGCGTATGGAAATCGATCTCGCCCAAGTCGAATACTATCCTAAACCTTTGACCGGATTTAATGGCGAGACGACAATGACTCTTGGAACGATCAAACTTCCTGTGTGTGCAGAGGGAATAACAAAAATAGTGGAGTTCGCGGTATCGGACAACCCGGCAATTTACAACGTGATAATGGGAACCCCTTGGCTCAATTCGATGCGTGCAGTCGCTTCGATATACCATCTCTGCCTTAAGTTTCCTACGAAAAGCGGGGTCAGAATGATCAGAGGGAGTCAGGCAGCGTCGCGATCTTGCTTCATGGCCGCGCATAAACTGCGAAGTCACTCGACAGTGCCGATTCCGAGCGAGCCGCGAAAAAAGATTAAGACAGACAGGGAGCCCGTTAAAGAAATCTCAGACCTGTTATAGCAACTACAGATCGCAGAATCCGTAGAAGAGGAAGGGGCGGGTCCAGCATGCGAACCCGTCTTGTCGGTCTGCATAAGCTATGAGTCGCCAGAAAAATGTGTCGAGATCGGCGCGATACTCGATAAAGCCGTGAGGCTCGACCTCGTCGAATTTCTCAAAGAAAACGTCGGTACATTCGCATGGTCCACGGAAGACATGCCCGGGATCGATATCGGCATCATCAGTCACGAGTTAAACGTGGACTCGACCTACAAACCTATAAAGCAAAAGCGAAGGCGACTAGGTCCTGATAGGGCTCAAGCGGTAAATGACGAAGTAGACAAACTCTTGCAGGCCGGCTCGATCTCTGAGGTCAGATATCCGGAATGGCTTGCGAACCCAGTCGTCGTGAAGAAGAAAAGTGGCAAGTGGCGAGTCTTTGTAGACTTCACGGATTTGAATAAGGCATGCCCAAAAGACAGTTTCCCTCTTCCTCACATCGACCGCCTCGTCGAGGCGTCATCTGGGAACAAGTTGTTGTCATTTATGGACGCCTTCTCTGGCTATAATCAGATCTTCATGCATCCCGGCGATCACGACAAAACGTCTTTCATCACAGACCGCGGAATTTATTGCTACAAAGTCATGCCCTTTGGACTTAAGAACGCTGGGGCCACTTATCAACGATTGGTGAGTAAAATGTTCGCTGACTTACTCGGCAAAACGATGGAGGTTTACATTGACGACATGCTCGTCAAATCACTCGAGGAAAAAGACCACATCGGCCACCTCGCAGAGTGCTTTGCGCTATTAAACAAGTATAACATGAAGTTAAATCCGGCTAAGTGTCGCTTCGGCTACATGGTTACTCGTCGCGGGATCGAGGCAAATCCAAAGCAAATTGACGCGCTCGTCCAGATGTTTTCGCCTAAAACGAAAAGAAAAGTCCAGCGACTAAACGGCAGAGTCGCGGCCTTGAACCGATTCATCTCGCGCTCTACTGATAAGTGCTTGCCTTTTTATGAAACGCTCAAGGATAAGAAGGGAGCAGCTCGACCAGCTTTCGAGTGGACTGAAAAATGTGAGGAAGCCTTCCAGAAGTTGAAGCAGTATCTCGCGACTCCACCTGTTCTGACAAAGCCGATAGCTGGCGAACCGCTCTATCTTTACATAGTGGTCTCGACCTCGGCAGTTAGTGGAGTTCTGATTCGTGAAGACGGCACCGAGCAAAAGCCTGTTTTCTACATCAGCAAGTTGCTAACCGATGCAGAAACGAGATATCCTCAGACAGAAAAATTGGCGGCTCGCAAGCTTCGACCTTATTTCCAATCCCACTCAATCGTAGTACTAAGTACCTTTCCCATGCGAACTGTACTCCATAGTCCTACACAATCCGGGCGACTCACTAAGTGGGCCATCGAATTAAGCGAATTCGATATCGAGTACCGCATGAGATCACGATCAAAGCTCAAGTGTTAGCCGACTTTCTAATCGAGCTACCGGAGTCAACAGCCTCGTCCGAAATCGAAGACACACTCGCGGACAGTTCTTCATCCCAAACATGGGTCGGGAGTAGGCATTCGACTGTCGTCAGACGGAAAATCTCTAGAACAATCGTTCCGCCTTGGCTTCAAAGCATCAAACAACGAGGCAGAATACGAGGCCCTACTCGCAGGTCTTCAATTGGCTAAAGCGTTGAAAATAACAAGGATAGAAGCTTTTTGCGACTCTTAGCTCGTCGTGAATCAGTTCAACGGCAGATACGCGACAAAGGACGAGCGCATGGAAGCATACCTCGCTCTTGTCAAAACTTTAACAGCTGAATTCGAGCTGTTCACCTTGACAAGAATTCCAAGGTTGGAAAACTCCCAAGCGGATGCCCTCGCATCACTCGGCTCGACCGAGAAGCCAGATAAAGATCTTCAAAGAATTGTCAAGGTCGAATTCATTGAAGAACCGAGTATCGCAATCGCAAAAGCAGTCAATGTCCTAACGAGATCTCAGGCAGCGAAGCGAAAAGCAGGTCTAAGCAATGGCTCGCCCGCTCGCACCACTGCAGACCCGATGGACCTCGACCAAACCAAAGATAACGTCGAACCAGATCCGTTGGATCCCAATCAGTCTGACACAGTCGGCACAGACGAAACGACGGATGTGATGGCAAACGATAACGAGCTCGACCCGAATAACACAGCTTTTGACCGTGGCCTTCTCCCCGAACAACTTGAGGAATCCCCAGAGGATGCTTACCCGTGTAGCGAGGAGCCTCCACCTGAGCATGAAGTCGTCGACATTCCCATTGACGACGAGACCGCAGTCTATGGATGCGACACCAAGTGGATGGCCGACATTCGCCTTTATCTCGCAGACGGCGAGATGCCAACCGACAAATGGGCGGCTTATAAGTTAAAGTCACAGTCGTCTCGTTACGTTTTACTTGATGGAAATATTTTCAAATGGCGATTGTCCGGGCCACTCCTCGCTTGTGTCGAGGGGGAGGAGGCTCGCGAGATAATGCATGAGGTTCACGGCGGATCCTGTGGTAACCACTCAGGAGGTCGCTCACTCGCCATCCGAATTAAAAGGCACGGATATTTTTGGCCAACCATGATAAAAGACTGCGAGCTGTTCGCAGCAAAGTGCGAGAAGTGTCAACGACATGGTCCGTTCATCCATCAACCGACAGAGTTCTTAAGCTCGGTCACCTCGCCCTACCCGTTTATGCGATGGGGAATAGATATAGTCGGACCGCTTTATCCGTCTCGGCAGAAACGATACCTCTTAGTCCTAACGGATTATTTTTTCAAGTGGATCGAGGCGGAAGCATTCGGATCGATCAAGGATAAGCAGGTCGAAAACTTCGTGTGGAAGAATATCATCTGTCGGCACGGCGTACCCTACGAGATAGTGACAGATAATGGTTCGCAATTCATATCAAAACGATTCGAACTTTTCTGCGATAAGTGGAAAATAAGAGTCAGCAAGTCAACGCCTCGTTGCCCGCAAGGCAACGGCCAGGCGGAGTCGTCAAACAAAACACTATTCACGGACTAAAGACTTGACTCGACGCTAAGAAGGGCCGTTGGGCAGACGAACTCGAATGCGTTTTATGGTCCTATCGAACAACGCCGCGACGCGCTACGGGCGAGACGCCTTTCGTCCTCATCTACGGAACAGAATGTGTGATTCCTCCTGAAGTCTATTTTCCAGGGGTTCGCCGACGACTACTTCCAGAGCAGGAAGGTCTCAATCATCTCCTCATGCTCGACGAACTCGACCTTATCAACGAAAGGCGCGACCAAGCACTTATAAAGATGACCGAATATCAAATTGCGGCATCCAAGTATTATAACTCCAAAGTGCGAGTTCGGCGTTTTTACGAAAGAGACCTCGTCCTTCGCGCAGTATTTCAGAATACTGCTGAGACCAATACCGGCAAGCTCGGCGCTCACTGGGAAGGACCTTATCAGATCACGAAAGTAGTTCGCCCAGGCGTCTACGAAATCGCCAACATGAAAGGCGAGATGATCCCGCGTTCCTGGAATGCGCGACATCTGAAGAAATATCACTGCTAAAAATACTAAGTCATTAGACTTGAACTACGTAGCGACTTGATCCCTTCATTGGGTACGTAGGCAGCTCGTTTTCGGACGAGTTCAGTTGCCCCCTTTTTTCAAAAAAGGGGGGAGTGGGTACGTATATTCATACTCTCACTCGCAGTATGTAACGACTTAAGGTTTTAACCAAGTCTTGTTACAATTCGTTCAGCTCGCAAGCGACTTCGGTCTAAACGCGATGATCAATAAAAACTTAAGGTTTTAACCAAGTCTTGTTACAATTCGTTCAACTTGCTAAACGATTCCGGTCTAAAAGCGACAATCGAGTCGCAATAAGCTAAGGTTTTAACCAAGTCTTATTACGACTCGTTCAGCCCGCTAAACGACTTGAATGTCTAAACGCGGCAACTCGCTAAAACGATTCCGGTCTAAAAGTGACAATCGAGTCGCAATAAGCTAAGGTTTTAACCAAGTCTTATTACGACTCGTTCAGCCCGCTAAACGACTTAGATGTCTAAACGCGCAAACTCGCTAAACGATTTAACTGTCTAAACACGAGATCAATAATAATTGGGCGTCATTATGGCCATAATGGCGACCTGATTAAAACTTCATCATCATTATGAAGTATACTTATACATCCTCAACGGATAAAGCGCGCTATATAAATTTAGAGTTCATTACTGAGATAGACATATTCAGTGCGAGTATGTCCGTTAGCCGGGGTGTCCATCTCGCGAGTCCATCTCGGGATAGACACATTTAGTAGAATGTGTCCGTTAGCCAGGATGTTTGACTCGCAAACCCAGTTTTGACTTAACAAACTGGTCTAACTTGGCAAATATAAATTAGGTACACTGTATACTGAATTTGCTTTAAGTAACAAACTAAAACAGGCTTAGCTGACGAGCTATAACAGGCCTCGCCAAACATGGCAAATATCTAAGCGTCTTAAAACCGCATCGCATCTTAAAACCGCATCGTGTCTTAAATCCGCATCGCCTCTAAGCGTCTTAAAACCGCATCGCCTCTAAGCGTCTTAAAAACCGCATCGCAAAAACAGGCTCTGACAGGTCTCGTCAAAAAACAGCGAATTGAAAACAGTTATGAAATTGCTTAAAGGCATTCATATAAACCTGCTCGACCAATTCGGCATAAAAGTAATGTCACAAGTTGGATAAAGCCATCCAGGCACAAAACAAAAATCGAGTATTAAAAACCTTAAGCAAAAACAAAAGAAAATCCTAAGTAACTATTACAAATTTTAAAATCAAGCGACAGGATCGCCTCCTTCGGCTTGATTGTCTCCGGCAATAGGTTCGCCAGCGTCGACCTCCTTTTCTTCCGCGACCAGCTCGCCTTCTTCGATACCTCCAGTTTCGGCTGAAACAACATCGACAACCGAGCTCGCAGCCTCGCCGGTCTTCGGGTCCTGATCTAAGGGAGCGGACTCGCGCTGAGTTTCAGTCTCTGTGGCCGGGGTCGGATCGGCAGCATGGTCAACCCCATCAGACTCGCTGGACTCGCGGTCGCTCGAATCTTCACTCTCATTTGGCAGGCGCAGACCCAAAGAGCCGTCGTTGGATCCAGAAGCTGCATTAATACCAACAGACTTAGCGCTGACCTCGACTCGCGGGGAAAAAGCTATCTCCCTTAAGTTAATGGGAACCACGTAGTTCTTACCTAGCGTCTTCCCTAGCTCAAGGACCATCGCGTCAAAGATCTCGTCAGCTTTTGCAAGCGATTTCTTATTATCAACCAGAAGAGCGCGCTAAGCCTTGGGATCGAATGGCTCCTTGGGATCGGGCTTCTCCATATCGTCAAGAAGCTGAAGGTTGGCATCCGCTTGTGCAAGATAGACCATCTTCTTAAGCTGCTTCTTCATCATCTGATGAAACAGCTCGTAAGCCCGATTAAGCTGGCCTTGCACTTCGGCGGCCGCAGATCGCCTCGCAGAAGAGACAGCCTCTTCAAGATCCCGCTCACGACTCACCTTCAGGGCAGATAGCTCTTTCACCAGCTCGTCCTTCTCCTTGCCAACTCTGTGAAGATGCGCGCCCAAATCATCGGAACTTTTCTTATACGAATCTCGCTCAACAGCAAGTTGTCTCAGTTGGGCCGCAACCTGTTCCTTCTCGGCCTCTTCCTTCTGCTTAGCCTCGCCTATAAAAAGCTCCTTAGACCTCGAGTCTTGATCATATGAAATGATCAGCCTGTTGAAGTGAGCGATAGCCTGCAAAGGAGTTGAAGATAGGAGAAATGAAGCAAAATAAAATAAAAATGAAGCAAAGTAATGAAGTGCGAGTTTACCTTAGCCTGGCGAGACGCGAACTCTTTATAGAGCTCGCTCTTAACCAGCCTTTCCGGGATCGGCATGCGATCGCCCGGATATTTAACCTTAGCCAACAAGGCAGCTGCGGCTAAGGGATCGTTGTAAAGCTCGTCGGAGCTTCCAGATCGCGGACCTGGAGGAATGGATTGCCCTGGTGATAAAGCTGGCCGCTCGCGACGAGATCTTTTCTTCTCGCCTACTTTGCCCTTACCTTTCTCAGAGGCAGAGCGCTTTCTTTTCCGAGCCAGTTGCTCCTCGGGCTCGTCAAGCTCGTCGGTAATGGTGGTTGGCTGTGAAGTAATAACATCCAACGAACCACTGGCGGCTACAGCAGCCGCATCGTCGCCCTCTGCGACAGGAGTATCCGCCTTGTCGACGCTCCGCTCAGACGTCACGACAATAGAGGTGATGGCCGTTGGGTCGGCCTTTTTCTTTGCCTTCTCGGCTTTCTTCTTGGCGAGATCACGGAAAGTAAAATTGGGCGACATTATCTCCAGATCGTCAGACTCGCTCTGTTCGATCTCTTCCTCTTCGTCGTTTAAAATGGACTCGCGAGCAAGAATAACTCTTCGGAGATTGAAATGACGATTCCAAAGACACTTCCGAGCCTTCAACTTATTGACCAAATCGTCGATGTCGGCAACGGGAGTGAATAGCAGTCTGTTAGTTGTGAAAACAAATTGGCAGAAAAGTTAGTATAAGCATAGGGAAGCAGTCCGCGCGATGAACATTCGAGAAAATCTACCAAGTGTTCCCCACTTCGCCACCACCAAATGTTCGTCCTCAACCGACGCGGCCGATATCGGCACGAAGAAAAAACATTTTCTCCAACTGTGGTCTTTGTTCGGGAAGTCGTCCAGAATCTTGTACAGAGATCGACTCACCAAATTATAATATTTTTTGCCACTCGGGTTGGATTGCTTGCGGAACTCAAGAAGGTTGTGTAGATGGCGAACTCCGATGGGCTCGCGACATTCGGCTGCTCGCGTCGTAATTCCCACAAATTGGCGAATTCCTCTCGAATTGATCTGCGCAAGCGCGATTTTATGAACTCGCGAAAACCGGAGAATCAGCGCAGGGATGGGGAATGTGAGGAAGCAATCTTTGAACCAACACGCGTAAGCGGTAAATGTGCCGGCAGGGGGATCGTCTTCTCGCTGCTCGACAGAGGGCGCGATCATCTCGACCGAGTCGGGAATTCGGCACTCTAAGCGATAGGCTTCCAAAAATTCCTCGTCGCACCATGAGGAACCTGGAGGCGGGCGTGTCTTTTGCCTCGACTTCGTTTTCTTCTGGACCACCTCGGCCAGCCCGCACGCAGCCCAAGCTTCCAGTCTCTCTTTCTCTACCAAAGAATTGTACGACCAATTACCTTCTTCGATCTTTACTTGGAGAGGCAGCTCGGCAAGACTAAGGGACTCGTCGTGGAGCTCTGGGATTTCCACAATTAGTCTTCGCTCGTCAGTAGTGGAGGCCTCGCAAATTTGCGAAGAATGCAAAGTCCCAACTCCCTCTTCAAAGCCAGTCCATTCGGCTCGCATAAACGAAGCAGACTCCCCCGTCTCGCGACATTGTCTTAACACGGGAGTGGGATAAGAAAACAGCTCGGCAAGAGGGGAATGGCCTCTGGCTCGATCTTCTCGACTAATAGGGCTCGCCTCCTCGCGGCCCGAAGGACTCGCTTCCTCTTGTCCACGGAGTCGACCACAGCTCGAGCTCGCGTCTACAATCGACTCGCTATCGGGAGAGTACTCCCAGATTAGCCTTCCCTTCTCAGGGAGCTCGGCAGATTTCGCGGATACGAAAGAGCTCGTTGAAGACATCGTATATTCGGATCAAAACATAAAGTTTTTCAGATTCTCTGAAGAACACTGCGGTGGCAATAATGAACACGGCGGCGGCAAAGTGACGGAACGGCAAAATTCCTATCTATTACTCGAAAGAAAAACGAGAGAAAAGGGAGAGAGAGCGAACCTGTTTTTTCGGAGGAATGAGAATAATGAGAAGTATCAAGGGAGTGTTGCCTCTTATAAAGATATTTTTGGCGGTTCGACTTTCGAGGTGGGCCTCATTTCTAAATGGGCCCAAAAATCTGGGCTCAGGAGATCAATTTCAAGGAATTTTAACCCAAGTTCATAATTCCTCGGTTTTCATCTGGCTCGAGACGCGACTCCGTGAGTTCCTCCTAGATTTATTTCGCGACTTCATAGTTTCGATATTCTCAGGAGTTTGATCTTCAAAGAATGGCGCGACCTCGCGACTTCACTTACGAATAAATCTGCGACTTCAGGATTTCGCTTTCTCGAAACTTCGAATCCCGGCCTTTACCGTGACCCCATAGTATTTGTGAAATAAGTCAAAATCATGTCCTTATAACTTGGTGAACATGGCCTTTCCATAAAAAGAAACTCGCAACTCGCGACTTTCTCTCCATAGAAGTCAACTCGCGAGTCCATCTCAATGAATAAGCTCGCGACTTTCTCTCCATGGAAATTAACTCGCGACTCCATCTCAATGGATAAGCTCGCGACTTTCTCTCCGTAGAAATCAACTCGCGAGTCCATCTCAATGGATCAGCTCGCGACTTTCTCTCCATGGAAATCAACTCGCGACTCCATCTCAATGGATCAGCTCGCGACTTTCTCTCCATGGAAATCAACTCGCGACTCCATCTCAATGGATCAGCTCGCGACTTTCTCTCCATGGAAATCAACTCGCGACTCCATCTCAATGGATCAGCTCGCGACTTTCTCTCCATGGAAATCAACTCGCGACTCCATCTCAATGGATCAGCTCGCGACTTTCTCTCCATGGAAATCAACTCGCGACTCCATCTCAATGGATCAGCTCGCGACTTTCTCTCCATGGAAATCAACTCGCGACTCCATCTCAATGGATCAGCTCGCGACTTTCTCTCCATGGAAATCAACTCGCGACTCCATCTCAATGGATCAGCTCGCGACTTTCTCTCCGTAGAAATCAACTCGCGAGTCCATCTCAATGGATCAGCTCGCGACTTTCTCTCCATGGAAATCAACTCGCGACTCCATCTCAATGGACCAGCTCGCGACTTTCTCTCCATGGAAATCAACTCGCGACTCCATCTCAATGGATCAGCTCACGACTTTCTCTCCATGGAAATCAACTCGCGACTCCATCTCAATGGATCAGCTCGCGACTTTCTCTCCATGGAAATCAACTCGCGACTCCATCTCAATGGATCAGCTCGCGACTTTCTCTCCATGGAAATCAACTCGCGACTCCATCTCAATGGATCAGCTCGCGACTTTCTCTCCATGGAAATCAACTCGCGACTCCATCTCAATGGATCAGTTCGCGACTTTCTCTCCATGGAAATCAACTCGCGACTCCATCTCAATGGATCAGCTCGCGACTTTCTCTCCGTAGAAATCAACTCGCGACTCCATCTCAATGGATCAGCTCGCGACTTTCTCTCCATAAAAATCAACTCGCGAGTCCATCTCAATGGATCAGCTCGCGACTTTCTCTCCATAGAAATCAACTCGTGACTCCATCTCAATGGATCAGCTCGCGACTTTCTTTCCATAGAAATCAACTCGCGATGGATCAGCTCGCGACTTTCTCTCCATAGAAGTCAACTCGCGACTCCATCTCGATGGATCAGCTCGCGACTTTCTTTCCATCTCATCAAATCACCTCGCGACTCGAACGAGTGTGTGACTCGTGCTCTTTTCCCTTGATCTTATTTTCTCCCTCTGGGTTTTCTAGACAAGGTTTTTTACCGAGGCTCGTTCACACACTTATACATCTTTGTCTCGTCGCCTCGCACCTCCAATTGCTCACAAAGTTGCAAACACGATCGACTCGCAACTTCAACTCCTGATCGTCTCGACATTTCGCATCTTCGAGCGATTCGCGGATTTAGAACAAACTCAGCTCGTCACCCCGCGCATATCGAGCGACTGACAGATCTGTGACGAGTCCATCTCACCACCCCGTGTCATCAAGAATTCGTAAATTACGAGTATGGTCGGCTCGCAAACTCGCCTCTTAGTCGTCTCGATGACTCGCGCCTTTTCAGAGCAGCTCGCAGATCTCGACGTCAATTAGCTCGTGACTTCACCGAATCGGAGTCGACTTACTTGCAGCATCACACTCGGCCGGCTCGCCGAAATGGGGCACACATCAAACCATCTGGGCTCGACATTATCTTCAACACGTAAACCGTCTAAAACGGAAAATGACTCTTCACTTGGACACCCTAAGTTCAACTCTTTTATGAATAAAACTGTTGAACTAGGGGGCTATCTGTAGGGGTCGGATCCCCCCTTAGGAGAGTCGATTGGTGAAAACGACGTCGTTTTCACCAATCAGCCCATCAAGTTAAGCCCAGAAGGCAGAAGCCCATTAGCAGCCTTTTACTGTTCACCCAAACCGACTTGTATTTTCTATAAATAAGCATGTACCCCTCACATGTGAGGGATCGAAAAATCTTTGTAAAAACTCTGATCTTGATGAATAAGAACCCTAATTCATAATCTAATTCTAAATCTTTCTAAGTGTTTGAAACCCTAAAGAAGCTCTAATTCACAAGAATCTTCACAAATTCGATTGTGTGAATTTCCAGCACGCACAGTGAGCGCGGCTCGGGTTGGCATAAATAGAGGACAATGTCGTCCAGATCTCAGCCGCAGTGACCGCGTTGGAGAGAAGCTGTTGGATAGAGATGGAGATGGCGCCAAGGAGAGCGGAGTACAGGAGCCTGTCTTGGCGTTTCCATAACGCATAGGCTGGATTTGGAGAAGTGGTGCCATTAGTGTCGAGAGTAGGGGATGGAGCATGAACCGATCCGTCAACTCGAGAAGAGCGTGAACCTGACGACTCCACATGAGGAAGTTCGTGGCATTCAACTTGGTCACATTTGTCATGTTGACATTGAGAAGAGTTTGTGTTTTAGAGACAACAATGGTCTCATTTCCTACAGCTACCTGATTTGACATGATATGAGAAAGAAAGAAATGAGATTTGAGGAATGAAGAAGATGACGGCTGTGAAAAGAAGAAGAAATATTAAGGTATCTTAGGCTCTGATACCATATAGGTTTAAAGGATTGTATTATGTATTAGAATGAGTCTTACTACAGTACATGAAGGAGACTAGGTATAACATAAATACACAATATTTGTTTCTATATATACTATATACTCTACACTGAAGACCTCCTGCAAGCTTGTCTCCATTAATCTGCAACAAATTATAATAAAACGGCTGGGATTTGAACCCCAAATTTTTGGGTGTAGAAGCATTAATGAACATTTAGCCGATCATTGGGTCAAAGGGCTTCCACAACTATATTATAGGTTTAGTTTTTTGGGTTTAAGGTTTCTTAGGGATCAAAATGTTTTTTTAAGATTGAGAATTTTGAGATATAAAGATTTTAAACGCATTTATAAGTGACATGTTTTTAAGAAAATAATTCAAAAGTGGCATGTTTGTAAAATAATTCAAAAATGGTATTTTGCAATTATCCCTTTATATTAAAGGATTTTTTTAAAACTATATTAAAATAATTTGTTTTAACTCTATTAATGATTTTTTTTTTTGTAATGAGTTCATTATTTTATGATATATAAACTTCATAACATTATAGGTTATAGATAAACTAGGTAAAAGACCCACATATATGAGTTTGTGATAAAATATATTATGACCCTTGAATAATCAAACACGAAAAAACCACTATGAAAGTAAACAAAATAAAAAATCTTTAATAATTAAAAATTTTATATGGGGTTTTAATCTTAATTGGTTTCCAATTAAATTTGATTATCTTATATTTATTTTTAAAATAATTAATTTCTTTCTATTCATGTTTGAAATAGTTTATCTTAAACTATTTCGCTACTCTATTTTTTCAATATTTTTGTTGAATTAATTTCTTATAATTGTGGAAGCTAAATTCCGCACTAAAAATTTATATGTGAATTCGGAAAAAAAACTTTAGTCATAAGAATTGCAATAAATCTGACCAAACTAAGCCGAATTAACGAAACTGGATTTATATTGATAATTGATCGATTATTCGTATATAATTACAAAACTGGATTTATACTTGCTTTTATGTATATCTCCACGTATATATAGCCTAAACGAGCTAACCGTTCAGCTCTATGTATATCTCCACGTCTCTTTGCTTCTCTTTTACTTGCTTTTAGGTTGATATGTTTCTTTTTGCTCAAATGTGTTAGAAAACTACATCTAATTTTTTCCTTTCCCTTTGCAAAAGTTATAGTTTGTGGTTTTTAATGGCATGTATGGTCCGGAGCCCTTGATTTTAGTGGTATTTAATCATGTGTTCAACCTTGCGATTTTCCATTGCGGTTTGTTCTTTAGGTGGCGTAAGCTCCGTTTTACCCCCGAGTTGTTGGTGTTTGGAGACGTGTTTGGTTTCATCACAGTTGATGTACAAGTCTGGTACGGAAAAAATTGGGATTTGTGGGATCGTTAGTGCCAAATCGCAAATTTTGAAATTTATATGACAGTGCAACATAGCTCCCCTAGTGCGGTTTCACTTACCTTTCTTCAATTTTAGTTTTTGCTCTGCTCAACTTTTATGGCATTGTTGATTGGAGTTGGCTTTGATTGCTTTGTGGTAGTCCTTAGGCTCGGTACAAGCAAGAAGCGTGGTTATCCTCTGACTTCGACACATGTGACTAGTATTTATCCTTTCGATATTTTATGTACTTTATCTGAATTAGAATCAAAAGTGTTTGTTCAAGGCATCCTTCAGGCGACGGTACTATCTATAGATCTCAAACACTGCTTTTTGTCTTCATGGTGGAGAGTTTGAGGAAGAGGCAGTTTTCCCTCGCCTAGTCGATTAAGGCTAGAGGCACTCTTTATGGGTTCTTTGTCAAGTGTGTCAAGCAGATTGCGTCTTGTTTGGTCTTTTCCTAAAAAAAACTATATATAGTTTTGGTATCTTGTGCGCTTTGCTCCTATACTCTCATGATTTTTTGGAGATTTATTTGGTTTTTGTCTTTCGGTTTTGTTTTTAAATATGGGTTGTCTATGTTTCGATTTGGTTCTAGGGGCTTCTTTATTACCCTTTGGTTGTATTATGATCCGGCAATGTGTTGTTGTCCCCGTATCTCATCTGTGTATCTTACCCATGTTTATGGTTTATAAAAGAAACAGAGAACATAATAATAATAATAATATTAATCTAATAATATGTTTTTTAAACATTATAATTTTATTATTATTGTATTACAAATTATGAGAATTGTTAAACCGACGATTCTAGAACGGATAAATCTTCCGTCTAGATCCACACTAGACGATTATATTTTGCATCTATTAATTTGTAACAAGTTATAATAAATCACATCTTCTGAGATTAGAACCCCAAACCTTTTAGTATAGAAGCATTAATTAATCTTTAATCAATCCTTGATCAAGTATATAAACCAAAAAAATCTAACAAATAAATAAAAGAAAAAATCAAGGGTCATGTTTGCAATTATACATTTTTTTTGTTGCGAAAACCTAAATTTCCTTTCTACTACAGTCAAGGTTTTTCTGTTTTCGCTTCTCCGTCGTGTTTCCGTCGTCGCTCATTCTCTCCGCCGCCTAGCTCCTTCACCTCCGGTTCGTTTTTCTTCTATGTATTTACTGTCATGTGATTTTCCTGCTTTCCGAACCGAAATCCTCTTAATATCTCTTCATTCATCAACGAAGATTCTGACCAATTGTTCGATTGGGTTTATTCTGGGGTTTATCTTTCTTAACTATCATCACATTGTTCTCTTACGTTTAGTTGATGACCAAGCTTAATATTTTCTCAGATTGATTTAACGGTGTTAAGCTCATGGATCGATCTATAAATCTCCTCGATTTAGCTCTAGGGTTCGATCAGCAGCCATTGGCTGATTCATCGCCACTAAGTGGTAAGGTCGTACTTATCGAGGACTGCGTCGCGACCAGTGGTTCGTTTGTGCTTCACCAGCTGATGAAACGTGTTCTCTCCTCTCATTCCTCTGATTCCCTTATCTTTCTAGCCTTTGCTCGTCCTTTCTCTCATTATGATCGAATCCTGCGTAAACTGGTACAATTATTCATATCTGTTTCTGTTTCAATTGATTCTCAGTGTCTTACTATGTTTTGGGTTATGGACAGGGATGCAATTTAGCCACACAAAAGACGAATAACCGATTGGTTTTCTTCGATATGCTCATGATGAAGTGCTCAGGTGAGACTATCAGGTACATTGTTGTCATTTTACAAGGATTTGATTGTTGAATCATCGGTTCTTCGCTGTAAGCAATGATTTGAAGATATGTTCCCTTCAAATTAGATTCTGAACTTGAACACAAGTGATGAGTTTTAATATCCAGCTTAGATTGTATTGAATAGAAAAGGTCTCTATTTGGTTTCATCTATGTGTATTGGGTGTTTCATTGTTTCTGTTATCTTTAAACCTTTTTTGGTGAGGTGCCAATAAACTCTTTTTTTTTCTGAAATTCTGTAGCAGATGGTGACAAAGTGGAAGGCAATGTGAGTGTAGTTGCAAAACTATTTCGGGAGATACAAGATACCGTTCGAGAATTATGCAATGTAACTAATAGTAATGTAACTGTTATGGTGGATGACATGTCTCTCCTGGAAATTGCTGTTACCGGCAGCAATTCAGATCACGTCTTGGACTTCCTGCACTACTGCCACTCCTTAACTTCTGAAAGCGTAAGCCACAGGCTCGGTTATTTTTTTTTATCTCCTTTCCGTTTACTCCATCTGAAGTGCATTGTACGGTTTTTATTCATTTGAGTCTTAACGGGCATTCTTAACTCTTTTTGCAAAAGACAGAATTGTTCTTTGGTCATCCTCAATCATGAAGATATTTACTCGAGCATGGAGAGACCTGCATTTTTGCTACAAATGGTTTGCCTTGCAGATGTTGTGATAAAGGCAGAGCCTTTAGCATCTGGTTTAGCAAATGATGTACACGGCCAAGTAATCTCAATACCCTTTTTCTGCGAATCATTAATTTGAACATTTTGGTTTGATTATTCCTCAGCATTTAAACGGTTTTGCTGGCTTATTTGCTTATACAGTTGACTGTTCTGAACAAGGGGATAAGCAATTCAGGCCGAGGAAGCTCGAGGAACAAGTTGCATAATTTTCAATTCAGGATCAAGGAAAATGGTATTGACTACTTCTATCCCGGTTGCAGAAACTGAGGATTAAAGACTATTTTGAGGGTTATCATGTTATGGTAGTGAGATGCATTTTGACATTTTGTTTTTGCAAAGAAGCTATGTATTTAGGATAAAAGATTCTTTACTCTGCTCAACATTTTCTACTAGTCTATTACATTTTTTTGTCAGTTTAAACAAATGGTTTGCAACATTCTCAAAATTTAACAAATTAATGCCTTCCCACATAAGATATACATAAAACGCTATATCTAGTGAGTGAAAGAAAAAGACCATACTCCAATGGACACTTATCTGGGGAAGGAAATGATAACTAGATTTGCCATGGGAAATCTTATCCACAAAAAGAGGATCACATTCTCTCATGCCACAACCTTTCTCACTCAAATCACAACTGCCACAACTCTCATGGGCCGAACTGGGTCTTAGTTTTATTTTGTTTTTGAATTAAATTTAATTCTAAAAGTAAGTAAATGACCAAAAAACCTGAAGCAGTAGTTGATATTTACGACCCAAGCATTAGATCCGATCCGTTCCGAAAAATCCAGAAAAAATCAAAATCAATCTTAAATATTTTTATTTTTTCTCTTTTGTTGGAGCTGGATTTCACCATTAGAAATCCGGCCCACTAAGCGTGAAATATAATCAGATTCGATTATATTCTATATTGGGCCTAAGGCCCAGAACCGCGCTGACATTAGTAAAAGACCAGCATGCCCCTCGGCATCGTTGAGTCCGATTAAGTGATCCGTTGAAAGCCGAAGCTGAAGACCCGCTGACCGAGCAACTCAGCAAGGATATGACAAAGTCAGTGCCGCTCAACGGTTTATGGAGAGATCCCGATATTTTTGGAGAACACATCAGAACGTGGCCGGGATCTCCGGCGACGAGGAGGGATTCGCGGAGCTGAACCGTTCAGCTCAGAGAAGTATAAATAGCTAGTTTTAGAGCCGAAATGACTAACTTTTCCCAAGAGGCTTATACTCAATTACATTTTAGCTCATCACACACTTGTTTCAGCTAAAGTTCTTTGTATACTTGATCGAATATCAATATAAATCTATTTTTCGTTATTTTGGTCTCTTTCTTAGTTAGATCTATAGACATTTCTTAGGACTAAAGTTTCTTTCCCGAATTCACATATAAATTCTTAGAGCGGAATCTAGCTTCCACATTTGAGCCCGACTAAGGGGAAGAAATACAATCGTCATACACAGAGATCTAACCTCGAACCCACCGCAACGGGAATGGATACCACCAACGCTCAAAAGCCAGGCCAGGTCACCAACCCGCAGATAAAGACCGATCGAACTGAGACAAAATGAGCTACAAGATTTCCTCTTACCGAACAAGATCTATTTGCTCCTCTCTTATCCGTTGCCGCCTTTGATGAAAAATTGTGACTCTTCCATTGTATATAATCCGAAATTGAATTGTTGTATCCCCTCTAATTGATTGTGATTTTGTGAATCTCTAAAATCTCAACTTCTTCTATATTCCTTTCATCAACGATCTTCATAATCTCAACTTCTCCTCTCTCTATTTTCCTTCAATGACAAGTTTGTTTGTTAAAAGAGTCAAGAGATCTGAAGTGGGTTTTGATTCTCAATCGCACACAAGTAGAATTCCTCCGCCGATCCACAGGTCAGTCATCCCCACTTGATTTTTTTTTTTTGAGAAACATCCCCACTTGATCTTTGTTTGTAAAATTTCACTGATTTTAGATCCTAGGGTTCGAGATGAATCGTGCGATGAAATCGTTTTCACAAACACGTGCCTTATATATTCTTGAATTGTTTTCAATTTTGTGTTATGACGAAGAAGATCATGGGTTAATCCTTTCGATTACTCACTATTTAATTTTTGGCTCTCATAACGTGAATCATATATAAAAAAAAAATCAAAATCTTTTTGCAGGTTTTAATCTTCATTGGGTGAGGATAAGTCACCAAGTACACGAAGAGTCCATTGTTCGTAATTTTGCATAGGTACGTCTAATTCCTTCGTTGGGATGACTCGCTTAGAACATCGATTTCGTTATTTTAATCTGATCATTAGGCTTTGGTTTGTGTCATGAAATGTTCATTGTTTTGTTTGTTTGTTAATTGGAGAAACTAGTTTACAAATCTATGATTGTTTGTTTGTTAATCGGAGTTCTTTGATTTCTTAACGTAGAATTTGATTTCTTTGTACAATTTGTAGCTTTTGATGTAATGCCATTGCTCGGTAAGAATTTTTTTGCTTATCTGGAATTTTGCATATCTGATATTATGATAATGGTATTGACTTGTGATATTTGGATATCTTGGATGTTAAAAGAGGCAAATTATTCATAACATACATCCTGACATAGATTTTAAATCTTACAGTTTAACGAAAAAGTCTTTGGGAATTTGATTTCTGTCTTTAAAATCATAACTTATCTTCCTTTTTGAATCTCTCATTCCTATCTGAGAAACAATGTAATGTTTTGCAAATTCAAAATGTTGCTGTAAAAATTCTCATGGAGCAAGATTTCCACGCTGAATGCGGTAATGAGTTCTTCAGAGAGGTACACAACTGACTTTTATTGTGTTTTTGGTAGTGAATATATGTATGAATTCCCTTCATAATCTTAAATTCACTGGTAGGTTGCAATTATGAAACGCCTTTGTCACCCAAACATTGTTCTTTTAATGGATACAGTTTGGGCAAAATTTTAACCAAGGTCGCAAGTAAACATATCTACGGAAACAGAGAAAAGTAAATCTTTATTGATTATCAAAGTAAGCTTGTAGTTGAATGCAATTACAATGTCTAGATGTCTAAAGCGTTATAAAAACGTGCGTGGATGCGAAAACAAGGGCTAGATCTCTCTATGCTATCTCAGGGATGCAAAGAAGATGTACTTCTCAAGTTTTCTGTGTATTGCGTGATCCTCTACTTCTCTCTTCCACGTCTTTATTTGTAGGACGTGAGTAAATCCTTTTTGGATTAGGACTAGACTTGACGTGCAAGTCTATCTCCTTAATAACTGGGATTCTCGATATACTTGAATCTCTTATTTCTTAATATCACGAGGTTTAGATAATGACAAACCTCGTTATACCTAGGATTGTGATGTCTCTGCAAGTCTATCTCCAAAGCCACATGTTATTTTATATTAAATAAATGAATTAACCTTATAACGGCGTTGTAGGCCATGTCTTACTTAGAAGCGACAAGCCATTTCTATGTTTTATATAACATATGCAATACATGGCCAAGTGGTGAGAGGTTTATACTTCTTTAAACCTTCTCATACATGACGTGACCAAGTTGTGAGAGGTCTATACTTTTTTAGACCTCCTCATACCTGATGTGGCCAAGTGGTGAGAGGTCTATACTTTTTTAGACCTCCTCATACCTGACGTAGTCGACGTATCGTCAAGTATTTTAAAGCCAAGTAGATGTACCTATATAATGAATTTATTTTCTCCAACAGTTTGCCCCCCACTCTTCATTTTCTTATTTAGAATTTGAAGAGTAGTTAATTTGGAGCATGTTGTAGCTGTCTTCGTGTAGAGAGGTTACTCAATGTCGAGACTTGTAGAATGGACTTCTTACATGTACGTATATATGTATTTTACGTTATGAGGCGTACACATTCTTGATCTTTCTTTACCTAGCGACATCCAGGTTCACGTAATATTTTACCAAGAAATAAGTATTACGTCCTTTTTCTTTGATTTGAAGAGGTCCATGACCATGTATACGTGAAAACATGTCACGTTGAAAGAGATGCGTTGCTTTTTAGTTCTAAGGAAGTCATGTCTCTACATGCTTAAACTTGACTATCACTTGAGTACTCTTATCAAAGACCTCATAAGATTCATATGTCAAAGCTCATTTATTATTATACGTGTCCTTAGACATGTTGTGAAATACACAAGTTAATAGAAAAATAAATTGACGTCTCGTGGATCGCCAAAAGATGTAAGAAAAAAAGCTTTGTAAGATTCAAACTTAGAATGAAAAATACCTAGAGATTGCGAGCCTCCAGGTTCAGAGCGTTCTATCTGTTAGGTTGCATGCTCCATGTCTATGCTACTCATGGCTCGCAACTTGCATGCTCCAGGTCTGCATACCCATAAAGACCTCTTTTTTTTTTCTTTTTTGCGCAAATGTGCCTTGAGAACAAGGCTTCCTACGTACCCAAGAAGGGATAAAGTCACACGTAGTTCCTTTTTTTTGTTTGTTTTTTTGTTTTGTTGCAACTGTGCCTTCATGAGGCTGCCTACGTACCAAATGAGGGATCAAGTCGCCCGTAGTTCTTACCATGTTGATAAAGCACACTTAGAAGTAGGAGCTCTTCAAGTGTTGAGTGCTCCAACTGTTAGGTTGAGCTTTGCTATTTCTGTCTTGCAACATGCGTTTGATAATCTTGGGATCCACTTGTGGTACGTCCGCCTCAGCAAGCTGTTCAACCTCCGGCTCTTCGCCATGTTGTGCTAACAATGTACTCTCTAAATTCTTATTTTTGCCTTTCAACGTAGTTTGATAGCATGACCGTGAGTTCTCTTGTTCTCTCTTGATCTCGTGAATTCCCCATGGAGTAGGAAACTTAATGACTTGGTGGAAAGTCGATGGTACAACTTCCATTTCATGAATCCACGGACGTCCCATGATTGCGTTGTAAGCCGATGCACAATCAACTACTAGGAATTTTGTTTGACGATTAACTCCTCCTGCGTATACAGGTAGTGTTACTTCTCCAATGGTCTGTTTTATTTCACCGCTAAATCCAACCAATGATATAGATTTTTGAGTCAATTTGGCTTCGTCCAGGCCCAACGCTTTGCAAGCTTCCATGTAGAGAATGTTCGCCGAGCTCCCATTGTCGATTAATGTCCTCTTCATCAAGCAATTTGCAATTGTTAAAGATATGACTAATGCGTCGTGATGGGGGGCTAGAACACTTCCATCTTCATCTGATGTGAATTTTATTGAGCATGTTGGTGTAGCTCCACCTTTGACTTCGCTAATTCCTCGGTGACGTCTAGCAGTTCTTGTGCTCTTCTTAGCAGCTGAGTATGTCACTCCGCTGATCGTTGAACCTCCAGTGATTACGTTGATAGTTTTGTCATGTCGTAGAGGTGAAGCGGGAGGAGGTTCGGATGAATTTTTGTCATTGCTTCTCTTGTCCATTCTGCTTCCACTTTTGTCAGACAAAAATTCCCTCAAGTAACCTTTCTTAAGCGGCTCGTTTACCTCAAATCTCAACGTGATGTGATCTTCTGTTCGTCTGGTGCCTTCATTTTTTGAGGCCATCTTACTGTTCCCCCCCATTTGCTTCAACGCGCCAATCAATTTTGCATTCGAAATTGACAAATTGTTGATGTCTAGCCACATTGAGGATGAGTGTCTATCAGTTTTGCTTTTGTGGAATGGTCGGTGTCTGTTTCTACTCTCGTTTCCTCTGCTCGTGTTTTCACTACGAGGTCTCTCGTAAGGTTTATCATCCCTATGAGTTTTCTCACGTCTTAACACGTGTGAGTCAGACCGTGGAGAGCATCGATAGTGATAAGCATGATCTTCTTCCCATTTGATTTGTGCCCAAGCCCTAGAGAGTACATCCTCCATAGTTTTACATTGATACTTCATTAGCTCCTTATACAAGTCGCCATCAGGAAGTAGACCTTGTTTAAACGCAGAGATAGCAGTAGAAGTGACGCAATTTGGGATGGACACTTTCTCCTTGTTGAAACGTCCTACGTAATCACGTAGTGGTTCTCCCTTCTTCTGTACCACTTCATAGAGGTCGTCAGATATCTTCTCCAGGTTCCTCCTACTTGCAAACTGCTCGACAAAGCGATAGGTCAGTGACGCAAACGAGTCTATCAACGCATTTCGCAGGTTTGTGAACCACTGAAGTGTCGTTCCTGTGAGACTTGAACCAAATCCCTTGCACATGCTAGCTTCCCTAAATTCTCTTGCAATTGCGGCTGTGAACATTCGCTGCTTGTACTGAGCGATGTGGTTGTCAGGATTTGTCGTCCTGTCGTACATCATCATTGTGGGAATGGTAAAACTCTTGGGCATCTCCATAAGCGCGATCTTGTCCGTAAACGGAGTATCCGCGTAATAGTTTGGTGGACTCTTGGTTATCGGTGGTGCTATGCCAGGGAGTCGCTTAAGTAATGTTTTCATCTCTTGTAGACGCTTGAAAACCAGGTCCGTGTCATCAAGTGACTGTGGTGTCATTGCTTCATTAAGAGTAGATTGAGCGACGTGTGCCCTGACCACCTCTGCGTTACCACCTCCTGGTAGTACCACTATCCTGGTAGTTGCAGTTGGCGTACTTCCATCCAGTGGTTGCATCGGATCGACACATATTCGGTATCGATCTCGAGCTTCAGCCTCAGGGTTTCTGTCTGAGGCAACTAAAGTGGTTTTCTCAGATCTCAAGGCAGCGTTCTCTGCTTCGAGTAGCTTGAGACGTTCTTCGTTCTGCTTCATCAGAGCGGTGAGTTCCAGCAACTGTGCAGCTGGATCTAGAGTGTTCTCGGCATCATCGCGAACCTCACCGTTATCTCCCTCTGTCATATCTCACGTAGTTAAAATCTGACCCTCCTTCTAGCGCCAAACTGTTTGGGGAAATTTTAACGAAGGTCGCAAGTAAACAGATTTACAGAAACAGAGAAAAGTAAATCTTTATTGATAATCGAAGTAAGCTTATAGCCGAATGCAATTACAACGTCTAGATGTCTAAAGCATTATAAAAATGTGAGTGGATGCAAAAACAAGGGCTAGATCTCTTTATGCTATCTCAGGGATGCGAGGAAGAAGTAGTTCTCAAGTTATTGCGTGATCCTCTACTTCTCTCTTCCACGTCTCTATTTATAGGACGTGAGTAAATCCGTCTTGGATTAGGACAAGACTTGACGTGCAAGTCTATCTCCTTAATAACTGAGATTCTCGATATACTTGAATCTCTTATTTCTTAATATCACGAGGTTTAGATAATGACAAACCTCGTTATACCTGGGATTGTGAAGTCTCTGCAAGTATATCTCCAAAGCCACATGTTATTTTCTTTTAAATAAATGAATTAACCTTATAACGGCGTTGTAGGCCATGTCTTACTTATAAGCGACAAGCCATTTCTATGTTTTATATAACATAGGCAATACATGGCCAAGTGGTGAGAGGTCTATACTTTTTTAGACCTCCTCATACCTGACGTGGCCAAGTGGTGAGAGGTCAATTCTTCTTTAGACCTCCTCATACATGACGTAGACGACGTATCGTCAAGTATTTTAAAGCAAAGTAGACGTACCTATATAAAGTATCATCAACAAATGTTCGTGTGTGTACTAAAATGTTAATATAGTACTTATGCACCTTTTTGTAATAGCATAGATTTGAGAGTATGCGGTAAGCCTACTAGAATTCAGTTTATACGATCTACAGCAGGGTTGTGATTTAAAGAGTGAAATCAGAGTTGTTTTTTCTAATATTTTGTCAAAAGCAGGGTTGTGAAATTTGATATTTGGAAATTTGATGTGATTTCATTAGCTGAATGTGATTTCATTATCAAATTTCCAAAATATTATAAACATAAAGCAGGGTTGTTTTTCTCTTTTTCTCTCTCTAAGGCAAAAGTGAGTGCTTTTTCTTTTCTTAGCCGGCGTCTCTCACGGCGTCAGAATCCTCTTCCGATCTCGTTCTTAGGCCCTCCCCACCTTCTGGGGAAGAACCCCCCCCCCCCCCCCCCCAAACCAACAAAATCAGTTGATTTCCTCTCTTTATCTGATATTGTTCCTCCATCGTCGCCTCTAGCTTCTGATGTCGGAGGAATCATAGCCCAATTCTCTTTTGATCCCTCCATCTTCAGTTCCATATTGAACCTCCCCAGTCCTCTCCCGATGTGGAATACCAAGTTCAGGTAGATAAGGTTGATTCGATTTCGGCCGAATATGACCTAATTTGTGAATATGTGAAAGTTGGTGATATACCTCATATTTTACCACTTAACTATCTATTTTCATATGTTTTATATACTATTTAATAAGCTTTTCTATCGAAAGAGGTAGTTTTCTCGTATATATGGTTTTCCAGAGTCATATAGGTTAAATCAATAAAACGATGCGAAAAGGAGCAAAATGAGTATTCTACATTATATAGTGATATATCATGGTTTTTACCCAGTTTAGACCATGATATAAGTCCTTTTATATAGAGTCTTTGTAGTATTTC
Source organism: Draba incana (assembly GCA_963576765.1). Lineage (NCBI taxonomy): Eukaryota > Viridiplantae > Streptophyta > Magnoliopsida > Brassicales > Brassicaceae > Draba > Draba incana. The sequence goes on along the minus strand of OY755214.1, from coordinate 16,683,160 downwards.
GCTTGTGTTTTAGAGTCTTTGTAGGTACAAGGACATTTGGACTTAATTGGTGTTTACTGGAGCATTTTAGAACAATGAGGAAATGAGCAGCCAAATCGCAAGTTCGGATTGAAGAAATTAAGGCAGTGTCGATCGACACTGAGCAGAGCATCGATCGACACCAAGAAATTAGTCGTGTCAATCGATAGATAGAGTGGTGTCGCTCGACACCACTGTTCTAGCAGCCAGAATTTCAGAATCGGTAGATTTCCTTTTTGCGCCAGAAAGCCCAGATGTTTGCAATTGGGCCCATAACCGTCTTGTACTCTATAAATACGTTTTTAAGCTATTGTTTAGGCTTCACGCTTTATTTTACTTAGTTTTAAGAGATATCTATTTTTAATAAAGATGATTTCTTCTTTTACTATGTCTGAGTAATTCTCTTGTTAGGTTTAGGGTTATTCAAGGGTTGTTGATGATTTGCTAGATCTGATCTGAATTGCATAGGATTAATATTTTTAGAAGTTCTTCATCTTAAGTTGTTCTTATTGCTGATTTTAGCCTCGCGAACTGAAATCTGATCTAGGGTTGATTAATAGAAACGACAATTTTATTAATTGTTTGAACTAGTTTTTGATGAGCATAATTCCTTTTCGCAAAGACATTTGGTTTAGGGCTTTGTGAACAATTGAGCCTGAATTTATTGCTTGTTTAGATTCATAGGATTCGCAACGACAGTTGACTTTCTAGGGTTTAGGCATAGATAATCTTTGCAGCGGCAGCTGATTGGTTTTATATTCGTGTTCATGTTTAGGAACTGAGCTTCATAACCCTATCTTTAATTTATCATTTGCATATCTGATTCACCTCAGATTTCCCTGTGCCTAGCTCCTTTTTAATTGATTTTCACAACCGTTCACTGCTTGCTTTTGTTTACTTGTTTTTATCATTCATCTTATCCTGCTTAGTTTAATTCGAACAATTAAATTTATTGTGTTTCTGATTCGTTGTGGATTCGACCCTAAAGTACTACTTCTGATCTTTTAATTTGAGAGACTAGCTCTAGATCTAATTTGAGCTTATCATACAGTTATCAAAGTCAAAAGAGCCAATCCAAGTCTCAAATCTTCAAGTTATCACATTATCTCAAGTTGGACAGAAAGTATACGTCATAAAGTTAGCCACAGACGGAGGATCAAAAATCTACTTGGAATGAGATGAAATTTTATATGAAGATAGACCTTTGAGTCAGCTTTTCAATGGAGTTGGAATTACATCATTTGGAGTTGTATATGGAAGATATACTTGATTTACTAAAGACATGTCAAACTGCCTCGAAAATGAAGCAAGTGAAGAATCAACCTACACACCGAATGGACTCGTTGTCCGGTGTCTATGGTCGTTGCCAAAACACAAATGAGCACTTTTAGGCCCAGACACCGGACGAAATTTCGTGTCCGGTGTAAGTGATCCATATTTGAGCAGTTTCGACCAAAAAGACGTTTTCGCCCGAACTAAAACCCTAGAAGATCCACCAACCTAGAACCTCTTGTATCACTATATATACTTGCTTTTAGCCTCTCTAGATAGATAAGCAGTCCTAGGCATCACACATATCAATAATAAAACATGTATTTTTGTTTCTCTCTTGTTCTTCATTAATATGTCTTGTAAAGAGCGATGAAGGATCAATGTTCTTCTCTAGCTTTGGTCTAAGAGATCCATCCATGCCTATCACTTTATATACAACAAATTTACTATGTTTTATCCTCTACTCTTACATGTTCAACAAACATGTTAGAGTAGTTGCTTGTTATATTTAAAGTTATTTTAAAGTTCTATGTTGCATATTTTACATTTTTTATTGAGTTTGGTTCTAGATTGATTCTCTATCTCTATTTATACTTAAAGCTTAATCTAGCGTAGTTAACTAGTGGTCGATCTAAGGTTGATATATTCGAACAAAAGCTTTTATATCGCCGGATCTAGTAGTAATAATGGCAAGGTAATAAATTTTATTTATCAAATCTTTTGAATTTCATACCTATTAAACCATTTCAAATATCAATTGTTAATTAGAAATAATTACCAACATAGTTCAAATCCTAAAGATACTGTAATCATATTACTACCAAATTTAATTCTATTTTTGAGTTTTTCAACATGCATTTTAGTTTTTTTTATCGATTAATTCATGTATTTCACCTTTTACCTTACACTCTTTTTCATTTGTTTCTAAATCTATAGATACTATCACTTATATATGCACAACAAATATCCATAAAAAATTGATTACTAATTTAGGTATAAAATATGTCAAGTTTTAAACTATACCCATGATACGGGTATAAATACACGATGAAGAACAAATACAAATATACACACAGTACCTTACATTCAATCATAAGATCATCATTACACAATGGTACATATATATAAAATCAGAAAAAAGTTTCTCTATAACTTATTGTGTGCATTGTGTGTTCTTTTCTCTTCTAACATTGCTTTGGATGTTGTAGGAAATTATACAATGGGCTGTGTTCTTTTTAACTTTACTCTACTTTGGTCTTGTTAACGGCCAAATCTATGATGTACTTGAATATGGTGCTAAAGGAGATGGTACTACCGATGATTCAGAGGTATTCTATTGCAATTTTGTTTTAGTTGATGAAGCTTTCTGAAGTTTCTAAAAAAAACATATATATATGACACAAGTTTTCAGGATCTTCACAAGTTTGTTTATAAGTTAATGAAAAGAATATAAGAAGTTATAAAATAGTCAGGATTTATATGATAACAAAAATTATGACACTGAGGTTTTTGGTTTTTTTCACTTAGAGCTGACTAAAACCATTTGAAAGCTATGTACTGTCTTTTTAACTAAGCATATATTTCTTTTAAAATAAGATGTCTATTCGAATTAAAGCCATTGGAATTTTATTTTATTAAGCACATATTTTATGTTACAATAAAATGTATATAAATACTATACTTATACATATTGGTTTTGAAGTAAAAATAATGTTTGAATTGGAATCCGATTCAAATACATTAATTTAACTTGCTAAAAAACCGTATTGTCCAGAGACGATCCAGTGCTTCCGAATGTCATGCTCAAGATTAAAACTTTGTGCTTTTACATATTTTTTTGTTAATGAATTTTTTTTTCTCACAAAGATTAATGTTTAGACATGTGAGATTTTAAGTGATTGCTTCAGTTATCTCTATGCTTTGGATCCGCCCTGGTAGGGTCTTCACCATTTTGTAAAGAGAGAATATATAAGAATTAATGAAGAAGTTTCACTACTTCTTCTTTTTTTATCAACTTTTCACTACTTCTTTATATAAAAGGTCTCGCAATCAAACCAAAATATTTTTCTATCCAGCCACACTTGAGGATATTTAAATATTACTAGTATCATACAAGTAACTCATAATTGTTATTACCAAATTGTAGTTATTTATCGCTAATTGTTACAAAAATTTTTTTTTTTTAAAGGCTTTTGAGGAAGCATGGAAAGCTATGTGTGATTGTGACAGGGCTCCAAAAACACTCCTTATTCCTTCAAACAATACATTCTTATTGCAACCTCTAGTGTTCCAAGGCCCTTGTAAATCTCTCGTACTAGTGAAGGTAGCATCAAAAGATCGATAATTTTCTAGATAAATTAACAAATTTACGCGACAAAAAGATAATAAATTTATGTGTGGATATGAAATGTCTATGTGTGCTCTTGCAGATTAACGGAAAGATTGTCGCGCCTATCAACAAAGATGCATGGTCAAACCATAAGTCACTTAGATGGATTGATTTTAAGGAAATAACCGGTTTAACTATCATTGGTTCGGGAACAATCAATGGACGTGGTTCGTCTTTCTGGAAGGTGATTTTTAATATATAAATATTCTAAAGAAATCCAATTTGTTTAATTACATATATAGAATTTTAAATATATATTGTGAATCTAATACATTTTTTTCATGTTCGTTATATCCAGCCAAGATTGTCAGCTTCTAAACGGCCTACTGTGAGTATATATTGTCTCCTCACTAACAACAATATTGAATGGAAAGCTATTAGACTTTTTTGAACAACAAATGTTTTCTATTTTTTCTTGTAGCAATTGCATTTTGAAAAATGCAAAAACCTTGTGATAATGGGAATAACATCGCTCAATAGCCCAAAAAACCATATATCGATCAGTCAATGTGAAAACGTTATAATAAAGAAGATAAAACTTGTTGCACCCAAAGAGAGTCCTAACACCGATGGAATTGATATCTCAAGATCAAGTTATGTCAACATATTTGACACTATTATTGGAACTGGTACGTAGTTAGATTGTGCATTCATTAAAAAAAAGTCTGAAATGGCATATAATGGCTATTTGAAATTCAATTTTCAAAAACGTTTCAGGAGATGATTGTGTAGCTTTAAACAATGGAAGTGTAAATATCAACATCGCAAGGATGAATTGTGGACCTGGGCATGGAATAAGGTTTATAATTTATATATAGGGTTTTCTGCTAAAAAACCCTCCAAGTCACTAGGGTTCGCGTATTAACCCTCGAGGTTAAAAAAATGCAGGTCAATCCTTCAGCTTCTGGTCAACCCGCTATATAACCCTCCGTTATATTGATGACGTGGCAAAGTTTAACGGTGTTGAAATTGTTAACGGGGATTGAAACTCACCGTTTTGACAGCCTGAAAACAACACGATGTTTGCAAAATTGTGTCGTTTTGATTGATAAAAAACGACAGATGCGTTGTTCTGAGACTTAAGAAAAATTGAACAAAAATTAGGATTAGGGTTCTTTGGATTTGGGGAAATCGTGGTTGGGGGAAAGTTGAATAAGGGCTTTCGATTTATTCTTTGGGGATTTGGGGTTATGATGAGAGGAGAATCATCTGAGGGTTTCTCTGTTAGGAATTTGGGTGAAATCGATTTAGGGGGTTTAGTGTCGGGATTTTGGATTTCTGGGGAATTGGGGTTTGTTCTGGTTTTGTGGTTGTCACTTAGGTTTCTGGGGAATTTTGATTTATGTGTTTGAGTTTGTTCTTCACAACGAATCGGATTCTTTGTTCTTCACAACGAATCGAGAAGTTTGTTCTGTGTTTAGGGTTGTTCTATGTTTCTTCTGGGTTTGTTGTGGAAGTCATAAATGGAGAAACCAAACGTTGAACAAAAAAAAAAAGGAGAAACCAAACCCAGAAAAAAAAATTAAATCCAAATTTTCCAAATCTGGTTCTTGATCTGATTTTTAAAAATCTATTGATTGTATAAACGTAGGTTTTGTGAATCCGTATGGAGATGGTTCTGTTTCATCATCTGATGAACAATCTCAATTTGGGACAGCTCGTACATATCCAGAGTGGAGTGAGTTTTACTTACAGAACAAGAACAACAACAACAACGAAGAAACAAGAACTTGACACAAACAACAAACTGATTTTGAAACCCAACAACATCGAAATCGAGACGATAATCAACACTCCTATGCGATTTCCGACTAACTTGTTAATATGTTTCACCCTAAACTTTGCTAAATCCACAGATCTGATCTGATTTCATACATCAACCCTAAAAAATATTTTCCCCCAAATTTCATGAAATCGACATTTCCTGACCCGACCCAGTAAACCCGACCCGACCCAGTAAACTCACCCGATCCAAAATCCAACCAAAACAACATGATTTTCATTTTACATCGTTAAACAAAACGGCTGCGTTTCACAATTTTGTGACCGATATAACGCCGAGGGTTATATAGCGGGTTGACCAGAAGTTGAAGGATTGACTTGCATTTTTTTAACCTTGAGGGTTAATACGCGAACCCTAGTGACTTGGAGGGTTTTTTAGCACAAAACCCTTATATATATATATATGACTAATTGATGTCATTAACATATTTTTTATTATTAATTTCTTAGATGCTATTATTAATTTTATTATTATATTTTTATAATTAAATTATAGTGTGGGAAGTCTAGGAAGAGATGGAGAAGAATCTATGGTTGAGAACGTTCAAGTGACTGATTGTACTTTCAATAGGACGGATAATGGAGCTAGAATTAAGACATGGCCGGTAAAAAAAATTATATTTTATATTTTTCTATATAAAACTAAATTATGGTTTTAGTATTGATAAATTTTCTGATTTATATATCTATATTTTTTTTAGAATGGAAAAGGATACGCAAAAAATATAGTTTTTAAGGGCATCAAACTCACGGAAACAAAAAATCCAATTATAATCAACCAAAAGTATGTAGATAAGGGACGTCTCGACGTAGAGGAGGAGGTAAATTATCCAAAGATTTTTATAATTTTAAAATTTTGAAACTATAATTGTGTTGATTTTCGTGGTTAAATACTTTGTGTTTATTACTAGGAATCCGCAGTGGCAATTAGCAACGTCACATTCGCTGATATCTGTGAAACATCACGAGGCAATGAGATTATAAAGATAGATTGTAGTGAAGTCACATATTGCAAAAACATTGTTCTAGAACAAATCGACATTTCTACCGTCGATGGGAATAAGCCCTTAGTTGAATGCAATACCGTCTATGGAAAGTCAAGCGATTCTAGCAATATCAAAGGTTGTTTCGCGAAATAGTTATCGATTTTTATGTGAGAAATAAATTCAATTAATTTCTAGTACCTTTATATATGATAAATGTAACAATATTTTATCGATTGTTATGTATTCATTATTGAATAAAATAATTTCATATTTTAGCTCTCTACTGTGTATACTTATGGTGGTGGTGAGGCCATGTTACAACAATAGTTTACAAAGAAGTATACATGGATTACACATTATCTTCGGTGCGGTAAAACTAATATACGGCATTCGCTGCTTCTATCTCCTTCGAGAAGAAACTGGCGACCATCACTTCGACTTGATCGACCTGTTTTTCTTAATCAATTACACTCAATCTCTCGATTTCCTCTCTATAATTTCATCACTATGAGCTCACAAAAAGAGATCTGGGAAGATCTTCAAAAACTTCGTATTGGATCTGACAAGGAGGTGTGGAAAATTCGTGATGATGTTCAAGAGAAGTTTAATAGAGATCATGATCTTTGTCTGGTAGTGAAAGGTCTTAATAAAGAGCATCAAAATGCAGCTGGGATAAAGACAAACATGCCAGGGATCTGGAGGTTAAAGGATACAGTTGAAGGTAAAATTAACGAAGACGGAACAGTTAATTTCTACTTCAAACATGAGCATCAGATGCTTACGGTTCTTGATAAAGCTCCGTACACCTACCGTGGATGGATGGTTGCAGTAGACAGATGGATTAATCGCTTAAGTCCGAGTTTTCTGTGTTATATCCCTCTGAAGGTACACATTGACAATCTCCCTTCTGCTTATCATACAGAAGATATGGTTGAAAATATAGGTTCAATGTTTGGGAGGGTTATAGAAAGGAAGGTTATAGAGCCAAATCCAGATAGAGAAAGACCAGCTCAAGTATGGTTCCGGGTAGAATTTGATGTGGATAAAGAGATAAGCTTGGTCAGACAAGTTGAACTTAGCAATACTGAAGCACCGGTTGAGCTTGAATTCAAGTATAAGGCCCTCCAAAAGTTCTGTACAATATGTGGAAGCCTGAAGCACGCTTTTGATAGATGTCCTAAGGCTTCTACACTTACAATTGCAACAGAAGCTCTTATGGAAATTGGTAATGATCCTTCGGCAACATCACAACAAAGGTTAGCTGCTATTGAGGGGTTAAATACAGGGCAAGATATAAGAATAATATCAGGAAAGGAGATGGAACTACCTCTAGTTTTAGCTCCTTTGGCTCCTGTATCGTCATACTCCTTAGAGGATAGAGCAGATGCAAACAAAGATACAGCAGAGACAGAGGATGACGTAGTGATGATACCTGTTGAGCATGGAACAAAGAGGAAGTGTGACCAAGTTGAAGGGCAGGAAAAACAGGTACTTACTAAAAGGAAATGAAGCATATTAACAGCCAAAGAAGATGGAGAAAGCTCTGGTACTCTTGAATCAGTAAAGGTGGATGGACAACTTACAAGCAAAGAAGATTTTTCTAAAGGCTTGGTGGTTGCCACAAAACCACCAAATCAGCCATGAGGATAATGCATCTGAATTGTCAAGGAATGGGGAACAACTTGACAATTCAGTACCTTAAAGATGTTAGGTATTCTCATAATCCTGACATCATGTTCCTCATAGAAACTAAGAATAGTTTTAATGTAGTAGGAAATCTATGTACAGAGCTTAATTATGCAAACTCTTTTGTGCTTCCGGCGGATGGTTTGGCGGGAGAATTAGCTATTTTTTGGGATATGCATATCAAGCTAATCCATGTATCTACTCCATCTTTGTATCAAAATGATGTGTATATATATGATGGGGATAATATTTTTTGCTTGACCTATGTTTATGGGAATCCTATTACCAAAAATAGGAATTTACAATGGAAGGATATGGTTTCTCAGGTGGAAGAAGGTAGATACTCGCATTTGCCAAGGGTGGTTCTTGGTGATTTCAATGATATAAAGTCTGCTTCGGAGAAGGAAGGTGGAGCTTTCAGGTCTGAAACAACTTTCGTCCATTTTCGTAATATGTTGAAAAGGTCAGGTCTTCATGAAGTGAGGACTCATGGAGGAGGATTTACATGGGTTGGTAATAGGTGGTCTCATACTGTTAGAAGCAAGCTTGATAGAGTTGTAGCAGATTGTGATTGGCTTGACCTTTATCCCACTGCTTATGTTCAGGTACTGCCTTGGCATTGTTCTGATCACAGAGCGCTCATTCTCTATACTGAAACCGAAAAGTGGAAGGGGAAGAAGATGTTTAAATATGATAGAAGATGGAGATTTGAGGCGGGTTTTCATGATAAAGTAGGTAAGATTTGGTCAGAGGAGTGTAAGGACCTTGCTGTTTCTTATTTAAGTAAATCTTTAGCTAAATGTCGTAAAGGAATATCAATATGGAGATCCCAGAATGTGACTAACACACAGAGGAAAATAAAGATGCTAAAGGAAGCCTTGCAAGAAGCTTATGAGCTGCCTGTTCTGAATTCTCAGCTGATAAAAGACCTAAAATCAGAGCTTCTCTATGCATACAGATTAGAAGAGGAGTATTGGAGAACCAAGAGTAGAACTCTTTGGCTGAAAGCAGGTGATAAAAATACCAAGTATTTCCATGCAAAAACAAAGCAAAGGAGAGCTTTTAATCAAATTACTTCTCTTAATAGTTCTACTGGTCAAATCTATTTCCAACAAGAAGACATTCAGAGGCTCGTAATGGATTATTTCACAGGTCTGTTTACTTCTTCAAATGACATTGTGGCAGCTGAGTTCATTAAAGATATTACCCCTCGTATTACAGATGAAATGAACCATTTTCTTACTCACCCTGTGGCTGAAGGAGAGGTATACGAGGCTTTGCAACAAATGAACTCGGATAAGTCTCCAGGACCAGATGGCCTTACTGTTGGTTTCTATAAGGATCATTGGAATATTATTAAAGACTCCATAGTGAGGTACATTCAGCACTTCTTTGAAACTACAGAGTTAGATATTGACTTGAACCATACTCACATTTGTCTTATCCCAAAAATTGAGAATCCTCTGGAAGTAAAAGACTTTAGGCCTATAAGTCTCAGTAATGTTGCTTATAAGTTGTTGTCAAAAGTGTTAGCTGAGAGATTGAAGTCGATTTTGCCTCAGGTCATTTCTGAATCTCAATCAGCTTTTATTCAGGGTAGGCTCATAACAGATAATGTTCTTATTGCTCAGGAAATGATTCATTCCTTAAATACTAGGAGAACAAAGGATCATTACATGGCTCTAAAGCTTGATATTAGCAAGGCTTTTGATAAGGTTGAATGGTCTTTCATAGAGAATTTAATGAAGCAATTGGGATTTGCAGAAAAGTGGTGTAATTGGATCATGAGATGTATATCTACAGTGACCTATTCAGTTCTGATAAATGGAACGCCAACAGATAGAATAGTGCCAATGAGAGGCTTAAGGCAGGGAGATCCTCTTTCGCCTTATCTTTACCTGCTTTGTACAGAGGCACTATCTTTTCTTCTTACTGATGCGAAGAAAAAAGGTCACATATCTGGATATCAAGTAAGCAATAAAGGTCCAATCATTACCCATTTATTATTTGCAGATGATTCTCTCCTTTTCATTAAAGCTTCTATGGAGGAATGTTTTCAACTAAAGACCATTCTTAAGACTTACCAGGATGCTTCGGGTCAAGAAGTTAACTTCAGCAAATCAGCAGTTATGTTCTCCAAAGGCACTGACCAGAATCTTAAGCAACAACTTATAGATTTCATCAATATTCAGAAGATTGGTGGCTTTGGTCGTTATTTAGGTCTGCCAGAGCTGATAGGCCGTAACAAAGTTGATACTTTCTCTTATTTGGTTCAAAGAATGATGGGTAAAGTTGAGAATTGGTATTCAAAACTACTCTCATCTGCTGGAAAGGAGACTTTAATCAAAGCAGTCCTCACTGCTCTTCCAACTTATTGTATGTCCTGTTTTATGCTTCCAAGGAAGTTGATTGAGAGGCTGACAGCGGTAACAAGAAACTTCTTCTGGTCTAATAGCAAGGATAGAGGCAAAATTAATTGGATCTCCTGGAGCAAAGTAACCAATTCAAAACAGTTAGGGGGATTGGGATTCAGAGATTTAAAAGATTTCAACATTGCTATGCTAGCTAAACAGAGTTGGCGTATTCTTCAAAATCCTCATTCTTTGCTGGCTCAAGTTTATAAGGCTAAATACTTCCCTAAGACAACATTGCTGGAGGCTAAACAAAAATGGGCCTCAAGTTATGCTTGGCGCAGCATACTTCAAGGCAATAGGTTGTTGAAGCAGGGAATTCATTGGAATATTGGCAATGGAGAGTCAGTGTATGCGTGGAGGGATAGATGGTTGCCAAATAAGCTGTATAAAACACCTCAGCCAAAGGAAACCAATACCAATCAAGAACTCAGAGTGAAGGATTTATTTCATCATGGAACATGGATTTGGGATCAGGCTAAGCTTCAAGAGTTGATGAATCCGGAGGACGTAGCTCTTGTGCAACAAATTAGACCTTCCTTTACAGGAGCTGCAGATACCTTAACTTGGATGCATACAAGTAATGGAGGATACACGGTAAAGTCTGGATATAATTTCCTTAAGGAAAAACAAGGTCAGCCTTCCTTTATAGATATTCCTCAATTTAAATTCTTATGGAAGCTGTCCTTACCTCCTAAAGTTCAACACTTCTGGTGGAAAGTTCTTCATGATGCTTTGCCTGTTGCAAGAAATTTAAAGCAGAAGCAGATTTTAAGAGACAGTGTTTGCTCTGTTTGTGGAGAGGTGGAGGAATCAGTCAATCATATGTTGTTTCAGTGCAGAATAAGTAAGGAAATATGGGAGATGGCCCCTATACATAAGCCGAATTTAAACGATTTGCTTTCAAATTCTCTTCATGACAATTACCAAGCTTTTTTAAAAGTTAACCGAGATATGAAGGACTATGTCACTTTATTTCATCTTGTAGGCTAGAGAATATGGAAGCAAAGAAATGAGGTGCTTTTTCAGAATAAGAGATGGCCTATACCCTTAACGATCACAAAAGCAATTCATGATCATCAGTTATGGGAAGAAGCACAGGAAATGAATCGAGATGAGTTGTCTAGCCAGGAGCTCAAACATAATGTAAGACAAAAAGCAGTCTTTCCTCCCAAGAATTTGCTTCAGCTAAAGGAACAAGTAACAAGTCCATACTATTGCTTGGTTGATGCATCATGGAGCTCGGAATATAACAGTATTGGTATTGGATGGGTACTGTATAACCACGATTTAAAGGAGGTTATATACGGATCAGGCTCCCTACCACCTATGCAATCTCCAGGTCATGCAGAGGCAGAGGCATTGAGAATGGCAACTAGAGAATTACACAAGCTTGGATATTCAAATGTTACTTTTGCTGGGGACTGTCAAAAGCTTTATGATACTCTTCAAAGAGGATGGTGCTTCAAAGTTCAGGAACACAAGGTCCTGCATTTATCTACTCAATTATATGATATCTCCCATGTAGCAAAGCTTGGTAATTTTTGATTTCATTTTGTTTCTCGTGATGCCAATGATAGGTCAGATCACTTGGCAAAGCAATCAAGAGTCCATTCTCGTCCTTATGTTGTAAGCTGGCCATTGTATTAACTCTCATAATCAATATAATCTCTTTGACGAAAAAAAAAAAAAAACACATTATCTTCAAATGTAACCAAAATGGCCAAACACAACATAGTCAGTAAATCCAAAGAATTGGGCCATTATATAACAAATCTTACCCAAAACAGACTCTCACTTAACAAGTTTTACAAAAATAAATTTAATTTCGAGTCCCGGACATTGTTTGATTGTATCTAAATTTGTATTAAAATTGAAAAACCAAACTTACTAAAAACTTCAGACCATTAGAATTGGTCTGAGTCTGCTGAAGAAAGGGAAGGTCCAGAATATCCAACAATGTGTGCAAGAAGCACTAGAAGCGACCACAAGTCAATAAACAATACTCCCTCCGTTTTTTGTTTGATGTTCTAGAATTTTCACACATATTAAGAAAACACATTAATTCTTAGTTATGAATGTCTTGTTTTTTGCACTAAACAATTTTCTATAACTCTAGCCCAATAGTAATTCAATAGAACCAATTAATGTGTCTTGAAATTTACAATTCATCATTATCTTTTTATTAAAAGTGCATTGAGAATGTAAAAAATCAATCGTTTAGAAACAAATTTTTTTTCTAGAACATCAATTAAAAAACGGAGAGAGTATTAATTAGCACAATAATTACTTTTAACTGAATATATTTGGATAGAAATAGAAAATTCAAATTTCAGATACATGGACGAAAAATTAGTAAGGTGACAAAAAAGGTTGGATTAACAAAATGGGTTAATGTACAATTACTAAAGAACCTAAAAAAAAAAAAAATCTGATAGCTGAATGAGTTGACAAAATCATTAAACAATGTATGTATTTTGCCCTAACGAACAAAATGGTGTACAACTAAGTGTATAAATCTAAAACATTAAAAAAATCGGTTCATGTTTATATCAAGTGACAAAAGCAATGTTATTACTATAAACCCTTGGATTAAAGAAATTAATCTATTTTATCCCTTTAGTAGTCGATTTTAGAAAATGATCATTTCACAACTAACCCACTTCTTATGGTCAAATGCAAAACTAACACACTTTTTCTTCATTTTTACTATTCACCACTTTCTCACAAATCTCTCATTCTCTTCTTCTCATATTCACAAAAATGCCATTATCTTTTCTTTATTTTTTTTTTCAAAATCAGAAACTTACCAAAAGACTAAAACACCAAAAAACATCAACTTATTTACGAAACTGCCATCTTCTTCAATTTTTCCAACCACCATGAACAACCAAATTGAAGCTCTAAATGCTACACCAACTGATTTTTGGTTACGTAAATGCATAATTAAGTGAGCTCATAACTTAGACATCATTAATTTTCTCTCCAATTTCATCTAAAACTCTCTAATTTTTGTTCTTTAAAAATTTTCACTCGTAACTTCGTGTTTTCCCGTAATTCTTCGAAATAAAACGGTGGGGGTTGTTTTTTCGGTGAAATTGATAGTTTCGGTGGTTTAAGAACATGAATACGAAGTCGAACGAGTGAAAAGGATAACGATTTTTTATTTTCGAAAATTTCAGATCTGGTTCGTAAATGTAGACTGAAGTCTACATGTCAACTTAATTAGAGTTAGATTTGCATTTGACTATTATTTGTAAAAAAGGTAAAGTAGACTGCATTTTAAGTCTACACAGTCTTCTTTGACAACAGTAAAAAATATTGTAGACTTCGTGTGCAGGCAGCGGAAAAATCAAGTCACTTTTGCATTTGACCAGACCATTGACCGTAAAAAGTAGACTGCATTTGAGGTCTACTAAAAGTAGACTTCAAATGCAGTCTACAAACAGGTCACTTTTGGGTTTGCACTTTTTTTTGTAGACTTCATTTGCCGTATACTCTGAAAAGTGAGGTTAGTTTTGTGTTTGACCAATCTTTCGAAAAATTGACCCGAAAGTACATATCTTTTGTAGACTTGATTTCCAGTCTACTTTGAAAAGTAGACTAGAAATGAAGTCTACAAAAAAAGTACAGATTTTTTGGTCAAATGCAAAACAAACCTACATTTTATATAGACTTCATTTGCAGTCTACTTTGAAAAGTCAACAAAAGTCAAATCTAAAAGTAACCTATTTTTTTTTTGCGTAGACTGCAAATGAAGTCTACTTTCCTTATGTAGTCTACAAATGAAGTCTACTTTCTTATGTAGACTGCAAATGAAGTCTACGTTTGAACTGTTGAAATATTTGATCAAATGCAAAAGTAACCTGCACTTTTATGTATACCGCAAATGAAGTCTACACCAAAAAGTCAACGTTTTGGTCAAATGCAAAAGTAACATTTGTAGACTGCAAATAAAGTCTACAATACTTGTAGACTTCATTTGCAGTCTACAAACCGATTTGCCTTAATTGCAAAAATAACTCATTGTAGACTTCATTTGAAGTCTGCAAATGTGACAGTTTTTTAAAATGCATTTTTTAACATATTTACAATCTATTTTTTTTATTTTTTTGTTCTCACATGTTTTTTAGTTGTATATCTACCCCTTGCAAGAGTTGATCATGTTTAAGGCAAATATTTGTGGGGCAAACTTATTTTCTTGATTTGGTGACTAGTTAGCTCATATTGAGTAGACTGCATTTGAAGTCTGTTTTCCGATTTGTATTAATGACATATCCTTTTTTGTATTTTATAGATGATTGTTCAGTTACTTGTTGTTTATGGAGGTTGGATTATGGAAGATGATATTTGGCGTTTTGAGGTTGACAATCGAAGAGGCGGGAGAATGTTTTTTTTGAGTGATGGTTTTAAACATGAGGAACTTGTTTAAATGGCACATGATGGTTATGACATTGATAAAAAATCAGAGGTGGTGGAGCTCACTTACTTACTTCTTCCATCAATGTTGCAACAGATGGCTCGAGATACGCCTCCTATGCACGTTAAAAATGACAGACAAGTCCAAAGTTTGATTGAGCTAAGTAGAACACATGTATTACGTCTTTGTGTGTTGAGTCGGCCTGTGGTGGATGATGCTGATTGTGAGGATGATGGTAGTGATGAAGATGTGGTAGAATCCGAGGATGAGGACGAGGATAATGATGTTGGAGATAAGATTGAAGATGATGTTAAAGACGAGGCATTTGGTGGTGTGGATGGTGTTAAAGAAAAAGATGAACCCGATAGTGACGACGACTAAAGTGAGTATGGAAAAGTCAAAGACGAGGATGAAGAAGATACATCTTTTGGTGTGAATACAAATAATTTGGTTGGTAGAAGTAGTTCAAATCCGATATGGTCCGATAACATATTTGTGAAGCAGAGTTTTAGTACGAAGGATGAGCTACTTAAAGAATTGCGATTAACAGCTTTGATGCTAAGATTTACTTTCAAGGTGTATAAGTCTACGACATTGCTTTTTGTGGCGTTGTGTCGTGTGAAAGGGTGCGAGTGGAAGGTCAACAAACCGGTTTTGGGTGACAAAGTATATGAACGTTCATACGTGTTCCACGGCAGATCGAGTGGCTCACCGTAAACACTCCACTCCGAAATACGTTGGTTATCTATTTATAGAGCGAGTTGGAATCATTGACGGAATTTCCCCGGAGCACATCAAGGATGCAATGAAAACGATGTTTGGGATGACTTTAGATTATACCACCGCATATAGAGCTCTTAAATATGCACAAACATTGGTTAGGGGGTCACCGGAAGATGGATATCGGCCTCTTCCATCATACTTGCATCACATCATAAAAGCTAATCTGGGGACAGTGACAGGTCTTCAAATGGATGCTACAAATAGATTTAAATATCTATTCATAGCATTCGGAGCTTCAATAGTCAGATTTTAGTATCTCCGACGAGTAATTGTTGTTGATGGGACACATTTGAGCGGGAAATACGAATGAACTTTGTTAGTGGCAGCTGCGCAAGACGCTAATTTCCAAATATTTCCTTTGGCCTTTGGGGTTGTCGATAGTGAGAATAATGAGTCGTGGGAATGGTTTTTCAAGAAATTGCATTTATGTATATCGGATGGGTACCCGTTGGTCATAGTTTCGGATAGGCATTTGTCTATTATCAATGCATGCGCGAAGGTTTTCCCATGGGCAACACGTGGCATATGTTATTACCATCTCCAATGTAACATTGCCTAGATTTTTGGTGGAAAAGACCTAATGTACTTGGTCAAAGGTGTTGCGTATGCATATACGGAAGAAGCTTATGATCGATACATAGACGCGCTACGCACAACATCACCGGCAATCGCAAAATACTTGGAAGACGCGGATCCAAAACTTTGGTCACGAGTACATTGTGAGGGACTTAGGTACAACATCAAGACTAGCAACATTGCCAAATCGATCAACGCAGCGCTTAAAGTAGTACGAGGATTTCCCGTAGCATACCTTCTTGATTTTATCAGAATCAAGCTTGGAAGATGTTTTTATAAAAGACGAGACGATGCTTCCAAGCTAACCACACGCTTTAGTCGGGGAGTTGAATACTTGTTGGCAATTTGTGACCATTACGCGGGTCCAATGACAGTGGAATAGATAGACGATTACCAGTTCATTATAAAGGGAGGAACACGAAATTATCTTGTTGACTTGCTTCACAAGAAATGTTCTTGTGGTATTTTCAAATCGAAAGGATACCTTGCTCACTTACTATTGCGGCTTCGATTATGAGTGGTACAGATGTGGCAACGACGCTTTGTCCATCATACGATAGGGAGTATTTGTATGCGGCATTCTACCAAAACATTTTCCCCAAAAACGACGCGTTACCGTATCCTGAGGTACCATGTTTACCTCCTGAGGTGCAACCTAAAAAAGGTAGGAAGAAGAAGTCTAGGTGGCAATATTACCTAGAACTGTCAAGGAGGAAAGGAACAAAACCGCGCAAGCTTCACAACCCCTACAAGTGTTCAAACTGCCATCAAACGGGTCATACGCGTCCGCATTGCCTAAGTTAAGGTACTTCATGTTGGGAATGTCCTGAAATCACACTTGTATTCACTTCAGTGATAGTTGTGAAGTCGAGATTAGACATTCATATGATACTAGGTGGTCATTACGTTTTGCTAGAAGCCACTTATGATCTATGAGTTATGAACTCATTACTAGTATTATATGATCCTACAGGGTCACACACCTAAGCAAATATGATTCACTTTATAAGGGAATGATCATTAATGTAATGATCTAGATGATGTGTATTTGATACACATTATAAACATGTTTTAAAGGCAGCATCGATCGACACTATAGTAGTGTCGATCGACACGAGGGTTTAACCGAAATAAGATTTCGGTTTAATGACTTAATTGATTCTGAATCGGTTTAGGATCAATTAGGTTTTCTCCAGGACCTATATAAAGGAGATATAGGTCACGACCTGGAGAGAGAGTTTTCGAAAAACCCTATTGACAGCCGCCTCTGAGAATTCCCTGAAAGATCCGATTCCAGGCACTAGCATCCCTACGGATTCCTATTTGTGTGCGTGTGGACTATCGGTAGAGGCACTGCATTTGAAGTGCTGCAGATCTCGAATCCCTGATCAAATCTCCGCTGCAAACTCCAGGTATATTCGAGATCCGTTTCATCAGGTTTAAAGTTTACAAACCCTAGATCCTAGGAAAAGGAATTGCATCCAGGTTGATTAATAGAGATTAATCCGGTGAAACCTGTATGAATTCCTATAGTGGTATCAGAGCCAGGTTTTAACTAGTAATCTGTATGAACTGAATTCGGATTTGATCGTTTTTTCTTCGTAAAATCGTTTTCGTGAAAAATTGTTCAAATCGCATAAGAAACCTAGTCGTGTCGATCGACACAAAGGTTGTGTCGATCGACACGTCTGTCTCTGCCTTGCGATCGATGAACCGGTTCAATTGGATTGAATCGGTTATCGCGCTTGGTTTAAAGATCGATTAAATCGGCTAATTGCGGTTTGTTGCGATTCGGTTAGAGTCAATCGACACAAAGGTTGTGTCGATCGACACATACCGATTATCGATCCGGTTCAATTGGATTGACCGGTTATCACAAAATCGATTCGGTTTGGTTAGCGTCGATCGACATAAACGTTGTGTCGATCGACAGAGACCAATTATCGACTCGGTTCAATTGGATTGACCGGTTATCGAAAATTGAATCTGGTTTGGTCAATGTCGATCGACAAAAATGTTGTGTCGATCGACACAAACCGGTTATTGAAATTTTGTTTCGGTTATCGAAACCGGTTCAATTGGATTGATCGGTTTTCGATGAACTGAGACAGAGAGGTCAGTGTCGATCGACACTAAGGTAGTGTCGATCGACAGTTGACGCAGATTAAGGGTTAATGAACCTGAAATCAAATAACCGAACCAGATTTAATGAGATTGGGTTCCTGAATGCATATATGATATGTATTAAGGATTAAATGTTCAGTTCCTCGACTAAATATCAAGTGTTCTGGATGTCTTCCCGATCTTGTTAGCTGTCAAGGCTCATTTCATTGCGTGATAGTCTTGCAGTGCAAGGTATCTGCAGTTACATGAGTGAGGCAGTAGGTAATTGAGTTGATGGGCTTGCAGTGCATGACATCAACTATTACATGACGGAAGAGATTGGTTTACTTGAATGGGCTATCAGAAGTTCTGGGCCCAGAGACATCAGGTGGTTAGAACATAAGATGTTTTATCCACAACCAAGAGTCATATTGGATATGATTAGGAGAGTGTTGCTTACCTGTATAGCTAAGATTTGAGTAACAGCCAGTGGCTCGCTCGGATTTTAGTGAAACATGGATCTTTGATCATTATATTCTTTGAGGAAACATAGTTTTGAATATAATGAAAGTTTTCTTAATTGTTAAGTTTACTCTTTTATTGAACATCGTAACTTACCCTCTACCTCTTTTGTTTCAGCAATGTCAAGCTCAAACAACACTTTCTCCCTAAGATCCGTCCTTGAGAAGGACAAGCTGAATGGATCTAATTTTTTGGAATGGTATCGGAACCTGAGAATTGTTCTCAGGCAGGAGAAAAGGGACTATGTCCTTGATAAGGTTCTCCCCGAGAAGTATCGTGCCAATGCCCCGCAGACAGAAAAGAATGCTTGGGATAAGCATTCAAATGATGTGGTCGATGTGACTTGTCTGATGCTGGCTACCATGAACTCAGATTTACAGAAGCAATATGAGAACGTGGCATCGCCCATCGAGATAATCACTAGCCTGAAAGCTATGTTTCAGGAGCAGGCTCGAACTGAGAGATACCAGACGGTTAAATCTCTGGTTGAGTGCAAGCTACCAAGTGATGCTCCAGTGAGTCCCCACGTCATAAAGATGATGGGTTATATTGATAACTTGGGGAAACTGGATTGTCCCATTAGCCAAGAGTTGGCTACTGACATCATACTGCAGTCACTGCCGCCAAGCTATGATACGTTCATTATGAACTATAATATGAACAGCTTGACGAAGACGTTGACTGAGTTACATGGCATGCTCAAGACAGCTGAGCCAAACATCAAGAAGGGTTCCCCTAATCTGCTTATGGTACAAAGGGGCAAAAAGTTTAAGAAACCCGGCAAGGGCAAGGGAAAGGGCAAGGCTGTCCAGGTTATGAACCAGGACAAACCTGCGCCTTTCCCTAAGCCCAGAGCTGGCCCTTCTGATGCTGATAAGTGCCATTTCTGCAATGAGTCTGGGCATTGGAAGAGAAACTGCAAGAATTTCCTGGATGGTCTGAAGAACAAGAAGAAGACGTACGAGACGACTTCTCCAGGTATTTATGTTATTGAAGTAAATGTTACTTCTACAGGTTCTACCTCATGGGTATTAGATACCGGCTATGGTGCTCATATTTGTACTAATGTGCAGGCACTAAGCAATAGTAGGACGTTGAAGAAAGGACAAGTGGAGCTACGAGTCGGGAATGGAGCAAAGGTTGTTGCGTTGGCCGTGGGCACTTATCATTTGTCTTTGCCTTCGGGCTTGGTTTTAGAATTAAACAATTGCTATTATGTACCTGCGATAAGCAGAAACATCATTTCAGTTTCCTGTTTGGATTTAGAAGGATTTGATTTTTCTATAAAGAATAAATGTTGTTCTTTTAATCGTGATGGTATGTTTTATGGTAGCGGCCCATTAGAGAGTGGGCTTTACATTTTAAACCAATCAATGCCCGTTTATAACATAAATACTAAGCGGTTTAAGTCTAATGACGAAAACCCAACTTTTCTCTGGCACTGTCGTTTGGGTCACATAAACGAGAAACACATACAGAAGCTCCATAGTGATGGGCTTCTGGGCTCATTTGATTATGAATCATGTGAGAAATGTGAATCTTGTTTGATGGGCAAAATGGCGAAGGCTCCTTTCAACAAACCAAATGAACGGGCCAGTGATTTATTGAGCCTTATACATACAGATGTCTGCGGCCCGATGAGCACAAATGCTAGAGGAAATTATCAATACTTCATTACCTTTACTGATGATTTCAGTAGGTATGGCTATGTCTATCTAATGAGACACAAGTCGGAATCCTTTGAGAAATTTAAGGAGTTCCAGAATGAAGTATAGAACCAACTTGGCAAAAGTATTAAAGCTCTTCGATCAGATCGTGGAGGAGAATACTTAAGTCAAGAATTCAGTGATCATCTGAGAGAGTGTGGAATTGTTTCACAGCTCACTCCTCCTGGAACACCCCAATGGAATGGAGTTTCCGAGAGGAGGAATCAGACCCTATTAGATATGGTTCGATCAATGATGAGTCACACAGACCTTCCATTATCCTTTTGGGGATACGCTCTAGAAACATCTGCGTTTACACTAAACATAGTCCCATCAAAATCAGTTGCAAAGACACCACATGAGATGTGGACTGGAAATGTTCCAAGTTTGTCTTTTCTGAAAATTTAGGGTTGTGAAGCTTATGTAAAACGTTTAATATCTGATAAGCTTGCACCCAAATCTGATAAGTGCTTTTTCGTTGGTTACCCTAAGGAAACCAAGGCGTACTACTTCTACAACCGTTCTGAGAACAAAGTGTTTGTTGCTCGGGATTGTACTTTCCTTGAAAGAGAGTTTCTTCATAAGAAGAACAGTGGGAGTAAAGTACTGCTCGAAGAAGTTCGAGAATCACAGGAGCCTGCTCAACCTAATGAGGAAGAACAACAGGTGGAACCACAAGGAGTTGTGGAACCAACACCTGTGATGCCTGAAGTTCGCAAATCCGGAAGAATTCGTTACGAACCCGAGAGGTACTACGGTCTTCTTGTGAACGATTGTCATGACCTGTTGATCATTGACAGTGACGAACCTGCGAATTTTGAAGAAGCAATGTTGGGCCCTGACTCCGAAAAGTGGCTTGGAGCCGCTAGATCCGAAATGGGATCCATGTCAGAAAACCAAGTATGGTCCTTGGTAGATTTACCCGATGGTGTAAGACCCATTGAGTGTAAATGGATCTTCAAAAAGAAGATTGACGTGGATGGGAATATCCAGATATTCAAAGCTAGATTAGTGGCTAAAGGTTTTAAACAAATTCATGGTATTGACTATGATGAGACCTATTCCCCAGTCGCTATGCTTAAATCCATTCGGATACTCCTAGCAACTGCCGCTTATTATGATTATGAGATTTGGCAGATGGATGTGAAAACAGCTTTCCTTAACGGAATTCTGGAAGAGGATGTGTATATGACACAACCTGAAGGTTTCACTGATCCTAAGAATGCTGGGAAAGTATGCAAGCTTCATCGATCCATTTATGGATTGAAGCAAGCATCACGGAGTTGGAATCTTCGTTTTGATGAAGCGGTCAAAAAGTTTGACTTCGTCAAGAACGAAGAAGAACCATGTGTATACAAGAAGACTAGTGGGAGCGGAGTTGCATTCCTCGTACTGTATGTAGACGACATACTTCTTCTCGGAAATGACGTTCCATTGCTTCAGTCTGTCAAGACTTGGCTTGGAAGTTGTTTTTCCATGAAAGACATGGGTGAAGCCGCGTATATCCTTGGAATAAGAATCTATAGAGATAGATTGAAGAGGCTTATTGGATTGTGTCAAGATACTTATATAGATAAGGTATAGCACAGATTCAATGGTATAACTCTTAGCAAGAAGCAGTGTCCTTCGACACAAGCTGAGCGGGAGCGAATGAATAGAATTCCTTATGCTTCAGCAGTAGGATCTATTATGTATGTCATGCTCTGTACTCGTCCAGATGTTGCTTGTGCCTTAAGCATGACGAGTAGATACCAATCTGATCCAGGTGAGTGTCACTGGAAAGCAGTCAAGAGTATCCTCAAGTATTTGAGAAATACTAAGGATAAGTTCTTGGTGTATGGAGGAAATGATGAGCTGATCATAAGTGGATTCACGGATGCAAGTTTTCAGACGGACAGAGACGATTTCCGGTCTCAGTCTGGCTATGTCTTTTGTCTGAATGGCGGTGCAGTCAGTTGGAAAAGTTCCAAGCAGAGCACCGTAGCTGATTCCACTACTGAGGCTGAATACATTACCGCTTCGGAAGCAGCAAAGGAAGCTGTTTGAATCAATAAGTTCGTGTCTGAACTTGGTGTGGTCCCTAGTATCTTAAAGCATGTGGCATTGTTCTGTGATAACAATGGAGCAATTGCTCAGGCGAAAGAACCAAGGTCACACCAGAAGTCCAAACACATAGAGAGGAAATATCACTTGATACGTGATATAATTGATAGAGGAGACGTGGAGATCAGCAGAGTTCCCACAGATGAGAATGTCGCTGATCCTCTGACCAAGCCCCTCCCGCGACCTAAGCATGAGAGTCATACTGCTGCTATAGGACTGAAGGAAATTAAGATGTGATCTTGATTTTAGTGGGAGTTGTCTTGGTTTTAAGTTATGCTTTGATGTTCTTGTAATCATACTTTGATGATTTTAATAAAATTTGATTTCAGTGTTATTTAAATGTGTTTAAATGATAGTCCCAAAATAATTTATGTCATTCTATAGGTCATCAAGTTGAGGACTTGATCATGAAACCCTATAAGAGATAATTGACATAGATTATGTTTGTCCCTGGTCGAGGTTGTTGATGTGGGACACCAGCAACCGTGCGAGACTAGCATGTGAGGTAACTGATGACTAAGTTTCATGGAGTCATTAATAAGAGTATTAAAGTCAATCACATAGATATATGTTAGAGAACATATGATCGGACATGACCCACTAATGAGAACTCTACAGGAAATTAAGTGTCATGAGAGGTTCTCATAACGACTATAGAGTATAGTCCTTAGACCTGAGTTCATCATGATTTCTGACATATGAATTGGTCCGCTTCGACTTTGTCAAACGTTATCCATAAAAGGTGAATATAAAGGCATTGATTGAGCGTATCATGAAGTGTGGGAAGAAACAGGGATGGAACAAGATGGGATTTGTCCCTCCTGTAAAACATGAGATAAATATCTCAGGGCCCATCGAAGATTTGATACTGAGGAATGTGTGGCCGCACTCGAACGAGCTGAATATCGGTCGTTTGTTTTGTCAGTATAAATCAGAGTTCGATGAACATGATGTTGGTTGAATAAGGATGACACGGTTCTTGCCTTATGCCAGATCGAGATATAGCGACAAAGGGATTATTGGAATAGTTGATTCCAGTACAAGTGGGAGATTGTTGGGAATGTCCTGAAATCACACTTGTATTCACTTTAGTGATAGTTGTGAAGTCGAGATTAGACATTCATATGATACTAGGTGGTCATTACGTTTTGCTAGAAGCCGCTTATGATCTATGAGTTATGAACTCATTACTAGTATTATATGATCCTACAGGGTCACACCTAAGCAAATATGATTCACTTTATAAGGGAATGATCATTAATGTAATGATCTAGATGATGTGTATTTGATACACATTATAAACATGTTTTAAAGGCAGCGTCGATCGACACTATAGTAGTGTCGATCGACACGAGGGTTTAACCGAAATAAGATTTCGGTTTAATAACTTAATTGATTTTGAATCGGTTCAGGATCAATTAGGTTTTCTCCAGGACCTATATAAAGGAGATATAGGTCACGACCTGGAGAGAGAGTTTTCGAAAAACCCTATTGACAGCCGCCTCTGAGAATTCCCTGAAAGATCCGATTCCAGGCACTAGCATCCCTACGAATTCCTATTTGTGTGCGTGTGGACTATCGGTAGAGGCACTGCATTTGAAGTGCTGCAGATCTCGAATCCCTGATCAGATCTCCGCTGCAAACTCCAGGTATATTCGAGATCCGTTTCATCAGGTTTAAAGTTTACAAACCCTAGATCCTAGGAAAAGGAATTGCATCCAGGTTGATTAATAGAGATTAATCCGGTGAAACCTGTATGAATTCCTACACTTCAAACCAGACTATGTTCACTACTTATTCAATAATTTACATCATTAAATCGGCTGTAGTAGACTTCAGGTGTAGACTTCTGTAGTAAATGTCTTTAATAGACACCTTATCTACTAAACTTATGTGTTTGTTACTACCATCTTTACTTGTGCTGAAGCTGAAGTTATTACATTTTAGTTTAAAACTAAACTTTTGTTCATGCTCAACTGTGTGTCCAATTTTTTTAGAAAAAAAAAATTGCAACTTGTGCACGAATCTATGCTCAACCTAGGTCATATAAGGTAGTTCAAAATTTGTGTTCAAAAAAATCCGAGTTGATGTCATTACAAGTCTGCTGTAGAGTAGATGTGTCAGGGTTACCTGACCACTTTTTCTCAAACGTTTCAATAGTGGTCCCAGTTGATGTCATTACAGGTCTACATTCCTTGTTTTTAAAAGATTTATTTTCTGCATATTAATTAATGTCTTTTCCAATTACCAAGTCAAGTTAAAGCAAAACTTTGGGGAAAATAAAACTAAAAGTGAATGAGTAGTTATTTAACCAAAAAAAATCTCTTTTTGTATATATCTACAAAAAGAACTATTGAGCCTATTAAGTGTACGCTTCTTGAGTATCATGAGTGAGAAAATGGTGTGCTCATGAGTATTATTATTGGGAAACCCAAAAAGTAAATAAAAATAAATAAAAAGTAACAGTGAATAAAAGGAGTAGTAGTTTCACTAAGAAGCCATGTCTCTTCTTTGTTTTTTTTTGAAAAAGGTCACTTCTATTCGTCTTTTCAACAAAAGGAATACGACAAGATCTGAAATAGATGTGAATGGAACAAAAAAATTGTTATAGATGACGGAAGTGTGAAGCAGATCTGCAACAACAAACGCACCTAAGATCTGAAACAAAATGAAATTACGTTTGAAAAAGTAAAATGAAATGTACTAGACGAGAAGTTGGACTAACGATTGCTGTAACCGGTTTGCTTCGAGTAGCGATGCCAACAATATCATCCGTCGAGATAGTTAATCCATTTCCAACTGTTATTAACCTGTAACATTAATGTTAGCGCATAAATTATAAATTAAATTTCTGCTAATTTAACAATATCAAATAAAAATTCATTCCACATACCTTGGTGTTAAAGTCTGAAGGAGAAGTTGACTAAATTTAGCCGCATAGGATAGGGGTGGTCCTGGTTCTTGAAGCTGAGTTTGTCTCTCGACGGGTGTTTTGATCACGGAGGCCTCGGTAAGGGTTTTAGCCCTTTTCCTTTCTCGCAGTTCCGTGGCGTCGATTTCTCCGTCTGTCTCTTCCATCTGATCACCGCCTCCACTTCCTAGAGAATCAATCTCCTCCTGTGTCATTCCAAGAGAGAATGATGGTGGTGGGCATAGCGAGATTGGATTTCCAACCTATTGTAAAAGTTAATGTGATCAACATTTTTAACGTATAAACTTCGTAGTAACGGTTACAAAAGAAACGAACTTTTAAAGTAAGTACCTTAGTCTGTGACATGGTCGAAGAAACATCAGTCGGGGGATCCTGGACATATAACGGTTAACTTTTAAATAAACGTATATATTTATTAATAGCGGTTACCTAAAATGTTAAAGGTGTAAAGGCACTAACATCACATCCCCTTTGGGAAGCAGCAACCACAGTACCATTTTCGTGGACCTGATATTGTTAAAAGAATATTTAACATAAGGAATGCATATTAACCGAAACAAAAATTGATTATGAAGCGAACGCATTAACCTCAGTTTGGGCTGCATTCTGACCAACACCGGTTTCTTGTTGAATGACCTTCTCAGCAATATCCGAGGTGTTTTTTTCTTGAACAATCTCTTCAGGCAAGGTTGTCTATACAGTCATGTAGATTTCGTAAAAGTAAAAATTATTTTAGCTGCCTAAAAGTATTAGTAACTGATACCGGTAACTGTAGTTGATAATTTTGATGAAACTAACCTGTTCAGTCGCCACAGGATCAATCCGACACTCGGTTATGTCATCATCAACTGTGTCACCGGGTTCCTAAGATATATTCCGGGTGTTTAGAGAGAATGTGTGATAGATAAAATAATAGCTAAGAGGGAAACGCAATACCTTAGCCTGAGCTGAGGAGGGATTAAGATCTCGCAACACGGCATCAATTGAGTTGTTTATAGCCGTCGAAGAATCTGGAATATCCTTACGCAGCGAAGTCTTAATCATGCCTGTCTGGTTTTTTTCGACAACAGGAATTTGTGGGACCTGTGAAATCGATCCTGATGGTTGCACCAAGGGATGGCTACGGAGCTCATCTAAAACCGAGTCAATAAAATCCACCTTCATTGAAGAAATATGGTCGACAATCTTCTTTGTAAGACGAGACTCCATAGAGCCTTGTTCTTCTCGCAACAAGTGGCCTAGTTGTCGAATCCGGCTATCAAATTGGCCGGCAACCAAATCGGCCAGGAACACATAGTCGACTGGAGCACTGCTTGACCCACCGTCCTCTTCAGGGGGAATAGCCGTTTCATCATTTCCCTTCTGAACCTTCTCCTTATCTTTTCTCTCTTTCGTTTCTTTGTCTTTTTCCTTCTTAGCAGCTCTTAGTCGATCAAGATCTGCGTTTAAACATGCCCTTTTCCTTTAATGCTTGACATTAAAGTGTCAAACGCGACTCTACCCCATGGATATGCAAAAAACTCGTCAAGGTTCCTAATTAACTCGACATGGTCATTGTTGATCTTCGGGTAATGGGAGGTAGGCATAAGGACGGAGGAGGTAATCGCTAAGCAAGCGAACTTGATGCGGGTCTCTCTATCTTTGACAGTGCGTTTCTTCAACATCTTGACGGCCCTGTCAACTGTGCACGTTTTCAACTTGCCAAATAGCTCCGGCCAGTAGGGTTGTTCATTTACCGGATTTTTCCTCTTCTTCTTCATGGATTTTTTGGGAATTTTCCCGCAATTGAGACCGGTTACATAAGCAAACTCTCGAAGTGAGAAACGGACTGGCTTGCCCGCGAACAAAATCCATATTTCATGCTTCTTAGTGACTTTAAGAAGCCTCACAATTATGTATTGACCAAAGCTTCCGGAAAAAGACGGCAATTCCGATGTGGCGATGACGGTAGAAAAGGGTGAACGGCGAAGATATTGAACTTCATCCGGCTCCAAAGCTTGCAGAATTTCGTCGATTCGCTTCGTTTTATGGTAACAGTTTAGCCGTTCCCCATCCCGTTCGTGACCTGCGGCGAACATACGCTCCGGCAGAAGCATTTCTTCCATCTATAGTAACAAACTTTGTTAGATGTACAAAATTTAAAGTAACGAAAGTGGAAATTGAGTTTGGAAAACGGAGTTACCTTTTGTTTCAAAGAAAGGAGCAGAGATTTTTCGGACAGAACCTTCTTCTTTTCTCTGTCTTTTTATGTTCTCCGACTTCGTTTTTATCGGATAGGGAAACGTCGCTTTTCTAAACGGGAGCAACTGTTGGGAATTTATGAAAAAGCGACTGTTTGGAAATATGTGGATGGAATAAACTGTTCGAATACTTAATACTTGAGTCACTTTCTCCATTATTATCACAATCTAAACACGTGATCTGACTGCAGGCTACGCACCAACTATAGAATAGGGGTAAAGTGGTCTTTAAAAAATGTGAATAGTATAGAAAGCTACTTTACCAATTATGAAGAATTGTGGATATATGGCCGCAAATTTCTCTAAAAATTAATGAGAAAAATAGTTAATGTGCAAAAGAGAAAGAGGAAATTAAAGAGAGAATAAACCCTGACAATTATTACGGCTATGGCGGCGACGAAGATACCAGACGCTCTCTCCGATGACCTCAACTATGAAATCTGGGCTCCGATCGTGAAAACTGCACTAACAGAGAAAGGACTTTGGGATGTTGTCGAAAACGGAGTACCACCAGATCCATCGAAGATTCCAGGGCTAGCGGCGAAGATTCAACCCGAGGAGCTTTCGAAATGGAGAGATCTCGCGGTGAAAGACATGAAAGCGCTCCAGATCTTGCAATCTTCTCTCACAGATTCTGCTTTCAGAAAAACTCTCTCAGCTTCATCGGCCAAAGATGTTTGGGATTCGCTCAAAAGAGGTAACGATGAAGCGATCCTTGTTAGGTTAGAGAAGAAATTCGAAGAACTTCGTATGAGGAAAAAAGAAAAGCTCAAGTCTTACTTAGATAGAGTAATGGATATCGTCGAACAGTCCCGTGATTTGAAAAATGAGAAAGCTGATTATGAGGTTATCACCAAGGTGTTAGGCTCGCTCTCAATGTCGTTTGATTCTGTTGCTCCGCTGATGAAGAAATACATAAACCTCAAGAAGATGAGTCTTAACGATTTTCTCGAGTTTTTGTATCCGTTTAGATCGTTACCAGGGGAAGATGTTGGTCAGATGTTGAAGGATTCGTTTGAGTCACAGTCTAAACAGAGAAGAGGTGGTAAAGATGAGGAAGGAGAAATCGAAGTTGAACATGTGATTTCCTCGCTAATGGTAGCAGATTTCAAAATTGAGGAGGATATGTGGATGATACACACAAATACCAGTAATCACATGACTCCATATCTGAAGTTTTTCACCACTCTTGATCGAACTTACAGAGCTCGGGTGAAATTTGCCTATGTCGGATCATCCACCATGGCAGAAGGGAGAGGAGATGTCAAGATCATGACCAAGGAAGGGGTGATGACGATCAAGAATGTTCTTTATGTTCCCAAGATCGTCATTAACGCCTTGAGTGTTCCTCAGCTTACATCAATAGGCTATTCAACAATCATGAAAGGAGACGGAAAGGTGTTCAAATGCACTATTAAGAATCTGAATAGGAAACTACTTGGGGAAACCACTGATGAAGATAAAGTTTTTTGTCTTCGTTTCCAAGTGATTGAAGGTAATCTCACCGCTTAGCTCTTCATTTGTCCACTTTGAATAAAATCTGGTAGTAGCCTCTTAACTCGTAACTCGTAATGTGGAGATGTCGTTTATGGTTTGTGTTTGTTTCGTTTTCAGTTTTGTTCATTTTACAAAATCTAATTCATAATCTGCTACTGCAGAATGGATTAGATTAGTCTGGTCTTTTGTTTACCTAGGACGGCTTGGCATTGATGTTGCTTTCAAATGTAATTAACTATGGAATGCCTTTTGTCAAGTTTTGTTGCGTTCATCTTGCTGTGATTAGTTTCCAAAACCGTATCACCAACTCTTATTCTTTATCATCACTGCCTAGAGAGACTTATTTAACCGTATAAACCAACTTAAATTAAACCAGACTCCCCCAAAATTGATTTTAATTAACAATTAACTCATCCCAATTATATCGGAACCAGAACCAATTCAAAAACTATCGTCTCAATCTAATTCTACAAGTGTATTGAATTTAACCATATGAAATGAACACGCAGATTGAAGGAACTGAGCCGAATACTAAAACCGAATTAACTAAAGTTTTATATACATTGTCTAATTGCGTTAAACCGAACCACAAAGATAACCAAAATTGATTTAAAAAATGTAAATTAGGGTTTACGGTTAATGTGTAATGTCACCGCGTATATAGAAAATGTTCCAGTGAGAGAGAATAGTTTATTCGCTTTCCTTGCTTCAAGAGAATATACAGAGAACAAAAAAAAGGTTTCTTGTGGCGATGGCGGCGGCGAATAAACAAATCGCTGTTTCCGATGACCTCAACTATGAACAATGGGCTCCGATGGTGAAAGAAAGACTAGTGAAGAATGGACTTTGGGATGTTGTTGCCAACGGAGTCCCTCCCGATCCAAAAGACTTTCCAGAGTTATCGGAGACTATGAAAGTCGAAGAGCTTGCAGAATGGAGAAACCGTGCGATCAAAGACATGAAAGCGCTCAAGATACTTCAATCATCTCTCCCAGAATCAACTTTCAGGAAGACTTTCTCGGTTGCTTCGGCCAAGGATCTTTGGGATAGGCTCAAGATAAGTCACGAAGAAGCGAAGAGTCCGAAGTTGGAGAAGCAATTCGAAGATCTGATGATGTATGACGGAGAGTCAATGGATTGGTACTTGAATAGAGTTATGGATATCGTCGAAGAGTTTAGCCGTTGGGGAAATCCGAAATCCGATGATGAAGTTATCACGAAGCTTATGACCTCTCTTGCATGGCCTTACGATGAGGCTTTTCCTGTGGTGGATGAGATCATGAGTCTCCCTGATATGACTCTTGAAGATCTGATTAGCGTTTTGGAGATGTTTGGTGATCGTCCAGTGGAATATACGATCGGTCAGTTGAACAAGTTCTATACAAGTCTTAAGAAAGAAAAGTCTGAGCAGATGTGGTGTGGTTTGTGCAAGAAGTACGATCACAACCAAGAAGATTATTATCCAGCGGCAGGGAACTCAAGTGGAGCAAGGCAAGTTAGAGGGCAATGCCATCAATGTGGAAAAAAGCCTGAGCATTTGATGTTAACGGCGACAGCAGGAGATTTCACTTTCGATGAGGATATGTGGATGGTCTACACTGCTGCTTCGGACCACATGACTCCGTATTTGAAGTATTTCACCAGTCTTGACAGAACGTACAGAGCTCGTGTTGGAATGGGGAACGGAAACGTTGTCTTGGCGGAAGGGAAAGGAGATGTCAAGATCTCGATGAAAGGAGTGAGGATGTTGATCAAGAATGTGCTTTTCGTTCCAGGGATCAACAGAAACGTGTTGAGTGTTGGTCAGATGACATCAGGTGGCTATTCAGTTGAGATGGGTGGAGGGGAATGCACTATTAAAGATGAGACTGGGAAAGTATTTGCTAACACCAAGTGGGAGGAGAGAGGCATTGCTCTGCGTTTGAAGGTGATAAGGTAATGTGTGTCACCTCTTATAGTTAGCTGCTGCGTTCCACTTTGAATAAAACTTGGTAGTAGACTTGCTCTTTAGGTGGACAGTCGACCTATCAAGTCTTTTTATGTGGTTTTAATGTTTCAGTTTGGAGTATCTTTCTGCAACTGCAGTATAATATTAGCTAGTCTTGGTCTTTTAACCTAGGATGGTTTGGTTGTAATAAAGATTTCGGAAACTTATGTATTCACTATGCAATGCATTTATCAAGTTTTGCTAATGGTGAAAAGCGGACGAATTCTAGTACAAAAATAAAAGGGAAAACGACTAAAAAAAACCTGACCTTTTTGGCGGGAGCCAAAATAACCTCAAATTCATCACTAAACCATTTTAACCTCCAACTTTTGTTGACTTTCCATTTAAACCTTAAACTTGCATTGATGGTTTAGTGATGAATTAAAGTTAAAATGGTTTAGTGATGAATTGAGGGTTATTTTGGCTCCCGCCATAAAGGTGAGGGTTTTTTTAGTCGTTTTCCCAAAAATAAAAGGGTTTTTAGTAAATTGATCGAATATATGATTACATGCCAAACTTAATTGAGAAAGTTTACCAGAATTGAAAGAGAGAGAGAGAGAGAAGCGTGTTAAGAAAACAGAGATTGCCTATATAAAAGTTTTGACTTGGTTACTTTGACAAAGTATTTTAGCTTAGTCTTTCAGTTACCGAATAATTTGGGATAAAGTTTGTTAGTTTCTTTATTAGTTCCTAAAATAATGTTGAGTAGATCTTCTTTGTATAGTATGCCTATATTAAGGCTTTAATAATAAAGTGATGAAGAAAATCCTAAGTAAATTATAAGAAGCTACCCCTCTAGTGTTAAAGATTTGAGACTTGTATCATCCCGATCGAGGTCTGATAAGCTAGATCAAAAGATGATTGAGAGACCTGAGCATCTAATGTTGGCGGTAACTGGAAGTGATTTCACATATGATGAGGATATGTGGATGATATACACGAGTGCTTCGAATCATATGACTCCATATGAGAAGTTTTTCACCAGTTTAGACCGAACATATAGAGCTCGGGTTCGATTAACCGACGGAACATAAATTATGGCCGAAGGAAAAGGAGATGTCAAGGTCACGATGGAAGAAGGGAAGTGGACGATCAAGAATGTGCTTTTCGTTCCAGGGATCAACAGAAACGTGTTGTGTGCTGCTCAGATGACAGAAAGTGGCTATTCGATTAGAATTGGGGGAGACGAATGCGTTATTAAAGATGAGTCTGGGGAAGTTTTCGCTGGAAGCATGTTGGAAGAGAGAGGCTTTGCTCTGCGTTTTCAGGTGATTGAAGGTAACCTCACCTCAATCTGAATAAAGTTGGTACTAGTAGACTCACTCTTTAAGGTGGAGTTATCAGTCTTTTTATGTGGTTTTTGTTTCTGCTTCTTCATATTCTGCTAATATTAGTCTTTTTATGTGGTTTTTGTAGTATGAATTAGTCATTTAAATCATGATGGTTTGGTGTTGTTTAATCAGTGCTTATGTTAAGTTTGTGTAATAAACCAAGTTCCGAGGTGCGTTGGATCAAAAAAAACTCAAAACGACTGCTTCAATTATCATCTAGATAGATGCATTCATCTTGGCCTAAATTCAAGTCAAACACACACAATTCTTATTGATCTTCGCTGGAGACCGAGCCTTGCTTCTTGCCTAAAGTTGAACCATGCTTGACCAAAATTAATTTCCCGCTTAAAGTTGAACCAGGCTTAACCAAAATTAATTTCCCGCCTAAAGTTGAACCAGGCTTAACCAAAATTAATTTCTCGAACAATTACTTTATTGCAATCATCATATCCGAACCAGAACCAAATTTGAAAACTCCGTACACATGGATTTAAACTCCAATCGCGTTAAACCGAACCAAGAATAGAAATTAAACCGAACTCAGGATTTGGCGATTTCAAAATTGCAATTTAGGGTTTACGGTTAAAATGTAAAATAGAAAGCGTTCGTGTGAGTGGGGAATAGTTTATTCGCTTTCCTTGCTCCCAAGAGAATATACAGGAGAAAGCGGTTTAGCAGTTTTACGGCGATGGCGGCGGCGGCGAAGATACAAGACGTTGTTTCCGATGACCTGAACTACGAACAGTGGGCTCCAAAAGTGAAATCTAGACTAGTGAAGATTGGAGTTTGGGACGTTGTCGTAAACGGAGTCCCACCGGATCCAACCAAGAATCCAGAGTTAACGGCGACGATCAAGGCCGTAGATCTCGCACAATGGAGAAACTGTGTGATAAAAAACCTGAAAGCGCTCAAGGTATTGCATTCATCTCTCCCAGATTCGACTTACAAGAAGACTTTCTCCGTTGCTTCGGCTAAGGAACTATGGGATTTGCTCGAAAAAGGTAACGAAGAAGCCAAGATTCGTAGGTTAGAGAAGCAGTTCGAAGAACTTAGCATGAGTGAAAGAGAACCCATGTGTTTGTTTTTGGAAAGGGTTCTGGATATCCTCGAACGGTGCCGTAGTTTAGGTATTGCGAAATCCGATGATGTGGTTATCAAGAAGCTGTTTAACGCGTTGCCACAGTCATATGATGGTGCAGTTCCTCTGTTGAAGGAGATGATGAATCTTCCGGATATGTCTCTTAATGACCTTCTTCACATTTATGAGTTGTTTGGAGCTTCTCCACAAGCTATGCCTCACTTGTTGAAAGATTTTCTTAAGAAAGCCAAGCCTGAGCAAATGTGGTGTGGGTTGTGCAAGAAGTACAATCACAATGAAGAAGACTGTTATTACAAGCCTATGGCAGTGAACTCTAGTGGAGGAGGAAGGCAATTTAGAGGCCAAAGGAATCATCAACAGGTGACGGCGACTACACAAGCTCAGATAGGTCAAAGGAGGAACACTAAGCCTGAGCATTTTATGTTAGGGGTAGCTATTGGTGGTTACACATTTGATGAGGATATGTGGATGGTTTATACCAATGCGTCAGATCACATGACTCCGTATATGAAGTTTTTCACGAGTTTAGACACGACATACAAGGCTCGGGTTGGATTGGCGGACGGGATGGTTCTCATGGCGGAAGGGAAAGGAGATGTGAGAATCGTGATGAAGGGAGTGAGGAAGGTTATCAAGAATGTGCTTTTTGTTCCCCGGTTAAACAGAAATGTGTTGAGTGTTGCTCAGATGACATCAAGAGGGTATACAGTGATATTGGGAGCTGGTGAATGCACTATTAAGGACGAGACTGGGAATGTTTTTGCTAAAACCGTATGGGAAGAGAGAGGCATTGTTCTGCGTTTGCAGGTGATTAATGGTAATTTCACCACTTAGTTATCTGCTAGTCACTTAGTAGACTTACTCGGAAAGGTGGACATATCAGTCTTTTTAGTGTCTTCAGATTTCAGTTTCTTTTTCTAAGAATAACGTATTCGTATTCTGCTACTGCAGTATGAATCAGTCTTGGTCTTTTAACCTAGAACGGTTTTATTTTAATCTAGTTGTGGGAAACTATTTCGTATTCGCTATGCATTGCTTTTGTAAAGTTTCGTTGAATGGTGAAAGGCGATGATTCTAGTAGAAAGATACAAAAGGTTTTTAGAGAATTGATCAAATATATGATAACCGACCAGAACTTTGAGAAAATTTACCGAAATTGAAAGCGAAAGAGAGACATGAAAGTTGGATTTTTTGAATCAGTTGCAGCAGATCTTGGCCGTATGCATTGTAACACAAACTTGAGCGTAATTCTTCTTAGCCGCCTCTGTTAACATGAGATCCCTCCTCATTGTTGTTCTGCTCTGTGCCTCTAAGCTAATTGTGTTCTCCCTCGTCGAGGTTCTGACCACGGAGAGCAGCCTTCGTCCGCCGGTGGTTGACGAAAGCTTAACGACGGCCGGAAGGAATGTGGCTGTCATGTTCATCGATGCCATTGCTTGATAGTTGGCTGAATCCGACGCTCTCTCGATTAGCTATCGGTTAATGCTAACGGATGCCGTTAGACAGAACTTACAGAGCTCGTGCTAGAATGGCCAACGGAAACGTTATCATGGCGGAAGGGAAAGGAGATGTCAAGATCATGATGAAAGGAGCGAAGAAGATGATCAAGAATGAGCTTTTCGTTACACGGATCAACCAAAACATGTCGAGTGTTGGACAGCTGACATAGACCAAGTACAACATTAATCCGAAACCACAGACCGAACCAAAACCGTACCTAAAATCAAAACTCCATATTTGAATTGAAACCAAACCAAGAATAGAAATCAAACCGAGCATTTGGTGATTTGAAAATTGCAATTTAGGGTTTACGGTTAGGATTTTAAAATAGAAAGCGCCCCTAGTTTAATAGCCTCCTTTCCTTGCTCCCAAGAAAATTTCTGAGAAACAGACAAAAACAAAAGAGCTTAAAGAAACCCTGACAGTTCGGGTTATGGCGGCCGCGAATATTCCGACAGACGTTGAATTCTACGAAAGCTGGTTTCTGAGCGTGAAAGCTGCACTAGTGGAGGAAAGACTTTGGGATGTCGTCGAGAACGGAATCCCACATGAGCCATCGGAAAACCTCGTTTCGAATGACATGAAAGCGCGCCAGATATTGCTGTGTAGTCTTCCTGATTCGGATCTCAGGGAGTTTCTCTCGGGTCTTTCGGCCAAAGATGTTTGGGATATGCTCCAAGAAGATTACGAAGAAGTGAAACTTCACACTAGGTTAGATAAAGAATTCCAAGAGCTTAGTATGGAGGAAGGAGAAACGCTTGATTTCTACTTAGATAGAGTTATGGATATCAATCAACAGCTGCGCGTTTTGAAACGTGAGAAATCCGATGGTGAGGTTATTAACAAAGTGTTAGGTTCGCTGTCTGGGCCATATGAGGATGTTGCTACGCTGGTTGAAAAGATCTTGGACGTGGAGACTATGACTCTTAACAAGCTTGTTGACGTTTGTTACAAGTATGAATCAATCACGGAAGATGCTATGGCTCTAATGTTAAAGGGGATGAGTCTTGAACCGGAGTCTTGTTATTCCGTCCCTAAGGCAGTGGATTCGAGTGGAGGAGTCAAGGAAGCTAGGCCGAGAAAAAACGAATGCTTTCTATGCGGAGATGGAGGGCATTATGCAAGAGACTGCAAGATAAAGGATAAGGTACGTGAGGCATTTGAAGAAAAGGGAACTAAAGGTGGTTTCAAATACGATGAGGATACGTGGATTGTATCCGGCCAGGCCACGAATCATATGACTCCGTATGAGAAGGTTTTCACCACGCTTGACAGAACACATAAAGGGAATGTTGGATTGGTGGACGGAAGTGTTGTCATGGCACAAGGAAAAGGAGATTTAAAGATTGTGATGAAGGAAGGGAAGAAGAAGACGATCAGTAATGTGCTTTTTGTTCCGGACGGGATCAACGGAAACGTGTTGAGTGTTCCTCAGATGACATCAAGTGGCTGTTCATTCAATACGGGAGAAGGTGGTGGATGCATTGTTCGCGATCGGACTGGAGCAGTGTTTGGGGATACTATGTGGGATGAGAGAGGATTGTGTATTCGTTTGCAGGTGATTGAAGCTAACCTCACCTCTTAGCTTGAATAATTTGGTTACTAGACTTCTTGACTCGTTAAGGTGGACGGTTTGGTGTTAATCTAGTTTTCAGATACTATATTGTATTCACTATGCAATGCTTTTGTCAAGTTCTAGGATGGTTTGGTGTTTATCTAATTTTCAGAAACTATATTGTATTCAATATGCGATGCTTTTGCCAAGTTCTAGGATTAATCTAATTTTCAGAAACTATATTGTATTCAATATGCAATGCTTTTGTCAAGTTCTAGGACGGTTTGATGTTATTCTAGTTTTCAGAAACTATATTGTACTCAGTTACTCACTATGCAATGCTTTTGTCAAGTTTTGTTTATTGTGAAAAGGAGATGAAAATTATAAAATTGATCAAATATATGATTACAGACCAAATTTGAGAAAATTTACCGACATAGAGAAAGAGAGAGAGAGAGAGAGAAGGACATAAAAGGTGGATTGTTGAATCAGTAGCGGCAGATCTTGGCCGTAGGCATTGTGACACAAACTGTAGCGTATTTCTTCTTAGCGGCCTCTGTCCCTCTCTTGGGCTCCTCCTCCTCCGCCATGGCTACCTTAGCCAAGGAACAAACCGCCGCAGCTGCAGCCGTGAACATGAGATCCCTCCTCATTGTGGTGCTGCTCTGTGCCTCCTTGGCCTTGACTTCCAAGCTGGTTGTGTTCTCGCTCGTTGAGGCTTTGATAACCGAGAGCCTTCGTCCGCCGGTGGTTGACGGAAGCTTAGCGACGGCTGGGAGGAACGTTGCTGTCATGGCCATGGATGCCATTGCTTGATAGTTTGATTGAATCCTAACGTTTGATTCTACTCTCTCACTACTATCCCTCTTTAGCTCTCGGTTAAGGCTTGTGAGATGATGGAATGTGTTTTAAGAAGTTTGTGGGTAATTTGAATCAGTGGAAAGCGTTGAGTTTGATGAGAAACTATCCATTTCCTTATCCAAATACGATTTTTGTGCAAATGGTATGTTGCCACGTGTCACGTTCTATCTCTCGCAAAAGTGGACTAGAGTCTAGAGTTACTTTTTGTTGTGAATTCCACTTGTGGGTCCAATTTAATCGATACAACATCCTAATATTTATGTTTTTGTCATCAACAATTACAAATCGTAACAGTTAGCCCAAACACACAAATATCTTTACAATGTATTCTTCTAGATTCAGATCTTAAAACTTATTTCTAAACGGGAAAAAGAGGAGTCTGCTAGTGCTTTCTACATGTAAAATGTTTATTACTGTATTTTATTTTTGTCAAATAAACGTATTTGTACAGTATACAGATTTGTATACGAGACCTGTATATTCGGATTATATAACACTGGCAGTGACCGGTTAAAGCCCACCCGAGTTTAATTGGATACAACCTCTTAAACCGTAAACGCCGTAAATCGCTCTTCCGCCGCGTTCACTCTCCCAAGTTTTCCTTCCTTACTTCATCCTCCTCGCGATGAATACCTCCGAAACCAAAGCTTCTTCGATTTCCTTCTAAATACCAAATCATGCTGTCGCATTACTTCTCTGATTTCGTTTCTTAAGTTTTCTCCCTCTTCGAAGGTTTTGCATCGCCGTCAGGAAGAATCAGTAAATAGATTCTTAAACCTAATTTCTCCATTTAAATTCTGAGAAACTCTATCTAGATTAAATTAGCTATAATAATCGTTTAAAGTATTTTCTCCCTCGTAGAAACCCTAATTTCTCCAGTGAAGTCGTCACTCAGTTTGCACTCCCCCTCGAAACCTCCCTTGCTGAAGACGAAGAAGAGAATATGAATGCTCCGATCATAGGTAAGCTGCGATTCCTTTCTCAGTATTATTCAACACTTTGTAATCATTGTTTCACTTTTCTTTCTCTGTGTAGATCCATTGCAAGGAGATTTTCCGGAGGTGATTGAAGAATATCTAGAACACGGCGTCATCAAATGTGTTGCTTTCAATCACCGTGGCTCTCTTCTCGCAGGTAATATTGCATTCTCCTTTTTAGCTATGAATTTTGGTTTAGTTTTAGGTTAGTTTTGGGAGTTTGATGTATCTTGTTGTGTTTAGCTGGATGTGCGGATGGAGGATGTATGATATTTGATTTCGAAACTAGAGGAATTGCAAAAGAGATTCGTGATGATGAATGTACTGCTGCAATCACAAGTGTCTCTTGGTCAAAGTATGGCCACCGTTTACTTGTCTCAGCTGCAGATAAGTCTTTAGCTCTTTGGGATGTTTCTACCGGAGTGAGGATTGCTAGGTCGATTCTTCAGCAAACTCCGTTGCACGCTCGTTTAAACCCTGGCTTGACTTTACCTTCTCTTTGTCTTGCTTGCCCGCTCTCTTCTGCTCCCATGATTGTTGACTTTAACATTGACTGTACCACTTTGCTTCCTGTCTCTGTCCCTGAGATGCCTGATGTGTTAGCTCCTCCGCAACGGAGTAAGTGTCCCGAATCAGGTCCTCCTTTCTCTCCTGCTGCAGCGTGCTTTAACAAGAGTGGAGATCTTGTTTATATTGGGAATGCTAAAGGAGAGATACTTATTGTGGATTATAAAAGTGTTCGAGTTCTTGCTTTGGTTCCTGTGTCTGGTGGGTCAGCGAAAGCCATGGAGTTGCAGGCGGAGAAGGAAAAGCCATCAAAAGCTTCAGGCAGAACAGTACGAGTGAAAAGCAGAGCAGCAGTGGATCAAGAAATCGATGAAAGTGTAAATGGTGATGATGATGATGCATATTATTAACCAAGTAAGTCTACTAATCTTTTTACGTTTGGAACATTAAAAAAAATGCAGCAAGCTAGGACATGGAATGATTTTTATCTGGATGTTTTGGTTGCAGGCGATGCTGTGTTCATCTCTACCCCGACAAATGTGTGCTGAGTCAAGTTGGATTATGCACAGTAGGAATGTTATGTAGTCAGGATCCTAAATTTAAGCGTTAAGCATTTACTAAGACAAATTTTAAGTATTTTAGAAAAATGATCATTGAATGTAAAATCAGGTAGACACCATATTTCAAAAGCTTAGAGAGAGATTGGAACAGAAATATGTTTAATTCATTAACTTTGAATGAACATCACACCTCAACAGAGTTATCAACTTATCATTGGTAATAGCAGCTACACACTACATTTCCCTTACACCCAACAATGGATACAACCAGATTCTCTCGCGGAACCCAATCACTTTCCTTTACGTCTTTATCTACATGCATACAGATAGATAGATAGAAGGATGTCCGGAGTAAACGTGTACGGTTTAGAATTAAGGAAAGAGAGAACTCCTCGATAAATTGGTTCAAGTGGCACGAGGGCCGTCGGAAGATTGAGTCTTCCTTAGGTTCCAGTGAAGACCGTCATGGATGCTACGTAGGAAGTCATTAGTGGATTCGACCTGACAAGCCGTTGAGACAGGCCACGGTGACATGCTACACTCTAGTGCATCCCCTGCGTCAAGCTGCTTCCGGCCTTTCCCATCAAACGATACCCACGCAGAGCTTCTGCTGTTTAGTGGTACTATCACTTTCACTGTCACTTGGTCTGGTAATATCAGTGGGCGGAAAGACAGAGAATGCGGACAGATAGGTGTGAACAAGATCCCAGGAACCTGCAAAACATTAATTTAGAATTATTGTTCATGATCTGAAAATGCCGGTTGCTGCTATCGCTATCTAAGCGCAGGGCTATGTAGCAACCAAAGAATGAGCTCACTGAACCGGGTACATTTAAGAGCCAACATTGCTTGTTACGCAGATGAAGATCATGAGGGGCATATTACCTGTGGATGGACCATTGATCCTCCAGCTGCAAGTGAGTACGCGGTGCTACCAGATGTTGTTGATAGTATTAGTCCGTCGCCTTGCACACATGTGACAAATGAGTCGTCGCAGTAGCAATCAAGGTTTGTAAGGTAAGAAGTGATTCCACGGTCAATGGTGACTTCATTCAGAACAAGGATATTCTCCTCTGTCTCGTTGTCATGCCTTGCTTTATCTCTGATGATGCGACACTGCAACCTGGGTCGTAGTGTTATACTGATTGGACCTTTCAAAACCGCTTCAAGACATTCTCGGTAGCGGTCGATCTCTGGGATCATAAGAATTAAAGAAAAGTCCAAAGTGACAGAATGTGTAATGCTGCTAGTTTTAACTGATTGCTCATAAATCTGTTAAAGAAAATATTAAGGATACGGAAAGGAGTCATGAATCCCAGAGATCCCATGGAAAATGGAACAATTGGAGGCACTGGTCCTTTAAACATGGATGCTGCCTGTAACCGTTAAGATGTTTCATGTTAAATTTGTATGGTCGAT
Source organism: Draba incana (assembly GCA_963576765.1). Lineage (NCBI taxonomy): Eukaryota > Viridiplantae > Streptophyta > Magnoliopsida > Brassicales > Brassicaceae > Draba > Draba incana. Next base: position 16,641,938 of record OY755214.1, on the reverse strand, counting down.
GCTATAAAAGGGGACAGATGTGAAATGATAGATACAAAAACTTGAGGCAGATTGACTTTACCCATAGAACTGTACCATCCCCACCAAGAGTTATAACAAGGTCAACCTTTGGGTTTAGAAGTGAAATTTCCTTGTCTGCATAACAAATGATCAATTGGTTAAAAAACAATACCTCTTCCAACTCATCCAATCACATCCAAATATATCGAGTCGTAGCCATATGTTTAATATAAAGGGGCATCAGACATGAGCATACAATTAATGTTGTAAGCTGGATCCAGAAAACAATCTGAACACTATGCATATCATATCTTACCATCTTCCCAAGTTTTCACGAAGTCGAAGAAAGTTGATGCCAATAAAAGTTCTGCCTTGACTCGTGGTTCCACATAAAATATTTAGTCCTTTCTTCTCCCTCAACCATCTGAAGTGGAAACAAAAAGTCAAAATATGATTACTTCATCTTAAGCAACACTTTTTTTACCTTCAACCGAAACTCTAATCCTATGGTTGGGGGGGCAACATGAACTTAACGGTATCTTTCTGAAAACGTTCAAGAAGATACTGCAAAGCTATAAATACTGACCTGACCACTTCCACAGAACTAGCTTGTACATCAATTGAGTTTGGTTTAGTGAAGATAATCCCATTTTGTGGATTAGTAGCCCATGTCAGTGAAATCTGAAGTTTCAAAGTTTGTTTATGAGTTAGTCTACATACTAAACAACTGTGCACGGAATTGAGAACAATATCTTTACCTGGCTACTACTGCGCTCTGCTGTAGTGATATTCCCGCTCTCAAACGAGACAATTTCTTTTTTGTGTTGATCATTATGTCTCTTGCATCCCCACGAAGCTTAAACGATGCCTGAAGACAGGTTAAACAGGTTTGAAGATGTAATACACTATGTGCAAAAGTGAAGCGCACAGGAGAGAGTTTTCATTCTCTGCTTATTTTGCTATGGCTTATAAGGTCTCGTGTACCAAGTTTCAAAAGCAAGAGTACGTATTGGGATACAGCAAATGTGGGATATTTAAAATGGGGTCCTAAAGTAACAAATATTCATCAAAATCATGTGTGCCGATAAGAGCATGTACGTCCAACCAACTCTAATGCAAGATTATTTCTATTGCAATAGCTGCTGCTGGATCACAAAAATTAAAGTATATATATTACCTTTCTCCTCATTTTGTTAGTACCCCCATTAGGACTGTTAGATTCACCATCTTGGAGCAATTCATGAGAGCAAATACGCTCCATGGAATACCTTGCCGATTTCCCTTTGTCCTCAACATTAAGCCGAGGAGACTTGACTGCGTGATTCATACCCTGGCTATTAGATTCATTGTCACACACTCCATTTGACGATGCTGTGATACAAGCCAGAAAATATAAGAATTCACTTGGTATGGATACATAAAACATTTGAAGCAAGCATTTCAATTTAATGTCAGTAGAAAAACCTTTACGCAGCAACTCTAAGTTCTTGGACCTCTCCATCTCATATCTTCGTTTCCATTCAGCAGCTTCAGCTTGAGCCAATGCCTTTCCTTCAGAAGATCCTCTCAGAGCCTTTGCAACAGCTACAAAAAAAAAAATGTCACAACCTAAATAGTAAGTCCTTGAGGGCAAAGAAAACACAAAGCATGAAGGCTTTTCTTTTTGCTTGGGAAATTTCCAAAGCTTACTTCTCAAAGCCTCTGAAAATTCAATGACATGAGCATCTGTAGCCTGCTGATATACTCCATTTTTGGCGTATTCTAACCATTGTTTTGTAGGGTTTTATCGAGTCTTTCCCCTTTGTATTGAGTCTTTTTAGGTCCAAAGGTGGCTGGAATGAAGAATTGGAGTTTGCTAGGAGGCTTGGTGAAAAGGAAGGAAAACATGATCTTTTGGAGGTTTTTGAAGCAGAAGACGGGAGCACCTGCTCCCAGAACGGATTTGACTGCTCCCCAGAAGATTACCTAGAAGATTGCCGACGTTTAAGTGAATATTCAGAAGATTTGAAGAAAAGGAATATTCACTAAACTGAATATTTACCCGGAGATTTGCAAAAGAGGATATTCATTAAATAGAAGATTTACCTAGAAGATTCTCAAGAGATTTACTTCCTTATTTCTAGTAGCCTCTTCCTTTAAAAGAGGAAGTCCTCCTTTGACGCTAAACACGTTTTTTACACACGCTTTCCTTCACGCCTCACGCAGAGACAAAAACACTTTCCTTTTTACTTGCTTTTCACGTTTTGGATTCAAAGACCTTGGAGAGATTTCGTTTGCTTTGGATTTTGAAGAGTTGTTCATCTACTTGTTATTGAGTTTCTCTTGAACCCTTCTCTTTTATTTATTCAATGAATTCTTCTATCTCTCTTTGTGTTTTTCGTTCTATCATGTGCGAGTAATTCCCCTTGTTAGATTAGGGTTTTCAAAGGGATTTAGAGATTCAATGAACTCGGCATAGATAGGATTATACTTACATATTTGATATCTTCATCTAATGTTGAATTTAATGCCTAGACTAGCTTGATCACCTAGCCTTTGATATTAGGTTAAATTTACTCATCAAAAGTGTAGTAGATTGCTTGAAATAACTTAGATGGGCGATTTGATCCTTAGCCAACGACAGTTGAAGTTAAGGCAAATCGTGAACTTATCAATCTCAATCGTTAATGCTTGTTAATTTGTTTAGTCTCAAACGACAGTTTAGGGTGCTAGATTTATTAATAAAGTTGTTGATGCCACGACAGTGGATCCTCATAAAATCGTGATTGTGTTCTAGATTGGTACTTAATTTGATATCCTGAATAATTGCTTGGTTCTTGATGATCTATTCTCTGCGATAATTCCCTTGTCTAACGCTTTTATCATATTTGTCTACAACCGAATTTTACTTTGCTTTGTTATTTATTTTCGTGACACTTCAAAACCACTTGAATCGCTTAGCTTGAATTGTGTTTAAAAGGAACTAAAGTGTATTGCCAGTCCCTGAACGAACCTAAATCTATTTCTACATCGGATTAGTAATTTAGGAATTGAGTTCTTAATCGGGATAAAATCTTGCTATCAAATTGGCGCCGTTGCGACGGGGACTACTTCGATACCTTTAGTTTTACAAATACGTTTCTAGACTAAGTACTAATTCGTTCTTTTTGTCTCTCTTGCTTGTGTTTCAGGGTGCATGAAAGCTAAGTCTACCCGAAAAGGTCGACAATCACCTCTCGTGTACTTCAGTAACTCGGAACTTGCAAGACTAGAACGAACCAACCGAAAGACAAAATCTGATAAGGTCAACATGGGTGACCAAACAGACATTGACATGGTGGCCGAGATGAAGAGGCTACAAGATCAGATGGCTCAGCTGCAACAGCAACAAAACCGTAACCAACAGCAAGAACGTGCCATCGGGGATATGGACAATCCTCACGCCTTCTATAGGAACCGAGCTGCAATCGTTCCTCCTGGTGTTTTAAGGCAAGATTATGAGATCAAACCTCAAATGATCACGCTGGTCAAGCAACATCTATTCCACGGACTACCTGCTGAAATTCCGATGGACCATATAGAGAATTTCGAGGAGATCTGCTCCACGACAAGCTCTAATGGGATGAACCCGGATTTCTTGAAGTGTAAGCTCTTTCCCTTCTCGCTCGCGGATAAGGCTTCACGATGGCTCAAGTCTTTGCCGGCTGGATCTATTACGACTTGGCCACAGTGTAGAGCGGCGTTTCTGGATCGCTTCTACACTAAAGCCAAGACCGCAAGTTTGAGAAACAAGATCTCTACGTTTCAGCAACAAACCGGCGAATCCTTCTATGAGGCATGGGAGAGGTTTAAAGAGTATAAAAGAGAGTGCCCACATCACGGATTCACGGATGAGAATTTGTTGAGTATTTTCTACGAAGGTGTTGATTGGGACTACCGGAACACGTTGAATGCTGCTAGTGATGGTGACTTTATGACCAAGACAAAGGAAAATGCTTACAAGCTCATTGAGAACCTAGCCGCAAGCTCAAGCAACAAGTCTCAGGAATATGATCGGACTACGAAACCTAATGGAACGGATTCTCGTAAGATCGATGACCTAACGGCCAGGGTCAACTTGCTGCTCAAAGGGAACCAAAGGATGGTTCATTTTGCCGATGAGAGTGGAGAACCACTAGTCGAGGATACGACCGAGGCAGGAGATGATGATCAAGAGGAAGTGCTTTACGTGAATGGGCAAGGGTATGTCCGACACCAAGGGTTCAATTCAAACTACAGGAACCACCCAAATCTCTCTTACCGGAGTACGAACGTAGAGAATCCACAGGACCAGGTGTACCCGCAGCAAACCGGTTATCAGAACCAAAAACCTCAGGATCAAGGTTTCCCGAAGACGGCACCTCAGGGTTTTCAAGGCAAGGCATTCGTTCCGTATCAGAGTCAAAAGCCCAACTTTAACAACTTCCAAGCTCCTACGAGCTCCGGTAGTACTTCTCAGGATGAACTCAAGAGCATGATGCAACAGTTGATGGATAATCAGAAGAAGACCGCTGCTGAGCTGACCAATAAGGTAGACTCCATGTATTCGGACCTCAACGGTAGACTCGAAGCCGTGACTAACCATGTTAAGAAGCTTGACAAGCAAGTAGCTCAAACCGCAGAGGCCGTCAAAAGCCCACAGGGAGTTCTGCCAGGTAAACCGACAGCCAACCCCAGAGAGTTTGTGGCTGCAATCACCCTGCGAAGTGGGAGAACTCTTCCACCGGTTGTGGGGGCAGCAGCTGAGAGCTGCCCAGAAGAGACTGTGGAGCACCCGCTCCAACAAGGAGCACCTGCTCCAGCCGAGAAACAGGATAAGACAGTTGCTGGATCATCTCGTCCTGTACTTAGACCGAATGAGCTAGTTGACCAAGTTCGGTCTCGTGTTTACAAACCCCCAGTCCCTTACCCAGTACCCCCAAGGAAATCGCAGAAAGATTTAGAGGAGGCAAAGTGTAAGGAGATGTTAGATCAACTCACGGTTAAACTCACATTAACCGATGCTATACAGATGATGCCGGCTATGAAGAAGTACGTTAAAGGTTTGATCACTGGTAAGGTTTCATCAGAGCAAGGTACTACATTGGTCTCTAAGGATTGCAGTGCCGTTCTGCAAAACCGGATGGTTAAGAAGCTCGATGATCCCGGGAAATTTGTGTTGGCCGTGCAGATTGGTTCTACGTGTTTCAAGTGTTCCTTGTGTGACTTGGGTTCCAGCGTGAATCTCATGCCCTATTCGGTTGCAAGGAAACTTGGTTATACTAACTTTAAACCAACTCGTATTTCTTTGGTTTTTGCTGACAGGTCGGTGAAGCTACCCGTGGGAATCCTAGAGGATTTACATGTCAGGATAGGCAACACGTTGATCCCGGCTGATTTTGTAGTGCTGGAACTTGATGAAGAGCCGAAGGATCCCTTGATTTTGGGACGTCCTTTCCTGCGCACAGCTGGTGCGATTATCGATGTGAGGAATGGTATAATTGGTCTCCAGCTGGGAGACATTATCATGGAGTTTGAGATGGATAGATTGCTCAAACAGCCAACCATTGATGGGCAAACATTTGCCGTCGAAGGAGACCTTGAGGTCTCGGAAGACGACATGGAAGAACTCCTAACCGATGATCCGCTTGAAGTGGTGCTAACTAAAGCCGAAAGTGAACATGGTTATTTAAGTGAAGATGCAGTCGGGTTAGCCAGGATAATGGATTCGGGTCAGAACGAAAAGTCCACCGGTTTCTTGAATCTTAAACCAGCCAATGCTGAAGGAGCAGCTGCTCCCGAAGACGAGACCCCACCTTCTGGAAACATTGTTGACAGCCCTTGGAGCGAGCTGAAAGCTCCAAAACTCGAGCTCAAAACCCTTCCTGCCGGGCTAAGGTACGCGTTTCTAGGCCCTAACTCTACTTATCCCGTAATCATTAATGCCGAGTTGAATAATGTGGAAACCGCTTTGCTCTTGTGTGAATTAAGGAAGTATAGAAAAGCCTTAGGTTATTCACTAGATGATATTCCTGGAATTTCACCTGAACTTTGCATGCATAGGATACACCTAGAAGATGAATCAAAGAATTCTATTGAGCATCAGAGGAGGTTAAACCCGAATCTGAAGGACGTAGTAAAAAAGGAAATCATGAAACTTCTAGAAGCAGGTGTAATTTATGCGATTTCGGATAGCAAGTGGGTTAGCCCAGTTCATGTAGTACCAAAGAAAGGCGGAATAACTGTGATCACTAATGCGAAAAATGAATTGATACCTACTAGGACAGTTACTGGCCATAGAATGTGTATTGATTATAGGAAGTTAAATGCCGCCACTAGAAAAGACCATTTTCCCCTGCCATTTATTGACCAAATGCTTGAAAGATTGGCTAACCACCCATACTACTGCTTTTTAGATGGGTATTCAGGTTTTTTTCAGATTCCCATCCACCCAGACGATCAGGAGAAAACGACATTCACGTGTCCATACGGCACGTTCGCTTATCGCCGAATGCCGTTTGGATTATGTAATGCCCCTGCGACTTTTCAAAGGTGCATGATGTCAATTTTTACCGATTTGATTGAGGATATAAGGGAAGTTTTTATGGACGATTTCTCCGTCCATGGAAGCTCTTTTTCCGTGTGTTTGTCAAATTTGTGTAGGGTGTTGCAGCGATGCGAGGAGAAGCATCTAGTGCTCAACTGGGAAAAGTGTCATTTCATGGTTCGAGACGGTATTGTTCTTGGTCATCGGATTTCTGAAAAGGGTATAGAGGTTGACCGAGCAAAGGTTGAGGTTATGATGAGTTTGCAACCGCCGGATTCAGTCAAAGGAATAAGGAGTTTCTTGGGTCATGCTGGTTTTTACCGCCGTTTCATCAAAGATTTTTCAAAGATAGCAAGGCCACTCACTCAACTGTTGTGTAAGGAGACCAAGTTTGAATTCGATGCAGCATGCCTTGAAGCTTTTCACACAATAAAGGGAGCTCTGGTAAGCGCACCCATTGTCCAACCACCGGACTGGGATCTCCCTTTTGAAATAATGACGGATGCAAGTGATTACGCAGTAGGAGCTGTATTGGGTCAGAGAAAAGATAAGAAACTCCACGTGATATACTACGCGAGCCGAACCCTAGATGAAGCTCAATGCCGATACGCTACAACCGAGAAGGAACTTCTAGCAGTTGTGTTCGCCTTTGAAAAGTTCAGGACTTATCTTGTTGGTTCCAAGGTGATTGTGCAAACCGACCACGCAGCTTTGAAATATTTGCTCACCAAAAAGGATGCTAAGCCGAGACTTTTGAGGTGGATCCTTTTACTCCAGGAATTCGATCTTCAGATTGTTGATAGGAAAGGGACAGAGAACGGAGTTGCTGATCACTTGTCACGCATGAGGGTTGATGATGAGGTACCTCTGGATGATTCACTTCCAGATGAACACGTTTATGCAGTTGGAGTCTGTTTACAAGAGCAGTCAGTCCAGACAGGAGCACTTACTCCGGAAGCCTTTTGCGCGGCTATATCCAGGGAAGTTGTTCCGAGTTTCCCTTGGTTTGGGGAGATAGCAAACTACTTGGCTGCTGATCAGGAACCGGTCGATTTTGTGGGAGATAAGAAGAGGAAGTTTCTCCGTGATATACGAAGATATTTTTGGGACGAGCCTTTTCTCTACAAACAGTGCTCGGACGGTATCTTTCGAAGGTGTGTACCGGATGAGGAGATTCCTGGAATTCTCTTTCATTGTCATAGTTCTAATTACGCCGGTCACTTCGCCACCTTCAAGACAGTTTCCAAGGCACTACAAGCTGGATATTGGTGGCCGACTATGTTCAGGGATGCACAGAATTTCATATCACATTGTGATACATGTCAACGCCAAGGGAATATCTCTAAAAGGAACGAGATGCCTCAACACTTTATTCTGGAAGTTGAAGTGTTTGACGTATGGGGAATAGATTTTATTGGACCTTTTCCATCCTCCTACGGAAACAAGTATATCCTAGTGGCAGTGGATTACGTTTCCAAGTGGGTGGAGGCTATTGCGTCCCCAACAAATGACTCCCGCGTTGTGGTGAAGATGTTTAAGTCTATCATATTCCCTAGGTTTGGAGTGCCACGTGTGGTCATCAGTGATGGAGGCTCTCACTTCATCAACAAGATTTTCGAAGGGTTATTAAAAAAGAATGGTGTCACACACAAGGTAGCAACGCCATATCATCCACAAACTAGCGGACAGGTTGAGGTTTCCAACAGGGAAATCAAGAGTATCTTGCAAAAGACCGTGGGAGTGTCTAGGAAAGATTGGTCTTACAAGTTGGATGATTCGTTGTGGGCTTACAGAACTGCATACAAGACTCCGTTAGGGACGACACCTTTTCACTTGGTATATGGGAAGTCTTGCCATCTTCCAGTTGAGCTCGAGTACAAGGCAGCTTGGGCGGTTAAGTTAATAAATTATGACATCAAACCGGCGTTTGAAAGAAGGTCCATGCAGCTTCACGAATTGGATGAGATTAGGCATCTGGCCTATGAGAGCTCTAAGATTTACAAGGAGAGAACCAAGAGGTATCATGACGAGAGAATCCTCAAGCGAGATTTCCAACCAAATGACAAGGTACTCCTCTTTAACTCTCGTCTTAAACTTTTTCCTGGGAAGTTGAGATCTCGGTGGTCCGGACCCTTTGTCATCAAGGAGGTCCGTTCCTATGGAGCCGTGGTGTTGCTGGACACCGATGGAGCCGAATTTGTGGTCAATGGCCAACGCCTTAAGCCATATCTTGGCGTGATAGACCAAGCCGAAGGTGGATTCATCCCCTTAGGCGATGCACCAAAAGCCTAAAATGGCTAACCAAGTCGAGCTATAGACTTTAACCAAGCGCTTGGTGGGAGGCAACCCACCGGTATGTTTTCTAACTCTTTTAAATTTGATTTCTTTTTCTACTAATTTTGTTTTTAGCTTTGCATTTTTCAGGTTTTTCTTTAAAAAAAAAAAAAAAAAAAAAAAAACAAACCAGAAGGGCGAAATTTTTCCAGAGAGCTCGCCGTCGATCGACACAACTCACTGTCGATCGACACAGGAGCCACTGCCAAATTTTGCTCGAGAGTCACGAAGAGCACCTGCTCTAACCAACACGCCGCCTGCTCTCCTGGGTAATTTTGAATTTCGAATTCTCGGATTTCAAATTAGGCCCCCTAACAGGTAAATCCAAAAGAGAATACTTGATGGGCCCGAATATTTAGCCAAAAGGAAACAATATTCATATCAGAATATATTTCCTAATTTATTGGGAAATAACTGATTTTGTGGGATCCACTTAATTACTCCTTCCTATATAATCGCGCCCATCTCTTCTCTTCCCCTTTTCTTCTTCACGGTTTCTCTCCATTAAAACTTCAAGCCTTTTCTTTCCAAAACACAACTTTGTCAAATCTTCACGGTTTTGTACGATTTTTAGCTTGATTCCACTCGATTTTTCGCCCCCTTCCCAAATATCTACTTCGTTTTTCAAGACAACCAAGGTATGTGCTCCAAATCTCTATTTTTCAGTCCGCAATTTCGAAGTTCAAAGGTGAAATCGATGCACCAATCTTGCTTGCATCTTATTGGGTTGTTTCCACTTGTTTCTTTACTAATTTCGCACCTTAGGGTAGTGAAATTTGCTCGAAATTGTAATTAAAAGTGAAACCCTAATGAGGATTGAAAAGCTTAATTTTTGAGAATTTTCGTGTGATATTGGGCTTAAGTTACTCACTGTGCTCCATTGAACCTAGTGACTTTGTTTGCTAAGAGACGCATACATCGAATTTTGGAATTTGATTGTCAATTTTACTTTTTGAACAAGAATTTCGATGTTTGTATATAGTGAGAATCGGATTTATGCGTGTGTTTTTGGCTTGTTCTTTGTGCCTGTAGGATGACAAAAATCTCATACGGAAACCCTATGAGCAAGGCCACCAAGGGCAAGGGGATTGCTACGACGAGAGGTGCACCATATCCATGGCCACGAGCCGCCGATCCAATCCGTTTCGTTCTACCCGATTCTAGTCTCCCGCTCAACTCGGATGATGCTTGGGATCAGAATGACGCTTACTATTACAACAATTGGTTGGAGGTTGACATCGAGCAAACCCGATTTATGTGCCCCAATACGCTGAGGAACCTTGGACTTCACCGAGAAGTAAGCGATATTCTCTCACGTACTCAACTCACCGAGCTCGTCTCTTCCACCGATGTGCTTTATCCGGATCTAGTGCGTCAATGCTTGGCCTCAGCTAAGTTAACCTTCACCAATCCCAAAAATCCGGTGGCATCTCAAGGAGTTCTAACTTTCTTCGCCAATGGGAAGAAATACGGCATCTCCATTAGGACACTTTGCACGGTTTATGGATTCGATTCCGAATCGGAGACTGTTGCCTTTCCAACCATCTTCCCAGCTAAGCATGCCTTTTGGAACTACATTGCTCACGGTACCTACGCATCTCGTAGTGCGGCTCAATCTTCCATCCGCAACCCCGCAATCCGAATTGCGGCTTTGCGGCTAAGGCGTTATCCGCTATCTTCTTCGCTCAAGAGAACCATAGCAAGGTTCGAATTGCAGAGCTGGTGCTCCTCTATAATGGGGTTCGGGAAGTTCTTTCTACGGTTCCAGAGCTCGCTTGCGATATGGACATTGATGTCAACCTGGGCGCCGTACTTGCTCGAGTCATTACGGAGAAGAGGACCGTGGATAGGAAGACGAAGACAGAGAGGATTGGGAGCCTTTTGACAAGGCTATTCGTACATTTGGGAGTCGATTTGAACAACACGCCTTGCATCGATGAGGAGCGCGTCATGGATATCAATTTCCTCATCAACTGTCAAATCATGGCGGATGCAAACGTCTACCGATTTACTTCTCGGGATGATCGTCTTCTGTTTTGTAGGTTGCCCCAGCCAGCCTTGACGGATGTGCAAGATGGAGTTAACATTGGGTTTACACCGGGTCCAACTTTTCTTTGTGACGAAACAGGAGCAGCTGTTCCTCCTGAGAACACTCGCTCCGAAGCTCCTGCTCCCGAATCCCCAGTTTACTTGAGTGATGACGAGATCGAGGATTTGGAGAGGGCCACCGCTTCGGTCAAGAAGAGCAAGGCTAACATACGCCGGCCCTACAGGAGCGAGTATCTCCTTCGTGAGATCTCCGACGATCCGACGGATGCCGAGTACAAGTCATGGATGGTGGATTCCGCCAAGAAGAACAATGGACTCATGCGCCGCATTCTCCACATGCTCCAGAAGGGTTGCAATGGTTCTAAGGCCACTGCTACAGCACCATCTACCTCCGCGGTTCCACCCCCTGCCAGCAGAGCACCTGCTCCACCAGCTGCCGTACCATCTTCTTCTGGCCGTGTGACACGTTCGTCCAAGCGTAAGAAGCCACTCACCGATGACGATGACTCAGATCACACTACGAGTGCTTAGCACCTCTTCCCATTCCGCTAAGACATTTTCTTTCTTGCATTTTTCTTTATTTTTGGCCTTATTTATTTTTTAATTCTCTCTTTTCTTATTTTCACACCGAGACGGTGTGAAGTAAGTCTGGGGGGAGTTGTTGCTAATGTCGTTTATTTTGGATGTTTTCTTTTCTTATGTTCTTTTGAGTCTGTTTTTCTTTGTTTTATTGAGTCAAGACTTTTTAGTTGGGAATTAGGACGTTATTCTATGACGATCTCTGAACCACTTTTGCTGATTAACTCTCTTTCTAGTGACCATTTCTTCAGAGCATGGATTACAAGGAATAGCTGGAACACCTCAATGCATCATTTTCCAGGTTTCATATTGACCAAAAATTCTCTCGCTATTGGCACTAGACTAGGGAAACGATTTATATTCAGGACTTCTTTTCCTTCTTTTTACCACTCTTGCTGATCCTGAATAGCTAGCTCATTTTTAGCTAGTACCCTCCTTTAACCTTACCTCTTTTCAACCCCCTTGCCGTCTTTGTATTTCATTGTCATATGTGCAGCATATGTGCAAAAGGGCCGGAGAGAGATGGGTCGACACAACCTCTAGATCACTCGTTCAGAAGGACAGAGCACCTGCTCTTATTTATGAGGTTTCGTGGAAGGAGAGGAAAGAACATCATTGAGACTCACCTGGGTACATAAATTAATTCAGTTATTTTCGTGTTTGAAAGGCATGACTGTGTAATCAAAACCCTCTTCATCACGCTTAAAAAAAAAAAAAAAAAAAAAAAAAAAAAAAAAAAAAAAAAAATCTGATGATGAAGAGTGGTAAAATCTTTAAAAACATGTCTCTCTGCACTATGAGTATACCCAAGGTGAACGATGATTGGCTAAGGCGAGAGGAAGAAATAAAAAGGGATGGAATGAGTGATTTAGAGAATGTGGGCCATCAAACCGACCTGCTCTCTCTTGCAATTTTGCGCGATATCCTGCATCCTCTACGAAATAACGGTAACCCTTAAACACTCTAAACACTTTCAACTCACCCTTAAATAGCCTGAAACCCTTAGCGCCGTATTCCCTGAAAAGGTGTCATTAGCGAGTTCCTCACGCATACTTTTAGTGCGTTTGGTTTGTGTTATTGCAAAAAAAAATTATTTGGGAAATGGCTTGGTTGAGAAGTGTGTTGAGACTGTTTTGGTGGCACTTTGTCGTTCGTAATCTGGATTGTGTGGTCTGCAGATCGAAAGCCAAAGGTACGGTTCGCTGAGAATAAAAGAGTTCCCACGTTTTCAAACCTTTTTCCTTTACTTGGTTTTGAGTTTGTTTGAGGACAAACAAAGATCTAAGTCTGGGGGAATTGATATACTCCATTTTTGGCGTATTCTAACCATTGTTTTGTAGGGTTTTATCGAGTCTTTCTCCTTTGTATTGAGTCTTTTTAGGTCCAAAGGTGGCTGGAATGAAGAATTGGAGTTTGCTAGGAGGCTTGGTGAAAAGGAAGGAAAACATGATCTTTTGGAGGTTTTTGAAGCAGAAGACGGGAGCACCTGCTCCCAGAACGGATTTGACTGCTCCCCAGAAGATTACCTAGAAGATTGCCGACGTTTAAGTGAATATTCAGAAGATTTGAAGAAAAGGAATATTCACTAAACTGAATATTTACCCGGAGATTTGCAAAAGAGGATATTCATTAAATAGAAGATTTACCTAGAAGATTCTCAAGAGATTTACTTCCTTATTTCTAGTAGCCTCTTCCTTTAAAAGAGGAAGTCCTCCTTTGACGCTAAACACGTTTTTTACACACGCTTTCCTTCACGCCTCACGCAGAGACAAAAACACTTTCCTTTTTACTTGCTTTTCACGTTTTGGATTCAAAGACCTTGGAGAGATTTCGTTTGCTTTGGATTTTGAAGAGTTGTTCATCTACTTGTTATTGAGTTTCTCTTGAACCCTTCTCTTTTATTTATTCAATGAATTCTTCTATCTCTCTTTGTGTTTTTCGTTCTATCATGTGCGAGTAATTCCCCTTGTTAGATTAGGGTTTTCAAAGGGATTTAGAGATTCAATGAACTCGGCATAGATAGGATTATACTTACATATTTGATATCTTCATCTAATGTTGAATTTAATGCCTAGACTAGCTTGATCACCTAGCCTTTGATATTAGGTTAAATTTACTCATCAAAAGTGTAGTAGATTGCTTGAAATAACTTAGATGGGCGATTTGATCCTTAGCCAACGACAGTTGAAGTTAAGGCAAATCGTGAACTTATCAATCTCAATCGTTAATGCTTGTTAATTTGTTTAGTCTCAAACGACAGTTTAGGGTGCTAGATTTATTAATAAAGTTGTTGATGCCACGACAGTGGATCCTCATAAAATCGTGATTGTGTTCTAGATTGGTACTTAATTTGATATCCTGAATAATTGCTTGGTTCTTGATGATCTATTCTCTGCGATAATTCCCTTGTCTAACGCTTTTATCATATTTGTCTACAACCGAATTTTACTTTGCTTTGTTATTTATTTTCGTGACACTTCAAAACCACTTGAATCGCTTAGCTTGAATTGTGTTTAAAAGGAACTAAAGTGTATTGCCAGTCCCTGAACGAACCTAAATCTATTTCTACATCGGATTAGTAATTTAGGAATTGAGTTCTTAATCGGGATAAAATCTTGCTATCACCTGCGTAGGAGTCTGTTGAATAAGAAGCTCCTGAACAGCTGTCTCTGAAGATTGAGCAAGTAAAGACAGATCATTCATAATGTTTGCATCTCCATTTCCGAAGGAATTCTGCCAATAAAACATTCATAATGTTTAACAAATGTTCTGATTCAGAAATACAAGCTTTGAAGATAAACATAGCAAACATAACCAGGAACCAAAAATACCGATTCCTCTAGAACCATTTCATCACTACGAACTCAAGAGAAACTAGGAACCTCTCTCACATTCTCAGTTTCCGAATCATTTTTAATAAACTAAATTTCCGGCGACCATAAATCCACCCCAAAGAGAGTTTTTTTTACAAACTCAAAAATTTTACTTTAAAGACGAAAATAAATAGTAAATGCACAAAAGCCAATTCATAAACCGACACGCTAAGCAAAACAAATTAAATAGTGACTAAGAACAAGAAAGCAAAGAAGGAGAGATTAAAGTACAGTGTAAGTGAGCTTGTTGGTCGACATTGATGGGATGATCCAAGACGAGAGGTAAAGAGAGAGAGGGAGAGAGATGAAAGTGCGGTCACACGACGAAGAAGAAGATTATGGATTTCTTCTCACAAGACGGCAGGCTTATAAAGAGAGAAAAATGACGAGGGAAGAGTCGTAACGTTTTTTTGGTAACAGTAAATTGCTTTGAAGTTATAATGTTTCCATGGGTTTTCGATTAATTATATTATTCTGGTTGGTTGAGAAATGTCATTGGCATAGTTTAGATTTAAAATTTCTATGATTATCTTTCGGAATACCTTAATCAACTAATCATTACGTGATCGAATATAATATATTGACCGAATTTCGATGGTATTTCTAAAACCTTATATTACTCTGCCCTATTATTAGTTTTTTTTTTTTTTTTTTGATTAACCTGGGGTATCCCGTGCCTATGGAAGGGCCCAGACTAATCTCCAAGGAGAGGTGCAGCCATGGATGGACCCTCTCTCCGGGTATTTAAATGGGCCGAAAGCAATGGGCCCATATCCACGTGGCCAAATAGGGTAAATATCTAGCAACTTTGCACTTGAGGGGGCCCTATTATTAGTTTCTTGCTCTAAATATACAAATCATTAATAACTTAACCAACAACCATTATACCAATGACATCACATCACACCATACAAACCAGAAGTTTCTTAAGTCTTCTTTTTTTTATTTAAGTTTGAAGGTTCTTTTTATAATCGAGTGTTATACTGACGGTGAAAATCTGATTTTCTCATTTAGAAGAAATTGATACCGCTAAACTTTTTGTTTCTTGAAATACTATTATAAGAAAATGATGATTTAGATTAGCGATATATATTATTGGAATAGTTTGACCAATTGGTAGAATTAACCAACACATTGGTACTTTAACTCTCGTTCTTTTGACAACATTGGAAGTTTAGCCTAAATGAACAAAAACACAAATCAAGATAAAAAATAAACTCATCTACTCGTTTATTCCATTTTATCCTTCAACTGATGATTAGTGATTAGTTGATGATTACTAGTAGTTACACCATTAGTTATTTAGTTTAGTTACTTTCGCAAGTAAGTGGGGGCTCCTAACAACGCGTGGCTGCTTTAGAGGACTTTTGTTTTTTCTGGTCGATTAGCTAAATGCAGCAGTTTGGACGGCAATAATTTCTGTTTCATGGAAATATGCAACCAAGTTGACATTATTTTCCCTTATTTTGTTTGTAGTAAATTTGCTTTTTAGTCCGAAACAAATGTCTTTGTCCTAACGACTAAAGTCTTAATATAGTTGAATCTCACAAAGTCCCTTTAAATATTGCGACCCTTGGGATATTATGAATTAAAAATCTCAATGAGAAAGGTTACACTTTAGCGAATTCATTGATTACGATAATACTTTTCTACTAGTTGCATGTAAATTTTTTGTTTGTACTTTTGTGAGAGACTACCGATTCAATAATGCTACTTACTATCGACTTTAATTTGGTCACATAAAGTAAATTTATAGATGTTCATATATTCGGAAAATAAATGGGAAGCAGTCAGTAAAATCTACTTTTTGACGAATATTTTGCCATTTTTGTCCTGTCTCAAAAATAAAATAAAAGGTCAGAAGAACTTTTATAGAGTATTTGAGTCTCTTCATCTTGACCTAAAGTATTTGATATAGGTAATCTTCTCCAATTGTATTTTCTTTTTTTTAATTATATAAAAGATAAGGAAACGTGTAATCACCATTTAGCTTTCACATTGTGTTTCCTTAAAGGTTCCACCTCGCATACGAATCTACAAATTGGATAATGACATGCATATCACATAACTTCAGAAGTACTTTAACATTTGATAATCAACGAAACAAATTGTATGCTTCATAAATGTTATGTCATTTGCAAAAAAAAAAAAATGGATATGTTATTTGTAGAGTCTCGGTCGCGTGCACGTTCTCATGCTCTTTTTGCGTTCCTCCAATGTAATATTGGCCGGACATAATTCTTATACAAAAGCTTAATTTTGAAATGATATTGTATAAGTATTTGGACATGTTTGATTGTCCGTCACTTTCCTAGAAGTTTACTTTCAATTTTTAATGCATTTTATAAGAATGATCCAACCCATTTTATATAGAATGTGATAACGTTCTAAGAAAATGTGTGGGTCAAAGTGGACACCTGATTCAAAGTCTTCCAGAGAGAGAGCTACAGTTACATTGACTCTGTTATCGCAAAGGACGTGCAAGTTTCCTTCTTATTCCACAAAGATTAGTAAATTATATATTGAAATCTCTTCGAATGTTGTTTTCTAAGCCCGTCTTATATGATTTTCATTTGGCCATCTAAATATACCTAATCTTTCTTCTTTCCCGATTAAATTATTCGAAATTTTGAATGATCCAATTCATTATTATTTTTATAATACAGTTTTGGTATCAAAATGAGATTCCCGCCATATGATTCTCACTCTCGCAGGGCCTAATACATTGGGGCATTACATTGGACCTATTAGATCGTAAAATCATAATTTCATACAAAATGGCGGTTAGGGTTTTGGATGGCGATTTTAGGGTTTCAGACGAAAGTGACCAAGATGCTGCCATGGAGGATATCGGAGAGAAGGATCGGCCTCCCGGAGACCCGCCGGACGTTTCTGAGTTATGGGCAAGGAAAGTAATGGGAAGTAACGCTGGAGGGATGCCAGTTCCGGAGGAGGTAGTTGATGAGGAGTTTGTTTCAGCGAGACTGAGTTTGGAGTTTCCGAATGGTGAGGATGGGGAGCCGGTAATAACGATAGGAGAAGAGGTGCTTGAAGCGATGAACGGTTTGTGGAGGAAGTGCATGATTGTTAAAGTCCTAGGAAGAAACGTACCGATTGCGGCTCTGAGCCGAAAATTGCGTGAGCTATGTAAACCTAGTGGCTCGATGTTCGTTATGGATCTTACGAGACAGTTTTTCATGGTAAGGTTTGAGAAGGAAGAGGAGTATGTAGCAGCATTATCAGGAGGACCATGGAGGGCTTTTGGTAGTTATCTTATGGTCCAAGATTGGGCTCCGGAGTTTGATCCACTGAAGGATGAGATAGTGACAACGCCGGTTTGGGTTCGTCTTTCGAATATTCCGGTAAACTTCTATCACAAGACGATCCTAATGGGGATAGCAAAGGGGTTGGGGAAGCCTATTCGGGTGGACTTAACCACTTTGAAGTTCGAAAGGGCAAGATTTGCTAGAATTTGTGTCGAGGTTAATTTGAATAAACCACTAAAGGGATCGGTGATGGTGAATGGGGAGAGATACTTTTGTCTCTTATGAGGGGATCTCTGCGATTTGCTCTGCGTATGGGTTGTACATACACTTGGTTCATGCATGCTCGAAGAGAGTTACAGAGGATGTCCTGACTCAAGTGCCAATTCTGGTGCTACCCACAGACAAGAATAGGAGAGCTTCAGAGATGGATGATGAGTTTGTTTTGGTAAGACAGTGTAGGAGGAATCCGGACTCTCACTCACAGAGAGAGCAGTTTTGGAGGAAACAATGTGAATGGAAAGATGAGTAATACACGGGATGCCAGATGTGGTGGAGATATGGTTGGCTTTAGGTCCTCGAATAGATTTGATAGTCTAGAAGAGGAGCAGGACACAGCGGGCACATCGGAGGAAGTGAGAAGGAATGAAGGGAGCAAGGGGAATGAGAACATGAATATTGGTGTGAAGAACATGAGTCTCCCTCAAGGAAAGACGATGATGTTTGGTGCGAATTCTGGGAAGGTAAATCCGAAGCCCAATCGCATGGAAAATAAAGAGAAGAAAAAGACAGGATCCAGAGGCCCAAACCTATCTAAAGCTAAACTAAAACCCCCTGGGCCCACACGAGGGTTAGTGTTTGGCCCAACAAGAGACGAGTTTGAATTATCGGCAAGTGGGAAGAGGTTGCGAGTGGAGAATGGTGGTGCAGGGAGACCGGGTGGTGTGTTCGAAGTAGGAAAGCGAGGGGAAGAAGGGAAGTACGCCACTGCTATGAAGAGTGACCGGAGTATTAATCAGAATCAAGGGGTGGCAAGTGATGATTTGCATATTGAGGACCTGAACCCGAATAACGAGGAGGCGGGTATGGTGCCGGAGGTGCATGAGGCATAACAATTTTCCCCGGCTGTTCGTTTTGTTTACATTTTTGATTATCAAGAGATAATGAATTGCAGTTTATGGAATTGCCGGGGGGGGGGGCAAATAAACCTCAGTTTAGGAGATCGATCCGATATCTTCTTAAGAAGTTTAAGACGGATGTTTTAGCTGTTTTCGAAACCCATGCCGGAGGAGAGAATGCAGGGCGCATTTGTCAGGGTCTGGGTTTTGAAAATTTGTATCGGGTGGATGCGAATGGTCAAAGTGGAGGGTTGTGGATGTTGTGGCGTTCGGGCATATGGGATATGGAGATAGTTGAATCAGAAGCTCAATTTATCCTTGCTAAGTTGAGTAATGAGACGGAGTCAATCAACTTTATAGTAGTGTACGCGGCTCCATCAACTAGTCGCCGAAGTACTTTATGGGCTAAGCTAAGTGAGGTAGTAGGGAACGCAGTTGGTCCGGTTTTTATAGGAGGGGATTTTAATACGATTGTGCGTCTGGATGAGAGAACCGGAGGTAATGGAAGCTTGTCTGAAGATCGTTAACCTTTGGTGATTGGATTAATGATAATTTTCTCATCGACATGGGGTTTAATGGGAACCAGTTTACTTGGAGACGAGGGAAGGTTGCGAGTACCTTTGTAGCTAAGAGGCTGGACCAAATCCTCTGTTGTGCTCACTCTAGGCTCAAGTGGCAAGAAGCTAGAGTTATACATCTTCCATTTCTGGCCTCTGACCATGTTCCTCTGTATTTACAGCTGGAACCCAAGACTAGAGGAAATAGAATACGTAGGCATTTTCGTTTTGAAGCAGCATGGCTAAATCATAACGATTTTAAGGATCTGCTGGTTGCTTCTTGGGATTGGGACATAGACACAAGGGAGGCTCTCAAGAGATTGGGAAGAACTCTTCGAAGCTGGAATAAAGAAGTGTTTGGTAATGTTCAGGAACGTAAGGAAAAATTGGTCTCGAATATTAAAGATATCCAGGAGAGACAATAATAGAATCAAACTGATGAGCTATTGGCTAAGGAGGAAGAGTTACTGAAGGAGTTTGAGATTGTTTTGGAGCAAGAGGAACTCATATGGTTCCAGAAGTCACGTGAGAAGTGGGTCGTCTACGGTGATAAATATACTAAATTTTTTCACATGTCGACGATTTATTAGAAGGAGGAGGAATAGAGTCAGCATGCTGAAGAATGATAACAACCAGTGGATAACGGATGCTCATGATCTAGAGAGACTAGCAGTTGAGTATTTCCAAAGACTTTACTCACTTGCAGATGTTGATGAAGTTGTACAAAGATTGCCGGGAAGAGGGTTTGTGGCTCTATCGAGTGGAGATCAACTTATGCTCAATAGAGAATTTTCGGAGAGTGAGGTTGAGATAGCTCAGCGTAGTATGGGGAGCTTTAAAGCTCCAGGCCCTGATGGATTCCAGCCAGTTTTCTATCAGAGGTGTTGGGAGACAGTAGGAGATTCGGTGAAAAGATTTGTTCTCCAGTTCTTTGAATCTGGAAAGTCACCAAGCCTGAGACGATAATGCAATTCCGACCAATTATTTTATGTAATGTTCTCTTCAAAATCATTACAAAAACTATGGTAGGGAGGCTAAAAGGTGTTATGAACAAACTAGTTGGGCCAGCGTAATCAAATTTCATTCCCGGGAGACTTAGTACGGACAACATTGTGATTGTACAAGAGGTTGTACACTTCATGCGTAGGAAGCAAGGTATGAGTGGTTGGATGCTGTTAAAACTCGACTTGGAGAAGGCATACGATAGAGTTAGATGGGATTTCCTAGAGGATACACTTAGAGCTGCGGGTCTTTCGGAGAGATGGGTAAGTTGGATTATGGAATGTGTTGCAGGGCCAGAAATGAGCATCTTATGGAATGGTGAGAAGTCAGAATCTTTCAAGCCACTCCGAGGTCTCAGACAGGGAGATCCGTTATCTCCGTATCTCTTTGTGCTATGTATGGAAAGACTGTGTCATCTAATAGATGAAGCTGTTGGTGCAAGAAAATGGAAACCTATATGGCTATCTAGAGGAGGTCCATCTCTCTCCCATATATGCTTCGCAGATAATCTGATTCTGTTTGCGGAAGCATCGGTATCTTAAGTTCGAGTGATAAAGGGAGTCTTAGAGAGATTTTGTACAACGTCTGGAGAGAAAGTAAGTATGTCGAAGTCCAAAATATTCTTCTCTAGCAATGTTTCTCGTGAGTTAGGGGAAGCAATCAGTCGTGAAAGTGGTATTACAGTGACGAGGGAACTGGGTATGTACTTGGGCACGACAATCTTGCAAAAACGGATTAATAAAGACACCTTTAGTGACGTTTTAGAGAAAGTATCTTCTCGCCTTACGGGTTGGAAGCGACTAACGTTGAGCTTTGCAGGGAGAGTTACACTCACTAGAGCAGTCTTGTCTTTAATACCGGTTTATTCGATGAGCTCTATTCAGTTACCGGCTTGTACACTTGACAAACTAGACAGATTATCACGGGATTTTATCTGGGGAAACAGACAACATTTAGTGGCGTGGAATCAGGTCTGTAAGCCGAGAAAAGAAGGAGGGTTGGGAATTAAGAGCGCTAGAGCGATGAATAAAGCTTTGATAGCTAAAGTGGGATGACGTGTGCTTCATGAGAAACAAAGTCTTTGGGCTCGGGTTCTTCGAAGCAAGTATACAGTTGGGGATCTCCATGATTTAACTTGGACAATCACGTGTAGTAACGGTCCTCTACATGGTGAAGTGTTGCTGTTGGTATAAGAGAAGTGATTTGCAGAAGACACCGCTGGGTTATTGGAAATGGCAGATGTGTCAAATTTTGGACAGATACGTGGGTTTCAGAGAAACCATTGGCGGATCTTGCACTGGGGATACTACCTGATGGTTATGAGACATTGACGGCGCGTGATCTTTGGATAGAGAATGGAGGTTGGGACCTCACTAGAATCTCCCCATTTGTTGCTGAAAGAATCCCTTTAGAGCTTGCAGCGGTAGTGATTGATCAGGTGACTGGAGCAAAGGACAGGTTATCATGGGCAGGGACCTCAGATGGCCAATTTACAGTTAAGTCGGCATACGACCTGTTAACAGATAATGAGGAACCAAGACAGAATATGGAATGTTTTTATAAACATCTGTGGCGTGTCGTGGCTCCGGAAAGAGTGAGAATGTTTCTTTGGCTTATAGGGAACCAGGCAATTATGACGAACGCGGAGAGATATAGACGACATCTGAGTGGGACAGCTGTTTGTCAGGTTTGTAAGGGGGACACTGAAACTATTCTTCATGTCCTTAGAGAATGCCCGGCAATGAAAGGGATTTGGGATCGGATTGTACCACCAATGAAGCGGATTTTATTCTTCTCGATGTCCTTGCTCGAATGGATATATAGCAATATCAGGGACGATATGGCACGAGAAGGTGTCCCTTGGGCAATGACTTTTGCTTTAGCTGTTTGGTGGGCATGGAAGTGGCGGTGTAAGAACATCTTTGGTGAGAACAGACTTTGGCGAGATCGAGTTAGGTTCATCAAAGAGCTGGCAAAAGAAGTGACCATGGCAAATAATGTGGAGAGGGCTACTACACAAATTGCATCGACTGTTGAGCAGATGATAGGATGGAAACCGCCTCAAGTGGGTTAGCATAAACTCAACATTGATGGTGCTTCTCATGGGAACCCGGGACTGGCAACTGCAGGAGGTGTTTTACGCAATGGAGATGGGGAATGGTGTGGTGGTTTTGCGCTTAATATTGGGAGATGCTCTGCTCCCTTGGCTGAGTTATGGGGAGTATACTATGGCTTAGTCGTTGCTTGGGAGAAGAAGGTATGTAGATTGGAGCTTGAAGTAGATTCGAAGATGGTGGTTGATTTTCTTACGATAGGGATTGGTGAAGCTCATCCACTGTCTTTCCTGGTACGATTGTGCCATGGCTTTTTAATAAAGGACTGGATAGTCCGGATTATTCATGTGTATAGGGAAGCTAACTATTGATGTAGCACATTTCCGATGATCATTGGTTTTGTTTACTTTACTTGTTAAGTCTTATTTACTTTTATAATTAGTTTTGGGTTTTCTATATTTTAGACTTTTTCCGTTTGTTGTTATTTGCTTTTTCTAAGAATGGAAGTTGTTCCAATTCTTTGGCTTTTCGATTAATATTTATAGACAGCTATGTAATACATGGAGGTTGGTTTTTTGTTGAATAAAAGTTAAGAGACTTATTTCTCTTATTGAATCGATTTCGTCCTTGCCAAGAAAACTACGTCTTCTTCTTGAACGAATTCGTCGGAGACAGTTTGAAGAGAGCATCTTCAACTTACTCTGTTTTGTCCTAATCCCGCTGCAACAGTTGGTATCAGAGCCAGGTTCTAATCATGCCGCCAAAGAAGAACGCACAGAACCAGATGAATGAACAGCTCGCTATTATGAGAGATGTGTTCGCTGATCTTGCAGGCGAGCTGCGTGCCTCGTTGCAAACGTCGGTTGAGGCTGCTGTGAGAGCTGCCGTTGAAACTCAAAGGGCTCCTCCTGTTAATGATCGTCATGCTTTTGACGCTGAAGAAGACGCTGAGGATGATGATTACAACCCGTTCACAGATGTAAACAACGGTCGACGTCGGGCCATCATGCATGCTGGTCGTGCTGACCACAACCGATGGGAATCGGGTTTTAAACTTGATATTCTCGAATTCCATGGAAGTTTACAACCTGACGAACTTCTTGATTGGCTAAGCAATGTGGAAGAATTACTAGAATTTAAGAAGGTCCCCGTTGATATGTGTGTTCCGTTGATTGCCACTCGCTTCAAGGGACGTGCCCCTGCTTGGTGGCAATAACTTAAAGAATAGAGAGCTCGCTCCGGTAAAGAACGCATTGCTTTATGGGAACATCTAAAACGCAAACTTTGAGCATCGTTCCTTCCTTACAATTATGCTCGCACAATTTACACAAAGCTTCAAAATCTGCGACAGGGAGCAAAAACAGTTGATGAGTATGCGACCGAATTTTTTTCTCTACTCGCACGCAATTCCTTACTTGAGTCCAAAGATCAAACAGTTTCCCGATTTATTGGTGGCCTCAAACAGCAATTGCAAAATCAACTTCTTTAGTTTAATCCATCGACGGTTTCAGAAGCGCATCAACGAGCTCTGTTATTGGAATCTCATTCTCGCAACACAGGCTCTTGGTCTTCTGCAGCTCCAAGGTCGCGTGCCTCCTTTCCTTCTGAGGCGCACAAACCTATAGATTTCTCGTCAGGCTTAACCTCTCAGCCTCTTCTTCAAGAATCTGTTTCTGACATTACAGCAGCTCGTCCCACTCGATCTCTCACATTTAAATGTTTTAATTGCGGAGAGACAGGGCATCGCCAATCTAATTGTCCTAAACGCGTCATGTTTACTGCAGAAGAGGTCGTGTATGATGATGATACGGGTGTTGACGACTCTGCGTTTCCAGACGAATGTGTTGCAGGTGATACCGATACTCTTCTTGTGGTGCGGCGAAACTTTCTGCTCCCTCAGGGCCTGGAAGAGTCTTGGCTTCGCTCCAATATTTTCCATTCTTCTTGCACAATTCAAGGGAAAATTTGTCGTTTTATCGTTGATTCAGGAAGTTGTACTAATGTTATTTCGGAAGAAGCGGTTTCTAAGTTGGCATTGTCTACCGAACCGCATCCAGCTCCCTATACACTCGCTTGGCTCAACACTACGACCAAAATTCGCATCACTAAGCGGTGTATGGTTCAGTTTTATGTGGGGTCGACTTACAAAGATCGGATTTGTTGTGATGTTCTTCCTATGGATGCTTGCCATTTACTTTTAGGGAGACCTTGGCAATACGACCAACGCACGATTCATGATGGTTTCACTAATACATATTCCTTTACCTTTTAGAACAGACGAATTACTTTGCTTCCTACTCAAGACACGGCTCCACCAGCAGCTACTAGTTCAGAGATGATTGTTCCTCCACTTGAGACTCGTCCTACGAAACCGCTCATGCTCCTTACGTGTTCTCAATTTGTGGTTGAATTACACAATGCAGATGTGGTATTTGTTTTAGTTGCTGCTCCTCCGTCCATTCCTCTGAATACAGACGTCCCGGCGGCATTTCAAGACTTGTTCACCTCGTTTTTGGATGTTTTTTCTGATGAATTACCCGAGGGTCTTCCTCCTCTGCGAGCTATT
Organism: Draba incana; assembly: GCA_963576765.1. Taxonomy (NCBI): domain Eukaryota; kingdom Viridiplantae; phylum Streptophyta; class Magnoliopsida; order Brassicales; family Brassicaceae; genus Draba; species Draba incana. The sequence goes on along the minus strand of OY755214.1, from coordinate 16,616,999 downwards.
CAGCATTGCATTGATCTGGTGCCTAATTCAGCGCTACCAAATCATCCTCATTACCGTATGAGTCCTCAAGAACATGATGAATTACGTCGTCAAGTGGAAGACCTTGTTGCTAAAGGCTATCTCCGTGAGAGTCTCAGTCCATGCGCGGTGCCGGCTTTGCTTATACCAAAGAAAGATGGTTTGTGGCGTATGTGTGTTGATAGCCGTGCAATCAACAAAATTATGGTGCGTTACCGATTTCCCATTCCCCGTCTAGATGATCTCCTTGATCAAATCGGTACTACTTCCGTTTTCTTTAAACTCGATCTCAAGAGTGGTTATCATCAAATACGTATTCGTCCGGGTGATGAGTGGAAAACTGCGTTTAAAACGCGAGAGGGTCTCTTTGAATGGCTTGTTATGCCGTTTGGTTTATCTAATGCTCCGAGCACGTTTATGCGTATTATGAATGAAGCTTTATGGCCTTTTGTCGGCAAGTTTGTCGTCGTTTATTTCGATGATATTTTGATATTTAGCGATTATATGGAGGTTCATCTACAACATTTGCGTGAAGTACTTCTTGTCCTTCGTCGTGAAAAGTTTTATGCTGCAACCAAGAAATGTTCGTTTGGCGTTTCCCAAGTTCTTTTTTTGGGATATGTTGTCTCTTCTAGCGGTCTCACAGTTGATCCCGCAAAAATTACAGCAATTCGTTCTTGGCCGACTCCTCGTACTATAACAGACGTACGCAGCTTTCATGGATTAGCATCATTTTATCGCCGTTTCGTGCCTCATTTTAGTAGCATCATGTCTCCTCTAACTGACTGCATCAAGACCTCTCACTTTGAGTGGACCGAAGCTGCTGAATCCGCTTTCCAACTCATTAAGTTGAAGCTCACATCTGCTCATGTGCTTGCTTTGCCGAATTTTGCCCTTCCTTTTGAGCTCCATTCTGATGCTTCAAAAACAGGTATCGGAGCTGTTTTAAGTCAAAACGGCAAGCCCATAGCCTTTTTCAGTGAAAAGATTTCTGGATCTCGAGGTCGTTACAACACCTATGACGTTGAATTATACGCTTTAGTTCAAGCAGTTAAACATTGGCGACACTACCTATTTCTGCAGGAGTTTGTACTGTTCACAGATCATGATGCTCTGAAGCATATTGGTTCGCAGGAAAAAGTTTCTGCTCGTCATGCTTCGTGGTTCGTGTATCTTCAACAATTTACATTTGTGGTTAAGCATAAGGTTGGTACTCTCAATAAAGTTGCAGATGCTTTGAGTCGTCGTCATTCACTGCTTTCTACGCTTCACATTTCGGTACCAGGTTTTTCTTTACTGCCCGATTTGTATCCATCTGATGCTTTCTTCAGTCGCATATGGCATGATGCACAAGCTGGTCTCAGTGATGATTACTTTGTGATGGATAATTATCTCTTTCGGGATAACTGTCTTTGTATTCCAGATTGTAGTTTGCGTTTACAAATCATTCGTGAATTACATGGGGAAGGTCATGTTGGGCGTGATCGAACATTGCAGCTGGTATCCTCCTCCTATTTTTGGCCTTCTTTGAGACGTGATGTTGAGCGGTTTGTCGCTCGTTGTGTTACTTGTCAGGCTTCAAAAGGACACGCGTCTAATGCTGGTTTATATCTTCCACTTCCAATTCCGACTCAACCATGGACTGATGTGAGTATGGATTTCGTTTTGGGTTTACCGCGTACTCAACGAGGTTTTGATTCAATCTTGGTGGTCGTTGATAGGTTTTCCAAGATGTGTCATTTTATTCCTTGCAAAAAGACAACTGATGCTTCTCAAGTGGCTCTTTTGTTTTTTCATGATGTTTATAGACTTCACGGGTTGCCATCTTCCATCGTCTCAGACCGAGATTCTCGTTTCCTTAGCCATTTTTGGCGTTCTCTTTGGAAAATGTTGAAGACAAGCTTGGATATGAGTTCTGCATACCATCCGCAAACCGACGGACAAACTAAAGTCACCAATCGAGCTTTAGGAGATTTGCTTCGCTGTCTTGTTGGGGACAATATTAAGTCTTGGGATTCGGTTTTATGTCAGGCTGAGTTTGCGCACAATCAGGCAGTCAATCGTAGTACCGGTTTCAGTCCGTTTTATGTCGTCTATGGTATTCTTCCTCGCGGTCCTTTGGATCTTTCTCTTGCACCAGATCGTACTCGGTTCCATGGGCGTGCTTGTGACTTGGTTGAAGCTTTTGTGGATTTGCATCACCAGGTTCATACCAATTTGGAACTTGCTACTGCTAAATACAAATCTGCCGTTGATGCTCATCGCCGTGAATTACAGTTTAGTGTTGGGGATCAAGTGTGGGCTGTCCTCACCAAGGATCGTTTTGCTACTGGTACTTATAATAAACTTAAGCCACGCAAGGTGGGTCCGTTGGAGGTTATTGAGAAGATTAATAATAATGCCTATCGTCTTCGACTTCCTTCTCATATGAACACTTCGAATGTGTTTAATGTCAAACATTTGGTTCCTTTTGATTCTCCTTTGGATGCTGCAAATTCGGGGTCGAATTTCTCCTTACCCCCGGCGACCTGATGTAGCACATTTCCGATGATCATTGGTTTTGTTTACTTTACTTGTTAAGTCTTATTTACTTTTCTAATTAGTTTTGGGTTTTCTATATTTTAGACTTTTTCCGTTTGCTGTTATTTCCTTTTTCTAAGAATGGAAGTTGTTCCAATTCTTTGGCTTTTCGATTAATATTTATAGACAGCTATGTAATACATGGAGGTTGGTTTTTTGTTGAATAAAAGTTAAGAGACTTATTTCTCTTATTGAATCGATTTCGTCCTTGCCAAGAAAACTAGGTCTTCTTCTTGAACGAATTCGTCGGAGACAGTTTGAAGAGAGCATCTTCAACTTACTCTGTTTTGTCCTAATTCCGCTGCAACAACTATCTAGCTGATAGTTTAGCCAACTATGATTTTTCTCTTCCGTTTGGTTTTCATAGTTTGAGTATGGTTCCGTTAGAAGCAGTTGATGTAATGAGAGAGGACTCTAATGGTGTGTTGCATTCACGACAAGTTCGTGTGTAGTTTTCAGAAGTTTATTTGAATAAATTGGGAGGATTCCTCCCATCTTCGTACCAAAAAAAATTACATTGGACCTATTGGTGTGATAAAATTTTCATTTTTGTGTTTCTCTCGTTGCTAGCAACACTATCTTACTTGAGTTACAGAAAGCCTGGACTCAAAGTGAAGTTTCACTAGTGGCACATTTGGGTAGTGTTTAGGTTACTACTTACGACTTTCTTTTTATTCTCCAATAATGAGAAAGCTGATTGAGCAGATTATGAGATCATGATGAAAAAGCTGCAGCACAAAGTAAAATTATACATTATATAAGTCTTTTAGTAGTGGACTGGAGAGTTAAAGGCCTTCTTGAGAAGAAAGTTAACAAAGAGGCTGATGTCTCCTTGAATACATTGAGGACAGTGACAGAGACAGAGAAGGGATTCTATTGAAAGAAGGCCACCTGTCGAGGTTCCTCATCGTTCTTTTCGCTTGAATCGCCTTTAAAGCTGGTCCTGCTCTCTCCCTTAGCTTTAAGACCACGAAGAATAGAAGCCTGAAACACACAAAGATTGCTACAACCGCAGCTTTAAGTCCCACCATTTTGAATGTGTCACCTTTACTCTAAAAACCCTGTTTATCACTTCTTCTCCTGTCATTTTCGGCTCACCCGGGAATAGAGGCTCAAACTCTAATCCGAGAAAAAGAAAACAGAGGTTTCTCTGTGCTTACAACGAGACCAGCTCCAGTATTAAGACCCATCAAGAAGTTTGAAACAAGAGAAGCCACAACCATCAGGAGACTCTCTATCACAGAGACTGAGAAGAAGATGTTGAGACAGAAGAAAGCGTAATGCGACAAGCCGGGACGAAACTTCACAAAGTTGTACTTGTACGTAACAGTTCCCGTGATAACCAAAATTGCCACCAAGAACGGGACAGAAGAGATGTAGTTTGAGAGGATATAAACCGAAACTCCGTAGTAGCCACTCACCCTTCTTTAGAGAACACCTGAATCAAGGGAAAAATCGCATTTTCATCGATTGAGCAAATCAAGATTTGTGAGATTTAATTAGGGCTTATTAATTACCTTCACCTCTTCGAGGAAAGAAGGGAAGCCTCCAATGGACATGAAAGTCATGAAACTGGTGATGAATCCGCCACAAGAAACCCATCACTTTCCTTTACATCGTTATCTATATGCATAGATATAGATAGATAAAGATAAGGAAACATCTTTGATTCATTAACTTTGAGTGATTCATTATGGTCATAACAGCTACATACTACATTTCCTTTACACCCAGCAATAGATACAAGTATATTCTCTCGCGTATCACTTTCTTTTACATCTTTATCTATATGCATACAGATGGATAGATAAATAGATAGACGTCAGGACTGTGTGTATATGGTTTAGAAGGAAAGAGAGTAAATCCTGGATAAATTTTCTCAAGTGTCACGAGGGCCGTCAGAAGATTGAGTCTTTCTAAGGTTCCAGTGAAGACCGTCGTGGATGCTGCGTAGGAAGTCATTAGTGGATTCGACTTGGCAAGCCGTTGAGACAGGCCATGGTGCCATGCTACACACTAGTGCATCCCCTGCTTCAAGCTGTTTACGGCCTTTCCCATCAAACGACACCCATGCGGAGCTTCTGCTGTTGAATGGCACTTGCACTCTCACTGTCACGTGGTCCGGTAATATTAGTGGGCGGAAAGACAGAGAATGCGGACAGATAGGTGTGAACAAGATCCCAGGAACCTGCAAAACTTTTAAGTTTAGAATATTGTCATGATCTAAGCACAGGGCTATGGAGCAACCAAAGAATGAATACACAGAACCGGGTAAATCATAGAACCAACATTGCTTGTTATGCAGATGAAGATCATGAGGGGCATTATTACCTGTGGATGGACCATTGACCCTCCAGCTGCAAGTGAATAAGCGGTGCTACCAGATGTTGTAGATAGTATTAGTCCGTCGCCTTGCACACATGTGACAAATGAGTTGTCGCAGTAGCATTCAAGGTTCGTGAGGTAAGAAGATATTCCACGGTCGATGGTGACTTCATTCAGAACAAGCATATTCTCCTCTGTCTCGTAGTCATGCCTTGCTTTATCTCTGATGATGTGACACTGCAACCTGTGTCGTAGTGTTATACTGATTGGACCCCTCAAAACCGCTTCAAGACAGTCTCGGTATTGTTCGCTGTCTGGGTTCATAAGAGTTAAAGAAAAGTTCTATTGACAGATAATACTTAGTTGCAGCTAAATTTAACTGATGCTTTATAAAAACTGTTAAAAGGAAATATGAAGGATACGGAAAGGAGTCATGAATCCAAGAGATCCCATGGAAAATGGAACAATTGGAGGCACTGGTCCTTTGAACATCGATGCTGCCTGTAAACGTTAATATGTTCCATGTTAGACCGTATGTGTGTTATATATTACAAAAAGGGACACAGATGTGAAATGATACAAACTTAAAGAGTCAGGTTGACTTTACCCATAGAACTGTACCATCCCCACCAAGAGTGATAACAAGGTCAACCTTTGGGTGTAGAAGTGAAATTTCTTTGTCTGCATAACAAATTAACAATTAGTAAAAATGAAAATTTCGTATACACAGAAAAAGAGATTGAGCTGTAGCATATGAAATCTTACCATCTTCCCACGTTTGTACAAAGTCGAAGGAACTTGATTCCGATAAAAGTTCTGCCTTGACTCGTGGTTCCACGTAAATATTTAGTCCTTTCTGCTCTCTCAACCATCTGAAGTGGAAACGAAAACAAAATATGATTTACCTTCCAATTCAGAGATAGAATTACTGAAACGAATCCTATGGTTTGTGCAAATTAAGCGTAACGATCTCTTTCTCGAGTTAACAAAATACTGACCTGACCATTTCCACAGAAAGAACTCGTACAGAAGTTGAATTAGGTTTGGTGAAAATTATAACATTTTGTGGATTGGTCTCCCATGTCAGTGAAATCTGAGATTAGAAGTTGTGTAAGTTAGTCTACATACTGAACAACGGTGCGCCGAGTTGTTGAGAACAAAAGCAACTACTTGATGATACCGAAACATATATTTGCCTTTAGTTTGTAAACTCAAAGAGTGGAAACAGTAAGGATAAAGACAACGAAACAATACTCCTCCTACCTGTTTACTACTGCGATCTGCTGTAGTGATATTCCCACTCTCAAACGAGACAATTTCTTTTTTGTGTTGATCATTAGCCTGCCCCTTGCATCCCCATGAAAGCTTAAATGATGCCTGCATCAACGTTAAACAGACTTATTGATAAATGCAAACAGGAAGTACACAAGAGATAGTTTTCATTCTCTACTTATTGCTATGGCTTAAGGTTTCCTGTACTATTTCGATGCAACAGTATTGGGATACAGCAAATGTGAGGATACTTAAACGAGCCATATATGAACAAATATTCATCTAAATTGATGGTCTACGTCTGCTGAGTGCTGATAGAATGTAAATTCCCACTTATAGTAACTTGCTGGACCACAACAATTACCTTTCGCTTCAATTTGTTGTTACACCCATTAGGACTGTTAGGTTCACAATCTTGGAGCACTTCATGAGCGCAAATACGCTCCAAGGAATACCTTCCTAACTTCCCATTTTCCGGAACATGAAGCCGCGGAGACTTGACTAAATGATCCATCCCCTTGCTATTAGAGTCATCGACACACACTCCATTTGACGGTGCTGTGATCCAAGGCCAGAAAACTATGTTATTCAAACACATCCATGTCTAAAAGCACCATCCAAACCAAAGCTACTAGAACTAATTGGTGAAGTCACTTGGACTCGGGGAGAGTAAAACATTCAAAGCTAGCTAGCAGAAACTTGAAACGACGGTTGTAAAGTCAGTAGAAAACCTTTACGTAGCAACTCTACGTTCTTGGACCTCTCCAACTCATATCTTCGCTTCCATTCAGCAGCCTCAGCTTGAGCCAATGCTTTTCCTTCAGCAGACCCTCTTAGTGCCTTTGCCACAGCTACAAACAAAAATCCAAGAACCTTAATAATGAGTTCTTTAGGACAAAGGAAAACAAAAAGCATGAAGCTTTTGCTTCGATATTATCCAAAGCTTACTTCTCAAAGCCTCAGAAAACTCAATGAGATGATCGTCTGTTGCCTGCATAGGAGTCTGTTGAATAAGAAGCTCCTGAACAGCTTTCTCTGATTGAGCAAGTGAAGACATATCACTGAAACCATTTTCTTGGTTTGAGCGCAAACTGTTTGCATCTCCATTTCCAAAAGAATCCTGCCGAGAAAACAAAAGAAAAAAAACTCAATAAGTTAACAATGTTCTGATTTAAAGACATAAGCTTTGAAGAAGATAAGACATAGCAGACACAACTAAGAACAATTTCAACACTACAAGATGAAGAGACATTAAGAACAATTTCTCTCACATTCTCAATTTCCAAATCAATTTCAATAAACGGCGGCGATCATAAATCCCCCAAAAAGAGAGTTTTTTTACAAAGCTCAACCAAATTGAAGACAAAGAAAATAAACAGCAGAGAGATTGAAGAAACAAGCAAAAAGAAAGCCGAATTACAGTAACAGATAAATAGAGTGATGAGTAAAACAGACAAGGGAAGAAGGAAGAGATTTCAAGTACAGTGTAATTGAGCTTGTAGGTCGACATTGATTTCTTATGATCCAAAGACGAGAAAGGTGAAGCGAGAGAGAGAGAGAGAGAGAGAGAGAGAGAGAGAGAGAGAGAGAGAGAGAGAGAGAGAGAGAGAGAGAGAGAGAGAGAGAGAGAGAGAGAGAGAGAGAGAGAGAGAGAGATCAAAGTGCGTGAGGTCACACGACGAAGAAGAAAGCTTATGGATTTTTCGTCTCAAGACGGCAGATTTATATAGAGAGAAAAATGACAAAGGAAGAGTCGTAAAAGCATCCACCTTTTTCTTTTTTCCTGCAAACAAAACAGTAATTGCTTTGAAGTTAACGACCGGAACTGGATCACATATTTGACCCTCAAATAAAGTCAACATCAGATAAAACAGAGAGAGAGAGAAAGAAATATAAATTATTATGAAAATAAAAAAAAAGGACGCTCTACTTTTCTCTTTTTTTTGTTTTTTTTTTTACATTTTCATGCAACACTGAAATTTAATTACCTTTATTTTTTTCTCAACTGGACCGTCACAGTCATGTAATAATCCTCTTCTTTTTTCTTTAAACATAAATAGTAATTTATTATAATGTCGAGATTTACAAATTAAAGTTTGTGTGGTCTGCTAGTGGATAAGGGTATATCATGTATGATTGATAGTTGATGCAAATGATTAGTGAGGAATATGTCAAAAAAAATTAGTGAGGAATATGAGATATATTCGAGAACCGATGCAAATCCCTCCTGTCGATTGGGGGCAGGAGGGAAAACCTTTACTTTTACTCTTTATTTAAGAAAAATACATAAATAATTTTTTTTTTTTTTAAATTGATGGAAAAGTACGTATTTCACTGATAAAAAAACTTTATATCTTGTTGCTCGTATACATTTTCTACTACATACACTACAAGAAAAAAGATTCATTCCAATAAACTTATTAGTCAGTAATTTGCTGGAAATATCCATTCTCAATAAATGTCTAACAAAATACACATTTGTTGGAATATGATCGTTGGAAACTTGCATTCATCTCGAATTTGTTGGAAATATTTTCGTCAAATATATTTTGTCCTGAATTCATTAGATTATACTGACAAATTATTTATTGGAAATTTGTCAGTATTTTTCGTGGAGTTTCCAACGAGTTATTCGTCAAATTCTACTGACAAATTGTTTGTTGGAAATTTGTCAGTATTTTCCGTGAAGTTTCCAATGAATCATTCAGTCAATTTTTTTTGTCGAAATGTCATTGCTAATTTCCATGGTTCTAAAATTTGGGCTAAACACGACTAATCGGCCGCCTAGAATTAAACCACAAATTTTTGGTTTATCCTTATCAAATAATACTTTTTAACCCCTTTCGGAAAAGCCATATTGACATGTAAAATTCTTGAGAGAGCATAATGATATATATAGAAAAGTTTTCAGCCTTTGTTTTTTTATGTTAAACGATGTGGGACATTTTTTTTTGGAAAATTTCCAACAAATGTTTTGTCACAAAATCGTCAAAAAAAAATTTCCCACAAACTAAGTAATTTCCAATAATAATTTTGTTAGTAATTTGCAACAACTTAAAAATTTTTGCTAATTTCCAATGAGATCGTATTAATTGGAAAATTCCAACGGTTTTCCTACGAATTATGTGAGGTAATTGCCACAACCAAAATTTGTCAAAAATTTGCAATGAACTTCCAACAAATAGAGCATTAGATGAAATTTTATGGGATATTCATTGGAAATTTTTAACAAAATATGATTGTTGGACATCCGTTGGAATATCACATGTTCTCTTGTAGTGATACAAGTTTCCTTGCATTTCCGATTTAATTATATGATTTGATTGGGAGGGAGATGTCAATTATACTTAAAAAAATTTATCGTTATTTTAAGTTTGTATCGTTATCTTTCAGAATACTTTATCAACTAATCATGACATGCATGATCGAGTATAATATACTGACCGAATTTCGATAGTGTTTAAAAATGTATATCTATACCCTATTAGCTGTTCTAGGGTATAAATGATCAAACGAGAACAACACCTTTCATCTGGATGATTCTGTTAGATGGACGATATGACGAAACGAAAAACAACCGAATGGATCATGCAGATGCACTATCCAGATGGTCCATCTGGATGGAGCTGATGGAGAAACGAACAAGGCCTAAGACAACACTATATATCTTTAAATCTTATACCAACGGTGATGATCACTTTATCTCAAACCATTCAAACCAATCCAAAATCTACAAGTAAGCAACAATAATTGCCTAGTTTAAGAAAGTCGACTATTTTAAGACCATAACAAAAAGAAACAACTCGGTCAAAACAAAAAGAAAAGAAACAAAAAATTCCCTGCTCTTTTCATATGAGAAAAACAAGGTTTACTTTTTTTTTATATAACTCGGGGAAACTAGATGAAGACGAGTTTTAGTTGCTGCACACTTAGTGTTGACGTGTGTTTTATGCTCAAAGTTCTACAGTTGCGCACATTTTGATTTAGGTTAATAAATATAGAAATAGGACAAATTTCAAAAACTGTACCGAGAAATCACTTCTAGGTTAAAATAAAATGCAAACAACAACGTCAAGAATCACCGAACACACATTGCGACCAGAGGGAGTACATTACATCGTTGGGCCGCCACTGGATTTTTAAACATTTATACGGAAACATGGTTCTCTTCTTTGGAAATATAATGGGCTTTACTTGGGCCTCTGATTGACGGGTCAGATTTCTCTATCTTTAATCTGGAAATAAATTTTTCGGCTTAGATGGGAAATAGATTAGGGAGCAAACTTGCCCAAAAGAACAAAGTATGTATTCAAAATTGTAACATGATTTGTTTCTTCCTTTTTTTCTGGCATTCATGATGTGACAGCTACTCATACACACACCTAGGATACTAAAACTTATAGCCATATTTAATTTTAAATATGTTAGATAATGGTCCTTGATAGTCATCATTGTTCTATCCATTTCCGGAAAATTTTAATACAGTTTAGAAAATCTTATTTAGTCAAAACATACTGTTTTTTTTTTAATATTGAATATATAACTACGTAAATATTACCGGGAAAAAATAAAATAAAATGGCAAAATTGAGAATTCTCGTTTTCCATGAAGTGCATTTTTTTTTTTTTTTCGTCCCATGAAGTGCATTTACTTTTTGTTTATTATTGTCTGATGCATGGTTCTCTGGCAAACAATACGAACTCTGGTCAAATTGACTATGACTATTGAGAACCTCACGTGTCCCCGTAAAGCAATCTTACATACTGTTGCTACATTTTAACGGTAGAGATCTGACCAGAGTATTTAAAACTAGGTGCACTCGCTGTATTGGAATATTTCTAGTTGATAAAAAAATTTATGTCACGCGCGGGTTTTAGTGAGTCAGGGGAAAAGTAAGCGCGTTTAACGAAGCAGCCCGGTTCCAGATTTTTGCGGTATAAAGAAATAAAGGTTACGGATAAATTTGTTGTTTATGTTGTTTCCTACTAGAGTTAAAAGGATGTCACCCAAAAAAAAAAATGACAGACAAGCCTTTGCTCTTTAAAATTCAAAACCATCGCATACAAGGTTATTATGCATAATATTTTTGGAAGTGTTTATGTCAAAAAAAACTTATAAATTATAAACATATTCTGTGGTAAAATATATATATATATATATATATTCATTTCTCAATCCAAAAACTTCATATGATTAAATGTTATAATTTCTTTTTTTTGTAACAAATCGATTTACCAAAACACAACATGTAAAATTAAATTATTTTAGCTTTTTTGAGATTAATTTTTTAAAAGTTGTAATTCATAATAAAAAAATCGTTCAAAATCACTAACTTACAAATATTATAATTGTAAAATCAGAAAAATTTAATATCTTTAAATAAATTGTCTAAATATCGTATAAATTTGATTGAACATTACTGATCAGTAATTTTGTAACGCATAAATCTAATCAACTTAAAACGATTAACTATTTTTAACAAAATCATCAACACCTAATTTCAAGACTTTAAAAGTATATGAATGAATTACAACAAACTTCTTATAGAATTAATAATGTTGACCATAACAAAAGTGAGGCTCAATTTAATCATGCATCCAATCTTTATCAAGAAAAAGAAACCATGCATCCAATGGGAGTAAAGCCTTGCTTGGTTTCTTGAAAAAAAAACCAAAAAAATTATTAGAATAAACTCAACAAGTTTTTTTTTTAAAAGCAAAATAAGGAAACAATTCAATATTTTCACTATAGTATAGTCCTCCCCTGCTAAGAGGGAGTGTTGAAAGCCCTAAACCCGATAAACAAAAACAGAACCCGAAAAGAAAGAAACACAAAACGAAAGTAGTTTTTCTCTTTTTCTTATTTTTCTTATTTTTGTTAGTAAATGCTCATTACAAGACAAAATCATATACTCAAATCTCCAAAAAAACATATGCATTTAACGCATAAATATTAAAGAAATAAAAAAAAAAACCAAAGTAGTACTAGTACCCACTACTCCCTCACACACAACAAAAGAGAGCCTCTTCTCCTTCTCAATCTCCTCTCCCCCTTCCCTCTCTCACAGCCCAAAAAAAAAGAAAACTTTTTTTAATCTGGCCATGGATCCGGGAGATCCTATTTCCATACTCTTCACAAAGATCAGAACTTTAGAACCAGATTTCGCCTCCAAAATCATTGGCTACTTGCTCTTACAAGACTTGGGTAAGAGAGATTTGATGCGTCTTGCTCTTGGTCCCGAAACGCTCTTACAGTCTCTCTGTCTCAAGGCTAAATCTGCTTTGGGTCTCTCCTCCTCTTCCAATGGATCTTCTTCTGCGTCTACGCCATTGAACCCTATCTCCAGACCCATTAACATCCACCGTCATTCCCCGAGGTCTCCAGGGAATGGGTTTATGGAGTTTTCGAGGAACCCTTTGTCTCCTTCCGCGAACACTCCTGGCTCACTCGGGAGCAACCCTAGCATGATCTCCAGTCCGTTTCAAGCAAGTTCGTCTCTTTTCGCTTCAGACGCTGGTGGTGGTTCCGGCGGTGGTGACACTGCTCCCAGTGGAGGAAACGGCGACTTCCTCGATGAGCAGCAACTCGGTAACTACTTGTCGTTCCTCAACGAGTCTTCTTCTTCTAAGAACAACAACGACGAATCTTCGGATCTGTTCGGTTTCTCGGCCGACAATGGCGATGCCCATTTGCACAAGAGGAGTTTCTCGGCCAGTGATGTTTGTTTCGGGTCAGAGGAGCCCGGATTTGGCGGCGGGGGTTACAGTAGGTTCCCTCACGGTGGTGGTTTAGGTGATGACTTCGATTCGCCGGATTACGTTTCCAGACATCAAGAGGAGATAGCGAGGATGAAACTGGCTCAACGGCATCGAATGGCGGCTGCTCAGTACTTGGCGGCTACTGGTTCTCCAATGTCGTATGATAAAGGCATCAACTTCCTCTTGCATTCGCGTAACGCGCATAGGTAATCATGAAATGGACCTCCTTTTTACCTAATAATGTATATTTTTAAACATTATTGGTTAGTAAAGACTTTGGATTTCACCAAAAAAAAGTGTTGATCATGGAAAAGTTTTTATCTTTGTGCATTTATAATTTACGTTGGTGAGTCTTTAAGGTGCCTGACATGCCAATAATTGCCATTGTGGTTGTTGAAGTCTTCTTCATATGGTTTTCTACTTTTGGTGTTACATTTACATGCTAATGATTTTTTTCTTAGGCTCTTGTTTTGGTTTATTCGGTTGTTAGCCCAGTCTTATTCTTCAAGGTGAAGTAATGTGGAACATACAAGTGCAAGTCTCGTACTTCGATGTTGTGGTGTAAATTCTTAGCTTTCTTTTGGTGGTGTTTGTTTTTGCAGATCAGGAGGAGCAGGACAATTTGGGGATGACGGTTACTGGTTCGGTAGTCCAGGGAGACATGAAAGGGATGAGTTTATGGGGATGGGAGATAAATCTAACTCTGCTTCTAAACAGATTTACTTGACATTCCCAGCTGACAGCTCCTTCACAGATGAAGATGTCTCCAATTACTTCGGGTATCTTTCAAAAGCACAGAATCATCCAAAACTATGGTGGATATGTACTAATGTTTGCCTGACTATGTTCTTAACATTAATAGTGTTTGTATATTTTTGTAGCGATTTTGGACCGGTGCAAGATGTTAGGATTCCATACCAGCAGAAACGAATGTTTGGGTTTGTCACTTTTCTCCACTCTGAAACTGTGAGAATCATATTGGCCAGGGGAAACCCACATTTCATCTGCGACTCACGTGTGCTCGTGAAACCGTACAAGGAGAAAGGAAGAATCCTTGAAAAGTATGTTGAAACCACCGCTCATGCGTAATCTTTTTCACATTCTTCTCTTTTGTGTTCCTTTTTCTTATGATAATTTTTTGTAACAACAGTAGGAGGCAGCAGCAACAACTGCTGCAGCAGATGGAGAGAGGGAACTTTTCTCCTGGCTCAAGTCCATCTGGAATGGATGCCAGAGATCTCTTCGATTGTCACCTCGGTTAGTTGAATTTCTTTCCTATGCTTGATTCACTATGTGGATTTGGTTTTATCAGAGCTCAGTCTCTTGTTTTTTTTTTCTACCAGCACCGAGGATGTTTTCTAGCACGCAGGAGATGATGAGGAGAAAAGCTGAGCAGGCTGACTTGCAACAAGCAATAGAATTCCAAAGGAGAAGATTTCTCAATCTGCAGTTGCCCGACTTGGATAGTGAGTCGTTTCACCACCACCAGCGCAGTCTTTCTATTGGCTCCCCTGTTCATTTTCCCTCTCGCGTCAATCAAAGCATGCTCTTTCGATCAGACAACCCCGGTGAAGAAGTCTTAGAAGGTTGTTCTGTCTCTTCCGCATGGAACTTGGCTTTAGATAGCTTATATTCACCAGTTTCCCTCCACTGTGTTTCCTCTTAGCAGGTAATGCTGATTCAGGACAATTTCAGTCTGAAGCAAACCGAGCTTTTCTGACTGATACTGATAATAACAACAGCCAAGAAGGTTACGATAACCATCTCAACAAAGGGTATGATTATTTCTCAACTTTCAGGGTTTAAGTCTTCTCTGTTTACAAATTCAATACTGGTTACATCCATGCTTATCCGTGCGTTTATTATCATTGCTCAAGGCAAGAGACAAGTGTGGAGAACGCTCTGCCTGATTGCTTCTTTGCTTCCCCATCAAAGACCGCTGAAACCCAACACCCCGAGTCTGAGAAAGAGAACTGTGCTACTCTCTCTACTGGGGAAAATAAGCCAGCCTCAACTCTTCAATCAGCATAGCTATGGGTAAGTGACAATTCTCCGTTAAGTTCATGGCATTATCGCATAACAATCATTAACCTCTGCGAAAACTCTTCCTGGAAGTTTTCAGGGTTGATAGAGGCAAAAAAGAAACGAGTGAATGCGTGGAAAGGTAGGTATTCCAAGTCATACTGCAACTTGAAGCTCCTTTAAAAAATCTTAAATCGGTTTTTTAACTGTGGTTTTAATATCTTTGGTTGCAGAAAAGTAGAGACTGATAACAGCAGGAAGTAGAAGAATTTTGTCTATATGTAGAAGATAAAGCCGGTTTTATAACATGGAACAGAAAGAAGGGTAGAGAGACCAGTTAGGATTTTTACATATCTCGAAAAAAGGCGGTTGTGGAATGCCAATCTGCAATAGAATTACAACTAAGTACTAACCTCAGACAGAGCATTGATAGGCAGAAACAATACAGTGACTCAAACCTCAAGTTTTTAGTTTTTCGTCTGTTCATTGATAATGATTGTTTACCTTTTTACCGGGTCACAAGCCCTGGTAATGGACAAGGTTACTTCAGTTGTATCAGTACAGATGAAAATCATTCTCTCGGTTTTATTCGTTCTTGAGTCTATCCTCTCTTCTCTAATATAACTCTATATTCTATTTCGCTAAGCCCATGTTCAATGAAGGAAGCAAATGAATTCTTTTAGGGATCTTCTCGCCCGATCAACTGATTTTATTGCTGGTTAAAAAATGCTCAATTCGGACTTGATTAAACACTGATTCATAAAAAAATAGGACAACGTTACAACAATATGGCATAAATGCAACAACAGACTTATGCTCTCAACAGGTTATATCAAAGATTAAAGTTGACGGAGAGATGAAAGTGCTTGGCTTGTGTTTCTTGAGATTCTGTCATGTATCGGTTCCTGTTGATAAAGCTACGGATCAATACGCTTCTAAAGCAAAAATAACCTCAAACGTAACGAACGTCACAAGTTCACAACACAACTTAGAAAGCGAAGACTTTGGGATGAGCATGATCATACCTGTGTCGGGAGCATGTCAATTCTTGATCCAGTGATAGTTTCATACAAAAAAATGTACCTGGCATAGTCACGGGTTCTTCCATCAGATCTTTATAACCAATACTACTAGTAAAAGCTAACAGAGTCTAGCAAATGTTTTAATCTCACAGAATCTACAGCGAATACACGTTCAATGTTTCTTCCCATAACGAAAATATGCTGTCAAGAAAGTTTATAATCGAGTTTACAGATCAAAAAACATACCGCCAATCTAATTCAGTTACGAGTTCTGCTGGAGCAGCGGGGAGGACCTGACAAATGCGAACGATCGAGACACCAACAAATTTAACAGAGTTTCTCATATAATGCTGGAATTTACGTTCTGAAGATGTAAGCATACCTCATCCTCATATGGATTACAATTCTCTTTAAACCACAACCTTAGGAACTCCTGTCATGAACAAAAAAGAGAGTGAACATGTGATGAACAATGCATTCCAAACCGATAAAACCTGATTTACACTATACGGGGGGAAGAGCAAAACAGGAAAAATCACTCACCTTATCAACATTTTCAGGCTCAAGACCTTTCTGGAAGCGCTCTTCATAAGAACCCGCAAGCCAGTATCTGCTAGAATCCGGCGTATGAATCTATATACAATGTGTACAAGTAGATGATTCTAATCAGCGAATATAGCAGCTGTGCAGATTTGTGTTCAACTGTGCATTCAAAGAGAGATGACACGGAAAGAAGGAGAAAATAAATCTAACCTCATCAATTAATAAGATGGAGCCATCGCTACTTCTTCCAAACTCATATTTTGTGTCCACCAGTATCAGTCCATGCTCCTTGGCGACACGCTGAAGAAATCATAATATACTTAGAATCTAGAAGACCTTCCAACAGCGCACAAGATTTGAGTATCGAAGCAAGCAAAATCTATAAAGACTCTGATTTCTTGTAGTCTGCAATCGTAAATTCTCAAGTCCATTACAGACTATGGCTCTAGACGGTGAAGTTGTAACTAACCTGTCCAAACTCAAACAAGCTCAAAGCCTTCATACTTGCTTCGTCAAATTCAGCTTGATTCATGAATCCACCTTCAACTATCTGCAAGAATCATTCGCCGGATAAGAAACAACACAGCACTAAACAACTTCGAGTTAAACTCTTCTTGTGTTACAGCTAAGCAGAAGACTGAGATAGCAGACTAATGACTAAGAAAATTATTCCTTGCAAACAGTTTCTACTTAGTTTCTCCGTGACAGAGAAATAGACCTCAGTTGGAGTGATGGGCACATCATGATCCTCAGCCTTAGTTGTCGGGGTAAGTATATTAGCCGGAAGCTTCTGGTTTTTTACCAATCCTGAAAAGTTTAGTAATCAGTTTATCAATGATCTTCTTAGATGTACTTAAAAGAAGACAACTTATAAATGGTAACAAAAGAAACTGTACCATCTGAGAGCGCATTTCCACAATAGTTCCTAACACCTTTCTTGTATACCGTCCATAAAGATGTGTCAGTACTTCCAGTCACATATCCTCTAACTACAAACAACAAAATATATTTTAAAATAAAAACAGATTAGAAACTAAAGCAAACAGAGGCAGCATAGATAAGCATCTCACAAGATACTTTGTAGTTAGATCCAAAACATACTAACCCACACACTCTATTGGGAAAACCGAGCATTTCTTTGCAATAACAACATTCCTATCAGGAGATGAAACGATTGCATTTGAAGTCATGTGTTGAGTGTGATTGAACCACCACAAACTGGTCTCGTTAAGAACCTGAACGTTAGGCAACACAAACTTATTATTTGTCTGCAACATTTAAAGCTATCCAACTCGAATTAACAGCGCAAACATGGAGAGAAACAAACCTGGCCTTTGAAAGGAATTGAAGCAAGATTTCTGTCGAATGCACTCAACCGATCAGTTGTGATAAGAACCATATAATCACCAGCATCATAAATATCTCTGACCTGCAAAATCGAGTTTTGCTACTGTTGTAAGTTCCACAACTATCACTTGCTTGGTTTTAGCTTCTTTAAAGGAGATAATGAAAATAATGATGGAACAAAAAAGGAAACACCACTAACCTTGCCCTTGATTCTAGATTTCAGACCAGGAACAGTCTCTAGAAGATTGGTATCTGAGAGACAGTTAGAAAGCGAGTCTTTGATTGTGCCAAGAACCTCTCCTTTACGGTTACTCGTGACTAGATCGTCAAGGGACAATTGTGGCGGTCGCTGCTGTTGCTGGTTTAGGGACTTTCCCAGACAAGACATAACTAATGAAGACGACTTGAACTCCGGTAATGTTCTGAGGAACGAGACTGATGCAAAAGCTTGGCTTTTTGCAGACACTATCCTAGTAACGTTCTGGGGTGTTCTCGCAGGATTAGAGTTGACCTCACACACTGAGCCATTCCAGAAACAAACCCCAACAACAACTGCACCAGAAACAAACCAAAACATTAAATTGTTAGACCAGATTGAAACTGATTTCAGTAGCAGCCACATAAGATGGAATTTTAAATTGAACCTACGGTCCTAAAAAGACAGGGCTTTAATAGTCCAAAATAGACTCTACAAGGGAAATGGGAGCAGAGATACATGCGCGAAACGAGTAACCACAACAAACACTAAACCCTTTCAACTTAAACACTGAACCCATTCAACTTATGGGAATCGAACATGTGAGAAAGGAAGAAAGCCAAAACCTTTTTTTTTTTATCAAAATAAGTAAAACCCTTCCCTTAAAAAATAGAAGCGGGAGAAGAGAAGGAAGGAGCGCGACGGATTCTTGTCTGATAAAACACAGAGACACCAGAGAAGCCGACGGCGAAAATACGAGGGAGAGAGAAGAAAGGATTAGTTTGATTTAGGTGAGGGTAAAAATGACTTTGTAACTCCAAAGTATCTTATGGTGTTATTACTTTTTTGGTCTAAATGGCGTTATTACTTTGTTATGCAGTCCGTAAATAATTCCAAACCTATGAAGAAAATGACCAAGTTAGTGCAGAAATGACCAAAGTATCTTATGGCCTTTTTTTTTTTTTGGTCGGCTACTCATTTGAAGATAATCGATGATCTTACAAAGTACGAGCAAAAATTTAAGAAACTATATATTTTTGTTGTTGGTTTTCAAAGTGTTTTGTAGTACTGTCCACGAAATCGGTGACTTGTATCTCACTTGTTGGCAAAGTTGAACTTCACTTACGTACACTACATGCATATTTGTATACACCCACGTGCGGACGAAAACTCTGAGCCGTAGAGAAGGCTCTCTCAGGCAGTTGGCAAGTGACCCATTCGGATAAGAAGCACAAAGTACAAAGGACAAAGTTTTTGATTCAGATATATTCTCTAATTACTTTGGGTATTAATGGGTGGATTTCAGACAATTATTTAATTATTGTTATCCATTGCACGAGATCATGTGAATTTGACTTATTTTACCTTATACTGAATTTTCACTGCTGCCTGAAATATATATATATATATATATTTTTTTTTTTTTGTTGTTGTTAAGAGTGTTATCATTCATTATTACTCATAAACCATCGTATCAAAAACGTAGTTCAATATTTTGTTATTCATATATTTCCTTATCAACTCCTTTTGCCTATATATGATTCTACTTATCTATTAATATAGTTTAAACAAAAAAATTACAATGATATTTCAAGAACCACATTCTATATATGTACCTTATGAAATTCAATATACCAAAATTACTTGCTAACAAATCAGATGAACTGCATTTAAAACACATCCTGCATTTTTTTTTTTTTTTTTGCACGAATCAAGATTTTAGTTTCAAATTATTTTTTAACTTATAGATACTTTCAAATTAATAGCAATTCTAGACTGAAAACCGTTTGATAGTTCAATTAAAAGAATTGGAGTAATGTCATACATCGTAGAACTAGAGGCCAATTACTTTGATGCCAAATGCGTGAATGTTCTTTACCTAACTAGTACCACATTGCTTAGCTGACGAGGTTCCTTCAAGTGAGACAATTAAAGCACTAATTCACCTGGTTTTTTCTTTGTGTTGGCCCAGTCTTGATTTTTATGATTTATACCATATGATTGAGTAATATTCGAATTTTAGTTTTCGTTCGACTTTTGTTGGGTCGATTTATGTTTTCATTATGCGAGTTTCATTGTTATGTAAGCTTTTGTCATTTCCAAATTTTGATTAAAGTGTGTGTTTTAAGAAATTTATATAAAGCAAAACGACATGAGGTGAGTAACTGAGGATAAATACAGTTTATCTTACACTTTTTTATTTTTAAAACCCTCTATCAAGTCTTCATTCTTCTTAGATTTTGAATCATCTCGAATACCCTTTCACATGTTTAATTTCCCTGATATGCACTTTATATTAACACAACAAAATGACATATAAGAAATCTCAATGCCATGAATATATTTTATAAGAAAAACACACATATAAGCAAATGTTATCTCAGTAGTCAGTACAAGTGCAACGTACCTATTTTTTTTATGCGTGTACCTTGAAGATAATTTCATGTTGAATTCAGGTTGAGCGAAATCAAAAAAGTGAATATGTTGTTCAACTAAATCAGGTATAATCAATTAGTTTATATATCTTGTAAAACTACTCGTATAAATATACACGCAACAGATAATAGAAAAATAGATTCAAATATAGATCTTTAACTTTCTCTTCAAGTCCTTTGTAATATCTGAGAAAAGACCATCGTTGAAATAATTATGATCATAATTCAAAAACGAAAAAAAAAATGGAATAATATAAATATAGCCAAAGGTTTCATGTTTATATGTTATTCACATTTGTATATATCGAGTTTAATTCAAACTATCATGTTTTTTTTTTTGTCAACATTCAAACTATCATGTTTTTGCTATTATATACAGTAAATTTTTTAAAACAAAATATGGGTTAGAAACATTTTAAAAATTTACAAATGGAGCTTTGCTTTTGGAGCTACTTTAAAAAAATTTGATTGTGATATACAAGTTAGCTAAAAATTTAATTTAAGTGTGAAACCACATATTACTTAACGAATTGATCTATCTCATATTTCGGATCCGGATCTCACAAAGTTTCCTTCTCCTATGCTCTATTCAACACACATGCAACTTCCACACATAGCGTAAAGCCACAAAAAAGTCAAGTCTTCTTCTTCACCTCGCAAAGTCGTGTATGTGTATAGAGGTATCAAAGATACGTTTATCTCCGGTTGGCATTATCAAAACATGTTGCATCGCACCAAGTTGAGTCAAGCCACTTTTGAGCTCATGTTTGATGCATTCTAGAGGAGTTCTATTATATGGACCAATGGACCCTATTGGGAACATGTGTTGAGCTACTGGAAAGGGAGCTTAGAAGATAAGGAGAACGTTCTCTTTTCGAAGTATGAGGAGATAATTGAGGAGCCTCGTGTTCAAGTCAAGAGGCTCGCCGAGTTCTTGAATTGTCCATCTACCGAGGAAGAAGAGAAGAGTGGATTGGTGAAGGAGATCTTGAAATGGTGTAGCTTGCGTAACTTGGGAGATTTAGAGACTTATAAGAAAGGTACAACGAGAACTGGTATCCATTATATTCTAATGTATTCTTTTGGAAAGGTGAAGTTGGTGACTTGAAGAATCATCTCACTCCTCATATGGCCAAAACCATTGACGAGATCGTCGAATGTAGACTACGAGGTTCCGGTTTGATATACTTCAATAAGGTTGTGTTATTTGTTTTCAAAAGTAGATAGATGATCATAAATTCATAATTAAGATATGTATTTTAAAAACATCAATCCCTCCAATGTATCTGTTTTGCCTCGCTCGCCAAAAACTTTTTACAAAATATTTAAAAATAATCTAGTAAATAAAATTGTCTCTAGAGGCCAGCTAAAAATTCCAATCGGGTTTAGCGGTAGAAAAAAGAAGCCGAGATGATGCTGAAATCCTAGGCATAGATTCTAACTCCTTTTGGCGGCACTCTTGAAGATTGCCGAAGAACTTCACTGTCTTTAAACAGTTTGAGTTAGCGAGAATGTATGTCATTAGTTGTTTTTCATCTTCTTTTCCTTCATAGTTTTTCCACCTAACAATCTCTAGATGAGACGATAAGCATTGGGGAATAGTACTCGGCTGGTTCCACGAACATGTGGGAGAACCCTGATACCATTGCATTAGTTACTTTAATATTTAAATTCATCAAACCTAGATGTGCATATTGAAAGGATGAGGGCACTTACCTTGATGTCGATCGTAAGAATTTTCAGTTTCGGAGAGTTTTGAAGCATAAAAATAAGTGGTTCCAACCAATATACTGGATTTTGTGTAACAAAGACTAAATCTATGAGCCGAGAGAAATTAATGGCGTTACAACAGGCAACCTGCAACAAAACAAACAAAGAAGATTGGTTGAGGTCTTTGAGGAACAAGGAACAAAGGAGATTATGTAACCGTTACCATTGATTCGGATAAATACAAGCGGAGAAGTCTGGCAGAAGAAAGACACCTCAGAAATTTTCCATCAGGGTTAGGAACATAACTGATGTATACCTCATCAAGGCAAAGCATATTCTCTATCAAACTACAATAGTATCCCCAAGCGTCAAATATGACTAAATTTGTTAATGCAGGGCAATCTATCACCAACGACCCAATCGGATCTTCCCTGTCTCTACCAAAACTTCCCAATCTACCATAACTTAATAATTTCAATGAAGGCACTTTCACGGTAAAGTTTGTCAAGTTGTCATCATGATCACGTCGTCCAACATCCAGTTCGCGGAGAACAGGGGAACTTGATAAAAGCCTAGCAAGAGAATCTTCGTCTTTGTACACAACGTTGAGAAGATCCAGATATAAGAGAGATGGCAGGCTAGCCGGGAAAGAAACATCGATGAGGATCTCGTTGGATAGAGATAAAGAAACGAGCGTGCCGCAGGTGTAAAGGCTATTAGGTAAGCTTGTGGGCTCTCCTATCCAGAGGAGAGCGAAATCTAAATCACTCACGCTGTGGTTAACTGCCTTCTCAACCCACTTTCTTACATCTACGTCAACAGGACATCGTGGACTCAGTTCGACGACCAGGCTTGCTAGTAACGGTGCCTTGTGGAGTTGCATTGACTTGTCAATAAACCACCCAAAGCTCTCGCTGTCTTGGTCGTCTCTGAAGTCGAGTTGAGGCAGCATCTGCCAGACGTAACGCCATCGTTTAGACAAGATCGCAGTGGCCGCGGCCTCTTTTGCCGGGACGAGGATTAAGATCCGCAATAGCAAATCGTCGGGCAAATCACATATTCTCAGACAACCTTCGGTTTCTGGAACAATTCTTAACAAACCCATAGTCTCCATTTCTCATTCACCTAAAAGAATACCACATAACAAGAAGCAAAGATGAATTAAAAACCTGAACTCTGTTTCTAAGCAAGGCAAAATTCGGAGACAAATAGCTAATGCACAGAAACCATCTCAAAGAGCTAATTGATATCCACTTTTCCATCTACAAATCACATAGTTACTGATAAAGACTGCTGAAAAATCTGTATCTAAATCGTTGAGCAATTCAGCACAGAGAGGATAAAGGATGGTTAGAGATTAATTAATAATACAATAAAGCAATATCAACCTGTTCATATTGGTCATCAAATTCTAACGAAAACACTATTTGAAACCTAAATGATGGATGGAACAACGATAATCGAAGCATAAAGGTTGAACCTTTAGAATTACTTGAATAAGATATTAACGAGGTTTAGGCGAATGCTTACAAGACAAAAGGATTGTTGTTTTTCTTCTTTATTAAATTAACGAATCAGCCAATCTGATTAAACCCTTGAGAGCCAGAAACCTGGAAACGAGAAGATATCGAACCCAAGAGAATGATCAAAGGAAAAAAAGTTGAATTTTACCCAAATTTGATATGAAAGGGACGAAAGGATCTGATTTGTAAAACTAGAGAATGATATGAATATTTGAGATAGGACCTCAAGTATTTATACATATATAAGATGAAACCGACCTAAATTCGAATAGGAAAAGGAAATAGATCGGAGAAAAGGCAAGTAGAAATAGGAAAAAAGGTAAATGTAACAGAGTTTATGGATTGAGGATAGACAACTAAATTTTTGGGCAAGAGAAGGAAGGATTCTGTTCTGATAAAACACAGAGACACAAGAGAAAATACGTGAGCACTGAGAACCCTGAGCCGGTTTTGCGTTTGCGTTTAAAGCCCTGTTTTGTAATAGTACGTGTCTTATCTGTCATAAATCTGAATGTTTTCTTTTTCTCTCATCAAACGTTATTTAATTAAAGAAAAATAAATATATAAACAGAGGAAAAAAACGAACTCGCTTTGCCCCTCCGCGTCCTCTCGGAGATCAAGATCCGTCGCCTCTGCCTACTCCAAAATCCAAAAGTTTAACCTTTTGGTTGAAGTTTGTGAAGGGAGATGCCAATTTAGAGAAGCAGAGTGAGAGACAGAGATGGCGAGACAAGCGGGGAAGCAGAGTTATGGGCGGGTTGTGTTAGTTTCATGCCTTGCCCTTTTAGCCTTTGGCCTCGTTGCCGATTTCCTTTGGGCTTCTTCTCATCACTTCTCCTCCATTGGGATGTCTCTTCCCTCTTCCGTTACCACTGTGATCGGACAACTCCCGCCTGATTCCAATGTAAGTGTTCGATTTTGTCTGTTACTCATGTCTCTCGTACAGTTAGAGCTCAAAGGAAAGAGCATGAGCTCAAATATCACTTACTGCTCTGTTTTTGGGGGGCTTTAAGGAGAAAGACACTAAGAAGAAGAAGGATAATGCTCGGGAAAGGAAGCTTTCCGCAACGTTTCAAGATTTGGCTGCTCCTCAACTGCATTGGGAGAAGATGGCAGCTGCATCTGTGCCTCGTCTAGATGGAGCTGCGATTCAGATTAGGAATTTTCTATATGTCTTTGCTGGATATGGCAACATTGATCTCGTATATCTTCTTATTCTACCGGAGAAAAATAGAGATCTTTGATGAGTTGCT
Source organism: Draba incana (assembly GCA_963576765.1). NCBI lineage: Eukaryota > Viridiplantae > Streptophyta > Magnoliopsida > Brassicales > Brassicaceae > Draba > Draba incana. Next base: position 16,591,995 of record OY755214.1, on the reverse strand, counting down.
TTTTCTGTCTGCCTTTCAATATTCAGGTGCATTCGCATGTTGATATATACAATTTCGTAGATAATACATGGGGAGGAAGATTCGATATGCCTAAAGAGATGGCTCATTCACATTTAGGGATGGTAACTGATGAGCGGTACATCTACATTGTCACCGGTCAATATGGTCCTCAATGCAGAGGGCCTACAGCTAAAACATTTGTGCTCGACACTGATACAAATACGTGGAGTGACTTCATTTCTTTACCAGTTCCTAGGTAAGTTTGGAACAAGTAGATGCAGTTTGGAATAGTCCGATTACTTTTGAGGGTTATGTACGATTCCTAAAGATAGTGTTCGGGTTTACGAAATAGCGATATTGGAACTTGGACATCATTCTGCTGCTCAAGATTGATATTCTTTGTTACCATCATGTTAGATGTTTAAGAGAAACTGAGTGATATTTACATACAGGTATGCTCCAGCTACTCAGCTATGGAGAGGTAGACTTCATGTGATGGGTGGGAGCAAAGAGAATCGACATACACCAGGACTTGAACACTGGAGTATCGCAGTAAAAGACGGGATAGCCTTGGAAAAGGAGTGGAGAAGTGAAATTCCAATCCCTCGTGGAGGACCTCACAGGTTTATTTAAACAACTCTATTGGAGGCTCTTGCTGCTAATTCTTATAGCTTCATACATACATACATCCTCTATTTTATATGAGTTTGACTGTTCACATTTGTGACTGTAGAGCATGCGTCGTAGTGGATGACCGGCTTTTTGTCATTGGTGGTCAAGAAGGTGATTTCATGGCTAAACCATGATCTCCCATCTTCAAATGCTCACGTCGTTTGGAGGTAGGTATTCAATGGACTACCTGTTTAAGTGAATATCATGACTCCTCTTCCATTGTTGCAATTCTACCAGTGTTGCTGTTTAATGAACGTTGTGTGTGTCCTTTCGTTCACCTTGGTGGTTCAAGGTGGTATTCAGTGATGTCTACATGCTCGATGAGAAAATGAAGTGGAAAGTAATGCCATCGCTGCCCAAACCGGATTCACATATTGAATTTGCTTGGAAAGTGGTTAACAACTCCATTGTAATCGTTGGAGGCACCACAGAGAAGCATCCTGAAACCAAGAAGATGGTTCTCGTTGGCGAAATCTTCCAGTTTAACCTGAATATAATGGTAATTACCCCATGTCCTTGCATGCTTAAAGACTTTCTTTAGCCTGTTAATAAGTGTAAACAGTAGCTGGGGTTTTTGTTTTTTTGCTTTGCAGAAATGGTATGTGATTGGAAAGTTGCCATACCGTGTGAAGACAACGCTGGTTGGGTATTTGGACGGGCAGTTATACTTCACCTCGGGGCAACGAGACAAAGGTCCTGATGATCCCGCGCCATGTAAGGTAAGTGCAGAGATGTGGAGGACCAAACTAATACTGAATCCATGATATAGACAAACAATCAATCTCCCTTTTGTAATGCAAAGTCACAACATTAATTTTTTTCTCAAGTTATATATTCTTCGAGCCTATGTCATCCCACTCAAGGAAACAATTGGTATATATTCTCTATGTTGATGGGGAATTATATTTTGTAAACTAAGAACACAAACTTATGTAGAAAACCATAGTTTTTTCCAACACATAATTTGTTTGCTTTCTTCATCTCACAATTCTGTTTTAGTCCAAGTGTCAATTTACAAATATCAAAGCCCAATTACGTATTGCCGTAGGCTAGTTATAGTGTATTGCTATAGGCTGCTTATAGTGTGGTCTACCAGTCCTATCAGCATTGGTGTTATTTTCCTAGTTTTGATGTTATTTTCCTTTTCTTTTATTTCTTTCCTTTTCTTTTCGATAACTATTAGATGTATTCGAAGATTTGAAAAGTTTTGAGGTGATTTGTATTAAAATAGTAATTACCCTGTTATTCAAACATTAATTTAAAAAGATGTTTACAAATCCAGTGTTATTACACTTGTAATTTTCTAATTCACTAATAAATTTAATGAGATTTATTATGATTTTAAAGTGATTTGGTGGAATTTCTTAGTTACAAAAATGAAAATCCAAATCTCATAGTTTTTGATGGAATTCTATAATGGTTTAATAAAAATCATAGCAAATTTTCTAATTCACTCAAACTCATCCAAAAACTCATCAAAAATCAAATTATTTCAAATTCTCTCAAATATCATATTCAATACACCCCTAATATTTTCTACTTGTGAAAGTATAATGATTGAGTCTATGGATCTATTTTCTGGGAGGATAATCATTGAGACAAATTTTGAATCCTGACTGATTTTACAATATCTCAATTATTACCAGTTCAATTCACAACAATTCCACAACCCATAAAACCAGGGGTTTTATACACAGACATCACTAGGTTAAATGGTTTTATACAACCGATTTGAAAGTCGTGTGGCAAGGTCTCATCTCCAAGTTATCTGAAAATTCTCTGCTTAAAGATGATGAAAAGTAAACTCTGATTAAAGATGATGAAGATAATGGGAAGATTAGTGATGACCGTAAAAGAAAAGAAGAGGAGAAACGCAGTATATCTTCTGGAGGATTTGCTAGTGGAGATAATCTCTAGGGTTCTGGAGGCTTCTCTGATAAGATTCCTATTCAAAAGGATGGAACACTCTTATAAAAAAGATGAGAGAATTTCGAAGAAGTCTTTTGTTATCATGTTAATTGATTTTAGGGTTTATTTAGGCTTGATCTCCACGGAATCCACAACGACAAGGTTTTAAAGGCAACAAGTCAATTCAGCCTCAAAGATCCTCTTTCTATTTCTTCGGAAGAAGTTGATATATGTGAAGTATTTCAATCGTCTGGTGGTTTGGAATCCATTTTCAGGTGAAACCAGTTGGATTATCGAACCCATAAATTCCTACTATAAAGCCTATCCCTAAGCTCTCAGGAGATCCTCCTGCAACAAGTACAAAATTTGCACAAAATCTTGAGTGTGCATAGGGTTGTTGGAGAGACTAGAGAGTGGTTCAATCCATGGATGTGGCGACGTGGAAACGTCTGTGGGTGAAAATTGCAGAGATGTGGAGGACCAAACTGATACTGAATCCATGATATAGACAAACAATCAATCTCCCTTTTGTAATGCAAAGTCACAACATTCTTTTTTTCTCAAGTTATATTCTTCGAGCCTAGCTCATCCCACTCAAGGAAACAATTGGTATATATCCTCTATGTTGATGGGGAATTATATTTTGTAAACTAGGAACACAAACTTATGTAGAAAACCGTAATTTTTGTCAACACATAATTTGTTTGTTTTCTTCGTCTCACAGTTGTCTTATGTTTTTCATCAATCACAAAACATTTTCTCTTCTAATCTGTTTTAGTCCAAGTGTCAATTTGCAAATATCAAAGCCTAATTACGTATTGCCGTAGGCTACTTATACTGTATTGTCGTAGGCTGCTTATAGTGTGGTCTACAAGTCCTACCAGCTTTGGTGTTATTTTCCTAGTTTTGGTGTTATTTTCCTTTTCTTTTATTTATTTCCTTTTGTTTTCGATAACTATTAGGGATGTATTCGAAGATTTAAAAAGGTTTGAAGTAATTTGTATTAAAATAGTAATTATTTAAATATATACACTTCTAACCTTTAACCTACACATGCTTAGAATAAAAAAAACCTCCTCCCCTGCCACTAATACCTAAATAATTTACAGGCATCAATGCCACTAATACCTAAATAATTTACAGGCATCAAAAAACCACCAAGAAGCCATCAAAGAGAGGGCAAACTTCTTTCATTTTCAAAAAGATGAGACAACCACACGGGAAAATCAGACGCCACATACAACTGCAACAAACCCAACCTGATCACACTTTGAGTAATGAAAGATGCCCCTCTATTTAAATCCTTCAGTTCCAACACCAGCTTCCAACCCGAAAAAACATCTAAAGCAATCAAGAGTTCACTTGCAACAAACTGGAAAGAAGGCCACGCTTTTGACCTTCACCAAATCATTCATCTCACAAGCAAAGATCACCTTACCAAAACCTAAGTTCTTCATACTCTCCAAAGCCCACCTCAACACTCTTCGTGTCATGGACTGTAAAAAGCTAAAAACCAATCCTTTCGGTATTTTTCCCTTTTTGGACACAAGTCATGTAAAGTGTCAGTGGGTATAATATAACGATAACAAAACGGCTTTGGTAATTTCCAAACTTATAGAAATTTCAGTAACACCCAAATATTTTATTAAACTCAGATTTCAATCCCGTATTTCCAGATTGACGTGTTTACCCTCATTTTGTTACTCTACAAAAGAAGGGCAAAAAACATAGAGAAACTACAAAATTTTAGCTAGTCAAAGAGGTAAAGAGCAACCAAACAACATTTTAATTGTCGTCCTACTATTTTTTAAAGACCCATCTAGAGAAAAGAGGATTTTTCATTTCTGCAAATTCCAAGATCTTGGTCATTTCTGGAAATAGTTTAGCTTGACCTTCTCTATAACTTTCCATAGTGCAACTTTAGCTTCTTCTCGCGTTTCAACACCATGACCTTCCTCAAATGCCAGCCTTTGTATGTTGAACTGCAAATACCAAACAATTAAACAAACAGAGAAGAGAACCTGATAAGCACTGTGCATGATCATGAATCAGATGGACAAATATACAATGTTATTTTACCTGAGCACCTTGGCGACTCCGTACATCTATTCCTTTACTATCTATAGAAATGAGAGCAGCGTCATCTACCTCTGACTCAGAAGACAGTAGCTCTCTAAGCGGCTTCGAGAAGATGGCATTTAGTTCCTATAAGAAGTTAAAGAGGGTAAAGTAAGAGCCTACTTCAATATACCGAAGGACAGATGGAAGAGCAAGTTTATTGGAGAATCTAAAGGAACTGGGAAGGATTTGAAATAAAGCACCTTGAGGTTCTTCTCACCGCCATCAACAGCGATCTTATCTGGCTGTAAAGCCTCATACTCTTTAACATCAACCCAAGCGACGGTTCCAAATCCTCCAATGAAATATATATCACTGCCAACAGTTATATTGAGTATGGAGTGGATAGGTAGGATATGATAAAAACAATCATCCTACAGTTGGTAATTTAGGAGGCGACAAGTTTGGAAACAAAACTTATGTTCTGCATTCTAAAATAGTGAAAGTTTCCCCATTGCTCGGAAAGCCCGTGCTGGTGCTTTGCAATATATTGCTTATGGGCCCACTCCTACCAAGCCACTGATATAACGTGAATTTGGAGTTTCCTAACTATGATCTTAATGAGTTTTCAGAGTCTTTTGAGCTGTTTTGAGAAGATATTTAGATCCATACGTGAAGATTTGGAACCGCGTGAGTTTGGGAAAAAGATTCAAGCATTACGAGCGAAACCAGAGTTTTCTGAAGGTGGGACCGAGCGGTCCACACCCAGGACCGACCGGTCCACCTTTGTACTTGAAGATCAGAGATCACTGGGATCGGGACCGATCGGTCCCAGCCTAGGACCGACCGGTCCCATGGGAGACGTGAAGACCGACCGTTCCTAATCACCAACTGACCGATCCAAGCTCAAGACTCGACGGCCAAGACCCACTGGGAAGTGGACCGACCGGTCCCCTTACCAGACCGGTCGGTCCGGACACTCCGAAAACTTGAAGACAAGACCAACTTAAAGGGAGACCGACCGGTCCAACCCTGGATCGACCGGTCCACTTGCAGATTTTTTAGGAATTTTCCTTTTTCCGTTTTATCTTATAAATACCACTAGGGTTTCATTGTTTGAAAGACACCTTTTCTTTTTCTGCACGTTTTTATTCATACTTTTGGAGATTTAGAGTTGTAATTGGGAGAAGATCTCATCATCCCTTGGAGAAGATTTCTGAACCCTTATACTTTTCTATTCTATTGATTATGCTATTTTCATTCATGATTTCTGCTTGTTCGTTTATCATGTCTGAGTAGATCCCTAGTTAGGTTTTAGAGTTTTTGATGGATTTCACAGATTGAATCAGACACAGATAGGTTGCTTATCAATTACCATCTTCATCACTGTTAGGCATAATGCTATGATTGAACTGGCCATTTAATCACTAGATCTTAGGTTGATGCATATTCCAAAAGCTTGTGCATAACTGGAACTACTGTTGATGAGCAATTATTCTTTAGTCTCGAAAGTGAATTAGAGTTAATTGTGAACTGATCAAACCTGAACTGTAATGCTTGCCTAGGATAGCCGTGACCAAACGAAAATTTAGGCTCTCAGATCTCTAAGGAAAGTAATTGTTATCACGAAAGTGGAGCAATTTATATCAGTGCTTTGAGTTTGAGATGCATGCATATTAGAATCTGAATAGTTGTCTGGTTCATGATTGTGATTTCCTGAGAATTCCCTATTGCCTAACGCTTTTAATCATCTGAATTTACATCGCTTTAAATCTGCTTTCTTGTCTTTTAATTTAATAAACAATCACCCATCTTTGTTCCTGTTTAGCTTAATTTAATAGTCTATAATATGTTGTGTAACACTTGGTCTCTGTGGATTCGATCCCAGAATATACTACTGTGATTGCTGTGCACTTGCAGTTTTATAATTGGGTAAAACCTGATCCGTATCAAGTTTTTGGCGCCGTTGCCGGGGACCATTGTGTTTGCCTTCAGATTTGATTTGCGAATTTAGTCTAAGCAACTTTCTAATTTCTTTTTGTTTTTGTTTTTGTTTTTGGTTTTGCTTTCAGGTGCATGCAGAGGAGATGTAATCGCACTGAACCTCTGATATCACACTCGAACGAAGAACTAGCCAGGCTAGAACGGACTAACAGAGCTAGAAGGAATCTCTTGCCAGTCATGGAAGAAGTTGATCAACCGGGTAATGAGGATCTTCACGCTGCCTTGTTTGATCAGATAGAGCAGATTCGCACTGCAACTGCAGCGTGCAACTGCAGGAAACGCGCAACTGGCGCAACAGCAGATGCAGCAGCAGTTTGCTGCGATGGTGGCACAGCAGATGCCACCAGCAGGACAGAATCCTCCGCCGCAGAGAGGGATTGGAGAAGGGGACAATGTCCACCAGTACTACCAGAACAGATCAGCTATTTGCGCCCCTGCGATTCAGAGGAATGACTTCGAGATTAAGGCTCAGCTGATTAATCTAGTAGAGAGGCACGTGTTCCATGGGTTGGCTTCTGAAAACCCCATGGATCATATAAAGAGCTTTGAAGAGGTCTGCGAGACAACTAAGGCCAATGGGGTACCTTCTGACTACATCAAGTGTAAGTTGTTCAAGCACTCTCTCGCTGACAAAGCTTTGAGATGGCTCAAGTCACTGCCCCCACATTCTCTGAACGGCTGGGACGAAGCTAGAGCTGCTTTCTTGGATCACTTCTACACTAAGACCAAGACAGCTCATCTCAGAAGCAGAATCACCAATTTTTCGCAAAAGGGCGGAGAGTCATTTGTTGAAGCCTGGGATAGGTTCAAGGAGTACCGCAAAGAGTGCCCTCACCATGGATTCACTGATGAGCAAATACTCAGGATTTTCTACGATGGAGTCACCTGGGATTACAGGATAAGTCTTAATTCAGCTAGTAATGGTAATTTCATGACTCAGAGCGTTGAAGGAGCCTACGGATTGATTGAGAATATGGCACAGAGCTCTAGCGATCAGAGTACTGAATATGATCGGTCGAAGAGGGTATGCAGTGTTGAGACGCCATCTGCAGCAGAGATAGCAGAGCTGACAGCTGCTAAGATCAGGGGCTTTATGCAAGGAAGCCATCAGGGCACTAGTATGGTTGGAAACGCTTCAGATGCAATCTGCTATTCAGAGCCAGCTGCATTGGTTTCAGGAGGCACTCAAGAGGTTAACTATGTAGGTGGTCAAGGATTTTCGGGCTACAATGCAGGCTTTCAAAGGCAGTATGGACAGAATTCAGGCTCCGGATACCAGAATCAGAACCAGTTTCAGCCTAGACAACAAGCTCCTCCACCTCCAGCTCCTAACCCCAATGACGAGCTCAAAGCTATGATGCAAATGATGCTAGCTAATCAGCAGAGGCCTTCCACTGACATTACAAACATCAATGGGCGTTTAGAAGCTGTCACTACTCACCTGAAGATGCTGGACACCCAAGTGGCACAGCAGGCAGAAGCGGTTAAGCGTCAGCAAGGGACTCTTCCAGCTAAAGGGGAGCAGAGTCAAGCAAGGGAGTGTCACGCTATGTCTATACCAGAAGATGATTCTCCAGCTACAATGGGACCGACCGGTCGGGCTACTCAAGGACCGGTCGGTCTTGAGCCACCACGAGACCGGTCCTTTGCCTCTGGAGAGTGGACCGGTCGGGCTCCAGGGAGACCGGTCGGTCTAGCAGCACCACCAGACGAGTTATTTGGCTCTGGGAAGTGGACCGGTCGGGCGCCAGGGGGACCGGTCGGTCCGGTGGTCAGTTCTCCAGTTCGCGTCTATGTCCCCAGGGCTCCTTATCCTGATTGGCCCAGTGAATCTCAGAAGAATTTGGAAGAAGAATGCAATGTTATAACGCAGAGCAAGACAGTGCAAAAGCTTGGAGATCCTAGTCGCTTTGAACTTCCAGTCCAGATCGGCTCTACAGTCTTTCCTAGCTCACTCTGCGACACGGGCTCCAGTGTCAACACCATGCCATACTCTGTGGCGAAACGACTGGACTTTAAGGATTTCTCTCTTCCTAACTTTTCTTTAAAGTTTGCTGATCATTTTGTTAAACGTCCTATAGGTATTCTTGAGGACATACAGGTGCTAATTGGTGGTGTTTTTGTCCCTGCAGATTTAGTGGTGCTGGACTTACCTGAAGAACCAGGAGATCCTCTCATCCTGGGAAGACCATTCCTTTGCACAGCTGGTGCAAGGATTAATCTCAAGCATGGACGCATTGATCTCCAACTGGGAGACACTGAGATGACGTTCAAAATGGACAAGCTGCTGGGCAACGAGGATCCCACCCTCCCTAACACCACCATCACAGAAGGTGTTGTAATCCCTCTTTATGTTCCACCTTGTCGCTCTGAACTTCCACCTGATCCACCTTGAAAGGCACACACGTCGAGCTAACGACGTTAAACAAAGCGCTTAGTGGGAGGCAACCCACTGGTAGGTTAGTTTTCTTTGCCTTTCTTTTTCATTTTCCTTTTATTTTGTTTCTTTTAATAGTCTCTCCTTTGGATCTATTTTCACACCGGGTCGGTGTGAAGTAAGTCTGGGGGGGGGGGGGGGGGGATCGTACTAATTATATTTTCAGTTTTCTTATTTTCAGTTTATTTTAAACTTTTGTGATATGAATGCAGTTCGAGGACAACATGATGTTTGCTAACTCTGTTTTTAGATGAACAGTGACTAACCAATGCAATGGGAAGATTAAAAACACCATAGGCGGATCAGTGTTACCAGAAGGCTCCCATCTCCTTGAAAGCTAACGCTGATACTAATATACTATTCTGTTTTTCTTAACTCAGGGAATTCGAAATCGCATAAGAAGTAGCAACCACGTTAGGAGTCCTATCCTTTTTCAAACACATTCCTCTCTTCAGGACTCCTAATGGCCAGGCTAACTTTTAGTCTGGTACCATACCTTCACCCTAACCATTTTCTTTCAAACCTCATGCATTCTATTGAAGATATTGAGATGCACTCAAGCGCAAAAACTCCGGAGAGATAGTCCGGCCAGCTGATCATTCTAAAGACCTTTTGGTACCATTTCAAAAACTTTATGCTTAGGATTTTTACTCTTTATTTCAATATCTATGTTTATTTTTCGTTTTTATTATTCACATGTGCTTAGAAAAGGCTAGAACTAATCCCCAACTTATCAAAAAAAAATATATATATATATATATATATATATATATATATATATATATATATATATATATATAACATTGCTATGTATTTGACAAAGTACATGAAGTACCATCTTGGTTTTTGATCTGTTTATGAGTTTTCAGGCTTTTAGCATTACATCTGTGGGGTCTTACAGGATTGCATTCAGCTCACAAAGGTTAGTGTGGTTTTTATAACTTCCTTGGATTTATTTCTAGTTTGTCTTCACTTGAGGACAAGCAAAGATCTAAGTCTGGGGGAGTTGATATAACGTGAATTTGGAGTTTCCTAACAATGATCTTAATGAGTTTTCGGAGTCTTTTGAGCTGTTTTGAGAAGATATTTAGATCCATACGTGAAGATTTGGAACCGCGTGAGTTTGGGAAGAAGATTCAAGCATTTCGGGCGGTCCACACCCAGGACCGACCGGTCCACCTTTGTACTTGAAGATCAAAGATCACTGGGATCGGGACCGACCGGTCCCAGCCTAGGACCGACCGGTCCCATGGGAGACGTGAAGACCGACCGTTCCTAATCACCAACTGACCGATCCAAGCTCAAGACTCGACGGCCAAGACCCACTGGGAAGTGGACCGACCGGTCCCCTTACCAGACCGGTCGGTCCGGACACTCCGAAGACTTGAAGACAAGACCGACTTAAAGGGAGACCGACCGGTCCAACCCTGGACCGACCGGTCCACTTGCAGATTTTTTAGGAATTTTCCTTTTTCCGTTTTATCTTATAAATACCACTAGGGTTTCATTGTTTGAAAGACACCTTTTCTTTTTCTGCACGTTTTTATTCATACTTTTGGAGATTTAGAGTTGTAATTGGGAGAAGATCTCATCATCCCTTGGAGAAGATTTCTGAACCCTTATACTTTTCTATTCTATTGATTATGCTATTTTCATTCATGATTTCTGCTTGTTCGTTTATCATGTCTGAGTAGATCCCTAGTTAGGTTTTAGAGTTTTTGATGGATTTCACAGATTGAATCAGACACAGATAGGTTGCTTATCAATTACCATCTTCATCACTGTTAGGCATAATGCTATGATTGAACTGGCCATTTAATCACTAGATCTTAGGTTGATGCATATTCCAAAAGCTTGTGCATAACTGGAACTACTGTTGATGAGCAATTATTCTTTAGTCTCGAAAGTGAATTAGAGTTAATTGTGAACTGATCAAACCTGAACTGTAATGCTTGCCTAGGATAGCCGTGACCAAACGAAAGTTTAGGCTCTCAGATCTCTAGGGAAAGTAATTGTTATCACGAAAGTGGAGCAATTTATATCAGTGCTTTGAGTTTGAGATGCATGCATATTAGAATCTGAATAGTTGTCTGGTTCATGATTGTGATTTCCTGAGAATTCCCTATTGCCTAACGCTTTTAATCATCTGAATTTACATCGCTTTAAATCTGCTTTCTTGTCTTTTAATTTAATAAACAATCACCCATCTTTGTTCCTGTTTAGCTTAATTTAATAGTCTATAATATGTTGTGTAACACTTGGTCTCTGTGGATTCGATCCCAGAATATACTACTGTGATTGCTGTGCACTTGCAGTTTTATAATTGGGTAAAACCTGATCCGTATCAGCCACAACCATAGATATTACAACACATTACTCGGATATAGCAATGGTTTAGCAGCAAATTGTTACTCAACCCATAAATTGAAAAGAAACACAATTTACCAAAAGTTAGACACCCACCTGTTCGTCTTGACAATGGATACACATCACCAAATAATGTCACTCTGGCATTCGATAAGCCACTCCATCCAGGTATCTGCAAGCCAAATCCCCGTTACAGAACAAGAGAGAGAACCTTTTGCTTTTGTAGTTTAAAAGTAGCCAATGTTACCTGAACAACGAGACTGCATCTAGGTTCAGCCAAGAGATTTCGTGTGTGGATGGCCAACGGTGAAAATAAAAATATTGGATCTGGAAACAAAAAGTATAAGCCATTCAAGAAAATGTGCATCTATTATCTCAGCCAGCAAACTCAAGACATTTAGTGTACTAAACCAGCATTGCTTTCAATACTAACCAGACCTCCAAACAAATCTTACATAGTCATCGTGAGATTTAAGGGAAAAAGGAATAAGAAAATAACCATAAACTGATTTCACTTCCCTCCTATTCGTCCCCTCAAAACCCAAATAAAGATTAAACTTTTCCAGTGGGTGGAGTTGAATACTTATGAATCAATTGTCCACTAGTAAGTCATCAAAACAATATTCTGAAGGAAGTCTCAGCATACAAAGAAAGATGCAGTAAAGTTATGAGCACTCAAAGAAGTAAGTAAGATGTAGTGACTTACGCCCCATCCGGTCAGGTGTAAAGTCTACCAAAGAGCCAAAAGGGTACCCTTCCCTACGGTGGTGCATTTTAGACATCACTGTGCATAGATGAGCAAACCTAGCCTTGAATCATTTAAGAAAACCATCACCAGACAGATAAAGAACTCACCATCTTTCTCATTGAAGTAAAAACAGAACTCTAGAACAATCTTAAAGGACAAATCTTTTACCTGCTCAAGCAAGTTCCGTACAGCTAAAGCAGGGCGAGGTAACGCATGAGCTGATGTTGCATTTTGAACTCCACCAGATATCGGAGTTCTAAAAAGCCCAGCTCGATTTCCCCCACTGTTCCCAGCACCCTGATGAAGTGCAAGAGATGACTCCACATCTATTACACTATGAGAAGTTTCACCGTTGTGATTACTCCCAAGCTTTTCCTTCACACAACATAAGAAGCTATTAGCCTATACGCCAAAGCAACCATCCAATCAAGTAATCTACTTCAAATTCATCTTTACACCAATCCAAAATACGATTCAATACAAACTCTGCATTAAATTTTGCACAGAACTAGCTTAAGCATACCCACAACAAAAGCTGTGATAAAGTACTGAACTTTTCATGAGAATAACACTAAGAATAAAGAGACAAAAGAGTACCTGTGATAAAGAGAAGATATCTTCAGGAAAAAAGCCAAACCCATCATCACCTTCACTAGGTGTCTCGCTATGTAAGAGAGCTTGTATACGAAGTCCGTGACTTGACCCATCTCTGATTCTTAGCTTGGGGATTCGCTTGGCTGGTGAATTACACAACCAACACGAAGACTGGGATGAAGCTACGGGTAGGAGAGAAGATTTGAAGAGAGGCTTTATCTCCGGCAAGATGGAGATGTATGCTTTAGTAGTAGAGAGAGCTTCCATGGTGAATTCAACCGGAGAATACTATAGTGATGAAAAGGTTTCAGCTTGGAGAGTGCTTCCGATCTTTCACTGTGGCAAGATTCGTTTTATTGAAGAAAGTAAAGGAGAGTAATCTCTCGAAAACCAGGGAAAAGACAATCAGAGATATTACAAAAAAACCAAGCCAAAATCGGATCCAAATCGGATTATCCATTTTTCCTAATTTTTTTAACTTAAATATAAATGTAAAAAATAAAATAAAATCTCTTCTTTCTCTTTCTTCCTCGTCTCGTCGTCGTTTGTCTACGATGCTTGAACTAAATCAATTTTGCTTCTTGATCTTTTGTTCTGATACGATTCTGGGTTGATTTGGATAAAAATTCGAATAGATCTTGCTTGGCTAATTTCGTTTCTCTAAGAGAATTTCCAACAAACAACTTCATGGATTCAGGTTTTTCTAAGATTCAATCGATTTGTCAGACAGTATGATCTCTTTCTTTTTATATGCAATTCCACAACTGATCGTTCTTATGCATTGAATTTCACCTGTGGAATGATGAGGGATATACTCAAATCTGAAAGAATTCATTTTTTTTCCTCTGCTGTGGAGCTCAATTGTCTGCAAAAAAGTTTCTGCCTTTCTAATGCAAATGGACGACTTTAGTTTCGTAAATTGTATATTTTCTTTGAACGCTCCTCTGTGATTGGATACCATGTTGGTTTTGTGGTTATTGTTTGTCCACTTGGGGTTTATGTTTGTTTGTCATGTCCAAGGCTTTAGATGCTGATGATAGATCGTGTTTGTTGCTGCAGATGGTCTCATGCTAATATGATTAAACTTAGAGGAGATGAAGCTAAGAAGAAGAGTAGAGGTATGTACCGATTAAAAGCATTCTCGGTTTGATGCAAAAAATGGTGTTTATGTGGAAACATTCTCGTTGTCCCTCGTTCTGAAAGCCTGTTTTAGGTTTGAGTTTGTAAAGGGAAAGTATAGATTCATGGTCTCTGAGAAAGACTGGAATTTTGTTGGATTTGCTTTTGCATAATTGTGGAGTTGTATGTATGGATGCAAAACTAAAGCCATGGCTCTCACCAAATACTCTCAGCTGCATATTCTCAAGGATAGTAAGCAGACTCTACACAGGTTGTACAAACGTCATCAAACGGTTTGTTTCAATTTCCCTTTCTTCAGTTTTAGGTTCCCAGAAATCGTCATTCTTGTTTTGCATCAGAGTTAGGATAAGATGTCGTAGTGATGATGAAACGAACTACATTGCAGTTCTTGTTCTAGGATTGACACTTAGCTCTGTTTCAAAAGTTTCAATAGGACATAGATAACTAGAAGAAGCAATAAAAACATCTTGTTATGGTTTGAATGAGAAGATGACATCTGCTTTTTTTTTTATTTGTCTAGGTCTGTAAACACGAGATGGTTGCACGATGGGAAAGGGGAAAGGAAGATCCAAGAAAAAAGGGGAAAGGAAGATCCAAGAAAAAGGGGAAACGACATAGATAATATTTTTGTTTTTGTTTATTGGTATTTATATTTCTTTATGTTTTTGTATGGTTAAAACGTAATGTATAGATTTTACCAAGTTGTATTAGATTTATTATGTATTTATATAACCTAAAAATATTTTTGTATAACTAGGATTCTTTCGTACTACTATGAACAAACAAAAAAATGAATTTAAAATATTTTGGTATTCTAAGGATTACTAGGTATAACTATGAACAAAGAATAATATGAATTTTTTTTAAAAAACATATTTCACACGTTTTAAACATGGCGCCGTCATTTTAATAAAATAATAATATAATTTTACATATAGTTATACCCAGTAATGGGTAGTACCAATATACACATAGTTATATTTTGACAGTTTTTTTATTTATCTAGTTATACTTAGTGAAAATCAAATTTTTTGTAGTTGAACTTATGATATTAGATCATTAAAGTATATTTATCATACTTTCATACAATAATATGGTTTATAAAACTAAATTTGCTTAAAACACCTCATACTTATAGAGTTATTGAGAGCATATCCATATAAGTATAAGGTAGTTTTAGTAAAAAAAAATTAAAGTTTGAATAAATTATTTTTTTTTGGCAAATTTAGATGTTTCATAAAACTATTTGAGTTTTTAGATTTATTACTACTAAAGATACGTGTTTAATATGTTTATTATTATTTTTATTAATTTTTGCACAGCTAATTCATTAATACTTAGTTATACTAGTAATATCTAGTTGTCCCAAAAACACTTAGTTGTACACTAGTTATACGAGTAGTACCAAAATATAAAATAGACAAAAAATGAGTTCATGATATAAACAGTTACACTATTGGACACTCATTCATATTTATCTTTCTCTTTGTTTTTAAAACAATTCATACATACATCTCAATTCTCTTCCTCATTCATACATACATCTCAATTCTATACTATAACATATAATAAAATATTAAATTTGTTTGTTTCACCTAACAATAATGTTAGTATTGACACACTAACTATAGAATCATGGTTAGTTTTGGAAAAACTCATGTTTATTTTGTTATGCTTAGTTATCCCAATTATACCTAGTTGTTCCAGTGCAATTAGTTACACCAGTTATACCAAGTCGTCCTGTAAACTCATAGTTATACTAATTGCACCAGTAGTACCTAAATAAAAAAACACAAACACTTCATATCAACCAAATAAATCTTGCCATCACCCAGAAAGTTTTGTTTTACATATGAATCTCCATAATTTAGTATCATTCATTGCTCATTAAACCAAGATATCTCTTTTAATTAACAAGTTCCATTAGACTTACCCAACAAGTTTAATGACTTTAATGAGGAAAATGAACAATTTCTTTCATTTATATTTGAAAAAAAAAGATGATATAGTAAGGTTTTATTTTGAATTTAGAGTTTAAAATGCTTCAATGATAGGAAAAAAATATTTTAGTAATTTAATTAGTATGATTCATTGTTCACTGAACCAATATATCCATTTTAATTAACAATATAAGATCCTAATAGAGATTTACCCAACAAGTTCAACAACCCAAATAGTAAAAAAAAAACATTTATATTGAATTCTTCATAAATTTTCATCATATATAGTTTAGGATTCATACTTATTAAACAAATATAACCCTTTGAATTAATAATGTAAAGTTCTATTTAGAATTAGCCAACAATTTTAATAACCCAATAATCAAAATAATAGATTTTTACTTTTTTATTAAAATCTCTATATTGAAATCCCAAATAGTTGAGTTTAAAGTATGATTGATGCTCATTATCCTCTTTATTTATCAAAGTACGGTCATAATAAACTTACCCCATCAATTTTAATAACACAATGACCAACAAAATTCAAAATTCTCTTTACTTTCAAATCCCTAAATCGAGTTGAAACTATGATTAATTGCTTTGTGTATGACATACACTTGATTATTCAATCATGAAATCGAGAATATCATTAAAAAACAACATATAATCTGGAGATTGAAGCTTCTGTTTTCGTCTTCAATGGAGGAATGGAGAGGAAGAAGACGACGACGAAGGAGACACGTGCTTTTCAATTGTGGGGTTTAGGTTTAGAATTAAATTTGGTTGGTTTTGGTTGGTTTTCAAATTTAATTTAGGTTGGTTTTCATTTAATTTTTGGTTACCAAAAACCCAGATCCATCGAAAGCCATCTTCCCATTTTGATTTTTTTTTTTTCCTTTTTATTTTTAAGGGGCAAAACCGACAATTCCTTGGCAGAGGGGTTTGATAGATTAAAGAGGGGCTTCCAGATTTTCTAACCTGTACGGAAGGGCTATTGAGATTATTGTCCGAAAGTAAAGCTTTATGGGGGAATTCGGACCTTTTTCCAATAAGGGTTTGAAACACACCAACAACAAAACACAAGGGTTTTTCCTTTTATTTTACTTTATTTTTTTTGCTTTTTGTCTAAAAGATAGGATTGAAGGGATTGTACTTAGTTTTAAAAAATTGTACTAGGATTTTATCCGCTTTTACGGAGTAATTTTTTTTTTAATATTACATAATGACAATAAATAATAATTATTTGTTATATAGTTGATTAATATATAAATTGTTGGTATAGTATTATAATAGTAAGAATTTATTTTAATATATTATGTGTAATTGTTTGTTGTTTGTTGTATGAATTAATTGTTTTTGTTAGTGTAAGAAAAATTATATTATGTGAGATTATATATCGTGTCGATTGGTATTAGAAGAATTGTATTATGTGTGAATTATATTTTGTGTTGGTTTAGTAGATTAATCTGCGTTTGCGCGGAGTGATCTCTCTATTTTTAAAATTTGGTTTTAAAAATTTTGATTTGGTTTTTTATCCGCTATATGTGTGGGATTAAGTTGTTTTTTTTTAATATTCAAAAATCACAAAAATGATAATAAATTATTATACATAGATAATTAATATATTAGTTGAAGTTGTTTGCTGTGTGCATTCATATCTTTTTGTTTTAAAAACTATATTATTTGTGAATTATAGTTTGTATTGGTTTAGTAGTTTAAGAGTTATAAACATTTTTTGTTGATTATATTTTTTAGTTTAATAGTTTATTAAATATGTTTATGAAATTGTATAAAATATATATATATATATATATTATATTAAAATGTATTTTGTATACTTAATCTCAAATTTTATTTAATTATTTTTTTGCTGTAAAAGTTTTGTAATTTTGACAATTTCTTTTTATAAAATTAGAAGGCATATTTTTTAAAAATTTATACCTTATTCAAAAGAATAATGATATTGTATAATCCTGTAATTTAATCCTTTTTATATTTTTTAGTGTAAAAGAGCAAAAACATTTTGGCAAGTGTAAAAAACAGAAGGAGAAGCACGTGTCATTGTTTTTGATAAAAGTTGTTTTTTTCGAATATCAAACGTGTCTAAATAAAGTCAAAAAGGAAAAAAAAATGAGAAGGGAAAGTTTATCTAAAATCAAAATCCACCGATTCACCTTGAACTCATCTCTCACCATGCAATCATTCATCTCTTCGCCTGACGAATTTCTTATTACTCTTCAAAAAATACAGACGTAATCCGGCGAATCAAAAGGTTAGAGTTGATATTCCTACTGAGTTGAAGAGCAAATTGTACCCTTTCTCGCCATATCTTTTTATTTTGTGTAGAAGTTTTAATTTCAAACATTCGGGTAGCAGCGATAGCTGGACTGATCTCTGGTTTAAAAATAGCTCATGTAAGCCCTGCAATTTCTCACCTATTATTTGCAGATGATAATCTTTTCTTCTGCAAAGCGGATCCCCTGCAATATGATTATTTACTTACTATCCTCCAAGTTTATGGAAACGCATCGGGACAACAAATTAATTTTGAGAAATCCGCCATCACCAGAAAAAGGTGCAGCAAGAATGTAGGGAGCTTCTAAAAAACATCCTGGGTATTAGAACATATGGTGGATCTGGTAAATATTTAGGTCTTCTGGAACAACTCCAAGGATCTTAATGACTGCTTACACCTGAGAATTAATGGCTGGACAGCAAAGTTTCTCTCAAGGCTGGCAAAGAAATTATAATAAAATCGGTAGCCTTGGCTATCCCAACTTTTACTATCTCATGTTACCTACTCCCTAAAAACTTATGTCAAAAGCTAACCAATGCAATTTCCAACTTTTGGTGGAGCTCAGACTCAAACTCCAAAGGATTGCACTGAATTACATGGGATAAGTTATGCCTTCCAAAAGAGGAGGGAGATTTAGGATTCCGGGTACTGGAAGAATTCAGTTGTGCTTTATTGGCCAAACAATTGTGGCGGCTTCATAAATACCCGAATTTTCTCTTAACCAGAGTTTTAAAAGGTAGATATTTTAAGAATCCACACCCATTTCAAGCCCCTAAAGCATCTCGCCCGTCTTATGGCTGGAGAAGAATATGTACGTCCAAAGCTTAATAGTCAAGGGGACCAGGAGAACAATCGGTCTAGGTGAAAAAACCCTAGTATGGGAAGACTCTTGGCTACCCGAATCAATAGCAAGACCACCAAAAAGTAGATCAATAGTGAATGATCCCAATTTACGTGTTTCAGATCTCATCAACCCGGTGGTAAGAACCTGGGACGTAAACAAAATTCGGGAAATTATAGACCCGTCAGATATCTCGTTAGTACTCAATTTGCACCGTAATCGTTATCCAAAAGATGATGGATATTGTTGGAACCTCACAAAGTCAGGTGGGTATTATGTTAAATCGGGATGCACACTAGCCCATTCAATTTTATCTAGTGAAACTGATCTTCAATGCCAACTTCCTTCTTTAAATCCACTAAAAGCACGAATCTGGAAATTAAAGGCACCAAAGAAGATTTGTCACTTCTTATGGCAAGCCCTTTCCGGAGCTGTAGCGGTTAATGAACGATTAACAAAAAGGCATTTGGGGACTGATTCTAGTTGCCCAAGATGTGGAGCGACAGAGGAAACCATTAATCATACTTTTTTTTATGTCCTCCAGATTTTCGATGTTGGGCACTCTCGCCAATTCCCTCTGCTCCAGAGGTGTTTCTATGGAAAATTTCTATACAAACATGAATTATCTCTTATCAAGAATTCCAGATAGAAATAATATTGGAGACCAGATCTGGTTTCTCCCTTGGCTAATTTGGTTCATTTGGAAAGCACACAATGACAAACTTTTCAATGGACGAGACAAGTTCTCGAACTTGTGTTTCGGGAAAGTGAGGCTTAGTTCATTGCTAATCAAGAAACGGATTTGAATGATATTCCACCAAATGTCAATATCCCCCATAGTATAGACGCTCCGATCTTTACTTGTCCAATAGATGGATATTGGAAAAATGATGACCCCACAAGTGGTGTGGGCAGGATCCTACAACTACAAGATGGAACAAAAGACCTTTTAGGCCTTAAAGAGAGTTATAAAGGGATCTCGCCACTACATGTTGAACTGCATAGTCTGATATGAGCTCTTAACTGCCTAAAAAGATACCATCGGTATTGTAATTACTTTATTACGGATTCTCAGGATCTAATCAAAATGGTGACAACACCGGAAGAGTAGCCAGCATTCGCAGTAGAACTCAGCAAGTTTAAAGATTTATGTGATACTTTTCAGGGCATCAAAGTGGTTTTCGAACCCAGAACCATCAATGTTCGAGCAGATTTTCTAGTTAGGAACGCACGTACCAGAAATAGTGTTTTCGCTTATGTAAGCACATTGTTGCCATGTTGGTTATAATGTTGCAAATTCGCCTTTTTGAGATTCGTATTAAGCTATTTTCTTCCGTGTAAAAAAACATGTTCCCAAAACAATACAATTATTAAACATGTATGTATCCAAACAATCTAAAAATAATGGATCCCACTTTCCTAATTAATCAAAAAACTAAAATAAAAAAGATAAAATCATATATATTCAACTTTTAAATCAAATGATAAATGTAATTAAATAATATAGTACATCAAATATTTTTTATAAATCATAAAATCAAATTTTTGTAAATATACACACAAGAAACATAAATAAATATATTTTTGAAAATATTTCTACTAACAAAACAATAAAAAACGTACATAAAAAATTCAAAGTTAATATTAATAAATTTTTAATTTATAAAATGTAAATTATTAACTTGAAAATAAAAAAAATAAAAAAATTAGATCAAGATTTTTTTTAACTTGATAAAATAAAAATATTAAAAATATTCAATATATAAATTGCTCAATTATATAGTGAGACAGATTACGATTATTGTTTTTATAATTACGATTTTCTTACAATTTCTGCCATCAAAATATATAAACAATTATAAGACGGTTTAAAATAATTAAGTTATATGTTTTGATTATAAAAAGAGAGAATTACTATACTAACATCAAAATGTAGCATAATTACTAATCTAACATGTTCAAAATAAAGTTTACTAATTTAACATTAATCTTTTGTACCAAAGACATAATAACCATTATCATTAAATTTTATTGTTATCACCAGAAAAAAAGAAAAAAAAAGAAAAAAAAAACTCTGATTTACTATTTATCCGACTCAACCCTAACCCCAATTCAATTTTCATTATCACCACCACACATCGACACTCGCCACCTCCGTTCCTCATCAATTCCGGCGACTCTGCATCAATTCCGGCGACCGGCAAACCCTCCTCTATCCCTGCCTAACCCTTCGCCGCCTCCACTGCTCATCTCATATCTAATTTGTCGCGTCCTCTCTAAACCGCCGGCGAACCCTCCTCCATCACTCTCTAAACCATCGCCACCTCCGCTCCTCATTCTACTCCGGCCCGGAACTGTGCACACTCCGTCGTTGACGCACCCTTCATTGCAGGTGAGAGTCTTGTTCCGATTTCCCTGTATTTTTCCTTCCGATTTGGTGTCTCAGCTTCTATTTATTTAGCGTTTGAGTACTTTTAGCATTGGTAAAGTATATTTTGATTTTTAAGGGTGAATGTTCAATTCCAAACAAAATAATTATCAACAAGTATAACTTACAAATATTAAAAATGAAAAGGAAAGAGTTTTAGTAAAAGAGTTTGTAAGTTGGTTAGTAAAATTTTGTAAATATCAAATTATAATTTTTTTGTTGTAAACATAACATAAATCATGGTATTTAAGAATCCTAGGAAGCAAAGCTAATATTTTGTAACAAATCATGGTTAGTTATTTGTGTAAAATTAAACATTTGAAATGGTGAGTTGCAAATGCGTTGCAAAATTGTAACGAATTAGTCAAAGTGTCACAAAAGTGTTACACATTCGTAACTATAATGTGACAGATTTGTGATGCGTTTACTCGTCACAGATGAATCCCCAAACCCTATATGTATATATGGACAAAAATGTGACAGTTTTGCTACAATTTTGTGACGCATCAGTTAAATAAGGGAAAAAAGTGGGACTCTTGCACTTTCCCTGATTCGAACCCGAGACCCGGGGGTGTTTTTATGAGGTGAAACGCACTGGACTATGGTAATTATTCGATATTGTTAATCATTAGCTAATATATTAACTAGTTATATTTCCAGAAACGAAAAAAGGAAAAAATGGAAATATTGCACTTAACCCGATTCGAACCCGAGACCAGGGGCTGTTATTTTGAGGTGAAACGCACTGGACTATAGTAATTATTCAGTATTATTATTCATTAGCTAATATATTAACTAGTTGTATAGTAGTTGACTTTGACATTTATAATTAATTTTAAATTCACACATTTAACATTGACAAAATCAAAAATATATTACATACATTTATATTTCATTAAAATTCACATATAAGACATACCAAATATATGTAAATAACCAACACTTCTTTTTAATTAAAATTCAAATCCAATACATCAGTTTTGTCACCAATGTGTCACTCTTCTAGTTGTGTCGCAAATCTGTGACAAATACAGTAGTTGCAAAGCCATCACTAGTTTGTGACGCCTACAACGTGTCACATTAATGTCACAAATGTGTGACAAGTTTGCGACGACTTGGTATTAATCACTAATTTGTCTCTAGTCGGTCACTAATTTGTGACGTCTCTGTGACACTTTATATTAGTCACAAATTTGTGATGGATTTGGTACTCTTACAGGTGTAGTCACAAAAGTGTGGCAAAACTGTCTCACTTCTGTTACAAAAATTTGTGACGCAAAAAACTGTCACAAACAAGAGTCACTAATTAACTGTTTTCTTGTAGTGTTATCAGACTTGAACAATTCCGTTTCAGATTAGGACTAGACTTGACGTGCAAGTCTATCTCCTTAATAATCGGGATTCTCGATATACTTGAATCTCCTATTTCTTTATATTACGAGGTTTAGATAATGACAAACCTCGTTATACCTGAGATTGCAATGTCTCTGCAAGTCTATCTCCAAAGCCACATATTAATTTATATTAAATCAATTAACCAACCTGATAACGACGTCGTAACTATGCTTACAACCTGATAACGACGTAGTGGCCATGTCTCACTTAGAAGTGACAAGTCATTTCTATGTCTTACATGACATAGACAATGTATTGACAAGTAATCGGAGGTCATTGCCTCGTTAGACCTGGCGTAGACAACATCTTGTCATGTAATGGTAGGTTATTACCTTGTCTTACCTGACATAGACATGTATCGTTAGGTATTTGCCAGGTCATCATCTTCTTAGACCTGACATAGACGTGCATTCTCAGGTAATGAGAGGTTATTACCTCGATTTACCTGTCATAGACTACGTATCGTCAGGTATAGCCAGGTTATCATCTTCTTAGACCTGGCTTAGATGACGTATCGTCAGGTTTTACTTCTTAAGTGAGACTCATCAAAGTCAAGTAGATATCTACATGGCCAAGTGGTGAGAGGTCCATACTACTTTAAACCTCCTCATACCTGACGTGGCCAAATGGTGAGAGGTCTATACTTCTTTAAACCTCCTCATACCTGACGTGGCCAAGTGGTGAGAGGTCTATACTTTTTTAAACCTCCTCATACCTGACGTAGATAATACATGGCCAAGTGGTGAGATGTCTCTACTTCTTTAGACCTCCTCATACCTGACGTAGACGACGTATCGTCAAGTTACTGGCACGTCACCATCTTACTAAACCTGGCCTTGACGATATATTTCCAGGTATTAAAAGGTTATTACCTCATTTCACTTGTCTAAGACAACGTATCATCAAGTATTACTTGTCAAGTGAAACTCATTAAAGCCAAGTAGACGTACATATATAATGAATTTATTTTCCCCAACAGTTTGGGCAAATTTTAACCAAGTTTGCAAGTAAACAGATCTACGGAAACAGAGAGAAGTAAATCTTTATTGATTATCGAAGTAGGCTTGTAGCCGAGTGGAATTACAACGTCTAGATGTCTAAAGCATTATAAATAACTTTTATGGACGTAGAAAACAAGAGTTAGATCTCTGAATGCTATCTCAGGGATGCAAGGAAGATGTAGCTCTCAGGTTTCCTCAGGTAGCCATATCTGATTTTGAAGGAGGCGAGCCAAGTGGTGGTGTTGGGAAAACTGGTTCATCCCATCACCATTCTGGGCAGGCAAGGCGCTCCACCGAGGGAACTAACTCTCCGGGTTGCGGGAAAAGAACAACTTCAGTGGATCTTGAATAGCCTCCCCCCCCCCTTCGAACTAGTAGTTATATTTGTATAGCCGAGATGGTTGTGCGCAGGTCCTTCGGAAGGTCGAGTTCGTCTTCTCCTTCCGAGAGGAGGGGATCTCATGCTTCCGATAGCAAGTGTGATGTTTCGGGCAGACTCCCGAGGACAACTAGTACCGTTTCGAGGAAGCGGTCAAGGGACGAGAGCGCCCCTGTCGCCCAGGCTTCTGTCGAAACGTTAACCCGGGGTGCTGTTGCGAATGACCCCGAGTCAGACGGGGTTGGGGAGACGAGCCCTATTTGGATAAATCATCTTGTGAGGGAAAATGAATCTCTGAAGAAGGAAAGGGCCTCTCTGGTATCGGAGCGTGAAGCGTCGAGACGACGTGCTACAGAACAGGACGCCGTAGTAAAGGAGCTTGATAGGATGATTAGGCATGAGTATGATTTGAGGAGCCTCGCCAAGCAGAAGTACGACGATCTCAAGTCGCACCTAAGGACTGTCGAGCAAGCTAATACCGAATTGGTCGGGCACGTTCAGTCGCAAATGTCCCGCCTGCGATCCTCCTGGAAGGAATGCGCTTATGCACCAAATCGGCAGCCGAACGGATTTGCTCATGCCTCAGCGAACGGGCTCAAGCATCTCTATCCCAGGCTCGGGAATACCATGTTGAACAGACGACTTATCACCGTCTTAATAGCCGAGCTAGCCAGATGAAGACCCAACTCGACTATTTAGACCTGATGGCGGCATCCAAAATTGTGGTCTTCCCGGAGGATAGAGAGGGGGTTCAGGAAAAGTTTGACGGCTACGAAGCGAAGATTGAATCGCTCGAGATGATGGACTTTTCTGAAAGCGAGTATGTGTTTACCCCTGGGCCCTGTCTTCTTCTGGAAAATTACGAGGTTGACTGCCCCCCTTCTCCGCTCGGTTGCGCAGAGTATAGGATAAAAGAGTCCTGGGGTAGTTGAGGCTTTTGACAGCTGCGCCTCAAAGAGGCCTGATGATATTGACGATATGGCCGGCGATGGTTCCCCTCCCGAGCAGATCATAGATCTGACCGAGGAGGCAAGATATCCGGTCGCAGGTCTTCCAAGGTTAGTTGAAATTGTTTCTTCAATGCTTGACCTTTTGTTTTGAGTGTTTGCACGCCTGACTGGAGAAAATTTCGGTAGGGTGATAAACGAGCTCACTCCCACTATCCAAGTGCCGAGCGGGGCGGCGAATCATGGGCTGGCGACCGGCGGAAGTCCTTGAACCTCCCTTGCAGTATTCCGGATATGGCTCAAAGGGTATTGCGCTTTCCAGAGCTGGCGCTTGTTACGGAAACTCCTGTTTGAAAGTCTTGAATGTCATGTTACTTGATTCCTTCCTCAATTTAATATTGTTTATGTGCGTAGCCAGGCCGAGTATGGCCTTGAAATTCTTTTGACTGTAATCGTGAATCTCCCCGGGCTGATGAAGCTCAGTTTGACTTTGTTATGTTGTTTTGCCCGAGGAACAGATCCTCGGGTTTTTAATGAAGTTTGAACTCTGTCTTTATGCGGTTAAGTTTTTCAGCTTAAGCATTTTTGGATATATATGATGCGAATAAGTTTTAGAGCTTAGGCATGCTATGCCCGAGGAGGGTGTCCTCGGGTTTTTCTGCTAGAATCTTGGTTCTATTTATGCGGCTAAGTTTTTTAGCTTAGGCACAATGCGCTCGAGGAGCGGATCCCCGGGTTGTGTTGAGTTTGATTTGACCGAGCTCGCATGATGGATGGTCGGATTAAGTCACCTGCAGGTCGGAACCTGGCTTATGGATGATATCCGCCTCGAGGTTAAGCGTGCGAGAAGTGTTCAGCTTAAAATTCTTACACGTTCTTAGAAAATCGTGCAGGACGTGGCCTGGCTTTTGATCTTATTCGGGGGAATTATGGTGGACTTCCCGAGTTCGGTCTATAGATTATTTTGCTACTGCATCTATGAGAGACGCATATTATGATCCTGCTCGGGTTTAGTTATGGTGGACCTCCCGAGTATGACCTATTGATTGAGTACTTGGCCAGAGCATCGATGTAATGAGCTCGGAGCTTTGGATGAAAAATCAAACGGATCGATAGTAATGAATATATTTTTATTATTGTCATAACTGGACCTCCGGGGAGGCTGCCAACGTACCCGTTAAGTAGGGATCAAGCCAAACGTAGTTCAAATTACATAGTGAAAATAGATAAGTAGTCGCTGGAAGCGAATAGGTCATTCGGAAATGAGTAAGTCGTTCGGAAACGAGCAGATAATATATATATATATATATATATATATATATATATATTTTGGACTCGTCCTCCGGGGAGGCTGTCTTTGTACCTTGCTGTTTGGGTGAAGGCTTTTTTCGTATTGTCTCCTTTACGTGACATGACAAGGGGGCTCGGGGCCCGCTGGGGCGTTGAGGCGGTAGTGGTAACGTTTGAGCGTCATTGCATTCTAGGATCGAGGGATGGTTTCACCGGCCATTGTCATAAGCCTGTACACGCCTGGTCGGATAATCTCATGTACTTGGTATGGGCCTTCCCAGTTGGCTCCGAGCTTCCCGGCATTGTACTCCTTTGTGTTCTCATAAACATTACGCAACACGAGGTCGCCAACGTCAAAGCTTCGGTTTTGGACTCGTTTGTTATTGTACCGAGCTGCTAATTGTTGGTAGTTCTGGATTTGGAGGAGTGTCGTATCTAGTTCCTCCTCAATGTAATCTAGGTTACCCAGGAGCATTTGATCGTTATGATCAGGGTCGCGTGGCATGATTTCTCTGCACAGGCTCTGTATGCACGCTTCGGCGGGGGCCATTGCCTCGAGTCCATATGCGAGCGAGAACGGTGTCCTTCGTGTTGATTCTCAGGGGGTCGTTCAATGTGACCATAGGACACCATCGAGCTCGTCGACCCACATGCCCTTCTTATCGTCGAGATGCTTCTTGAGTTTGTAGATGATGGCTTTGTTAGTTGCCTCGGCCTGCCCGTTTCCCTGTGGGTACCTGGGCGTAGACTTGTAGAGGCGAATATCCCACTTCGAGCAAAAATCTTTGAATATTTTGGAGATGAATTGAGATCCGTTGTCCGCGAAGATCTCGTGAGGGAGTCCGTGCCGGCATATGAGAAATTTCCAGATGAAGTTTTGGACATCATTTGCCAGGATCATTGCGTATGCTTCGGCTCCGACCCATTTTGTAAAGTAATCGGTGATTACGATTACATATCTCTTATGCCTAGACTTCGGGAATGGACCGATGATGTCCATTGCCCATCGCATGAACAAGTGAGCAATGGTAGCGGTTGTCAGTGGCTCGGTTGGGGACTTGATCAATGGTCCATAACGCAAGCATTTCTCGCAGCAACGAACGTGGTCGGCACAGTCCCGGAGCATGGTCGGCCAAAAGTATCCGAGTTTTTTGAGCTTAAGAGCGAGCGTCTGGGCTCCCGAGTGGTTCCCGCTTCTTCCTTCGTGGGACTCGACGACTACGGCTTTGATTTCTTCATTGGCGATGTAACTCAATAGAGTTGTTACATCGGTACAACTTGTTCTCAATTAGTACGTAATGAGCTGCTCGTGTTCGAAGTCTACGAGCGACCCATTTGTCAGCCGGAGCCTCGCCATATTTGATATACGCGATGATCTCCTTCCTCTAATCGAGAACGGGCTTCGGGATTGGGGGTGAGATTTCTTCCGAAGGTTGGGCCCCGTCTTCGTCGTCGTCGACGATGATCATGATCCTGTTGTTCCCTTTTGGGAGGGATATACTCGGGTCTGATATAGTTTAGAGCGCAGCTTGGATTTTGAGCTTGAAGCGAATGACGCGAGTGCGTTAGCATCCGTATTTTCTCCTCGGGAAATCTGGGTGATTTGGAAACTATCCATCCAAATTCCAGAGGATAAGGTCGTCGGCTTGTCTCCTGTATGCTTTCATTCGTTTGTTTTTGTATCATAATCACCATTTAACTGGTTGGTGACAAGTTGGGAATCGCTGTAAGCATGGATCCTTCGGGCTCCGACGGCCTTGGCTAATCGTATCCCGGCAATGAGAGCTTCCCACTCGGCTTCGTTATTGGTGGCAAGGAAGTCCAATTGGAATGACTGTTCAAAAATTTCTCCGGTCGGAGAGACGAGACGGATGCCTATCCCCACTCCTTGCCGTGACACCGAGCCATCAATGTGGAGAGTCCACTCAGCCTTTTGTGATTTGAGTACCGCCGTGTCAGGAGGTAATTCGGTGATGATATCTGCTAAAACCTGTGATTTGGAGCAGGTCTGATTTCTGAATTCGATATCGTATTTGCTTAGTTCGATTGCCCATCTCGCCATTCGCCCGGACTGGCTCGGGCTGTGCAGGATGGTGCGAAGGGGTTGGGATGACATGACTGCGATGGTGTAAGACTGGAAGTATGGGCTTAACTTCCGGACGGACATGATGACGGCAAGGACTAGCTTTTCTAGGATGGGGTACCGCGACTCGGCACCGTCAAGGGACTTGCTGACGTAGAAGATGGGTTTCTGATCTCCCCGATCATCTCGGACAAGGACACTGTTTACGGCTGAGCCTGTCACTGATACATAGAGGTACAAGGTTTCTCCCTGCTCGGGCTTAGCCAAAACCCGAGGGGATCGTTAGATATGATTTCAACTCCTTGAACGCCTTTTCACAGTTTCCATCCCAAATGAACTCCTTGTTTCCACGCAGGAGCTGGTAAAATCGAAGGCTTTGATTGGTTGAACGCGAGATGAAGCAGTTCAGAGCAGCTATTCGCCCGGTTAGGCGTTGGACCTCCCTTTTGTTCTTCTGAGAGGGGAGATTCATGATTGCTACGATCTGCTTGGGATTAGCCTCGATTCCTCGTTGGGTCATGATATATCCAAGGAATTCTCCGGAGGTAACTCCGAACGTACACTTGGCTGGGTTCTGCTTCATTTCGTAGAGGTTTAGGACTTTGAAACAATCCTCAAGATGATTAACGTGGTCGGTTGCCTTCGAGGATTTCACCAGCATTTCGTCAATGTAGACTTTCATTGTATCGCCGAGCTGGTCGGCGAACATTTTGTTGACTAGGCGCTGATAGGTGGCTACGGCATTTTTCAAGCCAAAAGGCATGACTCGGTAGCAATATGTTTCGCGGTCTGTGATGAAGGCGGTCTTTTCGCGATCATCGGGATGCATAGCAATCTGGTTGTATCCCGAGAACGCGTCCATAAATGAGAGCAGTTCGTTTCCACCCATGGCTTCGACTACTCGGTTGATGTGGGGAAGCGGGAAGCTATCCTTAGGACATGCTTTGTTGAGATCGGTGAAATCTACGCAGACTCGCCACTTGCCGTTCTTTTTCTTGACAATTACCGGGTTGGCCAACCACTCAGAATATTGAACTTCCGTTATGGATCCTGCTTCTAAGAGCTTGGCCACCTCATCGTTTACGGCTTTGGACCGCTCGGGCCTGAGCTTTCTTCGTTTCTGTTTAATCGGTTTGTAGGTGGGGTCAACGTTGAGCTCGTGGTTGGTGACGTTCGGGCTGATGCCTTTCATATCGTCGATCGACCAAGCGAAAGTGCTGGCGTTCATACTCAAGAAATGGATCAACTCGGCGCGAATTGGCTTGGCAAGCTCAGCTCCAATGCTAACACGACGATCAAGGTGGGATGGATCGATGCCGATTTGGGTTGTCAATTCTTGCCTCGGTTCCGAGAAGCTGGTTTCATCGGGGGAGTCGATATGGTTACATCCTAACCATATGTTTTCATAAAGTAACTCATGGTAAACATAAAGTAAGTAGATTAAGCATAAAGCAAATATGCTTAGCTAGTAAGATACAAATGAGCTGGGCCTTCTTCTTGATGGGTTGTGAGTAGAATTTGCCTTGGGCTAAATCCATGGTTGAACAATTTTGTTTTGTTTTGATAAGAATGAGAATTAACACTACTTACGAAATCATCTCACTGATGAACTTGTTCTTAACAATTTTGAGATGATGTGGCTGATGGGCTCGTGGGTGGATAACCAAATAAATGGTCGACGCTGACTTAATAGTTCCAGCCCATGTATTTGTTGATTTCTCACTAACTGTCTCCGATTTCTCCCTCACCGATAAAAAGTCTCCAGCGATCGAATATCACGGTTCCCTCCGATTGATCAGCCTTCCCGGTAAACTCTTCTTCCTTATACAGCTCCAGAGATTTAGAGAATTTGTTCATTTTATAAGCGTAGGTGGTTTCAGATTTGAGGATTTCGAAAACCAAATCCTTAACAATTCTTAGTTAGGCAGCTCAGAGATATAGAAATCGAATCGAGAGTCGCATCACTTATATCAATTCCATGGTTGGTCTTCGATTTAGTTTTTGGTTCCTTAGAATAAAAAAAGATCCAATTAGTATACTCTAGGACCAAGTTCTTTGCGTTTCTTTACAAGTTCGTACTTTCTTGACAAAAAAAGCAGCAAATTCTCAGTTTTGTGCCTCCACTATTTGCATTTCCTCTTACATTCTATATCTCTAATGTAAAATTCACAGTTTGATCCTTGTGCTTTTGTTGCAGGTGCTTTGGTTCTTCCTCTTTGGCCATGGACGCCACAGAGTTAGATAACAAAGAGGTTACAAAGATTGTAAGTCATGACACTTCACCAGTCGAGATCAAAGTGCTGCTATTCGCGAGAGCACGCGAGCTCACAGGCGTGCCAGATCTAATACTCAAGGTGCCATCAGGTAGTACAACACAGAAATGTATGGACGAGTTAGTGATCAAGTTTCCAAGCTTGGAAGAGTTACGTAGCTGCGTGGTTCTTGCTTTGAACGAGGAATATACGACGGATTCCGCCATTGTTCAACACAGAGATGAGTTAGCTATCATACCTCCAATAAGTGGTGGCTAATGTAAATCAATACCTTAAATTGGGTTTGTATCATCATTGGCAATAATCTAAAATGTAACAGTTATAAGATTGTAACTCTGGTACTTTTATCAAACAACACAGAACAAAAAGTTACATCAGTTCTACAATCACAACTTCTCCATCTTCTCGGGGATGAATTCACGGTATTGTTCTTCATTCACCGCTCTAACAAAAAATAAGTGTCATCACTAGTTCAGTAGCGGCGTGGTCTTGAATGGTTGGTACAATCTAGTGCCGATCCCAGAACCCTTCTACTGTACTCCAAACTAGCTCCATTTGATACGAGCGGCTCTGCAAAATCAAAGATGAATCCAAAGAACATCAAGTCCCACAACCTAGCGAGACAAATTAGATTGAGCAAAAAGGTTCATTTCTATCAAAATGTAAAAGATTTGGTAAAGTCTCTTTCGATATATTTCATGTTTGTTCCAGGAAATCAAGAAAGGAACAAAGAACAAACCTTGTGTAAAATCAAGAGGAAGAGGGGAAGGTGGTGAAATCAATTGCGACGAGTAGTGATGACCTCTATCCGAATGCTCAAACGACAGAGACTGAGGTCTCGTTCTGTGACCCGAATTCGAAGCAGATAACGAGTTGTTTGCTTGTAATTTATCTTGTCCAGATATCTAATTCACAAAATCAGCACCACAAATCGAATATAGCGGCATTATTATCACAAGGTAAAAGAAAAGAGAGAACTCACAGCGAATTTGAGAGTTCGATTGTAAAGAGAAACGAGACCGGAGAAAAGTTTAACGGCGTAATCGGCGATTTCTTCAGTCTCATACTCAGCAAACGCAAAGCCTTTGGGTTTATCGGTTCCTTTGTCACGAGGAATGTGTAGATCGATTACTTTTCCAGCTTGAATCAAGATATCATTCAAAACCCTATCGCTCACTCTCTCATCTACGTTCCCTGATTTGAAATCAATTTTCGATTTTTTTTTTTTTTTTTGATTCAGACTCATCGGCAATTTTCACAAAGTGCATGTTGGAAGAAAGAACTTACCTACGTAGACGGTGCAATTGGAATTCCCAGACATGGAAGCTACTTTGTCGACCAGAAGAAATATGGTGGAAACCCTAAACGAGAGAAGATGTATAGCGAGAAACCCAAAGTTTCGTTCTGTGAATAATTGAAATTGAGAGGAAGAAGAAAAATGATGAAGAAGCATCGACAGGGGGCTGAATTGTAATTTTCACTTATGAAAAATCTGTCTAAAATGTCTACCCTATTGGTGGTATTGGTTTCGGTTCTATCCAATCATACCGAAAAATTGTGTATTGGTTCTGGTTCAGTTCGATCAAACCAAAACTAGAAATGAACAACGTTTGGATGCAGTATCAAGAATCCAAGATACAACATCCAGATGCTACATATAATTAGCTACAAAAACGAACATATTTCTGGATTTTTGTAAATAAAAATTTACAAAATTAGTGGTTTAAAACTTGGTATAATAGTCTAAACCTTTTAAACAATCGGCAAAGGCAAATGAATTCATTAAAGACTAATTGGGCCTCACATCAAAGCAAAACCACATAATTGGCGAAATGGCAACGAGAGTGTTCAATTTTCTTTAAGCATAAGTAGGAGTCAGGTGCGAGTAATGTTTGTAGATTAATATTTGTGCCAGATTGATTTTCGAAATTTAAATTAATTCAAAATCTTTCGAATTTCGGCTTTAGATACAGTTATACATAACAACTATATAGAGTGATATATATGTATTATATATTGTATTGTATATTGTTCACATATCTTAGGAAGAGAGAGAAGAATAGAATTTTGTTAGCTCATTTGGTAATAGGCTGAAAGAATTTTATTTCCATAGAGAGGTTGAGCGATTTTGAGTGACCTAGTGAGAGTTTTAGAGTGAGATTGAGATAGATAAGTTGAGATTTTCCAATGGTTGAGCAAATACCCGTGTCCGATAGGATGTTTGCGCTGGATGAAGAACCAATTGGTGAAAGAGTTAATTCTTATGGTCCGGCTAGTGGAATTAGGTCGATTATGAAAGTTTTGTCTGAAGAAGAAAGAGAAGAAATTAGGAATTCTACTTTTGGGAAGTTTGTGTGAATTGCAGAGAAACCACCGTATTCAGGGAGATTTGTTATCTCAAGACAACTCAAAGTCAAGAAGAAGCATGAAATTTGGATCTTTTATGTTGGAAACCTATCCGATTCTTGTTAAGAGAGTTTGCGATTATTACAGGTTTGCCTTGCGGTAAAGTTCGAAGGAAGTCTAAGTATTGTTTGAAGGATAATATCAATGAGACTCTGTATTGGCCTTCTTTGTTTTGGCAAACTTGAGAATGTCATTGTTGAGAAAGTAATTAAGGTGTTGAAGAGGAGAACAATTACAGATAAAGAAACTCCATTAAAATTTGCTTGTTTAGCATTACTTGCCTCTGTTTTAATGCCTACAACACACCAAGCTAAGATTGTCAATGAACATGCAGAATTAATCAAGGATATCTTGAGTCGTTTTTCCGTTATCCTTGGGGTAGGCTTGCCTTTAATATGCTCATGAGTAGCATAAAAGAGAAGAATGAGATTATTCTCTCTTAAAAATATGTTGCTATAAAAGGCTTTGTACATGCAATCTAACTTGTTTTAGTTGAAGTTATGCATGCTCTGTTAGAGGTGCAGTTTAACTCTACAACGTCTGAGTCGGAAGGGGATGAAGAAGAAGACGATGATAGGGAGAAAAAGATTAGCCTGAGTCCAACTCATGGTAGAGATCTTCATATCTGTTATATATTTGTGTATGTGTTTGCTTCTAGGGCTGAGCAAAAAATCCGTTAAATCCGATTCGATCCGCGATTCGTTTCGACCCGAACCGAAAAAATCGAATATCCGTAAAGTTTCAAAGCAAAGAAAATATTAAAATGGGAAAAACCGTAAAAAAAAAAAGCAAATCACAAATTATATTTTAGAAAAGGTCATTATCCGATCCAATCCGTATTATTATATACATATGTATATATATATATATATATATATATATATAATATGTCCATAGATATATATACATGTACATCTAATAATGTTAGTTATTGATTTTTGGTTAGGTACAAATGAGAGGAATAATACTGGATCGAATCATAAGCACAAACAAACAAAATAATATTAAAATGTTAAATGAGAACACTGTCGATTCCTTTTCCCAAAACTTATCTTCTTAGTAAATCACACCTTCTAGGTTCTTCTTCTCCTCATCACACAAAGCTTTCCATCTTATGTAACCTCTCATAATCTTACCGGTAAAAATCAACCGTAAGAAACCTAATTACTTTTTCTTTCATATATTCCTTCACAAAGTTCGCCATCAGCAGGTAAAAATTGAAACTTTTTGGCTTTTTTTTTGGACAATCAAAATTTTTTGGCTCTTTACTTTCTCAAATCTTTTTGTTTTTGTTTGGAATTTTGTGATGGTTTATTTTTGTCTCTCATTTACCTTTTTTATTTTTTTGATTTTTTCTTTCTAGATGGCACCTAAGGAAACCCCAAATAATTTTATGAGGACCGATGAAAATCAAGACTCTGTTTCACAGAAAGATGGTCGTAAAGCAGATCCAAAAGTTGTGTTTTGAGTTTCTAAAGTATTTTTTAACGAATTGGATCGCGGATATTCGTGGAATTTTTTGGATATTTTGGACGGAGCGGATCACGGATACTGATTTTTTCTGGATATCTGCTCCATGCCCAGGGCTATTTGCTTCCATAGGTAAACGTGTTTTGAGGTGATGTGCCGTCTGACATGATTATGTAGTTTAAAATGATCTAAAGATTTTAAACTTGTGTAACCTATAGTCCACTTTTGTAAGCTACCGCATGACTTGGCAGAGCTAAAAAGATTTTACACATGAACCTATAAACAAAATCTGCGGAAGTTGAAGGCTAAAAAAGGTTTTAGCCATGGGTTGTTGTACTGTCCGGATGAGTTTCTTGGTTCTCGTTGACATTCTCCTAATTAGTAAACTTTATATTGTTTACCACCTAAATAACTCTTCATTAAATGAGTGCTTGAAATTTGTCATTTCGATACAACAAATATTATTAAAGGTGTTAAATTTAGTAATAAATATTATTATATGTTTAGATAAAGACTATTTGCATCGGTTAGACTCCATGTTATTGTGAATTTGGCTAAGTGACAATGGTACTGTAACTGTTGCAAATTCCGTAAACCCATTATGACCCTATTGGCTATCTGTTAGGTAGGTAATTTTAGATAGGTTATATGTAGCTTATATGTATAGCGTGTGTCATAGAGAAAGATTCGATAAGATTTTTGTTAGATTTTCCATGTTTGAATTTCAAAACTTTTTGAGATTATTAAAGGGAAATTAAAATTTAATTGCGAAAATCAATAAAAGGAGAGAGAAAGTTTCAGGGATAAAGCTTTAGAAATTACAAAAATGAAGACTACAGAGAGAGAGAATTTTGTTGCAGAGAAGAGACTGGTGTGTTTCGAAATTGCAGTCACTTTCATACTTCGAGAAGCTCTTGAGCTAGCTAGAGTGGTATGTGAAAATTTAGGCTCTTTTTTTTTTATCATTGTTCCATTAAAATTGTGTGATAGATCTGACTGATTTTGGTTTCAGAGATTGTTGACATGGAGAACAATCCAGAATTACAAATGAGGATAGTGAAGAACCTGTTGGGATTGGGGATACTGCGTACGGGCCATCAAGTAAAATTAGAGCCGTGATGAATGCACTTGCAGAAGACAAGAGGGAATCTATTCATAGATCTTCTTTCGGTAAGTTTGTATCAATCGCGGAGCTACCTGCTTATTCTGGTAGGTTTGAAATATTTTTAATCTCTCGTCAACTAAATGTGAAGAAGAAATATGAGATATGGATTTTGTTTGCTAGAAGACATGTTATATTTTCTCTGCAGGAGTTTGTGATTGTCACTAGGTTGCCCTGTGGGCAGTTTCCAAAAAAATCCAAGTCACGGTTAATTAACAATTTAAATGCGACTCCGTACTGGCCGTCGGTCTTTGGAAAATTGGATTCAGTCTATGTCTCGTCTGTGATCAAGATGCTAAAGAGGAATATTGTTACTTACACAGAGACGAGGATAAAATATGGTTGTTTGGCCCTTCTTGCATCTGTTTTGATGCCAACGACCCATCATCCGAAGATATTTAAAGAGCATGTAGAAGTAAAATCAAATCTACCATCATTTTTTCAGTATCCTTGGGAGAGATTAGCGTTTGAGATGCTTATGCAGTATTAAGGAGAAAAATGAGATCATTTTTATTAATGGCGTACCGAAAACGCTATGTATCGTATCGATAGCGTTTAGTTAAACGCTCTGACATCGCACGCGATAAAAAATCTGGCACTTTCGGTAGCGTTTTTTATGTACGCTATGTTATATATCGTATCGATAGCGTTTAGTTAAACGCTCTGACATCGCACGCGATAAAAAATCTGGGACTTTTGGTAGCGTTTTTTTATGTGCGCTATGTTATATATTTTATTCATAGCGTTTTATTTTCTGCAGTAGTTAATGTTACAATAGCGTTTATTTTGTAATATGAATTACTTATATAATAGCATTTTTGAGTTGACATCTATATAATAAACATTGCTTTCTCAAAATGTTATCTATTTGTTATACATAGCAATGTTTATATGTTATAATTTCGTTTTATATTTATGGATTCTAGTTTTGTGATAATATTAATTTAATAATTTAAATGCATTACTGAAATAAAAAAAAGATTATAAACTGAAAATAGAATGATTACCATTGAGGATTACAAAACATTGTTCATAAATTAATCCACATACACCTCAAATACAAAAGACATGATAAAGACATAACATTCAAACTCAACTAACATTTAGATTCACATGATCAAGACAAAACCTTCACTAATATCTTCAGGTCCTTAGTCTCGACAATGACCCTTGCCCTTTGAGGATTCTCCCTCTTCTTGTTTCACCCGGTTCAATGCAGCTAAGAGTTCTTGGTTTCTAAGCCTCTGTTCTTCCTTTTGGAGGTTCTTGACAAGTCTTTGGAATTCAGGTTCGATGTCTTCTTCCGGAACGCGTGTCAAGAATCCCATAGCTTTCCTGTATTGTTTTTCTGTGAGCTCCACCACATCTTCTTCCATTTCATCTACTTGTTGTGGCTCAGATTGGAGCTCTGGTCTGATTCCTCTTGCTGGGAGTCCGCAGATTATGCCTTTCCTTGCTTCCATTTCTGAATCAAAATGTTAAACAACTGAACTAAGTTATAAATTTCGAAGACAATGAACAATTGAATTAACAGCAGAACAAAAATGTGAATTACCTTTGTGATAATGGAGGGAAAGATTCTTCCTGGTACCTGTTTCGATTGAAAAAAAGAAATGATCAATTGTCATTGAACTATCCAAATGAATTCATATATGAAACTATCATAAAATCATTAAAAGAAATAGTACTTGTGACCTAACCTTCTCGGTGGCTGCTTCTAGAGTGCTCGGAA
Organism: Draba incana; assembly: GCA_963576765.1. Taxonomy (NCBI): domain Eukaryota; kingdom Viridiplantae; phylum Streptophyta; class Magnoliopsida; order Brassicales; family Brassicaceae; genus Draba; species Draba incana. The sequence goes on along the minus strand of OY755214.1, from coordinate 16,554,424 downwards.
TCGAATCGGATTCCTGAAGAAAAACCCTAACTGACAGTTAGTATTGATATAATGGTTTTTGGATACGTAGATATAGAAGAGCTTAAGTGCGATTGTATACCTGGGAAACGAATCGTTCCAGAGAGACAAACCCTAATATACATTGAAATTCATGAAATAGTGAGAAAGCGATTGTGCGAAAGATAGAAATATAGAGAGGAGCGATTGTGCGATTGTACCTTGCAAACGGCGAAGAATAAGAAATGGCGACAGAAGAAACCTAAAATCAAAGTGAGAAATATAAGGTTAGAGAGCGATTGTAAGAAAGATACACAAATTGTAGGGGTTTAGGAATTTACCTTACGCATACCGACGGATTTAAACGAAAGCCACGAGATAGATCGAAGAACAGACGAGAGACATCGACGAAGGCGAAAACCCTAGATTGGTCTGAGTGAGAAAATATGTTCGAAGGGAGTTCGAAGGTGGAGTTAAAAGCCTCATAAGTAACTCCACTATTCTGAGTCTTGCGCATTAAGTCCTCAGTGTGGTATCTCTGCCCGTTTATTACAAATCCCTTATATGTTTGAGCTACATTCCGTGGTCCATGAGCCAACCATTTCAATTTATCCGAATGTTCATTTGAGCTATGAGGGATCTACAAAAACAATATCAACACCATGAAATAACGCCACAGCCAGATGGAAAATAGAATTATAATGTGTTATTACAGGAGCTAACCTTTGCTTTGACCCATTGGGAGAACCTCTCTGTATGTAATTTCCATAACAGAGTCTCATTATTAGAACATCTTACGTCCTTCAGCTGCAGTTCCTCCAAATGCATACTAGGACACAATATCATAAAGTTAGTTTAAACCTTGAATAAAACCATAAGTAAATAGAAAAAACCATAAGTAAATAAAAGGGATAAACTTACTCCACATATGGATTCATCATTGCCATATTCAGTAGCACATATCGATGCGCTATCTCACGCTCTTTATCAGTTAAGACAACTTGAGGGGCCTTCTGGAATGGGCGGCCTTCAATGCTGCTGCCATCAAACTCAACATCTTCATTACGGTTTACTGTTTCCTGAACTGGTACTGAATTTTTTAGAAACTCCATGCAGAATGCAATACACTCCCCAGCCAAATACCCTTCAGCCATACACGCTTCTGGCCTTGCAAAGTTCTTCACATAAGCCTTCAGTGTTTTCATATACCTGTAACGCAAACAGAGAAGCATATACTTTGTTAGTCAACTCTACCATTCAACACAACTAAGACAATATAGCATCAGACAATATGAGTACCTTTCAAATGGGTACATCCACCTGAAGTGAACAGGTCCACCCAAACGAGCCTCCCTTGCTAGATGTATTGGCAGATGGAACATTATATCAAACATGGAGGGAGGGAAATATCTTTCTAGTTCGCAAAATGTCTCAATACACTCAGCTTCCAGTAATATCAGCTTCTCAGGATCTAGAACTCTCTGACACAACCTGTTGAAGAAGCTGCAGAGTCTAATCACTGCAATCCTAGGACCATTAGGTAGCAATTTTCGCAAAGCAACTGGTAGGAGGTTTTGTAGAAGCACATGATGATCGTGTGACTTCAATCCACCAATAGTAGGAGGATCTACGAAAACACAGTTGGAGATATTAGAGGAATAACCGTCAGGACCTCTGAATAAGCTTAACCTCTTGCAGAACTTAGCTTTTTCATCCTTTTTCAACCAATAAGCAGCTGGAGGCATGAAATTTCTTTTCCCTCCTTCCTGAATGTGTAACTTATGTCTAATCCCCATATCTTCCAGATCTTTCCTTGCTTTAAACCAGAGATTTCGAACCAACTCAGAGGAAGATTAGGGTTTTCTTCGGCTGGACATGCACAAATCGAGTGAAAGATTAAGAAATTGACTGATACGAAATTGGTTGAAAGCTAGAGAAAGAGGAGGATTTGGAGCTTAAAAATGGATCTCGTTTTTCAGACAATTTTTTTTTGGGTTTTTAGCAAACAAGAGGGAAAACGAAATTTGGTCCCGCTCAACGTATCCATGGCGGTTTGGCTCGATTTTCATACCGCCACATGCTAAAAAGTTTTGGCCGCGTTTTGTTTTTTGTAACACACGCACAACCATAGCGTTTTGATTTTAAAAAACGCTATCTTTAATACACGGTTCCCTCAAAGATAGCATAACCACTAAAAACGCTATCCTTTTATGCAATCAATAATCAAATTTCTTGTAGTGTTTGTCTCTGAACACAATAACGATAAAATGGTTTGTTCATGCTCTTCAACTTATCTTGGCTGAGGTTGTGCTTGCTTTGTTAGAAGGTGTTCAGATTAATTCAACATCATCGTCTGAGTCTGAAGGTCAAAATGACAAAGACGAAGCTGTAGAGAAGAAGATTTGACTTAGCCTTGGGCATGCTAGAGAGTTGCATGAACCAGAGAAGGTAATTGGTAAATTATTTAGAGTTACCTAGTTAATTTATGTTTCCATTATGTACCGGTATATATGGTTAGAGTTATGTCTTAGCAGTTAATATATAGTGATAACTAGATATTTAACCTTATATGTGTAGGATCTAATGTTTAAATTTAGAGTAAATTTAAGTAATTTCTATGTTAGTTTGTATAGAACTGGTAAACTATGTATGTATAATTATTGGATTATGTGGTTATTCTTATGGTTAAAGTATAATGTTTTTATTGATCGCTAAGTTATGCTCCTCATTTCGCATATATATTGGATAATGTGGTTATTGATATGTGTAGCATCTAAAGTTTTTTATAAACCGCTTAAGTATGTGTCTTTTGTTTTGCAGACTGTAGTTGATTGCATTATTCTAGATGATGCTGAGCTAGAAATTGATGAGAGTGAGCTTGGTTGGTCCGATGAGGAAGGAGATGAGACGGTTGATAATTTGTTGCGATTTATTAATGAGGAGCATTGTTTTTCAAGTTCTATGTTTTATGGTGGGGCTACAAAGGGAGATGTTGCTCGTTTGAATAGAGAAACAAAAGAAAAAAATGCAAAACAAAAGATAAAAAGTTGCTCGCAATTATGAGGTCAGTGGTCCAAGCAATGGGGGTTGTGCAAGTGTGACTATAAGTGAAAGTGATCTTCAACAGATTGCCGATATTTTTGTGGGTAAAGTTAAGCATGAACTTGGTAGCTTAGAGGGGAAGGTTAATGACACCTATTGTAAACTAGAGGAGCTTAAGTTTGCCATTGGGTTAATGGACACATACATTACGCTTAAGTTGACTCTGCAGATTTTCAAGATGAAAAAAATTGTGATTGACTCCATTATTGGGTTTTTGGACAAGTCTGGAACTTTGAATGGAAGGGAGAATATTGAACGTCAGAGGAGTAATGTCAATGAAGGTCTAAATCAACAAGTTCCATATGATGGCTCAGCGGGGAATAGGCAAGATAGCCATGTAATATTGTTATTTCTAGATCAAGAAATTGACAATATCATTGATGGTGCTGTTGGGGACCTCAGACGTTTGTCTACAGATTTTGTATGATTTTGTTACATGGATTAATACATAATCATATATTTAATTACTGTTACAGTGTTAAGAATTTTTTGTAACGCAGGGCCGTGGAGTTGGTGTTGGTGAAGTGCCTAATGGTAGTAATTTATCTGAGGTAGAAGATAATACAGTTGTTGCACTTGTAGTTGGTAATGTATGTGTGTTTTTGAATTTTTGTATTGTATTGTTGTTAGTTAATATTCTGTTTACTTAATGAGTAATTTGATGTTTTTAATTAAATGTAGGTGATCCAGTCGAATGTGGGATTCGTTCTCTCTTGGCCTTACTCTAGAAACTTTAAATGTCCAACAATCTTCGTATTTAGATGGTGTTATCCCTGACGGAGACATTTCTGGGGATGATCGTGGTAGCGGTAATTTTTGCCAAAAAAGCAAGCTTTTGAAAATTCTTCATGTTAACCTTCTTCATGACTACCAATGCAACAAGAGTATGGTGTTACGATTAAGGATATCTCACTTGGGTGGATTAAGGGAATCAAATGGAGAAAACTGCAGAGGGAGGTATGGGTAGCTTTTTCATAAGGTTAATGGCATTGCGTAAGTTTTCTTCCCACCTAAGAATTTGTTCTCTGGTTTATAGTTGTTAGGAGAAGAATGTATAGCACAACGTGTACTGGCTGCTAACTTGAATAATGGCTTGTCATTGTATTGTTGTAAAAGACAATGTTAATTACATTATTCAGCTACCTAATTTTTATAATACACCTTGTTTTGTTGTGTAGGTGGAAAAATTCTTATTTTTGTGTTATCTGCTTTTGAAGGAACCTAACCATTGGAGGAATGAGTGTTTCGACCAAATATGTTTTAGACATTGCTGGTAGAAAGCAATTTATGCAACCTAAGGTATTGTCTTAGACTAGTTTTTTACTCTTTCTTAAACCTTAAGACGTATTCAAGAAAGAAATTCAATATGTGAATCTTTAAATGGAGATTTAATTGTGTAGAAAGAAGGGAATAAAATTTAAAAGCATATTCCATGATATGTATACAAAAGGAACATGTGTGGGGACCAACCTTTACGAGGTAGGTGAAGCTTCAGTTTGGACGATAAGCAAATTATTATCGAAGAATTTAAGATCTGAAAGTTTTATCTATTTATCGTTGGTGAAAAGCATTAAAGTGATGGTTATTCGATTATATAGAGGACAACACTTATGATATGCTTATTTATCTTCCGTTACATATATTTCTCTGTATGTATCTGTCAATCTTGCGTATCCATGCATTTATTACGCGCCGTCTGACACCATCATTATGTAGTTAAAATCACGCCACCATGACTAGTTACCTCACGTTGGACTTGTATTTTACTCTTTCTTAAACCTTAAGTCGTATTCAAGAAAGAAAGTAAACATGTGAATCTCTAAATGGAGATTTAAATGTGTAGAAAGAAGGGAATGAAATTTAAAAGCAAATTTCATGATATGTATACAAAAGGAACATGTGTGGGGACCAACCTTTACGAGGTAGTTGAAGCTTCAGTTTGGACAATAAGCAAATTATTGTCTGAGAATTTAAGATCTAAAAGCTTTATTTGTTTGTCGTTGGTGAAAAGCATTAAAGCAATGGCTATTCGATTATATAGAGGACAACACTTATGATATGCTTCTTTCTCTTCCTTTACATACACTATTCTGTATGTATCTGTCAATCTTGCGTATCCATGCATTTATTACGCGTTGTCTGACACCATCATTATGTGGTTAAAATCACGCCACCGTGACAAGCTACCAAATATTACTTCTGTAGCTCAAATATATTTCACACTTTCCCAACATGTTAACTGTTCGTATTCCTCAAGGCTTTTTCGTCTTTTATATGTGTAGGCCCACCGTCTGATTTGATTCCGATAACTCAATGTTAGTTTCTTTATTATGTTGTATAGTAACGTTACATAGCTAGTTAGCTCTTAAATAAATGTATGGAGTAAGAGTGTTCCATAAGTTTCTGGAGAGAATAAGGCCAATCTAAAAGTGAATTACTCTATGATAAAATATTATCTTCACTCGGGTATGTCATAAGAATGAGTGAGTGATATAACTATCATCCACCAAAAGCTTTGTTAATGATTTTATTGAAAAAAACGATTAAAATTAGTTTTTTTTTTTTGCTATATGACGATGTTATTTACTACTCCCTCCGTTTCAATATATAAGCTGTTTTGGGGTTTTTGTTTTGTTTCAAAATGTAAGCTGTTTTGATAATGCTAGGTACTTTTAACTTTATTGTATACTGTGTGACCAATAGTATTTTGCAGTCTTTTTTATAATTGGTTAAACTATTTTTAATATATATTTTAAATGCTACTTTTTAGAGTAAAAGTAGTTTCTTAATATTCGCGATTTTTGCTAAAACCTCTTATATTATGAAACGGAGGGAGTATAAACTATTATTTATGAACGATTTATTTTTAATTCGCATATGATATTTGTCAATGTTTGTATGGTTCCGACATCATGCGATTTGAATGAAGCAAGGAATCTAAGAGAAAGATAATAATCTTTACCAACTTTCTCTTTATACTTTTAACCTTGCAAGAAGAACAAAATCTTGACGCTGCCATTGTGATTAATGAATATGAATCAAATGATAGGGCATTATATCTATACTAATACATGCCTAAGACTAAGACCCAATAATATAACGAAATCTGAAACACAACCACTACATTGAACACGTACAACAACATGTTGAAAGAATGATGGTCAAGGCTATATTTTTTTTTAAAATGAGGCTCTTCTAAAATGGGGCCCAATTCAAATGTTTTACAAACTTCCCTCATATTCGGTTCTAGTCATAACTATATGTTTCATACTTAGGCCTATATGATGATTGGGAATTCGCCTTAGCTCTTTTGTAGGGTTTTCCATGTTCTCTGTAACCAATAGATAAGCTCAAGGAATTGTTGAAGTTGTTATATTTTCTTCAACTCATCTAAATACTTTTCCAATGTTATTTGCATTCTTCCATCTTGTCTCCACCCGTGAAAACAAAGATGATATAGTATGTTATGTTTCTGCCAAGAAGATCTTTCACGCGAACAACCATTGTCTCCTCCTCTTTGGTATTACGAAACTTAGTTGAGTAAACTAGCAACACTGCATCGATACCTTCTTCCACTGAATTGATACACCTCTTTATTCCCTCTAGTGAAACATCATATAGCCCTGCAACAAAAGAAATTGTAACACTTGAAAGAGTAGATGACATTGACATTTAAGACATCAACCAGTGTCGATCACGGTGATATCACATCTTCGTTGACACTAATTTATGTATCACACATTGTCGTGACACCAACTAGATGTAGCACATACATGAGTCTCTCAATAAAGGTGTTCTTATTACATATGTGTACAAAACGTGGTCAAAAGTGCCTTATAGACATAATTGTGAAAAACATTGTTGTGAGAAGTTTGAATCATTACAGAGAGGTTGTCCAGTGTCTCTAATGAATGAGAAAACAATATTGATGCAAGTGTAATAAGTGAGCCGAACCTCGTCGAGAATACCATTAAACTAGCATCAATTATGATGTACTTATATACCTTTACATTTGGTTAAACCTAATTTTAAGAATCAACAATTAATGGAAAACATAATTTATCATGTGACATAAGAGGAATTAATTAATAACTCCATTTTATCGCAAGGCCAAGATATCAGAAACAAAGAATGTATATAGCTTGATGACCTCTCTAAAAAGTTAATAATGAAACAAAAATTTCATTTCAAAAAGTAAATTTTACTACAAGAAAACATGATGGTTTCGACCAAATTAATATGGTCAAAATATTTATTGATCCATTTTCGACCAAAACATGAGGGAAATTGGAATTGATCGACAATTGATCAAAAATTTGTGACTACTAAAAGTGGTTGATAAATAGTCAAAACATTTTGACCAAATATCGACTAAAACAAATTTTGGTCGAAAACTAGTCGACAATTTTAAACGAACAATACTTGACATAAATTGGTCAAAACATTATCAACCAATTATTGACCATAGAAGTAGCTCGTTTATATCCCCCAATTTTTTTTGTTAATAATTACGTAGAATTATCAATAGAAATGCATAATATATTTAATTACAATATTAATTATGCAGTGTTATTTAACTCTATATAAAAGGTTGACCATATTTTTTAACTTTGAAAAGTTTTATAGTTGGGAAAAAGTAAACATAGGTAAAAAGGTACATACACTATTATATATCAAAAAATAAAAAGTATCCAGGGTCATTACAAACAAATGTATTTGTATATATATATATATATATATATATTTTTTTTTTTATTGTATAAAAACTATAATTACAAGAGAAAAAGACTAGATTGTTTAAATAAAATCAAAATAGCAAAAAAAAGTAAATTTTTTTTACAAATTTAACAATTCTAACGTGTTATATTGGGCCATTAATACAATGTTTAAAAGCTTATTAACACATTAACAGATTGTTTTGAAACTTAAACAATGGATTTGTCTTCTCCGTTCGTACGTTTGCTTCGACGGATGTTAGAATTAGTTCTTTTTCCATGAAAAAATTACTAAAAGATGTCTTATAATTTTGTTAATCCTCGAGAATCTTTTTATCTTCCATTGGCGTTAATATGTTTATTCTTTTAAACAACTCAAAGTGTAAGACCAACAATATTATTGAAGAGGAAGTAGCCACAATCGTTTAAAAAAAAAAAAAGAATCTTGCTTTTTTTTCTTAAAGTGTATCAAACACTCTGTTTGGTACAAAAGGTAGGATTAAGAGATAAAAGAAGCCTCTCCAGTTCAAATGGAGTCTCTAGAAAGATTCAATTTTGGTGAGTCAAGCGTGTTAACCTAATTTATTAGTGATATATTAAATTTGGGATTTCATGGAGAAGATATCGGAGAGAGAGAGAGAGAGAGAGAGAGAGAGAGAGAGAGAGAGAGAGAGAGAGAGAGAGAGAGAGAGAGAGAGAGAGAGAGAGAGAGAGAGATTTCAATGGCCATACAAAGCGAGAGAAAGATTTAGAGAGAGAGAGTGTAAAGGAATATATATTCTCTTCTCTCTTTTTTAGTAATCTTCTACAAAAGTTCTATAATACTGGGTAATGGAAATTTTCGATTCTAGAAAACAATTTCAATCTAATTCCCGCTTCTCCCAACTACCTAATTTTTATGATTGCCGCTTCTCTTGTATGGCAATTTTTTTTTTGCTCCTTCTCCAAATTATTCTTCATTAAATACGAACCCTAGATCGAACAAAGCAAATATCTTCTTCTCCGACTTGCTTCCGCTGCCGTTCTCCGACCAACTAGGTAACTCAAAAATCTTTTGATTTGTGTGATTTTCAATTTAATGTAAGTGAGGGTTTCTGATTTCTGTGATTTACTTGATCGTCACTTAGATTTGGTTTATTTAATAGTGTCAGATTTGATTTTTCATATTCTTAATCAAAAAGAATAGATGTGGAACAAGTCAAACCTTATAAGCTCGTTATTGGTTTCTTATTTTACATTGTCACATGGTTCATAATATGGATTTATGATTGACTTTATGTTTTTATGTTAATAGATGTTTTATAATAGATTTTAGTTTTTACTTCTTCTGGTTTTGCATACTTTGCAAATATGCTAGTTTGATCTATGCATAAAGTTATTGTAAATATCAAATATGTGTATTTGTTAATTGGTTTGATTTTGCCTAGATGGATCGTTCTGATTTTACTCAAACGGAAGAGTATGTTGAATTCTAACTCTGGAAATCTCTTCGCCACAATACTCCAGGCTCGTCCAATGAAACACCATTTTTAGAAACACGCAATGTCCCAAAGACACAAGAAACAACAACATTTTTGCAAGTATCACTCGATGATAAGTTGTTGAGTGAGGGGCGAATAAACATGACAGAGGTCAATCCTAACCGCATTGGCGACACAACATGGTATGCAAAAAATGAGCTATTCATATTTTGTTGATTACATACTATTATTTTGATGAATATTACTATTTAATTTGTTGCTATGATTAGGTTTAGCTATGATCCAAAATCACTAAATCCGTATTACAAATGATCAAGTCAGACCTGCCCATTTTTTGCGAGACGTATGCTGCTCTTTCCGAAGACGTAAAACTACGTTGGTTCAAGTCATTTGCGGTAAGTCATACTAATGTTATTATAAATGTGTAAATATATGAATGACTTGTTAATTTTTGGGTTATTGCAGCAATAATTCAATTGGAATCCCACATTTACATCCCTTGTAAGAAAGGAATACGACAATGTTGCAAAATCTATACATATTTAGCAGCCAAGTTTGCACTTGGAAGAGAGGCTGGAAAAATGGGAAGGGGCCTCATGAATGTTTGAAGAAGGGGAGGGAGAATGTTTGGAATGGGTTCATCACTTATCGGAAAACCGAGGAAGCAGAAAAGACAGCGAATAAAAACAAAAACAATCAGAATAGCTTGCGCGGAGGTAATGGAAAAGTCGCACACACCACTGGCTTGAAATTGTATGTTAGGCGAGTCGATGAAATGGTAATATCTAATTTGAGATTTACATTCTATTCATTTTATCTACATTTTATAGTATTAACTATCATACTAACTAACTATTTTTATAATTTTGCATAATCAAAAGACACAAGAATTGGACAGGCCTCCTAACATGGTTGATTTTATGATTGAGACACATAAGAGCCAAAAAACCAATACCATTATCGACAAAAAGGCAGCGCGAATCGCAGAATCGTTGAAGGAAAAAATGGATATTGTGCTTGCTGAGGAGACGCAATGTGGATCAATACAGTCGAACTCGCTTTCGCAAGCTCAAGTGGACACACTTTTTCTTGAAGTAACTATAGTATTTCATGTAAATGGTTTAATTTTTTTAGTTCTCTGGAAAGTAGAATTGGTATATTATTCATTCTTCATGTGATTATTCTTAATCTTTTGTAATTCAATAATAGCATATATCTTCTAAAAGCCTTAATTTGGTCTGTTAGTTAGCTTTTTAAAATGGAATCTATTGATTAATTTGTACTTAGTCAATTTGTATGTTTTTGGTGCTTACCTATACTACAATTTGTTAGTAATTCTTTTCAATCATATTTATCTTCCATGAGATAAAAGGAAGTTGTTTCGGATTCGGAAGTCTATATGTTGGCAGATCCTCTTCCGTTGCCCCGGATCCCGCAATACAAGAATTCTTAAGATCGCAGAGATCAAAGAGTTACAAAATGCAAAGCTTAAGATCGCAGAGATCGAGAAAGCTCAAGGAGAACAAGCTAAGTTACAAGCAGAACATGTCAAGGTACAAGCTAAGCATGCGAAGGAGTTCGAGCATTTCAAGGCTATGTATTTGAAGAAATTTCCGAACTCAAGTGGAGAATTCGATCTTCCGAACGAAGATGATAACTAATGATTATGTTTTATTTCCGTTTAAATGTTTCGACATTTTGTTTTATTTTATTAAACCTTCAAATTTCGTATTTTCCATATTTAATTTCATTATTTCATGAAATTTGTTTCTAAGAAATAAAATTAGAATCTGATATTTAAGATTTAAGTTGGTTGACCATATTATTTCATCAATTGATTGGTGAAAAAAATTTCAACCATTAATTTTGGTCGGAAATTTAAAGTCGTTTTGACTAAATGATTGGTTAAAATATTCCGACCATTACTTTTAGAGGAAATTTGGAAAAATACCTCTTTTAAGTTTTTAAATTTGAAAAATACACCATTTTAATATATTTTTTTTGAAAACTAACTCTTTTGATTGTGATAAGACATTTCTGTCCAATTTAAATTAAAACGTATTTTTAATCAATATAAAATTTTCTAATAGATAAATCTTTTGAAATATTTCAAAACTTATCATTGAAAAAACACTAAAATAGAATGAAACAACCTTAATAAAATAATTTCAATCCTATATTTTTTTAAATAAAATATTCTGTGAAGAAATATGTTTAAAATTTGAATTTGAGTTTTATTCATAAATATATAATTATCTAATCTGAGCGATGAAATGTTCTGAATTTTTTATATTTAAGTGAACTAATGATTTAAGACCAACCTATATTTTGTTGAGGATAATAGAAATTATGCTAAATTTATTCGTTAACTTACACTATTCAAATTGACATATACGATTGATTTGAAAATAAAGAATTTATGTTTTGATGTTTATGTGGCTTCTCTTTAACAAATACAAAATGGTGATAAGTCAACCAAGTTTAAGGGTTCTTAAGATAATTTTTGAAATAATTCAATAGATTATTTATGATAAAAAATCTTATTTTAAAATTTTAATTATATATATATTAAATGTTGCGAATTAATTTTGATTTTTTAGAGAGAAAAAAAATTAATTGAAATTTGGACAACAAAGTATTATCATACTTAAAAAGAGTTAGTTTTCAAAACATAAAAAATTAGTGTATTTTTCAAAATTTAAAACATAAACAGGGTATTTTACAATTCTCTCTTACTTTTATCAGAAATAAATTACCACTATTTTTGGTCAAAATTTTAAATCGTGTTGACCAATGGAATGGTCAAAATATTCAGATCATTACTTTTGATCATAAATTATTGACCATTAATTTGGTTAGTAATTTTAAATGTTTCGACCAATTATTGGGTCAAAAAATATTGATCGTTTATCTGGTCAAGAATTATTGACCGTTCATTTGGTCGTTTATTTGGTCAAGAATTACTGACCGTTTATTTGGTCAAGATTTCTTGACCATGTTTAGATCAACCTCGTGTGGTCAAAATATTTTGACCCCTTTTTGACGAAAATGTCATTACCAACTACCTTTTTTGACGAACGAGAAATGGTAAAAGAATCATCAAAAAACCTATTTTTGACCAATTAGTGATCTATTTCATGGTAAAAAATCACCATGTTTTCTTGTAGTGTTTGACTCTTAACTAAATTATGCAATTTATTAATTTAATAATTATTGCGATTGTGTGGATACATCCGTTGTTACTGTGAGTGTAATACAACCATTATTGCGGTGAGTGTGCATACATCGATCCATTGTTTCTCCCCATCTTCATATCCATTTCCTTAGTAAAAAAATCTCTTAAACAGATGTAAGAATATAGAACATGTCTGATTTACTAGCGCAAAAAAACAATCCAAAATTCAATCATAACCATAACCATAATCATAGCTAAAGACACAATCGTCAAGAACCTGAAATAACCGAATGCTCCTTGTATCATCATGTTTGGCGTAGGCTAGATGCATTTATTATTAATGCATATTGAATTAGCATAAAGTCCTCCCAAAATGTAGACAAGAGAACTCAAGAGACAATGAGTGATCATATACATGTTCCAATGGCATACAACTTGTATGTGTGTAAATTTGGGAATTTTGCGCAACTAAAAATTTTTACAAAAAAACCATATATATGGAAAAAAGAAGAAAAAACTGTAATACGTTTGAACATCGACAGTGGTATTAAATTCATATGAACTTACACCTAAGTCACACAAAGACCAAACACAACAACTTTTCGGGTTGTCAAGCTTCTTGAAAATCATGTTTTGTATGATGATACTATACTCGTGATTAATCACACCACTAGAGTTCTTTTTGTTTGTTTGTCAGTGAGGATATTCTTAATGAACTTCATATACAATGGAACTTCGCATTATGATAGAACCAACTAGTGGCGAAGATGACTAAACCGAACTTGGTGTTGATGAAACTGTGATTTTTGACAATCTCTTTGACTTAAAAAAATTATTTTTCTTTCAAAGGCTTTTTTCAACTAAACGCTCGGTGCTAACTTTTTATTTTTCAAAGTATCATCCATAAATACATTGAAAAACAATGAGGCTATGTCTTTTATTAGATTCACCCGAATAAAATATCTAAATGATCTCTATACGGGATTGAAGAATACTTTGAAGAGTATTGGATGCTAGAATCTCTGTCGGTAGGCATTAATTTTGTAATGATCAATGCCAAAAACAAAAAATTGAGAAGGCAAGTGGTCGTTATCCTAAATTTCTGTGTGAATGCTTTATTTAAGAATTATAGAATCGTAAAAAGAGTCGAATGGTCACAAATATTTTAACACTAGCTATACCCGTTTTTGGATATTCCTTGATATATTCATTATGGGGCTACTATAGTAATGCCTTTTTTTATCTTTTAAAAAGATAATTTTAAAGTCCAATAGACAAAAGGGAACTATTAACTTTAAAATTTGATCGAGGCATATAGTTTAGTGATATGTAAAATTGAAGCTATGGATGGATAAGCTGTTTTTAAGGAAGGAATACCTTAAATGAAAATGAATGATAGATAAGTTACATACTCCCTCCGTATGTTTTTAAGTGTCGTTTTAGGAGTAATTTTTTGTTTATAAATAAGTGACGTTCTCACTTATCAATGTACAATTAATTAATTTTTTAGTGTTTTTGACTATTCAAATTCTGCAGATTGAATTTCTATAGGTTGAAATGTTTTGAAAATATAAAACTTAATGTTTTATTTCAAAAAACAAGATAAATTTATTGATTTCTTAATAAGAGTGTAAAAAACTTAAACGGCACTTAAAAACATACGGAGGGAGTACCAATTTACATATTTTGGGTATCTAGAGCATTTATGATATTTAGATTACTCATTAGACTTTGAAATGAATGAAGGAGAAAGAGAAATAAATGGCTGAAGTATAATCAAAGAAGTACAATTACATAGTTTGGGTGGCTAGAACAATTAAAAAAATATCCAGGATTTTGTCATTTCTTGTGCATATATATATATATCATATTTATTGTCATAATCCAATTTCTAGAATAGACGCAAAATGCAAATGGGCATCAATGTAGGGGTCAAATCTCTCCTAGAAGAATCGATAAACCAAACGGCTTAACACGTGTTAAAACGGTTCAGCGGTCGAACCCAGAAAACGCAGGCCCGTCAAAGGCCCATCACTGTTCACTCCAGCGTTGTTCGATCCTTCTAGACCGGCCCAGCTCAGAGCGACCGGAACTGTTCATGTCACCTCGACCGTCACTGTTCATACCGCCTCATTTAGCTATAAATAAACTTGTATCCCTCTCATTGTGGGGGATCCGAAATTTCTTGTAAAACACTGTTTACAGCTCTGATCTTGATGAATAAGAACCCTAATTCTATATCTTTCTAAGTGTTTGGAAAACCTAAAGAAGCTTTACTTTATCTGAATCTTCACAAATTCTGTTGTGTGAAAATTCCAGCTCGCACAATTTGGCGCTAGAAGGAGGGGAAACTCACAACACTAGCTTCATACACGAAACAAACGCTTAGACGAACCCGCTACTCGCAACATGTCAATAACGAACCCGCAGTCTCCAGCGGCCGAAGATACAGGTCCAAGCGAGCCCATTGTGGCTGGGCTGATGAACCAGTCCGCATTGGGGGCGGAAGCAGGCAGACCTGTCCCGACAGAGAACCAGGCAACCGCCAATACAAACACGGCCGACCCGTCCACACCAGGAGATTTCGGCCAACTCAGAGCAATGCTCGAACAGTTGCTCAAGCAGTCGCAAAACCAGGAAACGATCAACAGCAACCTGACTGCTGAAATCAGGGCCTTGTCGACAACTCGTCAGTCTCGAGGGCTACCTCAAGGTAACGCGCTTCGCGTCGCCCCGCTCGCTCTTAACTTCTCCCAGGCGGCATCGCCATCGGCTCGTGGCACTCGCGAAGATCATACGCCAACACCTCTCCGAGACAGAACCGCTTTTGTCGCAGGGGCTCCCGGCGGCATACCTGCAATCGCAGACAATTCAGAAGGACGCGAATTCGGAGCAGCTCGGCCCAGTCGACCGACTAGTCGTATCCAGAGTCAGGACGAGGGCGAAATCGCAGAAAATACGCGATGGATGGAACAAGCCGAAGCCCTAACCGCCCGTAGAGCTGTCGATTCACAGGGAACGGAAATGGACGAGCTCAGAGCCGTCTTGCAGCAGAACACTCGCGATCTCAAGGATATGAGGTCACAGGTCCATCGCGCAACCAGCAAGGCGCCGGAACTCGACCGCGTTCTCGAAGAAGCTCGCACCACTCCTTTTACCGAGCGAATAACAAAGGCGCGTTTATCTGACCCAGGGAAGCTCAAGATTCCTATCTATGAGGGAAAGGGCGACCCCACAGAACATATCAGAGCATTCTCAATCGCAATGGGGCGAGCAAATTTCAGGCTCGATGAAATCGATGTTGGTTGCTGCCTCTTCTTCGTGGAGCATCTCCAAGGGGCGGCCCTCTATTGGTTCACAGGAATGAAAAGGAACTCTGTTGACAGCTTCGCCCAACTCTCCGAGGCCTTCCTAAAGCAGTATTCCGTCCTAATCAAACGCAGGTCATCGGAGGTGGACCTTTATACTATAACGCAAGCGGCCGGCGAGCCCTTGGGAGTTTTCATTGAACGCTTCAAAGCGATGCTTATTCAGGTAAAAGGGATTGACGACAGATTCGCCCTAAGTGCCCTGCGAAAAGCTTTGTGGTACAGCTCGGATTTCCGAAAGGAGATGACAATTAACGAGCCCTCGTCAATTCAAGACGCGCTTCATCGTGCTAACGGCTTCGCAAGAAGCGAAGATGAAACCAAAATCCTGAGCCAGAAGCATGGAAAGGCCAGGAATCCTAGTCCGCAAGAAGTCCCAATCGCGACAAAGAGGAAGCCGGGAAATTTCGTACAACATGAAGGAGGTTTCAAGGGGGCCCATAACTACCAGGTGGACTCGCCCGGCTACGGTCGAGGAAGAGGGCAAGGCCGCGGAAGAGGCGCCCCTGGTCGCGCTAGCGGCAACACTTGGCCGAGAATATCGCAGTATGACGAGTCTGCTTATTGCGACTTGCATAAGATGGAGGGACACTCGACGTCTAACTGCAGAGTCCTCGGCATGCGACTCGCAGCAAAGTTGGCCGCCGGCGAGCTCAAAGGAAACATCAATGTTAACGATTTTCAGCTCGAGCAATTCGACGATGCAAGAGAAGGGGACGGCCCGTCGGGAGACAACAGAAATAATAAGCGAGACCGACGTAACGACGAGGCCCACCTCGACCGACGAAACGGTAATGATGGCCGGAGCGCCTCGAAACAGAAAATCTGCAACATGATCATGGGCGGCTCGCGCTACTGCTCTAACACCGTCTCGTCGATCAAAGCCTATCAGAGAAGAGCGGAGGTAGGGGCAAACAAACCCGAACCGTCGAAGTTCCCGAATGAAGTCATCCAGTTCGAAGAGAATGAGGTCGATGACATTGACAAACCTCATGACGACCCGCTCGTCATCCGACTCTCCGTCGCAGGATGGGACACGGGTCGCGTTTTAATCGACACTGGGAGCACAGTCGACATCATTTTCGTAGACGCTCTGAAGCGCATGGAAATTGACCTCGCACAAGTCGAATCCTATCCTAAGCCATTAACCGGATTCAATGGCGAGACGACTATGACACTTGGTACGGTCAAGCTTCCTGTAAGCGCGGAAGGTGTGACTAAAATAGTTGAGTTCGCAGTCTCGAACAACCCGGCAATTTACAATGTGATAATGGGAACCCCTTGGCTAAACTCGATGCGCGCCGTCGCCTCAACGTATCATCTCTGTCTTAAGTTTCCAACAAAGGGCGGAGTCAGAACAATCAGAGGAAGTCAGTCGGCGTCAAGATCTTGTTTCATGACCGCGCACAAACTAAGAGCTCAGGCGACAGTGCCGATCCCAAGCGAGCCGCGGAAAAAGATTAAGACAGACAGGGAGCCCGTCAAGGAAATCTCAAACCTCTTATAGCAGCTACAGATCGCGGAATCCGCTGAAGATAGAGGAGCGGGCCCGACCTGCGAGCCTGTCATATCTGTTTGTATAAACGACAAATTCCCAGGGAAATACGTAGAGATAGGCGCGACACTTGACAAAGCCGTCAGGCTCGACCTCATCGAATTCCTCAAGAAAAACGTCGGTACATTCGCATGGTCCGCGGGAGACATGCCCGGGATCGATATCGACATCATCAGTCACGAGTTAAACGTGGACTCGACCTACAAACCGATAAAGCAAAAGCGAAGGCGACTAGGTCCTGAAAGGGCTCAAGCGGTAAATGACGAAGTAGACAAACTCTTGCAGGCCGGCTCGATCTCTGAGGTCAGATATCTGGAATGGCTTGCGAACCCAGTCGTCGTGAAGAAGAAAAGTGGTAAGTGGCGAGTCTGTGTAGACTTCACGGATTTGAATAAGGCATGCCCTAAAGACAGTTTCCCTCTTCCTCACATCGACCGCCTCGTCGAGGCGACATCTGGAAAGAAGTTGTTGTCCTTTATGGACGCCTTCTCTGGCTATAATCAGATCTTCATGCACCCCGGCGATCGCGACAAAACATCTTTCATCACAGACCGCGGAATCTATTGCTACAAAGTCATGCCCTTTGGACTTAAGAATGCTGGGGCTACTTATCAGCGATTGGTAAATAAAATGTTTGCGGACTTACTCGGCAAAACGATGGAGGTTTACATCGACGACATGCTCGTCAAATCACTCGAGGAAAAGGACCACGTCGGCCACCTCGCAGAGTGCTTTGCGTTATTAAACAAGTATAACATGAAGCTGAATCCGGCTAAATGTCGTTTCGGTGTAACGTCCGGCGAGTTCCTCGGCTACATGGTTACTCGTCGCGGGATCGAGGCAAATCCAAAACAAATCGACGCACTCATCCAGCGACTAAACGGCAGAGTCGCGGCCTTGAACCGGTTCATCTCGCGCTCTACTAATAAGTGTTTACCTTTTTATGAAACACTCAAGGATAAGAAGGGGGCAGCTCGACAAGATTTCGAGTGGACTGAAAAATGTGAAGAAGCCTTCCAGAAGTTGAAGCAGTATCTCGCGACTCCACCCGTTCTGACAAAGCCAATAGCTGGCGAACCGCTCTATCTTTACATCGCGGTCTCGACCTCGGCAGTTAGTGGGGTTCTGATTCGCGAAGACGGCACCGAGCAAAAGCCTGTTTTCTATATTAGTAAGTCGCTAATCGATGCAGAAACAAGATATCCTTTGACGGAGAAACTCGTACTCGCAGTTATTACGTCGGCTCGAAAGCTTCGACCGTATTTTCAATCACATTCGATCGTGGTACTAAGTACTTTTCCACTGCTCGCTGTTCTCCACAGTCCGACTCAGTCCGGGCGACTCGCCAAATAGGCGATCGAGCTAAGCGAGTTTGATATCGAGTATCGCAGTAGGACGACGATCAAGGCACAGGTATTGGCCGACTTTTTAATTGAACTGCCGGAGGCGGAAGCCTCGCCCGAAATCGAAGACACACTTGCAGACAGTTCTGCATCCCAAGTCTGGCAGCTGCACGTCGACGGCTCGTCATCTAAACACGGATCGGGAGTAGGCATTCGACTATCGTCAGACGGAAAATCTCTAGAGCAATCATTCTGCCTTGGTTTCAAGGCATCGAACAACGAGACCGAATACGAGGCCCTTCTCGCAGGTCTTCGATTGTCTAAAGCGTTGAAAATAACAAGGATAGAAGCTTTTTGCGACTCTCAGCTCGTCGTAAATCAGTTCAACGGCGAATACGCGACAAAGGACGAGCGCATGGAAGCATACCTCGCTCTCGTCAAAATTTTAACAGCTAAATTCGATCTGTTCACCTTGATAAGAATTCCAAGGTCGGAAAACTCCCAAGCGGATGCCCTCGCATCACTCGGCTCGACCGCGAAGCTAGATAAAGATCTTCAAAGAATTGTCAAGGTCGAATTCATTGAAGAGCCGAGTATCGCAATCGCAAGAGCAGTCAACGTCCTAACAAGATCCCTGGCAGCGAAGCGAAAAGCAGCTCTCAGCAATGGCTCGCCCGCTCGCTCCGCCGCAGACCCGATGGACCTCGACCACACCAAAGATAACGTCGAACCGGATCCGATGGATCCTAATCAATCCGGTACAGTCGGCACAGATGAAACGACGGATGTGATGGCAACAGACAACGAGCTCGACCCGAATAACACATCTTTTGACCGTGGCTTTCTCCCCGAACAACTTGAGGAATCCCCAGAGGATGCTTACCCATGTAGCAAGGAGCCTCCACCTGGGCATGAAGTCGTCGACATTCCCGTTGACGACGAGACCACAGTCTATGGATGCGACACCAAGTGGATGGCCAACATTCGCGTTTGTCTCGCAGACGGCGAGATCCCAATCGACAAATGGGTGGCTCGCAAATTAAAGTCACAGTCGTCTCGTTACGTTTTACTTGATGGAAATATCTTCAAATGGCGACTGTCCGGGCCACTACTCGCTTGTGTCGAGGGGCAGGAGGCTCGCGAGATAATGCACGAGGTTCATGGCGGATCCTGCGGTAACCATTCGGGAGGTCGCTCACTCGCCATCCGAATCAAGAGGCACGGATATTTTTGGCCATCGATGATAAAAGACTGCGAGCTGTTCGCAGCAAAGTGCGAGAAGTGTCAGCGACATGGTCCGTTCATCCATCAACCGACGGAGTTCTTAAGCTCGATCACCTTGCCCTACCCGTTTATGCGATGGGGAATGGATATAGTCGGACCGCTTCATCCGTCTCGGCAGAAACGATACCTCTTAGTCCTAACGGATTATTTTTCCAAGTGGATCGAGGTGGAAGCATTCGGATCAATCAAGGATAAGCAGGTCGAAAACTTCGTCTGGAAGAATATCATATGTCGTCACGGCGTACCCTATGAGATAGTGACAGATAACGGTTCGCAATTCATATCTAAACGGTTCGAACTTTTCTGCGATAAGTGGAAAATCAAAATCAGCAAGTCAACGCCTCGCTGCCCGCAAGGCAACGGCCAGGCAGAATCGTCAAACAAAACACTTATCCATGGCCTAAAGACTCGACTCGACGCTAAGAAGGGTCGTTGGGCAGATGAACTTGAAGGCGTTTTATGGTCTTGTCGAACAACACCGCGACGCGCTACGGGCGAGACACCTTTCGTCCTCGTCTACGGAACAGAATGTGTGATTCCTCCTGAAGTCTATTTTCCAGGAGTTCGCCGACGATTGCTTCCAGAACAGGAAGGTCTCAATCATCTCCTCATGCTCGACGAACTCGACCTTATCAACGAAAGGCGCGACCAAGCACTTATAAAAATGACCGAATATCAAATTGCAGCATCCAAGTATTACAACTCCAAGGTGCGAGTTCGGCGTTTTTACGAAGGAGACCTCGTCCTTCGCGCAGTATTTCAAAACACTGCCGAGCCCAATGCCGGCAAGCTCGGCGCTCACTGGGAAGGACCTTATCAGATCACAAAAGTAGTTCGCCCGGGCGTCTACGAAATCGCCAACATGAAAGGCGAGATGGTCCCGCGTTCCTGGAATGCGCGACATTTAAAGAAATATCACTGCTAAAAATACTAAGTCATTAGACTTGAACTACGACGCGACTTGATCCCTTCATTGGGTACGTAGGCAGCTCGTTTTCGGACGAGTTCAGTTCCTCCCTTATTCAAAAAAAGGGGGGGAGTGGGTACGTATATTCATACTCCCACTCGCCGTACGCAAACGACTCCGGTCTAAACGCGATAATCGATTCGCAATAAGCTAAGGTTTTAACCAAGTCTTATTCGCTCAACTCGCAAACGACTCCGGTCTAAACGCGATAATCGATTCGCAATAAGCTAAGGTTTTAACCAAGTCTTATTCGCTCAACTCGCAAACAACTCCGGTCTAAACGCGATAATCGATTTGCAATAAGCTAAGGTTTTAACCAAGTCCTATTCGCTATACTCGCAAACGACTCCGGTCTAAACGCGATAATCGATTCGCAATAAGCTAAGGTTTTAACCAAGTCTTATTCGCTCAACTCGCAAACGACTCCGGTCTAAACGCGATAATCGATTCGCAATAAGCTAAGGTTTTAACCAAGTCTTATTCGCTCAACTCGCAAACGACTCCGGTCTAAACGCGATAATCGATTTGCAATAAGCTAAGGTTTTAACCAAGTCTTATTCGCTATACTCGCAAACGACTCCGGTCTAAACGCGATAATCGATTTGCAATAAGCTAAGGTTTTAACCAAGTCTTATTCGCTCAACTCGCAAACGACTCCGGTCTAAACGCGATAATCGATTCGCAATAAGCTAAGGTTTTAACCAAGTCTTATTCGCTCAACTCGCAAACAACTTCGGTCTAAACGCGACAAGTCGACTCGCTAAACGACTTCGGTCTATACGCGACAAGTCGACTCGCTAAACGACTTCGGTCTAAACGCGACAAGTCAACTCGCTAAACGACTTCGGTCTAAACGCGACAAGTCGACTCGCTAAACGACTTCGGTCTAAACGCGACAAGTCGACTCGCTAAACGACTTCGGTCTAAACGCGAAAAGTCGACTCGCAAAACGACTTCGGTCTAAACGCGGCGACTCGCTAAACGACTTAAATGTCTAAACGCGAGATCAATAAAAATTAGGCGTCATTATGGCCATAATGGCAACCTAATTAAAACTTCATCATCATTATGAAGTAAACTTATACATCCTCAACGGATAAAGCGCGCTATATAAATTTAGAGTTCATTACTGGGATAGACGTATTCAGTGCGAGTATTGTCCGTTAGCCGGGGTGTCCATCTCGCGAGTCCATCTCGGGATAGACACATTCAGTAGAATGTGTCCGTTAGCCAGGATGTTTGACTCGCAAACCCAGTCTTTACCTTAACAGACTGGTCGAACTTAGCAAATATATATTTGCCTGGATAAGATATATTCAGTAGAATATAACCAGGATGTTCGTCTATGCGTCTTAAAACCGCATCGCGTCTTAAAACCGCATCGCCTCTAAGCGTCTTAAAACCGCATCGCGTCTTAAAACCGCATCATTTCTATGACCTTAGACAAGCTCTAACAGGCCTCGTCGACAAACTACTAGTCGAAAATATAGTTAAGAAATTGCTTAAGGGCATTCATATAAATCTGCTCGACCAACTCGGCATAAAAATGTTGTTACAAGTTGGATAAAGCCATCCAGGCACAAAAACAAGAATCGAGTCATAAAATCCTTAAGCAAAAACAAAAACTAATCCTACTAGTGCAAAGTCCGGATTAGGCGACAGTCTCGCCATCTTCGGCCTCTTTGTCATCAGAAGCCAGCTCGCCCTCTTCGACAACTTGTTCTTCGGCTGGAGTAATGATAGCAGCCGAACTCGCAGCCTCGCCGTCCTTGGGTTCTGGTTCCGAAGGAGCCTGTTCGCGAAGAGGTTCAGTTGGTGCGACTGGGATCGGAGCGACGGTCTCATCGGCTTCGTCCGACTCGCTCTCGTCTAACTCCTCACTCGCGCTTCGCAAGCGCATACCAAGAGAGCCATCGTTCGACCCAGAAGCTGCATTTATACCAACAGACTTAGCAACAACTTCGATTCGCGAAGACGCAACTATATCTGCTACGGTAATGGGGACAACATAGTTCTTACCCAAGGTCTTTCTCAATTCGAGTGCTATCGCGTCGAAGATCTCGTCGGCTTTTCCGAGCGACGCCTTGTTTTCAGCTAAAAGGGCACGCTCGGCCTTGGGATCGAAGGCCTCCTCTGCTTCAGCATTCTCCATGTCGTCAAGGAGCTGGAGATTAGCCTCCGCTTGTGCAAGATAGACCATTTTCCTAATCGGCTTCTTCATCATCTGTTGAAACAGCTCGTAAGCCCGGTTAAGCTGGCCTTGCACTTCGGCGGCCGCAGATCGCCTCGCAGAAGAAACAGCTTCTTCAAGATCCCGCTCGCGACTCGCCTTCAGAGCAGATAGCTCTTTCACCAGCTCGGCGTTGTTCTCCTCGACCTTCTCCTTCTCCTTACCGACTCTGTGAAGGTGCACGCCCAGGTCGTCTGAGCTCTTCTTGTACATATCTCGCTCAGCAGCAAGATTTCTCAGTTGGGCCGCGACTTTTTCATTCTCGACCTCTTCTCTCTGCCTGGCCTCGCCTATAAAGAGCTCCTTAGACCTCGAGTCTTGATCATACGACATGATCAGCCTGTTCAAATGGGCGATGGCCTGCGAAGGAGTTGACAGTATGAAAAATAAAGCTAAGTGAAAAAGAAAGAATAAAGTGTGGAATTACCTTGGCCTGGCGAGACGCGAACTCCTTATAGAGCTCGTTCTTTACCAGCCTTTCCGGGATCGGCATACGATCACCCGGATATGTAACCTTAGCCATCATGGCGGCTGCGGCTAAGGGATCAGTATAAAGCCCATCGGAGCTTCCAGGAATAGTTTGCCCTGGGGACAGAGTCGGCAGCTCGCGACGAGACTTCTTCTTCTCGCCAACTTTACCTTTGCCCTTCTCAGAGGCAGAAGATCGTTTTCTCTTTCGATGCAATTGGGCCTCAGGCTCGGCGGGCTCGTCAGTAATGGTAGTTGGCTGTGAAGTAATAACAGCCAACGCACCACTCGCAGCTACAGCAGCCGCCTCGACGCCCTCAGCAGTAGGAGTATTCCCTTTATCGACGCTCCGCTCAGACGTCTCGACGATGGAGGCGGTGCCCTTCGGGTCGGCCTTTCTCTTAGCCTTCTCGGCTTTTCTCTTGGCGAGATCGCGGAAAGTTAGCTTGGGAGGCATGATCTCTAGATCGTCGGACTCGCTCTGTTCGATTTCTTCTTCTTCGTCGTAGGAAATAAACTCGCGAGCTCGAACAACCCTTCGAAGATTGAAGTGACGATTCCAAAGGCACTTCCGAGCCTTCAATTTATTGACCAAATCGTCGATGTTGGCAACAGGAGTGAATAGCAGTCTGCTAGCTGTAAAAACAAATTAGCAGAAAAGTTAGTATAAAACACAAGGGGGCAGTTCGCGCAGTAAACATTCGAGAAAATCTACCAAGTGTCCCCCACTTCGCCACCACTAAGTGTTCATCCTCGGCCGACGCGGCCGATATCGGCACGAAGAAAAAATACTTTCTCCAGCTATGATCTTGGTTTGGGAAGTCGTCCAGTATTTTATAAAGGGAACGACTCGCCAGATTGTAGTACTTCATGCCACCCGGGTTTGATTGCTTGCGCCATTCAAGAAGGTTGTGTAGATGGTGAACTCCGATGGGCTCGCGACATTCGGCTGCCCGCGTCGTAATTCCCACCAATTGGCGAATCCCTCTTGAGTTGATTTGCGCGAGCGCGATTTTGTGAACCCGCGCGAATCGGAGAATCAGCGCAGGAATGGGGAACGTGAGGAAACACTCCTTAAACCAACACGCATAGGCGGTAAACGTGCCGGCAGGGGGATCGTCTTCTCGCTGCTCGATAGAAGGCGCGATCAGTTCGACCGAGTTGGGAATTCGGCACTCTGAGCGATAGTCTTCCAGGAAGTCCTCATCGCACCAAGAGGAACCTGGAGGCGGGCGTTGCTTTCGCCTCGATTTCTTTTTCTTCTGGACAACCTCGGCCAGCCCGCACGCAGCCCAAGCTTCCAGTCTCTCTTTTTCTACTAAAGAGTTGTACGACCAGTTACCTTCTTCGATCTTTACTTGGAGAGGCAGCTCGACAGGACTAAGGGACTCGTCGCGGAGTTGTGGGATTTCCACAACCAGTCTTCGCCCATCAGTGGTCGGGCCTCGCCAATTTGCGAAGGATGCGAAGTCCCAACTCCCTCTTCAAAGCCAGTTCGTCCAGCTCGCATGGATGAAGTAGACTCCCTTCTCTCGCGACTTTGTCTTAAGACGGGAGTAGGATAAGAGAACAGTTCGGCAAGAGGAGAATGGTCTCCAGCTCGATCTTCTCGACTAATGGGGCTCGCCTCCTCGCTGCCTGAAGGACTCGCTTCCTCTTGACCACGGAGCCTACTACAACTCGAACTCGTATCTACAATCGACTCACTATCAGGAGAATACTCCCAGGCCAATTTTCCCTTCTCGGGGAGTTCGGCAGACTTCGTGGATGCAAAAGAACTAGTCGACGACATCTTTCTTTGGATCAAAACTTTAAGTTTTTTCAGTTTTTCTGAAGAACACTGCGGCGGCGATGAAGAACACGGCGGCGGCGAAGTGATGGGACGGCAAAATTCCTATCTATTACTCGAAAGAAAAAACAGAGAAGGGAGAGAGAGAGCGAACCTGTTTTTTTCGGAGGAATGAGAATAATGAGAAGTATCAAGGGAGCGTTGCCTCTTATAAGGACATTTTCGACGGTTCGACTTTCGAGGTGGGCTCAGAAGATCAGTTTCGTGAGATTGATCCAAATCAATGGTTCCACAATTTTTATCTGACCCTAAATGCGACTCTGCGGGCTCCTCCTCGATTTGTTTCGCGACTTCATAGTTTCAATATTCTCAGGATTTCGACCTTCAAAGAATCGCGCGACCTCGCGACTTCACTTACAAATAAACCTGCGACTTCAGCATCTCGCAACTCGCGACTCCATCTCAATGGATCAGTCGCGACTTTTTCTCCACATAAATCAACTCGCGACTTCATCAACTCGCGACTTCGTCAACTCGCGACTCCATCTCAATGGATCAGTCGCGACTTTCTCTCCGTGAAAATCAACTCGCAACTCCATCTCAATGGATCAGCTCGCGACTTTCTCTCCACAGAAATCAACTCGCGACTTCATCAACTCGCGACTTCGTCAACTCGCGACTCCATCTCAATGGATCAGTCGCGACTTTTTCTCCACAGAAATCAACTCGCGACTTCATCAACTCGCGACTTCGTCAACTCGCGACTCCATCTCAATGGATCAGTCGCGACTTTCTCTCCGTGAAAATCAACTCGCGACTCCATCTCAATGGATCAGCTCGCGACTTTCTCTCCACAGAAATCAACTCGCGACTTCATCAACTCGCGACTTCGTCAACTCGCGACTCCATCTCAATGGATCAGTCGCGACTTTTTCTCCACAGAAATCAACTCGCGACTTCATCAACTCGCGACTTCGTCAACTCGCGACTCCATCTCAATGGATCAGTCGCGACTTTCTCTCCGTGAAAATCAACTCGCAACTCCATCTCAATGGATCAGCTCGCGACTTTCTCTCCACAGAAATCAACTCGCGACTTCATCAACTCGCGACTTCGTCAACTCGCGACTCCATCTCAATGGATCAGTCGCGACTCTCTCTCCGTGAAAATCAACTCGCAACTCCATCTCAATGGATCAGCTCGCGACTTTCTCTCCACAGAAATCAACTCGCGACTTCATCAACTCGCGACTTCGTCAACTCGCGACTCCATCTCAATGGATCAGTCGCGACTTTCTCTCCACAGAAATCAACTCGCGACTTCATCAACTCGCGACTTCATCAACTCGCAACTTCGTCAACTCGTGACTTCCTCTTCGGCGACAACGATGACTTGAGTAAATGTGCGACTCGCGCTCTTTTCCCCTTTTCTGTTTTTTCCCACTGGGTTTTCTAGACAAGGGTTTTACCGAGGCTTGTTCGCACATCTGTACATCTTCATCTCGTCACCTCCCATCTTCGAGCAGATTCATTCAATCAAGTCAACTCGCGATTTTGAAGGCTTTCAGTCAGCTCGCAGATATCGGAACAAATCTACCTTGACACCTCGCACTCTCGCACGATTCGCGGATCACAAGTAAAACCAATTCGCAGATTCGCGAAACTAGAAATCTACTCGCCAATAACAGCGACCGACTCGCAGTATTGAGTATTTGGGTTCGACAGCATCGCCACTAACACGGTAAACGGCCTAAGCGGGAATCGATTTTTCAGACACCCTTACTTCAGCACTTTTTAACTAAACTGCTGAACTGGGGGGCTAACTGTAGGGGTCAAATCTCTCCTAGAAGAATCGATAAATCAAACGGCTTAACACGTGTTAAAACGGTTCAGCGGTCGAACCCAGAAAACGCAGGCCCGTCAAAGGCCCATCACTGTTCACTCCAGCGTTGTTCGATCCTTCTAGACCGGCCCAGCTCAGAGCGACCGGAACTGTTCATGTCACCTCGACCGTCACTGTTCATACCGCCTCATTTAGCTATAAATAAACTTGTATCCCTCTCATTGTGGGGGATCCGAAATTTCTTGTAAAACACTGTTTACAGCTCTGATCTTGATGAATAAGAACCCTAATTCTATATCTTTCTAAGTGTTTGGAAAACCTAAAGAAGCTTTACTTTATCTGAATCTTCACAAATTCTGTTGTGTGAAAATTCCAGCTCGCACAATCAACATATTTCATGGATGGATTTGGATTTTTCCCTAATGAGAGAACATGTATTCGGGAAAATAGCTTTTTCCTAGAAACGGTTGGATGAATTTTTGTGCAAATGAGCATCGACATGATTTATATATATGCCTCCAAGTCCATGCCATTTCTGTTAATATTTACCATTTCCTACAACTATAGAAACCTTTCACATTAGTTTTCGAGATTGAAAGTGGCTTAAGGTATCAATTTGTGATAAGCTTGGAATATGCTCTCTTCCATTATTTCACATGCCAAACAAAGCTAACAACATACTTATACGACTTTAAATCTCTTTTCTTCACGTCTCTAGCTGTAAATAGACAATGAAAAATCATTATTCTCGATCACATAAAACAAACCATAGCATACTTGTAAGTTACAAGTTGTAACCGAAACAAAACCGTAGGATTCACACGAAGTTTTTAGAAAGCCATTTTCATAAACAATTCTAAGCACAGATAAAAATATGTCGAAAAAGGTGTTTTTACAGGATCTAATCGGGTTTTTTTCCCTTTAACTTCATGTTTTAAGTATTTAGCGGTATGGTCCCGAACAAAGACGTTGAAGTTCAGTGAGAGATGGGCAAGGCAGAGTCTCGAGAACATGAGGCTACAGAAACAAGTCTAATGAGAACAAATGTAGAAAAGGCCTTGTACCACTCATTATTCTCTATTTCTACAAAGGAAATAAAAGAGAAGTAAAGAAGATTCTCTTTGAAACTAGGACAGAATATATGTCTTTCAAGAGTTTAACGGTTCTACATGACGTTGTAATATGCCATCTCAAAGATAATATAGAGAACCAGAACCACACCAAAACTTTTTCTTTAACTTTTCCTAAGCAAATTCTGAGATTAAAATATCAGAAGATTTAAAAAGAAAAGAGTAAAAGGAGGGACCTTTTGTATGAGATTATAAAATGGTAAGCTAAGGTTGATATCCAAAACTAGGCCTCGTAAGCTCGTGTGGTACCCGTGGCTCCGCCTCTGCTTCCACCCTCTGTCAAATATAGCGGAAGGAGAGTTTTTCGGTATGTTAAGTGCTATAAAATCTTTGTTGTATTCTCTATTGTTGTGTTTATAGAGATGTTTACGTTAGTTTTGGAAAAAAAGGTAATTTTCAGTGCAACAACAATCATAGAGATGGCGAGAAATGAATGGATCAACAGTTACCTGGAAGCTATTCTTGATGTTGGAACTAGCAACAAAAAGAGGTTTGAGA
This sequence comes from Draba incana, assembly GCA_963576765.1. Lineage (NCBI taxonomy): Eukaryota > Viridiplantae > Streptophyta > Magnoliopsida > Brassicales > Brassicaceae > Draba > Draba incana. The sequence continues at coordinate 16,525,480 of OY755214.1, read as the reverse complement.
GCAACTCCAAGATCGTCCAGAAGCTTGGAGTGTTGAATATGAAGGATAATCAAGAGAAAGTGTTTAGTCCCATCAAATACTTTGTGGAAGAGGTCGTCAACAGTTTCGATGAGTCTGACCTGTATAAAACATGGATTAAGGTTTGTTCCTTTACGAGTATCCTTATATCAATGATATGAATACAAAAAGATATAAACAGAATACTATTGTTCTACATAATCTCCCACAAGTATGGAAGTACCATAGTTTTTTTTTAAAGTGCATAAAGATCAAAGAAAGAATTAAAGATTGGTTAGAACATTGTCCAAAGCCAAAACAAATGGCTTTATACATAAATTGAAATACCTGTGGTTGATGGTGAAGGAATCTTTCACTTGTTGTGGTAGGTGATAGCAACAAGGAACACTCGTGAACGCAGTAACAGGCTTGAAAATATATGCTGGCGGATTTGGCATCTCGCACGCAAGAAAAAGCAGGTTTGTTTCCCTTTTTCTTCTGAAAATATATGCTGGCGGATAGCAACAAGGAACACTCATGTTTTCACCTCTGAGTATTTGAATGAAATCCTTTTTCATACTTTGATTCCATCCACAGATCGTGTGGGATGATGGGATCAGACTTTCCAAACGGAGAACTGAACGTGAACAAGGCCGCAATGATGCAGAAGAGGATCTTTCTGAGCTTTCTGAAGGAGAGAAGGAGAAAACTGACGTTGTTATGCCTCTTGAACCACCCCAAGATCACATGCCCCGTATCCGCTCTGAAATGCAAATTTGGTCAGAAGATGATAAATCAAGCCGAAACCTTTACATTGTCTTGATCAGGCAAGTAGTGATTGGTTTCTCTGACTTGTTTGTTATAGTCAATATTGCTCAGGGAACTTACCGCGTACCTCTATTTGGCTGCATACTTTGCCAACTACAGTATGCATGGACTTGTGCGTGGAGAAAACATGGAGCTAGGAAGAGACTCTGATACTGGTGGGCAGGTACTTAGCCATCTTCTAGTTGTCTTCTTTGTAACGCATAGCCTCTGGATTTCTTAAGTATTCAACAATTTGAATGGTCTTGTTAATGGACGATTAGGTGAAATATGTTGTCGAGCTAGCTCGCGCATTGGCCAACACTGAAGGTGTACACAGGGTCGATCTCTTAACACGGCAAATCAGTTCACCAGAGGTTGACTCAAGCTATGGCGAGCCAGTTGAAATGTTATCGTTACCTCCAGAAGGTAGCGGAAGCTGTGGTTCCTACATTATCCGCATCCCCTGTGGTTCTCGAGACAAGTACTATCACATAACACTCCTTGGACTTTTTGTATTCAAATTTTCCTGCTTTGGAAAAAGAACATCTAGTTTCTCTATACTCATATTATTGAATTGCAGGTACATACCAAAGGAGTCACTCTGGCCACATATTCACGAGTTTGTTGATGGGGCGCTAAATCACATAGTGAACATGGCAAGGTCTCTGGGAGAGCAAGTGAATGGAGGGAAGTCAATATGGCCTTACGTAATTCACGGCCACTATGCTGACGCAGGAGAAGTAGCTGCACATTTGGCAGGAACGTTAAATGTGCCAATGGTGTTAACTGGTCACTCTTTGGGAAGGAACAAGTTTGAGCAGTTGCTTAAACAAGGGAGAATTACCAGAGAGGATATTAACAAAACATACAAGATTATGAGGAGAATAGAAGCTGAAGAGCTGAGCCTAGATTCAGCCGAGATGGTGGTGACAAGCACACGGCAAGAGATTGAGGCGCAGTGGGGTCTGTATGATGGGTTTGATATCAAGCTGGAGAGGAAGCTCAGGGTTAGAAGACGGCGCAGGGTCAGCTGTTTTGGCCGATACATGCCACGAATGGTGGTATAAGTCCATTTCTGCCTCCCACAAGATCTGATAAATGAGATAATACAATGAATATCATATAAACTATAATCAAGTAAACAACTGCAATTAAGTGAACAGCAAACTGAAGTGGAGTAGAATCATTCACCAATCTGACCTGTCTTTTGTGGCATCAGGTAATACCGCCAGGCATGGATTTCAGCTACGTCTTGGCACAAGATTCGCATGAAACTGATGGTGATCTTAAGTCAATAATTGGCCCTGACCGGAACCAGATAAAAAAGCCTGTACCTCCAATATGGTCTGAGGTACTCTTTATTTTCATTATTGTGTAACACAAGTCATAACCAATCTCCTGCAAGAAAGAAAGGTTACAGTCTTGTTTTTCCATACCTGTCGATTTGTGGAGCAAATAACTGCATGAAACTTATCATCTGCAGATAATGCGATTTTTCACAAATCCTCATAAGCCAACCATACTTGGGCTGTCTCGCCCTGACCCCAAGAAAAACGTCACTACACTGGTCAAAGCTTTTGGTGAATGTCAGCCTCTTCGAGAACTAGCCAACTTGGTAAGCATCTCAGCGTTTACTACTTCTATTACACACGTGTACGCAGTGAACTGACACATTTATATGAAGATTCGTACGCATACTGCTAATTATTTGGTAATAAACCTGTTCCAGACACTTATACTAGGCAACCGAGATGACATCGAAGAGATGTCTAATAGCAGCTCAGTTGTTCTCATGAATGTACTAAAGCTGATATAGACCAGTACGACTTGTACGGTCAAGTAGCTTATCCCAAGCATCACAAACAATCTGAAGTTCCAGATGGTACTTAACAGGAAAGTCCTATTAAACAATGTGACTCTCACCGTTTACTACTTATCATGGTTCCAGTAGAATAAAAAGCATCAGAGATTTTTATTTCGATGCGAGAATGCAGCAACTAAACTTACCAATTCCCATGTACTTAGACATGTACAAAAGATAGAATTATCATTAGCAATTCACCAGAACTCTTAGCTCCTCCATATTTGCAACATGAACACCATAAATTTAAGGTGGTTTTCTCTCTTGAAGGGGGTTTTCATCAATCCACCTCTGGTGGAGCCGTTTGGTCTCACGCTCATTGAGGTAACTAGCACCCACACCAATTTCTGAGGTTATGTTTCTTTACTTGGTAAACACAACCTGTAGATCTTCACGCCGGAACCATTTGTATGACAGGCAGCTGCATATGGTCTGCCCATTGTTGCCACCAGAAATGGTGGGCCTGTTGATATCGTGAAGGTAACCAAATCTCTTAGCACAAAACTAACTGCATAAAGACATAGCCACACCTCACCGATCCCAAAAAAAGGCTTATCAACATATGTTTATGTCACAGGCACTAAACAACGGTCTCCTAGTCGACCCCCATGATCAACAAGCCATTTCTGATGCCCTTCTAAAGCTAGTTGCTGAGAAACATCTCTGGACTGAGTGCAGAAAAAACGGGCTCAAGAACATTCACCGTTTTTCATGGCCAGAACATTGCCGTAACTACCTTTCCCATGTCGAACACTGCAGAAACCGACATCCTACCAGTAGTCTTGACATAATGGAAGGTCCAGAAGAGCCGATAAGTGATTCTCTAGGGGATGTGGATGACATATCTTTGAGATTCTCCACAGACGGAGATTTCAAACTAAATGGGGAACTAGATGCAGGTACTAGACAGAGAAAAATAGTTGAAGCCATAACTCTAATGAATTCGACGAAAGGTAGCCCATCTGTTCTCTACAGCCCTGGTAGAAGGCAGATGCTCTTTGTGATTACCGTTGATTCCTATGAAGACAACGGAGACATCAAAGCAAATTTGGAAGATATTATCAAGAATGTGATGAATGCTGCATATTTGATATCAGACAATGGAAAAATAGGGTTTGTACTGGCAACAGGTTCAAGCATGGAAGAAGTTGTGGAGCTTTCAAAGAAATACCTGATTAATTTGGATGGTTTCGATGCAATTGTTTGTAACAGCGGAAGTGAGATCTACTATCCATGGAGAGACATGGTGGTTGATGCAGACTACGAAGCTCATGTGGAATACAAATGGCCTGGTGAAAGTATAAGGTCAGTGATTCTGAGACTTGCATGTACAGAACCTGCAACTGAGGATGACATCACAGAGTATACAAGCGCATGCAGTACAAGATGCTATGCAATTTCTGTGAAACAAGGAGCTGAGGTAATTCTTCCAAACAATATATTTCTCATCAAGTGTACAGCTTAATCTAATGGACACATACTTCTCTCGAAATGATGATACTAGTATGAATATGTCTATGTGTGTGAATGGCAGACTCGAAGAGTTGATGACCTTAGGCAAAGGCTTAGGATGAGAGGTTTAAGGTGAAACATTATCTATACTCATGCTGCAACAAGGCTGAATGTTATACCACTATGTGCATCAAGAATACAAGCAATCAGGTTAGATACTGCCAAGACTACATAGTTTCTTCTTAAACCATATACAGTGAAAATGACACGGCTTGATGGCTTTATGTAGGTATCTTTCGATAAGGTGGGGAATTGACATGTCGAAGTCTATTTTCTTTTTGGGAGAAAAGGGAGACACAGACTATGAAGACTTGCTGGGTGGCCTCCACAAAACCATCATTCTAAAAGGTGCAGTGGGGTCTGACAGCGAGAAGCTTCTTCGCAGTGAAGAAAATTTCAAAAGAGAAGACGCAGTTCCACAAGACAGCCCTAACATTTCCTATGTCAAAGAGAATGGTGAAACTCCGGATATTCTATCCACTTTAGAGGCCTTTGAGATCAAGTAATCTTCTCTCGGTTATATCTTTCTGCTTATTATCGCAGTTCATATACTTCGATGGGTTGGTAAACAGTGAATAATCACGAGACAACACTATATCATATGTAAGATACTATACACTGCAATAAAATGGTGAATATAACTCTGCAAGCACAGATTCAATAAACAAGAATGTACAGCTTTTTCCTAGTTCACGCATTCGTAGAAAGTTTGATAGCTACCTGAAGGATTATTGATTGTACTTTATCTAGTGTGCTATAGCCACTCCCTTGGCTTAGCATACACTGACAATGTGTTCCTCGTCACATCCGTGTATTGCAGTTAAAAAAATTCCCTGAAACAAGTGGAAGTAGTTGTGATAACAGAATTGAAAACCAAAATGAGCCTAAAATCCAATTCTACAATTAATTGTTTGCAACCTGTGGATTTCCAAAACCACCAATCAGCACAAGTTTCTACCAAAGGTCTAAAAGACAAGGAGCCGTCTCAAGTACCAAGGCGTTTGAAACATCTGTGCATGCCAAAAACAAAACTGAATTTGATAGAAGAAACTATCAATTACCTTTCACAATTGAGGAAGTTACACCAAATCAGCTCAAGCCTCCTCAAGCTAGAGCTAATTCCCTAATACCATGAATCTGGACACTCTCCACGATTCTGGATAAAAGACTCTAAGCATTAGACTCCACTTATATATGTGGGCCTTTACAGTTATTCATGGACTCTAACAACTAACAACCCAACAACTCTGCTCCAGCTCAGCCTTCATTGATTGTTGACTCTTCCGTTGACTGCTCTACCAATTGTTGACCCTGAGACTTCCCTCTAGAGAATGATCTCCACGGCTTGACTCTACCAATGGCTTGACTCTACCAGAATCCAGAAACTATGACAGAAAATTCCTACAGAAATCATCCCCACTTGGTCCTCAACATCTAACATCAATCAATTTTACTATAAATATTAGAGAAGGCAAAAGACATCACAAAAAAATGAATTCAGAATAAAATGTAGAACTGTAGTAGCAAAGAGAACGCATAACTTTGCAAGAACACAAGAAAAATAACAATGTGGCACGATATTCAGCTTCGACAAAATTAATGAGACACGATTGAAACTAGAGAGGGAAGAACGAGTAGCAAAACCAAAGCACCCTTTTGTTTCCCATTATAATTTAAGTTTGAGTACAAAGGTCACAAGAGAAAAAGCTTGCAGGAGAATTTCCAAATCTTGAACCAACCAAGATCACATTGTTGACAAGAAACTATCTCCAGCTAAATGAATCTATCCACACACTCAAGATCAAACCTAAATGAACCCATACATACATTAGCAATCTTGAACCAGAATCTCAAAGAGGAATCTTTATATCCGAATGGACCAAAACTCGTGTTTTCAAAGAACAAGAGCCACAAGGAAGAACAACAGAGGCCACAAAAGCACTTAATCTCCTCCTAACATGAACAAAATCACCATCTCTCAACAACGCAAACCCCATTGTTTCCAACTCAGTAGAATCAACAGAGAAGTAATCACCACACCTACACTGATAAAAAAGCTCCATAGTAATAATTCCCCCTTCTCCACTACTCTCAACAGACATCTCCTCAATACTAATCTCATCAGCAGTGATTCCTTCCTGCCTCGAAGATCGAAGACCATGGTCGTAAACTACACGTAGCTCCGCATCGCTTAAAACTTCCCAAGCCTTTTGAATCTTCAGAAACTTGTCGTCTGAGCTACAACGAGTAAGCTTATCAGGATGTGAATGGAGAATCGCTGAACGATAGCTATTCCGAATCTCTTCATAGCTCGCATCTTCTTTCACAGAGAGAATCTCGTAGTACGTCTCGTGAGGGATACAATTTTCGCCGAGAAGCATGATTGTTGATGAATCCGCCAACAATCCACGACGGCGATAACGGTCGGGATCGGAAATTCACCGGCGTCGGAGAGAAATTCCGAGATTAAATGGGAAAGTTTATAGGTAGTAACCGGGTCGACCCGGTTTAAGGCCCAATTTAAATATTTCCGGGTCGACCCGATTAGCCGAACCGGTTTGTGACAAAATCGATGGAATTTGTGCATCTCTGAATCTGTAAAAACTCTCTCTCTCTCTCTGGTGGAATTTGAAAATATTCGTTGAGATTTCTGTAGAATCAGTGATGGGTTTATCGAAAGGAAGATTGAAAGCATGGTTCAATAAGAAAATCACCGATCCTCTTCTCCAGATCTTGCGTAGGTTTGTCTTCTTCATCTCTGTTTACGCGTTTGTATCATCATTTCTACATATGGATTTGAGATTCTTCTTATGTATACTTTTGGGATGGAATCAGAGAGATCTCACTTGATGTTAGCCTTTATGCAATTTTGCTTCTCGTTGGTTTGGAACTCTAGAGAGAACATTTTGTCTTCATGTAGCTAGCTCCTAAAGGATGTTGATGTTGTAAGTAATTTGAGTGTGATTTTTGCGTTTCCTTAGAGGTACTGAGCCAAAGCAGCTTGCTTTCTCTGCCGCACTTGGTATTACATTGGGAATATTTCCCATTTGCGGTGCGTTTATTTCCGATTCTTAAGCTTACTGCTTGTTGTTTTTTAGATTGCAATGTAGTATCTTATTTGGTTTTGGTTTGGAATAGGTGTTCCTGTGTTTCTATGTGGAGTAGCTATTGCGTTTCTTGGATCTGTTTGTCATGCTCCCACCGTCATGTTGGCTAATATCATTGCCACTCCTGTCGAACTAGCGTAAATTCTTATGCACATCCTTTAAATCTTTTCAACAATTGCTTTTGTATGTTTCTAATTGTTCAGTTTTCTTCCTGACTTGGATTTCGACATTCAAGTCTCGTGGTGCCTTTCCTACGGCTTGGTGAAAAAGTCACTGGTGGACCTCATTTTCCTTTGACATCAGATGCACTAAAGATGGTTTTCACCGGTCAAGCCTCTCAGGAAGTCTTTTTAAGCATTGGTAATGCGGTAAGTAGAGGCTCTTTTCTCTTTAGCTTACTCGTGAATATTGTGAAACCGCTTGTTGCATTCCGTAGCTTAAGCTTTTTTTATCTTATCCATGGTAACTTGCAAGCCTTGAATATCACGTGTAAATAGCCAACGTCCTCATATACAAAAAGATGTTTTATTGGTTATTGCAGTTACTAGGGTGGCTTGTATCAACTCCATTTTTCTTCGTTGCACTATACGTTCTGTTGCTGCCATGTTTCAAAATCTTGGTCGGCAAGTTCGGTGCTGTTGCTTCAACCCCCAAGGCAGATGTGGAGTCAGAGTTAATCCCAAAGCCAAGAGACGCTTAAATTCAAAAAGAGTTAGAAACCTCACTGTTATGTTATTATCAACACAAATCCCTTCAATTGTAACACGAAGATACATAGACTAATGTATAGAGTATACACGCTTGCACTGTCAAATCCTCACACTCTTGTTTGAAACCTCATTTGCAAAATGTCAGTAACCAAAACTATTGATATTAAAATTTCAACGCCGTAACTCGGGCAGTGCATGCATAAGCCTTAAATCTACTATTGTTTGTTATTGTTATTGGATAATTGTCGAGTTTGATCGAATAACAAATCAGAAACTTGTGGTTTCTTCAACCGATGAACATTGGCCTAGTTTGATGGTAACATTTCAACGCCTTAACTCGGGCAGTGCAAGCTATAAATCTATTATCATGCTCATTGTTCTTAAATTGTTGTCGAGTTTGATCGAATAACGAACTAGAAACTTGTGATTCTACAACCGAATGAACTGATATATGACACTGGACTATTTCTTGTGAAAGGTAAAAAAAACATCTTACTGTCAGAGTAAAAAAGGGTCCTCCTGACCTAAGCAAATCTTGCTTCGCGTTTGGTTTCTCTTAATTTAAAGCAATTTGGAAAGTACAAAGCCGTTGACTATTGACATTTACATTGATGATGTCAAAGAAAGAATAAAAAAGATTTGGAAAAATGTCTTTTGGTTCGTAACAAAAAAGGAATCAGAATGGGGAAATGCGTTGACAAAACTAAAAAGCAGAGCGAGAAGGCAAATCTGCGAATCTCCGCGTCCTAGGGATTGATAAGGCTGGAGTGTTCATCATCCATTTCTAATTTATACTTTTGTTTATAAAAAATGAAACATACCAATTGACATTTTTTAATTATAATATTTAGATGGACAAAAAAAAAAAAAAAATTATTATATTTAGATGAGTCTACGTATCATTTCATATCTACACGTAAATAATCCATATCTTAAGACCAGAGTGCAATGTGGTTCAATCGCATTATCATGTTTATGGTGAAATTAATTAGGCAAATAGCTCGTGTGAAAAAGAATTGAGTTTTAGATTTCACAACATCATCTAAAGTTGAACTATGGGAAGTAATTGACATTTAGAATTGATTTTTTTTTTCCTTCTCATTTAGAATTTGATTTTATACTTCTTTTTTACATAATTAACCATTTTAATTGAGGATGATTTCTTAAAAAATGGCAAGATGATATATCGATAATAGATTCAAAAAAAAAAAACAGGGTTTTCGCATTAACAATGAAAAGTTCATAAATAATGAATCGAGTAGAAATTTAGGGTTTTTACAACATTAATTCACTTGCGTTCTACAAAACACATGTTCTTTGGAAACTGTTATCTATTTATGTGTTAGTGATGTAATATGTTTGTAACTATTAGCGTAATTATTTATCACGATCTCTACAACAGATTTCACATCTGGGAGTTACATTTTAGATGTTGACATACTATCTATATATAGTGAGTCCAAACATCAAAGACATAAATATAAATCACATTGACCTAAAACTATTATTTTAGAAGTGATTTTTGAGCATCGTTAATTTTGTTACCATAACTAATAGCCTTGTTCGTTTTTGCCAACATCTGACAGTTTAGTCATCAGATCCAACTGGTCTCATTATTAGTAGATCTCTACTCTTTTTGGTCGTTGGTTTATTACAATCTAATTCTAATTTTTAGCTTATAATAATATATAATCATTATAAAAAACTATGTACCATTTAATTTATGTCTTGCGTATTTTTTTTCCTCGAATTATACATCATCCAATTTGATTTTGATTCTAGCTCTTGTTCATTATAAATAACACTTCCAAGTATATGTGTCAAGTTCTCGGACCCATAATCGTTCACACTCTTAAATACAACATGTTAGTAACATGTCGAATCCGGGAAAAAAAAAACCTTATACTAATTTTTATAGAACAATAAAGTTTATAAATAATGACTCCAGTGGAAATTTATGGTTTTTACAATTACAACATTAATACTCTTGCGTTCTACAAAACATGTGTTCTTTAGAAATTTTAAACTATTTATGAGTAAGTGATCGAATATCTTTGTAATTATTAGAGTAGTAATTTGTCATGATCTTTGCAACATATTTCACATATGGGAGTTACATTTTAGATGTTGTAATCCTATATATTATTTGAGAAGCATTTTGAGAACACTTTGCTTAGGTGTCATCACCATAATTATTCTCCTTTTTATTTTTATTTATTTATTTAATTTTTTTATACTCATTACCAAACACATTTATTTCCAAATATATTTATTTGATTACTATAACTCTAATTGCTAAACACATTTAAATCTTCTTAAGCTTACCAAAATTAAAATATTAGGAAATCTTAAACTTGCCAAAATTAAAATATTTCAAAAATTATAAATTTATGTAATATAATTAAATGTGAACAAAATTTTAGCATATACACCAAAAAGAAAATTTGATTTTAAATAGAAAAAACAATTGATTATATTTTGAAAATATATGAGCATGTAAAACAATTTTTCATATATATTTTTACAGTGTTGTTTTGTTTGACAAGTAGATGTTTTTAATTTTTCATAAATACACCTTCCTACAAGTAAAATAATTATTAATGAAATTTGTTACTTTAATTATTTCACGGGTGAAACACATTTGTATATAAAATAATCGTAAAATTCAAAATATATAAAATAGGTCTTAGATTATGTATAATAATTTACCGTAATTGTTTTTCCAACTAAAATTATTGATTTTATTTGATAATCAATTTATCCCGCGTATAATGCGGATAATTTTCTAGTACTATTTGTACATAGAGAGTTCAAACATGAAAGACAAGGACAACAAACACATCGACCTAAAATTATTATTTTATAAAGGATTAAGAGTATCGTTAATTATGTTACCATAAGTAATAGCCTTGTTCATTTTTGCCAATATCTGACAGTTTAGCTGTCATATCCAACTTGTCTCGATATTTGTAAATATCCACCGGTCCACCCTTTTTGATCGTTGGTATACTGATCTTTGTTCATAATAATATATAACCATTGCGTGACCAATATAACCATTATAAAAAAACCATCGTACAATTTAATTTATGTCACATAAAGATGTTGTTAACTGGTGATTGTTATTGATGCCTCAAGGGTGTGTTATATACACAGTACATTTATGATATCTCGATATCTTAGGAGATAGTGGCGATATTTTAGGAGATAGTTACAACAATATAACAAAGTAAATACATATATTCTAATATGCCCCCTCAAGATGGACGGCCATTCGAGAGTCCAATCTTGTATGCAAGGTCAGTAAACCGAGTGCGCGGGAAAGGCTTAGTGAAAGTGTCGGCAAGCTGATCCGTTGAGCTAACATGCGAGACCCGAAGCTCATTGTTTTGCACTCTTTCACGAACAAAATGATAATCTAGAGCCACGTGTTTCATGCGCGAATGAAACACTGGGTTTGCACATAAGTACGTCGCACCAATGTTGTCGCAATAGACCGTAGGAATAGTGGAAGAACGGAGGCGAAGATCAGACATTAGTGACATAATCCATTGTACTTCGGAAACCGCTTCAGAGACAGCACGATACTCCGCTTCCGTGGAAGATCTAACAACGCCCCGTTGTTTCTTCGAGGACCAAGAGATAGGTTGTTTGCCAAGATAGACAATATAACCACCTGTAGAGGAATATTCGTCTCTGTTACCTGCCCAATCGGCGTCCGAGTAGGCATGAAGATTAAACGGTGTAGACGCATAGAAGAAGATACCCTTATCAGCCGTACCCACAAGATATCGAAGAACACGTTTCATTGCTTCTTCATGTGTTGTAGTTGGACGATGCATATATTGCGAGAGTCGGTTAACAGAGAACGCAATGTCCGGTCGAGTTAAACAGAGGTATTGTAAACTTCCAACTGCAGCCCTATAAGAGGTTGGATCTGTGAGTTCCGTACCAGAGGAGAGCGTGAGTACCTGAGTTGAACACATTGGTGTGGCGACTGGTTTCGCATTGATCATATTATGACGATGAAGCAAATCTGTGATATACTTGGTTTGTGTAAGAAGAAGACCTTTATCAGACCTTGTTGCTTCCATTCCAAGAAAATAAGAAAGATGCCCCATGTCTTTAAGAGAGAAGCGTTGTGACAGCAGCTGAATAACACGTGTAACCGTCGACGCAACATTACCAGTAACAATAATGTCATCTACATAAATGAGAATGTATATGAGCGAAGTACCAATGCAGAGGACGAAGAGAGACGCGTCAGCATACGAATTTATGAAACCAAGAATGAGAAGAAACTTTCGCAGCTCATTATACCAAGCGCGAGGCGCTTATTTCAGTCCGTAGATTGCTTTGCGGAGCCGACATACGTGATCCGGTCTGTCTTTGTCAATAAATCCAGGGGGTTGTGTCATGTACACCTCTTCATTGAGATTGCCTTGAAGAAATGCATTGTTGACGTCTAGTTGCCGAAGAACCCAGCCGTTGCCAACCGCAATACCCAAAACGAGTCTAATAGTAGCATGTTTGATCATAGGGCTAAAGGTCTCCTGGAAATCAATCCCTGGGCGTTGGTGAAAGCCTTTCGCCACAAGTCGGGATTTGTACCTATCAACAGTTCCATCAGGTAGTCGTTTAATGCGATAAACCCATTTACAACCAACAATGTTCTTCGCTTGAGATCGATCCACAAGATCCCATGTATGATAAGTCCCATGAGCATCATATTCAAAACTCATGGATTTTCTCCACTTTTTATCTTTAAGTGCTTGTATATGATTCGCTGGTTCAATCTCCTTCAGCACCACTATCAAGCCATACTTGAGATTGGGCTTACGAATGTTGTTCTTGCCACGAGTTTGCATCCCATGAATATTGGTTACCGGAACCAGAGGTGACGCAGAAGAAGATGAGGAGGTAGATGAAGTAGACGAAGTTGGGTAACCGGAGTCCAAGGGCATAACGGGTGCGGAGTGGGAAGTTGATTCAGGAATGGAAACTGGGGCAGGTTCGCTGATTGATTCTGGAGCAGAGGCTGTCTCTGATTGCGCATGTGATACCGGTGTCGTCGATGTCGTGTCTGATTCTATGGGTGAAGAGGCCGAGCTCGGGGCAAGAGTTGTGTCGAGGGACCGATGAAAAACTGGAACAAGGGAGGCGGAGGGTGAATCGGAAGAGGAAAATTCACGAATTGGTGTGGAAGTGGACAGGGATGATGTAAGACTTTGATAAGGGAATACCGTTTCATAAAAGATGACGTGACGAGAGACATAGAGACGACTCTGGGATATATCTACACACAGAAAAGCACTTTGTGATAAGGAATGCCCTAGAAAGATGCAAGGAGTGGATTTGGGGCTGAATTTGTTAGGGCCATATGGTCGAATCCAAGGGTAGCAGAGACAGCCAAAGGTTTGTAGTTTGTAGTAGTTAGGTTTGTGTTTGAACAACAACAGGAAGGGAGAGGAGCGATCGAGATTTGGTGTTGTGAGTCTATTTATGAGATAGACAGCAGTGGTGAAAGAGTAGGACCAATAGGTGGCAGGAAGGCCTGCGTGAGAGAAAAGTGCAAGGCCCATTTCGACAATGTGTCGGTGTCGCCTTTCTGCCATTCCGTTGTGTTCGGGAATGTGCGGAGGCGTTGTGAGATGAGTGATTCCGTTTGTGGCCAGAAACTGTCGAAGCGCAATAAATTCGCCACCATTATCTGAATATAACGTGGTGATTTTAGACTGGAAACGAGTTTCAACCAGGTTTTTAAAAGCGATGAAAACGTTTGCAACTTGGGACTTTGCTTTTAATGGATAAAGCCATATGTATCTGGAAAAATGATCGACAAACAGGACATAATACTTATAGCCATCGACAGATGTAATTGGGGAGGTCCACACATCAGAGAATAAAAGTTCAAGTGGTCTAGAGGATGTAAGAGATGAAGTAATTGCAAAAGGAAGCTTATGACTTTTATTGCTGGAACATGAGTTGCAAACAAGAGATGATGAAACATGAGAGATTGGTAAACCAAAATTTGAAATAATATGACGAAGAGTTTGGGGATTTGGATGGCCTAGTCTCGAATGCCAAGTTGACAGCGAGTTTTTATTGCAGGAAAAAGCAGGAAACGAATTAGGAGAAACATTCATCGGCCACTCATACACCCCTTCATTGGCCTTGCCGTTGAGAACTGTTGTCCCCGAGCTTAGATCCTTCACCTGAAAATCATCAGGACAGAGTTGGACCATAACATTGTTAGTTTTGCATAGCTTATTAACGGAGATGAGATTCTTTTTCATTGATGGAACGCAGAGAACATTGTCAAGTATCAAGCTACGAGTGTTGGAAGAGAGTTTAGTAGAACCAGTGTGAGTGATAGATAAACCTGAACCGTTGCCGATCATGACATTATCACCACCATGATATGGTGCGTGTAGAGAGAGATTGCTGAGGTCTGTCGCTATGTGATGAGAGGCACCGCTGTCGAGAAGCCAAGGAGAGGTGTTAGCGGTGCTGACAGTCGAATGATGCGCCTGCTGCTGCCACTGTGGTGGTGGTAAAAGCAAATGCGGAGCCTGCCATTGCTGGGAATTGGCTCTGAATTGAGACGGCTGAGACGCATCAGTGTTTGATTGAGGCATACCGGAGCTGTATTGTGGACATCGGCGAGCACTGTGACCGTACGTGCTGCAAATTTGACATTTGCCCTGATATCCTTAACCAAAACCACCACGTCCTGAGCCAAAACGACCACCTCGGTGAGTAGATCCACCACGTCCAGAGGTTTGATTTTGATGGTGGCGATATTCAATCGCATTTGCTGTGATTGGGATCACATTATCAGCAGGGAGAAGAGCCAAAGCATTTTCTCTGTTGATAAGCTTTTCATGGAGCTCATCAGTTGAAATTGGTGTATCCCTACCATGTACCATCTCAATAATGGCACGATAATCATCACTAAGTCCGTCAATGATGAAATCGAGGAGATCCTCGTGGTCAAGAGGCTTGCCAAGAAGAGCCAATTGATCCGCTTTTCCAATGATTCCTCTCATGTACTCGTTGATTGAGAGACTGCCTTTCTTACTGTTTTTCAATTGTTGACGGATCTGGTTGGTGTGACCGCGTGATGGTTGCCCATAGGTTTTGTTGAGAATTTGCCAGATTTCGCGTGTTGATGTTGCTCTGGCGACGATTGGTTGAACAGAGAGAGACAAGGAGCCTAACAGATTGCTGTAAAGCAACTTGTCTTGACGTTTCCAGGCATCATAGTGGGTGTTTGTTGTTGCTGGAGTCTGATCTACTTCAGAGATGAAGTGATGAAGCTCATGTGCCTCAAGGAGAGAGTTGATTTGGAGACGCCACGTGATGAAATTTGTGGTTGTGAGCTTGGTGACACTCGACATGTTTAACGAAATTAGGGTGGCCGTTGGATTCGAGATGTTGAAAACTGGAGCAAACGAGGAGGGAGACGATGTCGAAGAAGATTCAATTGACATCGTGATCGTGATTTTGAGAAAAGAAATTTGAGAGAGAATTTGAGAAACAAGAGAAACGAGAGAGGGATAGATCGAGAGAGAGAGATCGTAATCCTGCTCTGATACCATAAAGATGTTGTTAACTGGTGATTGTTATTGATGCCTCAAGGGTGTGTTATATACACAGTACATTTATGATATCTCGATATCTTAGGAGATAGTGGCGATATCTTAGGAGATAGTTACAACAATATAACAAGGTAAATACATATATTCTAATATCACAAGTATTTTTTTTTCCTAGAATTATACATTATAAATTTTGATTTTTATTCTAGTTCTTGTTCATCATAAATAACACTTCCAAGTAAATGTGTCAAGTTCTCGAACCCATAATCGTTCACACCATTAAATACAACATGTTAGTAACATGTCAAATCCACAAAAAATAAAAACTTATACTAATTTTGATAGAACAATAAATTTTATAAATAATGACTCGATTGGAAATTTAGGATTTTTTTACAACATTAATACTCTTGCGCTCTATAAAACACGTGTTCTTCAGAAATTGTAAACTATTTATGAGTTCTTTTTTTTTTGTTGAAATTTTTTGATGCATAATATTTAAAGATAGCAAGTTTACAACTGTTAAACTAAAACTTACAAATGAGAAAACATACATTTGAAAGAAACATATGAGAAATTGATAGAGAGTCTCAAACATGAAACTTATGGTAGGATAAGATGGAGACTAGCCACCTTTACCTCCTCGATTACGACCTCGCTTTCCACGGCTATTAACTGTTGTACATTCCAACGTATCTAACACCTTTTGGGTAGGTTTGACAGGTCTCTCACGTAGTGTTCTCTGAAAAGATGCGGATATTAAATCCACATCTTCTAGAGTTTCTAACGAGAAAGAACCATGAACATTCCCTACCTTTTCCAAAGGAAGGAGACAAAAAGAAGAGATAGTGTTGGCTTCTTCTTGTACCAACGCAGAAGAAGAAGGGATAGCCGAAGCATGAATGGTTGGAGTTATTGGTTATGCCTCCAAAGGCAAGACTAAAGTGGTTGTGAAAGTTGTAGGAGAAGTGAGTGATATAGAGTCGTGTGGCTAGTAGTAGAAGTAGCTATTTCAATATCTATTACAGTTATTGGTACCTCAACTTCAAGTGGTACAGAGGCAACATTAGAGGTAATAGAGTCATCTGGAATAGTAACAAAGGGCTGATGAAGAAGAAGGCAACAAGATTCTTTGTGGCCAAAGTGACCACATCGGTCACACTTTTTTGGAATCCAAGAATACTCAACAGACACCATTGAGACATTACCTAGTGAATCTGAAGTTGCAATCCTTTGTGGGAAAGGTTTATCTAACTCAATTACCACCATTAACTTAGCTTCACCCATTAAAGTCGAGTCTAATCGCAGTTTATTAGTGACCATAGGTTCCCCTGCTATCCAACTAATTCCCCAATCTGAATATAGGCAATTTGGGATGTTTCTCAAAGTGACTCATAGAGGAATAAAAGTTATCTCGGGTAATGCTAAAGAAGTCGTAGGAGTCCAAGGAGCAACAAACATAATGCAACCATCAATATGCAATATGTTTTCTCTCTAATACCCAAGCTCTAGTAGACTTGTCCGGAATATGAAACATATAAGAGGTGTCTCCTGATTTACGAGAAAATATTTTGCATCTCTTACCCCAAACTCGGTTAGTCACAACGTGAATGAGACCTCCCGATGGTGTAGAGCAGCGATAGAATTGGCCGATGCATATTCCTTCTGATTTTCCAGCCCCTGCAATCTTCCAAGTAGCTAGGTGTAGTAGTGAAATGGAGGTTACAGAGTTTTGGATCCATCTTTGCTGCCCGAGGAAACCCCAGTTGACCATTCTCTTTTATCTTTTGCGGTAAGATGTCGGAAATTGGTCGTTTGCTCGTTGAAGAGACAAAGGAGAGAGGAAATTGGGGAATCGAATCCTTTAACTCTGGGATAATCTTGATTCACTAAGCCTAGGCCCCCTAGTGAAGGTACAAAGGAGATTGATGATTTCTCTGTCGCTTGTGCAACATGAGAATACATAGTGATTTCGATTCTAGTTTCAGAGATTTCAGAGACAGGTGGATGAGAACCGATTGGCTAGGTTTGAGTCTCGCTTGAGACAGTGAGAATCTCGCCGGAGCTAGCTTGAATCACGCCGGAGCCAGCTTGAATCGCGGCAGAACGAGTTTGAATCTTGTTGGAATGACCTTGAATCTCATCGGAAGAAGGAATGGATCAGGCGAGTAGAGAGGAGGTTCCATTAGGGAAGGCTAAAGATGTTCACCGGTGATAAATCAGGCCGGTGAAGGAAGAGACGGCACCGTCAAGAAGGAGATGCGGCGGTGATAGGATTTTCTCGATAAAAGTAATAAAAGTGATAGTTTTGGAGAGAAAAACAAAAACTTGTTAATGAGATAGTGATAGAGTTTTTTTTTTTTTTTGACACAAACTATCTATGAGTTAGTGATGCAATATCTTTATAATTATTAGAGTAGTAAATTATCATGTCTACACCATATTTCACATCTGGGAGTTGCATTATAGATGTTGATATACTATCTATATATAGCGAGTCCAAACATGAAAGACAGAGACATCGAACACATCGACCTAAACATATTATTTTGTCCTAAACATATTATTTTGTAAATGATTTAGAGCATCGTTAATACCGTTACCACAACTAATAGTTTTGTTCGTATTTGCCAACATCCGACATTTTAATTTTCAGATCTAACTGATCTCGATACTAGTAGATCTCTATTTTCTTTTAGAAATAATAGGTTCAATTGACACTTTTTCCAAAATATCAAATGTCTTTTTAACACTTTAGTAAAATCTTTATTGGGTTTGACACTTTAGTATGGAAGATAACTATTATGACCCTCATCTAACACACACATGTTGCTTCTCTTTTACCTGGTGGTGTGCTTTTGTTTTTTCTTTTGTTTTTTTTTTCTTATATTACTCATTCCTTTTATTGTACATTCACAAGTATTCTATAGTTTATTTCAATAAAAAAAAACTTTTGATTTCAAATTCCGATTAAATTTATTTTTTTATACAATTTGATATCCATATTAATATATTTATTGATTTTATTTTTTCAAAATATATCATATAGGTACAGAAAACTTATATATAGAGTCACATAAATATCAAACAAATATATCATACTTATACACATACACGTACACGTAAAATATATTTACATATATACATATACACATACACATACACGTACACTAAAAAATATATATACACACATATACACATACATATACACATAAACATATGTACACACATTCATATGTATAACAAGGAACACATGGAATTATAAACTTAGAAACATTATAATTATACAAAAATATGGTAATATAGAACTCTAAAAATTAAGAAAAAAAGAATCATGTTTGAAAATTAAAAAAAAATGTTTTTGTATAAACACATGTATAAGAAAAATCGAAAATAAATATAAAAAGAGAAGAAAAAAAAGAAAAAAAAAATGAGAAGAAGAGGTTGTTGGCGTGGAGGGTTGGGATATAGAGAGCAATGACGTATTTTTAATTGTTGGAGTGGAGGAGGGTAGTAAAGCCATAGATAGTGGTACAAATTGTCAAAATGACACCATTTTCTCTAAGAGCATCATTATCTTTTTTTTTTTTTTTTTTTTTTTTTAAGAGCATCATTATCGGAGAAGCTCTTATTCATTTTCTTATTTATAGTATTTTATTAATTTTTATTTACTTTTATTAATTCTTTAAATATTTATTTATTAAAAAAATGATAAACCAATAATATCAAAGCATATGGCCATTACTCACCTAAAAATCATTTCTTCTGCTTCCTTACTAAGAGACGTATTTCAACTTTTTCTGCTTTTTATTATTTATAATTTTTTTATTGCTTGCAACTCTTAAGAAAAATCTCCGTTGTGGATGGTCTAAAATGTCAAAAATCAAATGCTATTTTACTAAAATGTTATCATAGCAATTTTTCCCTTTATGTTATCATTGTTTTATTACAATCAGATTATGATTTTAGTTCTTAATAATATAAAATCATTATAAAAAATCATCATACAATTTTATGTCTTAGTTATTTTTCTTTCCTGGAATTATATACCATATAATTTGATTTTGATTCTAGTTCTAGTTCATCATAATTAACATTTTATACATATAAACGTAGGTTGTTCCCCAATCGTGTTAATTTTATCCGGAGCAATGAGAACTATTGAAATTGTTCGGCAAATAAATTGGTGTATTAAGAAATGGGATGATGTTATGTTGCAAACCAAATAATTATAGTGAACACTTATAATATTAATTGAGATTTTATTTTTCTCAAAATATTATTTAAAAGATAACGATTACAAGGACAAATTTATTAACATAGAAGGCATATAAGAAAACTCATTACAGGGTAGAAAGGCAGTGTTCTCAAACTGATAACTGAGCGTTACTAGTTTTATTTTTCTTCCATTTTTGTTGTATTTTTGATTTTTTGTAATTAATAGTTTTGTTTTTTTCGAAATTATGGGACTCACACGGTTTAAGAACTCGTCAACTTTTAAAAAATGAAAAAGAAATGACAACTAATAAAATTAGTGTTATAAAAAGAAAAAACTAAATAAAAACAATAAATAAAAGAAGATTTAATGAGCATGACTCATTTTCAACTACCCAACATAAACGGTTTCAAGTACATGTTAATTGTGTGTAATCACTCATTAAATTAACCATATTAGGAAAAATGTCCTTTTACTTTTTTAGCCATATCCCATATTTTGTTGCCATTCTATTTTCTTGTTGATTTCAATATTAATACCATTTGTTTCTTAAAATATTATAATATTATTTTGTTTTGACATGGTCCATTTTAAAGAAATAAGTAGCTACACACAAACAGATGGCTTTTTACTGTCACCTGAATACTTCACCTGAAACTCTCTCTCTTTCTCTCTCTCATCTTATCACCGTTGAGAATCTTTGACAAACCAAAAGAGAAAAGATTTCTTTTTTTTTTTGTAATCTTGAGATGTCCTACAGTGACCCAAACCAAATTCCAAATCAAGGATCTTACATTCCATCACCCAACAACATGAACTCGATTGAATCTGAGCAAAAACTCAAACTTTACCAAGCTTTCATCTTCTCAATTCCTATTTGTTTCACATTCATCGTCCTTTTCGTCTTTTACGTCATTTACCTTCGTCGACGCAATAGTAGCGTTGATTGGTCTTCTCTAGGAATGCGTGGTAGCTTGGTTACCACCAACAACAATCTCGCAATGGTAGTAACTCAAATTTACTTTTGTTTAATCTTTTGCTTTGACTTGTTAGATTTTTGGGGTTTCTTGTTACTTTTGTCAACAACATGCATTATTCTTTCTACTTTGATAAATTTTATATGTATTGTCAACAACGAATTTGAATTCAGGTCGTCACACAACGACAAGACTAGTATAAACCGTTCTTATATTTGTGAGATTTTGTGGGTTTTAATCATGCTTTCCTCTTCATTTTTCTTACAAATATCTGATGGGTTTAGTTATGTAACGACTTGTCGGATTAAATATGAACAGGTTGAGTTAGGGCTGAGCAAAGAATTGAGAGAGATGCTTCCAATTGTTATCTTTAAAGAGACTTTTTCAATCAATGATTCACTGTGAGTTCTCAAATTCTTTTTCTTTATATTTTTTTGGTTAATTGATTCATTTTCCAAGGAATTTTTATTTATTTTTATTCATGACATTGACTCAGATATTTTTAAAACGCTTATCTCATGATAAAAAGTTTAGTGATTGAAAAAGTTCCAGACGGTTATGGAACGTGATATGAATTAAATTTAAACCAAAGTGAGAAATGGGAACAAGCAACAAAGATGACATATTTGCCTTTCGTAGTAGATTTGTTTTATCCATTGTGTGATGTTGTCCATTATGAGCTTATGATTAGCAAATGGATAATGTGTCTTCTTTTGGTAAAAATTGAATCAAAACCGTAGGCTAAGGAAAAATGTGGTCAGTTTTTCCGGATTGGACCATAGCGAGCTCACAATCGCGGAAGTCAAGGCATATGTAACGCTTGAGAACTCAATGGTGCAATTTTGGTTTGCATTGAGTGATATAGAATAGTTGTATGAGTTTGTGGTTTGTATAACTTAAGCAGTGTGATTTAGGAAGATTCCTTTTTTTTTCCAGATAATTATTGGCCTTAGAATATGGACCGACCAAACGTACTGTCTTATTTTTGTGTGAAGAGCCGAAAACAATAAGAAAATAGAATTGAGGAATCACCTGGTTTGTTGACTTTTGACTTGAAAACAGATGTTCAGTGTGTCTTGGGGACTACCAAGCAGATGAGAAGCTTCAACAAATCCCAGCATGTGGGCACACTTTTCACATGGACTGTATTGATCTTTGGCTCACTTCACATACAACTTGTCCTCTTTGCCGTCTATGTCTTATCTCTAAAGACCGGTCCCATCAAAGACCAGAGCCTGTCGCTTCCATGGAGAACTCTAATGAAGGAGGAGTTTCGGCTCAACCAGAGTCCGAGTCAACAACCGAAGCAGTAATTCACATCGATGAGGTCCAAGAAGGTGAGGGAGATATTAGAGAGGTTATTAAGGAAACGGAAGAGAATGACCGAAATAGCGTAGGGACATCTAATAATGCTTGTTGTAATTGCAGACCTGGTTAAAAAGCACAAAAAAGCTTTGTCTATTGATGATGTTTTGGTAGAATTTTAAAAGTGTATGTTGTTTTTCTTGCGTCTGTACTTGTAACCTTGGTAAAAGAGAAAGGATCCATAAGATAAAAATGGTGACTTCGAAATTTTTTTGAATTGATGTTTATTTGGTGTCACAAACTTTTAGAAAGTTATCACACTTCCCTTAAACCATTGAAGGCCACAGCAATCACCCATGTGATAGACATCCCCGGTCAAACCTTGAACCCTATACATATGTTCACCTTCCAAGGATTGGTTTCTCTAAGAGAAGCTAGATTTTATATATAATAGCAAGTCTTTTTAGCTTTACTTAATTTGATGTAGACTGAATCCACTTAAGCTCCTTTGAAGGGCAAGTTGAAGTATGTTATGTACACCGACCGAAGTGACATCACAAGTTTGCCATAGCTCCAGAATCTCTTGATAATTTCTCTCAAACTTTTCATCCATGAGGTACAAACCAATGTCCCTATCCATTGTACTAGATTTCTCAATATTCATGATCTTATAAATTAAAACTTGAAATATTGGATTGTAAACTATGAAAAGTAATTAATCCATTAATATGAATAGTTATATATATTCGGTGTGTTCTCTCTTACCTTGCATGATCTCTTTGACGTTTGGGCCTACATTCGTCACCATTAGGATCCTCACTATGGCATAAAATTGTTGTTTTCCTTGGTGACTTTTTTTTTTGTCACAAACGAAATTTCATTCAATAATAGCTAGAGTTTAAATCGGTATCAAGTACCGCTAAAGCTTTCTTAGCTAGTGCATCGGCAAGTACATTGTCCGAGCGAGGAGTGAATTCAAAAACAATCTTGGAAAAAGAACAAACTAGGTGCCTAATATCATCCAAGATGGCTTGTATTTGATTATGCGGATCATCCGAGTGCATTAAGGACACTAGGGCTTGTGAATCCGAACGAACCTTGGTGACTAAAAATCTAAGAATACTAGAAAAAATCTACGCGTTGCATGGAAAAATTATTTACATAAATTTTGAAATTATTTTATTGTATATAAGTGATATTTAAGAAATATTTTCACAAGTTATATTTTTAAAAATAAAAAATATGAAACTATATGATAATATGAAATATTCTCACAAGTTTTGTTTAAAAATTTTATTAAATGTAAAGACGAACAATATGTTTTTATCTTATTATTTATGTTTGACAAAAACAACCAATTTTTTGTAATTGACTTGAAATTAAATTAGTGATTTTTCTTATTTACATTGCATGAACATATAAAGGTAAGGTGATTCTCAACTATTTCAGTATTGATATATTATAATAAATTGATTCTGGTAAAATGTTCAGATTTCCTAATTATTTTCAATAATAAACTGATTAGATTTTGTAAGTTTATGGTAGTAAGTAATTGTGGACCACGTTAATGGGAGAATCAATTTGATGGTAAAATAATTAATAATTTGTTGAATTTAAATAATGAAAACGTTAGATGGGCGTTTTAAGATTGAATGTTGAATTATAATTGATAAATAAAGGGAAAAATTAACTTTGGAAGGTTAGGAATTAAATACCAATCCCAAATAAGCTGCCATGTTTTTAAATTTGGTTGAATTAGAATTGGTTCACAATTAATGGGGAAATCAATTTGATTCCAAAATTATTAATAAGTAGTCGATTTCGGAAACTTTGAATTTGATCATTATTAGTGGTATATAAATTTATTTAATTAAATAGATTCCACATTACAAGAAAAATAAAAGTAATTGATATTTCAAAATATTTTCTACTTTTGTGAATGTCTTTTAGAAAGAAGTTTAGTAGTGGGTTATATTTGTTTTTTTTTTCCATGATACATACAAGTGTCTTTAGTAGTCTAGTGACTCTTCTCCAATTAACTTACCAAGGGTTGCTAGGTTCTAAACACAGCATATGCATTTAATTTTTTTTTTTTAAATAAAGAATTTTAGAGAAAGAGGTGACACGTGTCGTCTTGTCCGAGGAATGCAATGGGGAAAATGCAATGGTTCACATGGGTGTATATGACGGTATATCTCGGGGTTAAAAATATTTTCGATTCGTATTTTCAACTGTATCAAGCTTATATATATACATGTGTCATTGAAGGTTTACGATTTGATTATTTTGCTTTAGTTACTTGTTCAAAGTTTTTGAAAATGTATCATTCGTTTCGGTTGATGATTGACCACTTTTATCTTCAGAGTTATATTAATTCAAGTTTTTTAATAAAGTTTTTTAATTTTTTTGTTTCATTTAATTCCATGTTATAATAATGTCAGTGCAAATTGTATCACGAAATGGAAACAAAGACAATGTTTTAATTCCTATGTAAATAATTTGGTGCCGAATTGGCTCCCTCACAAAGTGAACTTGCCCACACCAAATTTTTAATCAATGGATTTTTTTAGTTCTAGGAAGAGAAAAAACTTAAGCTCATTAAAATCGAAAGAAATTTTGGTTTTGTGTCGATTCTCAATTAGATTATCTAATTTAAACCGAGATATATCCAACCCAATATGAATCAAATTGTTTTTAGGTCCTAAAACCTGCTATTCGAAATCAGAAAGAATCAAACCGAGCAGACCCAAATAACCAAATGTTGATGTCTAATCCGTTGTAAATAGGGGTGGACAAAAATATCCATAAACGAAAAACCGAACGAACCGAACCGAAAACATAAGTATCGGTTTGGATTCGGGTATTCAAATTATATCTACTGACCAAACAAAATATAGTTTATAGGTTTCCGGTTCGGTTTAAACCGAAAAACCGAATGAAACCGAATTGTAACCGAATACCCACCCCTAGTTAACTATATATATTTTTGCCGTCACACTCTGCTTCAGTTGTGGACCACGTCGACTTGTTTGGTCTTCTGTTTCTGACTTTTTCCTTTCGACTATATTTTTTCGCCGAAGATAGAGAGAGATCTCAAAGCTCGAGCCTTTTTTTTTTATTTCCCTCACACATACATGACCCAAAACCCTAGAGAAGAGGGATGAGAGAATTCATCCTCGATTTTGAATACATCGCCGAAGGATTTTGTTGGTACTTTCTTCTTCTCTTTGACTGCTTCTCTGACCTCTTCATCTCAATTTTTCTCTTCTTCTTTGCCCTAATCTCAGACTTCTCCTCTTTCCTCTTCGGCCTCAACTTGATTTCTGGAAAAAAATGGGTTTAATCAAGAACACAGTTCACTACTGTTGTGTCTCTAGAGACAATCAGATTCTTTACGCTTACAACGGTGGAGACCAAACCAACGAGACTCTCGCTTCCTTGTGTCTTGAAAAGACTCCACCTTTTCACAATTGGTACTTTGAAACTTTAGGTAAGAAGACTTTTGGATTCTTAATCGGAGATGGGTTTGTGTATTTCGCCATTGTTGATAAGGTTTTAGGTAGATCTAGCGTTCTTAAGTTTCTTGAGCATCTAAGAGACGAGTTTAAGAAAGCTGCTAGGAAAAATTCTAGAGGAAGCTTTACTGCTATGATTGGTTCTATTAATGTTGAAGACCAGCTTGTACCTGTTGTTTCTAGACTCATTGCTTCACTTGAGACTACTAACAACGATTTGAAGACTAATAATAATCTCGGTGAACAAAGCGAAGCTGCGAAAGCTCCGCTTTTGGGTAGGTCAAGCAAGAAAGGGAAAGATCATGTGATTTCACTTAGAGGTGTTGAGCTTGAAGAACATAGGAAATCCGATGATAGAGCGAATAGAGCCGAGAGGTGTGGTGATTCTTCTGGAGCAGCAACGTCGTTGCAGAAGGAGTATGTACCGAGGAGAGGACGTTCTGGTTCTGAAAGCGTTGAATTGAAGTGGCAGCATCTAGTACGGATTGTTCTTGCTATTGATGCAGCTATTTGTTTGACACTCTTTGGTATTTGGTTGGCTATTTGTAATGGCATCCAATGTACGCGTTCATGATCTACAAATCCGTTTCTGATCGCGCGGAGAAAACTCTGCAATTCCAGGAGGTGAATCTATGCAGCATTGTTGATTGTGTATGTATTTCGGCTTATGTATTGGTTTTAGTTAAAGCTTTGTACATATGTATAGCGCCAATCGTTGGAATTATGTTTGTCGTTCTGTGTTCTTGGTGCTTTCACGATAAAGTAATGTCGATCTTTATTCGATTCAACATATCTGTTTCGGTTATGTGCAAGTTGTGTGATGTATCAACGATTAACATGCTCGTTCACATCAAGATGATGGGTGTTCCATTGCCAATTCAAAATTCAAACTGAAAAGTAATATCACACATACATGCTATTATGCAAATGCAGCAACACCTCAATGGTCTGAAGTTGTTGAGATAAGTGATTCGTGATCTTGAATGGTCTTGGAAGTGGCGTGCCAAGACTTTTGGCAGCTTGAGGCGAATTTAGAGAAGCAAACATTTTTGTCTACTTTTCAAAATATTTTCTAAAATTAGCCATAATTATATTTTTGAATTATGATTTTAATTACCCGCTTGAATAGTGAAATGATCCTTAACCTTACTCTACCAATAATTACCCACATTATCTGTGGGTTTTCTTCAATGGTAGACTTCAAATAGTGATTTTCTGATACCTTCAATACTTTTATCCGATCTTTACCCTTACCTGATATTTTACTCGTAATGTACATCCGAATTTAAACTATATTCGATTACAGATTCCCAATTCGATTTATAGATCGATTATTTCGGTCCGATTCAGATTAGTTTAAATGGGGGGTTTATGATATTTCAATACTCAAAACTTTTGTGCCAAAATTGTATCTCCAAATTTCAGATATCCGGTTAACGCAATTTGGAGACGGTTTAATAATATGGTGAATGTTAGGCCTATTTCCAAATACCGAAAATCCCCAAACGTGATTTTGTGGATTGAGAAAAAACAAATCACTCTCTCCCATCGTCTCCTCCACACCAATTCACCATTTTACACAGTAAGTAAACCTTGAAAAATCCAAAAGCTTTTCGTTATCGGGCAAAACGTA
Organism: Draba incana; assembly: GCA_963576765.1. Lineage (NCBI taxonomy): Eukaryota > Viridiplantae > Streptophyta > Magnoliopsida > Brassicales > Brassicaceae > Draba > Draba incana. The sequence continues at coordinate 16,498,239 of OY755214.1, read as the reverse complement.
ATGTTCACAAGCGGTAACGTCACCGCTCGGGTTTTCGAGCGTCAGATTCGTCCTCCTCCTCCAGGCGCCTCTGTAAACCGAGCTCGTCATTTCTACGAAAACCTAGTCCCTAGCTTCACTCTCTACGATGTCGAATCTCCCGATCACTGTTTCCGCAAATTCACCGAAGACGGTCTCTTCCTCATCAGTTTCAGTCGTAACCACCAAGAACTCATCGTCTATCGTCCTTCTTGGCTCTCTTACTCTTCCGATTCCGATGATTCCCTTCCTCCTCTTCCTCGCCGTGCTTCCAGATTCGATAGCTTCTTCACTCAGCTTTACTCCGTTAATCTCGCATCTGCGAATGAGCTCATCTGTAAAGACTTCTTCATTTACTTCCACTCTCGTCGATTTGGCCTCTTCGCTACTTCCACCGCTCAGATCCACGATTCGCCTCCTTCTCCCGACGCTGTTCCCGGAGTTCCTTCGGTTGATAAAATCACCTTCATACTTCTCCGATTAGACGACGGTGTGATCCTCGACGAAAGGGTGTTTCTACAGGATTTCGTTAATTTGGCTCAGAACATGGGGGTTTTTCTCTATGATGATCTTCTCGCGATTCTATCGTTGCGTTACCAGAAGATTCATCTTTTGCAGATTAGGGATTCGGGTCATCTCGTTGATGCTCGTGCCATTGGGTATTTTTGTCGAGAAGACGATGAGCTTTTCCTAAATTCGAATTCTCAGGCAAGCAAGTTACAGCTTTTCCTTTCTCTGTAAGCTTGGTGGAGTAAGACAGACGAATCAATGAGTTTTCTAAGGTTTTTTGATGTTTAGGCAATGATGATGAGTCAAGATAAGAACAAACATCAAAGTTTATCTGGGAATAGGGAAGATGATGCTGAGAATGGGTTGTTGCATCATAGCCAACCAAATGCTGAGAATTCGTTTCTTAGTGGTATCAAGCAACGCTTACTTTCCTTCATCTTTAGAGAGATTTGGAACGAAGAATCGGATAACACACTGGTTCGTTGTTCTTCAACTTCTATATTGCTCTGAATTTCATAGATTGATAGATTACATAACGGATAACAGTACGGAAGTTTTAAGCTTTAGGGTTGATGCAGTTGACAGTGACATCTTAGTTGATGCAGCTAGTCTTACAAGCCCTATGCATTTTCTATTTTTCATTATCGATTCAACTATTTTTCATCTTAGTTGATTTGCCAGAGGGTGCAAAGTCTGAAGAAGAAGTTCTATTTCCATTTCCAGGATTATGTCGACTTGATTATTTGGAAGGTAATCATGTGTTTGTGATAGTGGGATAAGTGTGTCAAGTGTTTGCATTTGACGAAGAAAACCCTTACCTTATGCTTATTCTTGATGCGCAGGTTCAGTTTTTGGATCGACATCACCTGTTAATCAAATTCGGCAGTGTAGATGGTGGGGTAAGCTCTCCCTCTCTATGATAGGTTACATGAACTGATCTTGTCATTTTCAGTAATTGACAATTTAATTGATTAGATTTATGATGTTGGTGGATGACTCAGGTATCAAGAAACGCTGATCATCATCCAGCTTTCTTCGCAGTGTATAATATGGAAACAACTGACATTGTAGCATTCTATCAGGTAAAATGGATGTGATTTTGGCCAGTTAATTGTGTGGGAGGGAAATTGCATTTACTGACAACTTGACCAAATACATTGATTCTATACAGAACTCAGCAGAAGATCTTTACCAATTATTTGAGCAATACAGTGATCACTTTACCATATCAAGTAGTTCACCGTTCATGAACTTTGTAACATCGCATTCTAACAGTGTTCATGCTCTTGAACAACTAAAGTACATGAAGAATAAAGCAACCAGTTTTTCTCAGGTTGGTACAGTTTTGTATTATCTTGGTTTGTTTGCGATTTTTTTTAATGAGAGAAAGAGTTGAGTCTAATCAATTTTCTACACAGTTTGTGAAGAAGATGTTGATCTCTTTGCCTTTCAGTTGCCAGTCACAGAGCCCATCTCCATATTTCGACCAATCTCTCTTCCGGTTCGATGAAAAAGTAACCATTGAAAAACTTTATTCTCTTCTATTTCACGATTGAATTTAGTCGGTTAACTTAGTTTCGGAAATGGCTACAGTTAATTTCCGCAGCAGATAGGCATAGGCAATCCTCAGACAATCCAATCAAGTTTATATCCAGAAGGCAACCGCAAACGTTAAAATTCAAGATAAAACCAGGTTGGTTTTGCGCTGTTTAGATACCGGAAAAGATTGAAACAAACATGATTAACTAAATACTTGTGATTTGTGTATGAAATGGAACAGGACCGGAGTGTGGAAGTGCAGATGGCCGGAGCAAGAAGATATGTTCATTCCTCTTCCATCCATATTTACCACTCGCCATCTCTATCCAACAAACTCTTTTCATGCCACCTTCTGTCGTCAATATCCATTTTCGCCGATGATAACTCTTGTATGTTGTAATCTGTTGTTTGTAAAAGAAAAATATCTTAAAACACACAAGTGGTCTCTACTCCACCAAAAATCACATACATCCAGTAAGTCCTTTGTATCTCTATCTATCTTTTTTTTTTTAAAAAGTATAATAAATAATTAGAATTTTGGCCAACATTTGTAATTACTATAGGGCATATTTTAGCTAAATTGTGGAATAGCATAGTAGTTGAATGATATAATAGCCTAAAGAACTGAATTGGCTAAATATTTGTGGAAATGTTGAAAATCTAGTTTTGGCTATGTTGATACAATAACTACTCGACTTTAATTGAGGAGGTTTACAGGTTTTAACTAATAAGTTCTGTTTGATATTGGCGCAGATCAGTCCTTTAGATTGAAACACAATGATTTGATTCCTCATCCAGCTTCATCTGAGTGAAATATATACATGTATGGTATGGAAGTGTGCATAGGCTTCATTACATAGTTAGACTTCCATATCCATTAATATCACTTAGTCTACAGATATTAATGGACACATCACCATAATATGTTTGAATCTCTAAGGACTTATGATGACAGAGGGATTCTTGCCTGCCTCACCCGAGATTCCGGCTTCAGTTTCCTCACTGGAGTACTGACTATTAAGAGAAGCTCTCGACTGAATCTGGTAAGTTTCAGAGCTAAAACTTGTGCTGCATCCCGAGTTTTCGGTCAAAGACTGATCAGAAGCTTGGACTCCAGACAGTAGGAATCTTTGGTGGGAATTGCTAGTGTGAATGGCTCCATCACATTCATTGCACAGCAATGCTCTGTCCTCTAAGCAGAAGAAGTACCCTTTTCTCTCCTACATAAAGATATATGTTTTTTGAGCCAACGGTTAAAGAACCGAAAGAGTGTTAAAAGCGAAAAGGAAGTTGAACCTGACAGATATCACAGAGAGGAGATGTGGCAAGTGCATTTTTTTGTAGATCGACTCGGTGATGCCTTTGGAAAAGCTTGTTAGCATCATGAACCTTAATGTCACATGGCTTGCAAAGAACAGCTTCATCTGAACAGCAAAGTACTTCTGCTTCAGCCTTCTCGCACACTTCGCATTGTATCTTCATCAATTCAAATTTCCTGAAAGACAGAGCAAATGTCCCTAAACAACTAATGAAAAGTAAGTCAAGGAGTGAGTCTAAGACAGAGGAATAAGAAGGAACAAACTTGAATAGGGTTCAACAACTTTGAGTGGCATTTAAATCAAATAAATGTTCTCCTACCAAAATCTCCATGACAAGATTCTTCAGAAAGCTTTTGTCCTTTTGACACATAAATTGACAAACACAGCAACAAGCTTCTCTTAATCCACAAACATGGCAAGCCAAAAGTAATGAGAGGACCACAATATTCAAAAGTAAAGACTGTGGATAATAAAACAGTAAATAGCCATAGGCAAATGGAGATCAAAAACTCTAGAATGTCAGAAGCTGAAATGTAGCATGGCACACATGCACACTCTCCCCCATCCCTTTCCCATGCAGCAGCCAAAGCTCTAACTCGTCAACATTCTCATCTCTGGGTTCATCAAAAAGATTTTTGGTCCTAATTATAAATTTGGGCCAATGAAAAATAGGCCTGCATAGAAACTAGTATCATGGGCCAGTCCAATCCAAGTTTCTTTCGGCTTACATGAAGTGTCTAGAACATGAGAGAAGACACTCAAAGACACAACAACCCATCCTACGTGTAATAACACAATTAGTGACAAAAACCAAAAAGCTAGAAAAATCCCAAAACTCTAGTAAAAGAAAGGAAGACTCAAGATTTTTCAAGAACCTGCTGCATTCTTCATAAGATGTGTATATATACACATCAAAGATTTGGGGATAAGCATCATCGAGAACAACAAGAAGAATAAAAAGTTTAAAAGCTTACCACTTTTGTTTCCACCTTCTACAAGAAACCCAATCACTAACCAAAGATGAAGCACTTGCCTTACCTCACCCTATTAAGCATCTTCATAGGAGCATTGTTACTTGTAAACATAAAACCAAATGAAGGGTCTTTGTCTTCTGCACTCGAAACACCGAGCAGCTTACTATCCGATCTTTGGCTAGACCGGTTTTCTGATCCATTCAAAATGTTGGAGAGAATCCCATTAGAACTTGAAAGGGACCAGAGTGTGGCTCTGTCTCCAGCCAGAGTGGACTGGAAAGAAACAGCACAAGGGCATGAGATAATGCTCGATGTTCCCGGCTTGAAGAAAGATGAAGTCAAGATAGAAGTGGAAGAGAATGGAGTTCTTCGAGTCAGTGGAGAGAGGAAAAGAGAAGAAGAGAAGAAAGGTGATCAATGGCATAGAGTTGAGAGATCATATGGAAAGTTTTGGAGACAGTTTAAGCTACCTGATAATGTGGACATGGAATCTGTCAAGGCCAAGCTTGAGAATGGTGTCCTCACTATTAACCTCACAAAGATGTCTCCTGAAAAAGTTAAGGGTCCAAGGGTTGTTAACATTGCAGCTGAAGAAGACAAAACTGCAAAAATCAGCTCTTCTGAATCCAAAGAACTCTGATTGAATAACCTTTCTATCTTTTTTTGAGTGTGAAAAGCGTTTATAAATCCAAGAATTGAGTTTTATGTTGTTTAAGCTACTTAAGATGGTTTGTTGTGATGTTGTAACCAGTCTATCAAAATCTATGTAATAACATTTTCTATATGCAAATAAAAAGTTCATATGGAAAGACTTGAAATTCCTTGAAGAGAAAATTTTCAAAAAATTAAGTTCTCTGTCTTGAAAATACAAAGATTTGAAATTTTGACAAAAAAATGAAATTTAGATAACTAAAATATAAATGCAACTATAATATCTTCTTCTTTTTTTGTCAAAGCAACTGTAATACCTTTTAAATCATTTCAATGAAGAAAATCAATCAGTCGTATATAAAAAAAAAACTCAATATTTTAAAAACGTTACTAAATAAAATTAAGAGATCTAATCTATCTCTTCCTTCTCTCTAGAAAAAAAAAAGAAAAAAAGATCGGTGATTTAGCTCGGCGTTTGGCTCCGACCAACGTAGTAGCTTAGTACATATTTAGTTTCTCTTAATAGTTTACTTCCGAACCTTTTCAGATCTATATTTCGGCTTGTCTGATTTCGTTTTTTCGGCGTAGTCCAGATTTGCTTTTCGTTAATCGAATTTATAAATTTTAGGCTTTTATTTTCGTTTCTCTGATTTAAGTTTAAATTTCCGGATAAAATGTCTTCTTATCCGGATTGTGTTCTGCTTCTTCCTCCTTGTTCGTTGTTTTAGAGTAAAATGTCTTCTTATCCGGATTACGTCGTTATGATCAAAATTTGCAGGACATAAATCTTTACTCATCCTAGATGGCTTATTAAGAGTAAAGTGTCTCGATCAAGACCGGATTTATCTGTGTTGTTATTTCGGGATTTCCCTATTTCTTTATATTAACGACAAAGGAGTGTTGAATCAGTTGTCTTCAGTTGCTAACAAAAAGGATGAGGAAGTTTCTGGTTAATAATTGGTACGGATGAGTATGAAGTTTTGGCGGTGCTGAAGTTTTGCCGGAGGTAATTTCAGAGAGAAAAGTTGCCGGTAACTGTGGATTTTAGCATGTTTACCACGTTTCCAGAAGCTTCCCCAGATAACCAACACGTGTTCTTCATCTGCTTTTGATTATTAATCTTGTACTCCGATAAAAAAAATTTCCGTTTAGTCGGATTTTCTCTTCCGATTTCAATCGGATTCGGCTTCCGACTTGTTCGGAATCTAGTATGTTCTCTCCACCAAATCCGATTTGACGATGGCGTATCCAAAATCTACCGGACATACTTTTGGTCTCTTCATCATATATGTATCATCTCCTCTCTGGCTAGGAGTTAGTCTCTTCTTGGATCCTCGGCTAAAACCTAGATGGTTTGTGAGGTTTGTCACGAGAAACGAGATGGTCCGAAGCAAATCCCAGTGAAGGAGCAGATTTTATCCGGTTGATGGCTCATACGGATTTGGTTGTCTTTGGAGTTTGTTACGGAGAATTGGAGAGGAAATATGAAGAACGGTGGTGAATTCCGTTGCCAGAAAGTTGCGTCTGGTGAAGCTTCTTCTTCAACCTAGAAGATGATAGCACGTGTCCATCCACGTGTTGCTCATGCCTCTGTTCTCTTTTGACAGAGTTGTTATTATTTTTTAAATATTCTTCTAAGTTGTACCTCTCTCCTTCTCAGTAATAAACTTTTATGTCGACAAAAAAAAGAGAGTAGATTCTACGTAAGACATGGACTTTAGCGTAGAGGGTGTCTAAGAGCATGTTCATTAAATATTCAATGAGATCTAAATAGGTGTGTCTAATTAATACATTAAGATTAAAATTTAGATCCATAGATCCAAAAACAAGACTAACATTTTTTTTTGAAACATTTTTTTGAAACATTAGATCCAAAAGTGTTTAAAAATGATTTTAATTTAATTAAATTTAACTAAAAATGATTTTAGACACCCATCAAAAATGTCTAATGAACAGGCTTTAATTCCGATCTCTGCATGCATGGAAGCATCTACCTTGCATTGTTCTTGGTCTATTACCTCGTCTATCGATCGTACTATAAGACTAGGTCAATACTTGATGAGGCCTCGGTATACCTCAGGCTGCTCTATGTAGTCATGGTTGCTTCTCACATAGTCCCCATTGCAAGGTTTATGGTGGTTGTGACACTTATTATTCTCTTGATCCTTGCACGAATCGTTGGGGTGAGTGTTTACTACTATAAATATGGTGACGAAAACGATCAAGTTCCACAACGAAAGTAATCTGAAAAATTCCAAAAGGCTAAATCTGGACAATTCTGTGAGGATGTTTAGGATTGCAAAGTTAAAGAAATTCTTGAAATCAAGTTGCAAGAGTTGCATATATCTTATCCTATTTTTAATTTGTTTTAATTTATTTTTTGGGTTAATTAGATGAATAATAAGTTGTGGGGTTGAAATTAGGCTAGTAAGAAGCGGTCACAATTAATTAGGTGAGTAGCATCCACTGATTAAATTTTGACGAAAATATACTTAATAATGTAGTTAATGATTACTGGTGAAAACCCCTAAAATCTGCACATAGAGAATGCGCCGCCGCAGTAAAAATCTTGAAATCGTGAAACCATAATTTGTGCAAAGCTTTAAAGGATTTGAGAATGGTTCGCTCTAAGTACTTAAACAGGGAGAGTAATTTTCTCTTTGGTTCAAAACCCGAGGTAGTCACTCGGCTTCAAAATGACCAACCTCCGACGTTTCTCCGGCGACGTTACTGCTTCCCCCCCTTGATTTATTCTCTCTTGTAGCTTCTCCGGCGAGTCCGTTTCCTCTCTCACCGCCAACAAACAAGACTAATCGGTTCAGCCTCCGGACTCTTCGTCGGTGGGTGGTTCGTCTGAAGCTTTTGAATCTTCTCCGGCCACCAGATCCACCAGATCCATCCGACCCATCTCCACCACCGTCCCCCTCTGCAACCCTCCGGAATATGTTAGCTGCTGCTCCGGTAATATTCTATCCTTCGGTGAATCTCATGGAGAGATTCAAGATAGACATCTTGCCATCTTGGTACCCACCCAAACTGACCCGCTCCATCCTCCTCCACCTTCGCGTAAGGGCGCAAATCCTTCTTTCCCTCTTGCTTGGATCATTCACGTCTCAATTTCACTCCGACCACTCACCGAATTTCTTCCCGTCCGGTGTAGAGCACAATCAAAAGGGTCGTACGAGGTAAACATCACGAAACCTTTCTCCTTCATGGGCCTTATAACAGATGGGAATTGGCCCAATAAGATATTTGGATTTTATGATCCAAAAAGATCAAACACCTATAGCTCATCCTCTGTTCCTCCATTGATCATTCCCGGTGATAATTTCGCTTGCGGTTTGACCACGAAGATTATCGCGGTTTATACAAGGATGACATTGTTACCAAAGCTCTCTCTTGTTGAGAGATCAAGCTCACCTTTTCCACCTTCTTCTATCTCTCGTGAGAGTCTATATGGGCCTAAAAGAAGCACCCGAATTCGTCTCGACGAGTTCCGGAGGTAGGAATTTATTTCCAAAATCACAATGGCAAGTGATCAATTACAGAGTTTCCGACTATGTTGCGATATCTCCTTGACGCATCCGAGGTTTGTATTGGATCTTCTGCGATGATCTATCTAGTTTATGTTATCTTATAATCTTTGCAAGTATGTTTTGTATTAATCTCAGAGGATGTATTTTCCCTCTTGTTGTACTGTTGAATTATTAATAAAGAAAACAAATGTTGAACAAAAAAAAAATCGCATTTGATTCCAAAATCGTGAAATCATGATATCGTGAACCCAAATTCATAGTAATCCATATTTGATTATGATTGATCTCGAATCCAGCTGATTGATATTGGATTAATATTGGGTGAATCACATCGATCTTTAAAAGCTCCTCTTTTTATGACATTGTTGACTACATAAAATAATATTGTAATAATTATTTATTTAAAAAAATATAGCTAAATATTATCAGAAACATAGTTTCATATGCCTAATTTTTGTTATTTAGACAACTTGTTTGCCATTTTGCTCGATTGTTGATTCCAAGTAGGTTATTCCACAAAATCTCCTACTAAAATACTATTCTACCATTATAAAAACGAAAAATTATTAGGTTCACCCCTTGTTTTATTCATATAATATTAATTTTCTAATTTGTTTAACTAGATTATTTGGCAAATTTTGCGAAAAACTGCCAAATTCTCCCCGTGACCCAAATTATAATTTGGATTTCCCTCCAAATTGAATTCTCAGCCAAATTCCCCCCAATTCGTTATTTGTCTTTCAATTTCAACACAAATTTCAATTTTCTGGGTCAATTAACAAATCCGGTGACTTAACCCGATATCGTGAACCGAAACCAGTCAGAGCTTATTTGTTTTTCAAAACATCATTATGAATCGTACAAGCAGGGGTTGAATTATAATGTTGCTCTTATTTAAACAAGTATATATAGTCAATAATTTTTTTTACTAAAGCGCTGAAGGGATAACTTATTATTTTTAAAAGGGTGATTTAGTTGGAAAACCATAGACAATTAGATAATTAGGTAACTGACTATAAGATTTCTAAAACTCAAATCTCCTTTAGCATTTTTGATCGTGTTTTACGCTTTTCCCCTTGACCTTAGTTTATGTGGTGTTATATATCTATAATGTAGCATGTGGAGCGAGAACTAGGGATCTACTTTATTTTTTTTTCTCTCGTAAAACCACTTCATCTCTCTTCTTTTTCTCTCTCCTTTCTTTTTGTAAAATTTTTTCTTCTCTCGTCTCTGTATGTTTATTTTGGTTCTCAGATCCGACAAAAATCGTATAAAATCTGATGAAAACTAGTGGAAGATCCGAATGAAATCCAACCAAGATCCAATGAAATCAAGCAAAGAGTTTGTTCCTAACTACACTTCTTCGATGTTTTTCACATATATGGGTTTCTGTAATCACAAAGAGTGTCGTCCCAATGATTCAATCCTGATTTAGCTCATCTCCACGAGTCAGCGAAGGGGGAGATGTATATAAAGTTGAATGATTTGTATTTATGTTGTATTCTTGAATTCATAATTAGTTGTCTAAATTCATTGTTGGTTTGCTAACATATATAGTTATGGATAACAATTTATTTATCGGTTATATATATTGTTAGATGGAAAATAATGAACAAATTTATATTTGAACTAAATGGTTAGCATTTTTAATTACCAGATAATTATTTTTTTATCAGGTACAAATATTGCGAATATTATATTACCGGTGATATCGACTATATTGATGATGGCGAGAGTTGTTGATATGAGCACTAATAAACACCATCAAGACAAATGTGAAGATGTATACAAAATCAAATAATATGTATTGATGTTGTATTTGTTAATTCAAAAATTAATCATCTAAACTCATATTTATTATGTTAACATATATAATAGCGGATACAATTTTATTTATTTCTGATATGTAATGTTAGATGTTTAATGTTTTTTATCTGCAATAAATTAGTTATACGACTTATATAGTAGACAACTAAAAGTTAGAGTTCAATGTCAAAAGTTAACCAGCTAATGTTTTACTTGGCAAAAAGTAATTTAGTTAGATTTATAATATACGTGCTTTTACGCTTTGGACAATGTTTTAGAGTACATGATAACTAGTTATAATTATGTTTGTTGGTTAATATATTATTTATCTGAGTACAATGTTGATTACTTAAAAATCGAATTTGGAAGAAAGTTTTACTACTAAAACTAGCTTCGTGTTTGCTTTGTGAGTGTAGGTTTTGCAAGTTTGAGACATTTCATCATTTATAGCACATTATATAAACATGTAAAAATGACGCCTAATAACTTTATTTTCAAAGGATTAATTCATATTGACAATTAATTTTCTAGTTAAAATTCACCCAAAAAAAAAACTTTCTAGTTAAATGTATTTACAAAATATAATGTGCTAGTTTAGATGGTTAAATAAAATTTTATTGCATTACAAATAATTGTAACAAGATAACAACTACATATATACAAATTTAAGAGTCTTAGTAGCTATCTCTAAACCCATTTTCTTCGAGACGCTCCAACAATGGTAACTTTTTGACAAAACAACAATGACGGATGATCATCATCTCTAACCAATTTCTCCAACTCCAACAATTTTGTTCAATTGCAGAGTCAGCACAAACTCCTTTATTTTCATACCCAACTCACTGAGTCATCATACCGAGTCCACTCGCTGTGTTTGGATCAACACGAGAAATTTTTTTTCCAATCATTATCTTTGATCCTCGTTCTACTTCTTCAACTTTTAGGACTTATTTGACGGTGGTGGTGATCAATTTACGCCCAGCTCGACCAGAGTAAACTGGCTTATTAGCGATAGCAACAAACTTCCTAAACGACGTTTCCCGTATAATGGCCCGCTCATCTTCTAAGAGAGCATCCATAATGGTCTGTATACCACTAGATTGACCATAATGGTCTAATCTCCACAAGTTCTCCTTCAAGAGAGAACATTCTTTCCGACAACAACAAGTCATCCATCTTCTCAACTAAAATTAATACTGAAATCGGAAAACTGAGCTCGAAATCAAATCTAAACATACAAGAAATCAAAAAAATTTAGCTCGGATTTAGAATCTCTCACTCTACAACCTCTGATAAGGGAGAAGTATGAAGAAAGAGAATGGTATTTAATTTTTTATCTTCAACAAAAAATAAAAAATATAACTTGTCTTAAATTCTGATTAATTCGACATAATGTGTGTCAGACAAACAGTCCATGCACGCAAAAGGCTATTATTAGGTGCAGTCACTAGCTATAGGGTGTTTCTGGTAAATAATTTTTTCTACTGTTTTGGACAACAACAAGTCATCCATCTTCTCAACTAAAATTAATACTGAAATCAGAAAACTGAGCTCGAAATCAAATCTAAACATACAAGAAATCAAAAAAATTTAGCTCGGATTTAGAATCTCTTACTCTACAACCTCTGATAAGGGAGAAGGATGAAGAAAGAGAATGGTATTTAATTTTTTATCTTCAACAAAAAATAAAAAATATAACTTGTCTTAAATTCTGATTAATTCGACATAATGTGTGTCAGACAAACAGTCCATGCACGCAAAAGGCTATTCTTAGGTGTTTCTGGTAAATAATTTTTTCTACTGTTTTGATGGCCATTTCCCTAATTATGGCATTGTGTGTGTATATGGAGCGCAAATTCTCTTTTTTAAATTATTGAGCATCTCCAACCCTACACCAAATCTTACATCAAATCTCATTTTGGTGTAAAATCTTCTCCAACCTAACACCAAATCTTACACCAAAATGGTGTAACACCAAATTTGGTGTAGAAATTTTTTATTTATAAATTAGTCCTTCAAATTATAAATAATTTCAAATTTAATAAGAAACCTATATAAATTATGACAATTAAACCCAAATCTAATATGTTTATAATGATTAAACAAAAATCTATTATACATACCTATATTTTATATGATATATTATATTTTTCTTTTCATATTTAATGTTAAATTTAAAAGTAGATAGGTTAATATGTAAATTTGTAAAAGAATAAATTTAGAATATTCTTTTTTGGTGTAAAAAATGGTGTAATACATTGAAGTTAAACCCAACACCATTTTGGTGTTACACCATTTTAGTGTAAAATATGGTGTAATACATTGGTGTTACGCAATTCGAAGTGGCGGTGGAGGCAATTATAAACCACGTTTCGGTTCAGGTTAGTTGGTTAAGTCACCGGATTTGTTAATTGACCCAAAAAATTGAAATTTGTGTTGAAATTGAAAGACAAATAACGAATTGGGGAGAATTTGGCTGAGAATTCAATTTGGGGGGAAATCCAAATTATAATTTGGGTCACAGGGGGGAATTTGACAGTTTTCCCCAAATTTTGATTGGTTAGTTATAAAGGGGATAAATAAGAGAGGTTCCTCTAGGGATAGGGATGACCCCAAAAATTGTCTCCAAAAAAAAGTTTCCCATTAAAAAGTTAAATCACAACATATAAGAATAAAGGATAGGGAATGGTAATCTGTTCCTTCTCTCTATATACCTTAAGATGAATCAATTTAGCCAGTAACTTGAAACTATGTTTATTCAGATAACAGTGAAAACATCCATAGAAAACAAGAGAATTTGACCAGAGTCAATACAAAAAAACTGAAGAAACAGAAGAAGCATGAGTACCATTCAAAATATAAAAGAACAGAAACTTGGACTATTTGGACTTAGATTTCATGAGCTGCTGAGCATCAGATGGAGTTGGAAGTGCAGGAATAGCTCCTTTCTGAGTTGTACAAACAGCTCCACATGCATTTGCAAATGCAAGAGTCTCCTTAAGCTTCCCTTCATCCTACAACATTCATTACAAACACCGAAACTCAAATTCGTTATACGCCTAATCCAAGACCTGAAAATGTATGCGCGGTTATACTTACATCGAGTATGGAGCCATCTTTTCCAAGTGAGACAAGAAATGCACCAACAAATGAATCACCAGCTCCAGTTGTATCAACCGATTTCACAGCGTATCCAGCCACTTTCCCTTTGAAATTTCTGTGTTTCGGCAACCGAAAAACAACTTTATTTTAGTACACTCTAAAAGGCGCAAATCATATCACATTTTGATTCCTTTTTGTGCTGTTACCTGTGTATAGTATCTGCAACCTTTCTCTCCATCAGTTACAATTAGCAGCTTGAGCTTATCATGCATTAGTGTCAAAACAACATCATCCTTCTCTGCATCTCCATTAGTGAGAAACGCTACCTCGTCATCGCTTACCTACACACGCGAAAATCGACCATTCCAAACAGAAAAATATCACGAGAGTCCGGTTTTTACAGAAAACCAAGTACCTTGATAATATCAGCCTCATTCCAAATGCTTTTGATTCCTTCAATGGCAGCTTTAGAGGAAGGCCAAAGAGGCAACCGGACATTCGGGTCATAAGAGAGTAGAACTCCTGCATCCTTGGCGGTTTTCATAGCAGCCATGCGAGCCGATCTACAAGGCTCAGAGATCAAGCTAATGGAACCATAGTGGAAAATCTTGGCTTTCTTGATGAGATCCTTGTTTAGCTCAGACTCTTTTAAGAGCATATCGGCACTCGGATTCCTGTAAAACATGAACTCTCGCTCGCCGTCCTTCTTCAATGTCACAAAGGCCAAAGCAGTTCTTGCATTGGTGTCGAAACAAACACCTTCGCTGTTCACACCGTTCTTCTTCAATATGTTTACTAGCATGTGTCCAAACTCATCATCACCAAACTGAAACAAATATCACTCTCTTGCACCATTAATCTACATAACAACATAAGAAAATATAGAATAAAAGGTATAGAACAAAACCTTGCCGATGAAGGTGGATTTGCCACCGAGTTTGGAGATGGCACAAGCAACATTAGCTGGAGCCCCACCAGGGGCTTTGAGAAAACCGTTGGACTCAGCCAAGGAAACACCAGAAGTGTCAGGGACAAAGTCGATAAGCATTTCGCCAAAAGAAACAATCAAAGGAGTAGCCATCTTTGTGAAGAAAAAAAAAAAATCCTAAATGCGTTAAACACAAAACACAAATGTAAGCTAACTGAGAAATGAAACAAGAAAGCTCTCTTTATTAAGCTGGAGAAAGTGTAACAGAATGGCTTGTAAAGTGGGATAAGCACTAACCATAATCCCCTAAAATACTGTAAAACTCAGTCCAAACTTTGACTGTACAAATTACCCTACAATTTAAGGACCGAACGATCCCAAATTATTTTCTTGATCTGATAACATCGTACCAAATTTTTCTGTTATTGGTTTAAAACTTGAATCAATGTTCTGCAATATTCAAAGCCATAGTTTTTACTTAATTGCAGTGGACTAAAGAATCTGATTTGAACAATCTTCAAAAATGAAATGAAATTAATGATCATTAGTTCAAGAGCCACACTAAACAGAGATTTAATTAACAGCGAATTATATACATTGCTTTGTTTTTTTTTTATATCCCCCAAAGGAACAATCATCAAAAACTCCAAAGACCTTGAAGATGATTAGGGTTTCTGTTGAATTGAGATCCAATACAAGTCAAAATTAAGATCCGTTTCTGTTGAATTGAAACCAAAATTAGATTGAAATTTCATTTTTTTTTAATCCTGATATCTTACAAGTAGGCATAACACAATAATACAAAATACACTAATCAATTAGGACCCCAACAACTCAAATACATGACCGTTCTAAGCGATTCTTCAGCTTTCTTCGCCTTTTCACTCTCGCCGGAGGAGTTAACGGCGGCGGAAACAGACGACGAAAACTTTTTCCCTTGAGAAACAGATCTGACGTTGTTCCGGAGATGCTGATTCACCGACCGGATTATGTAGTTCCACCGACATAAACCTAATTGGTCTTTTAACGCCTCTACGGCTCCGATGCTCACTGCCCTCGTCCACGCTTTGCTTGCAGAACTCATTTTTCTTTTGATGATTTTGCGATTTTGTTTTGGATTTGTTGTGTGACGTTTGATGATTCTTAAAATATTGAATGGTGTGTTCATATATAAGAAGCAAGAAGCCATGAAGTTGGAATCAAAACCAGATGCTATGGCTGCTGGTTTACTTCGTTACTACTGTCTGGATACTCAAATGACGTTTTTATCCTTGTGAGGACAAACTGGATAAGGGGTAATAATGAGATTTTGCTAGCTCCTGGATTTAAAAGTGCGGCCGATTCCAGCACCTGGTTTCAGGATTTAGAGGTGGGTATTCGGTTTGGTCCGGTTTGACTTTTTGAGTTTTAAGAAATGAATTAAAAAATTCTTGATCAATTTATATTTCGGTTCGGTATGGCTACAGATGTGTATGTGTGATCTCCCGCAATTTTTTTTTATTATTAAAAACATAAACAATCAATTAAATTTAACTAATATTCTGTCGAATTTTTAGTATATCCAAATGTAATTTTTTTATAAATTAAACTGAAATGTTGTTGTTTCGTTTAATCTCCGGCGTCCGGCTCTTGCCGGCGTCGGAGTTTGTTATGTTTATGTATATAGTTTGTCTTCCTAATCGGATTCCGGCTTGACCGGATTATATGTTCTGATCTTGTTTGGATCTAAGTTGAGGTCCATCTTACTCAGCTTTTTAGATCCATCTAGATCGGATTATCTTTTCCGTTTATCGGATTTTCTTTTCTGTATATCGGATTATCTTTTCCGTTTATCGGAGTTTTTAGTTCTTCTATCCTTTTGCATGTTCTTTAGTTGTTGTCAATCCCGATTGTTCTTGGTGAGGGATTCATTTCATCGATTTGCTTGATTTTCTTTTATGATAGATTAAAAGTCTTCACATCTATTTATGAATCGTTTTGTTCGGCTTTGTGAAGTTTCTTTTCATAAAAGCAAATCGAGAAGGTTGTAGGTTTTGATTGATTTAGAATAGATTAAGCAAGGTTGGGGTTTTCACTTGAAGGTGTCTCGACATATGATCTACTCTCTAAATCAGTTGAGATCTTCGGGAAATCATGGATTCGATGCTTATGAATATTCTCCCATTAGCATCGGGCGATATTGCAAAAGGATCTTGGTTAAGGTTTTTCGGAGACAAGGCAATTGGATTCCAATGTGCAAATTAGAAGAAATTATCATCTCCGGAATCTGAGCAGAGCAGAGCAAATCGGAGTTGATTTTGGTCGACGACGGTAGATCTGTTTCACATCTGCTCTTGGTGCATGTGTAGACACACGTGTTAAGCTTTTAGAGTTATTTTACCTTTGGAAAACACGTGTAATATTAGAATCTTATCTGTAAAAGTGAGCAGTATTGGGCTCCGAAATCTTGTAACCGTTCTTTATAAAATGGAATAGTTGACAAAAAAAAAAAAAAAAACTGAAATGTTGTTGTTTAATTGAAAATTCTCTTGTTAGTTTGGGTTAGTCCGGTTTTGGTTTTATAAAAATTCGACTTCGGTTCGAGACACTTCTGAAATTTTGCTCAACCCTATCAGGATTATTTGGGTCTTTGAGTTCTATTCAATTTTCGGATTAAACTTAGTTTGGTCTGATTGTAAATAAACCAGAATGAGCATCCCAAAGGCAAAAATGAACCTAAAGATTTTTAAAACACGAGGGAAATAGATGAAGATTACCAACATCAACATTGCAAAACAATAGATAACCTTAGTTTAAAGTAGCAACCAGATACAATACAACATCAATATCACTCAAGTTCTCTATATACAAACTTGAAGTCATTATTATTATTAGTCTTCTAAGCTATAATGTTTCTTCACAGCTTCAGTTATCTCCCAAACAACTTTCATATCCTTAGGGAAAACAACCACATCTCCTTTCCCTATCTCAAACGCTTCGTCTTCTTTATCGTATCCGTCTACATTCACTATCACCTTCCCTTCCACGAGATACATCGTCTCCGTCTTCTTAAATGTCCATGGAAACTTGCTTGGTGTACCTTCCCACCTGCTCAATGTAACATGACTTATCTTCAAAGGAAACACACAAATGCCTAAAACAGTAATGCACTTGCCCTGCTTCAGCTTCTCTTTCATTTCAAAGAATCAACCAAACTATTGGAGCACAAAGAGAAAATGAGGCAAATTTTCACATATTTCAGACACAATTAGACTTAAGGAGCCAAATTTCACATATTTCAAACACAATTAGACTTTAACAAGATAAATGTCAGAAGATTCTTGAAGCAAGATTCAGCTAACAATGGTGAAATTTGGTAACTGAAGTATTTAAAACCCCAGGTTGGATCAACAATAAACAGTAAAGCTAATGATTCGGCTTGATTTGATTCCTAACAATTTGAGGAAACCCTAGTTCTGTATCTAGACCAGTGAAGCAAAGAGGCAGGATATATAATCAAAGGGAATAGAGAAAGGAACTGACTTGGGCCAAGAAGCGACGCCTAGTTGAGAAAGTTTGGTGCTTGAAGGTTGACGAAGGATCTTGACTCCATGAATCTCAGTGGGAATCGCAGATGCGAAATCGGAATCAGAGATTGTTGTTTCTTTAGGGTTTAGCTTAGTGGTGATGAGTGAGACGCAAACGCAGACAATTACAAGGAGCAGAGACAAAGTGAGGAAATGATTTCCCATTTCGAATTCAAATCTGCGAGTCTCTGGGATTGGATTAAAGACAAGGCAAAAATATTTGTCCTCTACGAATTCTTAAAGGTGGTAACTTTACCAATTCAGAGAAGTGAGGTTGTACGCTAGCTTGTTTTTAGGGAAAATTACAAAATCTACCACTTTTGTTTAAAAATCTTATGAAATCTACCACATTCTAACACTTTTTATAAAATCTACCACATTTTGGATTCTAGTGAATGATAATTTGACATAATTGCCCCCTAGTTTCATCAATTATCTCCACCGTCTTCGTCTTGTCCACCGTCTTCGTCTTCCACCAGCACCACCGTCGTCTTTGACCACTGTCGCCGTCGTCTTGTCCATCATCTCTGTCGTCGTTTTTGTCCACCATCTCCGTCGCATTTTTGTCCACCGTTATCCCCATCGTCAATTTCGTCCACCATTGTTTCTGTTCACCGTCTCCGTCGTGGTGACCGTCTACACTAGAGATGTTCACTGTCTTCGACGTTCTTTCTGTCCACCATTTCCGTCGTTATCTCAGTCCGTTGTCTCCGTCGTAGTCACGGTCACTGTTCATCGTCTCGATGTCGTTTTCTGTCCAGCGTTTCCGATGTTGTTTCTGTCTGATCTGTCGTGGTCACTGTCTCTGTACACCGTCTCCGATATCGTTTCTGTCCACCGTCTCCGGCTTCGTTTCTGTCTTTTCCGTCGTGGTCACTGTCTCCGATATCGATTATGTCCGTCGTCTCGGTCGTGGCCACTGCCGTTGTTTTTGTCCGTCGTCTCCACCATCATTTACCATTTCTGTCAACATCTCCATTTTTTCTGTTTAGAGAGAAAGAGATGAAGATGAAGATGAAGATGAAGAAGATGAAGAAGTGTGAAGGGTAATTATGTCATTTTGCTATCCACTACAGTCCAAAATGTGGTAGATTTAACAAAGATTTTGAGAATATGGTAGATTTTACAAGTAGTTGATATATCATGGTTTTTACCGAGTTTAAGCCATGATATAAGTCCAATATCTAGAGTCTTTGTTGTGTTTTGTGTTGGTTTTAGAGTCTTTATAGGTACATGGACGATTGGAGCAGAAAAGATGTTTACTGGAGCTTTTGGAGATTTGCGAAAGGAAGTACCGAAAAGTTGAAGTCGGATTGGAAATCCAGAGTTGGTGTCGATCGACACCCTGTTCGATCAAAGAAAAAACCCAAATCCGAAGAAGTCCGTTCGAAGCCCAAAAGTCCCAGATGTTTACTTTTATGTTCTGGCCGACTTTGTACCTGTATATATACGTTTTCCAAGCCATTGTTTAGGCTTATGCTTTATTTTATTGAATTCTTAGAGATATCTTTTAATAAAATCATGTTTTCTTCATTCAATATGTCTGAGTAGTTCTCTTGTTAGGTTTAGGGATTTTCAAAGGTGTTTGATGAGTTGATAGATCTGATTTAATTATTAGGATAATATCTTTAGAATGTTCTTCATCTTGACTTGTCTTTATTCCTGATTTTAGCCTCGCGAACTGAAATCTGATCTAGGGTTAATTAATAGAAACGACAGTTTGATTGATAACCTGATCTAGTCTTTGATGAGCAAAATTCCTTTTCGCAAAGAAATTTGGTCTAGGGTTTTGTGAACAATTGAACCTGAAATTAATGCTTGTTTAGATTCGTAGGATTCGCAAAGGAATTTGGTTTTCTAGGATTTATTCATAGATAATATTCGCAGCGAAAGCTGGTTTGTTTTACTTTCGTGTTCATATTCAAGAACTGTGCTTAATAATCCTATCTTTATTTATCTGCAATTCTGATTCACTGGAGATTTCCCTGTGCCTAGCGCTTTTCTTTATTGATTTCACAACCGTTTCATCTACTGCTTTGTTTAATTTGATTTACTTGCATTCTCATTATTCTGCCTAGTTTAATCCGAATTTATTTAATCTATTGTGTTTCCTGATTCCCTGTGGATTCGATCCTAAAGTACTATAACTGATCTCTTAATTTGAGAGAGTTTAGCTCTAGGTTAATTTGAACATATCAAATTTTGGCGCCGTTGCCGGGGATTCATTACCATTAGATTACTATTAGTAGGATTTTGTCTAGGTCTTTTTATTTTTGTTTTTGTTTCTGCTAGTCTCTTTTTGTGTCTCTTTTTGTTTTGCGTTTTAGGTACATGCCCGAGCACATCACAAGAAGCACTACAGAGAAAAAACTAGTAGATTTGAGTCTTCAGGAACTAGCGAGTTTAGTGCGAAAGAACAGAAGAACAGTTAGGGAACAGATGGCTGCTAGAGAAGTACTCATTCTGGTTCCAGGAGGAGATGGAATCCTGCGTGATCTGGCAGGATTGAAGTATAATGAGCAGTATCAGAGGATCGACGACGAAGGAAATGTAATCGTTGCGGAGAACATCGCTGAAAATGTCGAGCAGGTTGAGGAAGAAGCGGGTGTTGCTCGACACCAGCCTGGTGTCGCTCGATACCCGGTCCAGGACAGACCCAGAACGCTAGCTGATTTCAACCGTCCAGACCAATTCTATGCGAATCGAGCTGCGATTCGTCCTCCAGCTTTCCAGAGGAATGATTTTGAGCTGAAGCCTGCTTACTTTAGCCTGGCTGCTCAGAACCCTTACCATGGTCTTCCTCATGAGCATCCCATGGACCACATCGAGAACTTCAAGGATTTAGCTTCAAGCATCAAGGCGAATGGAGTGTCCAGCGACTATCTCTTCTGCAAGCTATTCCCCTACTCTCTTAGTGGGGATGTTTCTTATTGGCTAAAGCAGCTAGAACCGGGATCGCTGACTACTAGGGAGGACACCAAGAACGCGTTCTTGAACAACTTCTTCGATGATGCGAGGTCAGAAGAGCTAAGGACGAAGATTACTTCATTCAAGCAGGGTCCTACAGAAGCTTTCAGGGCTGCGTGGACGCGTCTAAAGTCTTATCAAAGAGATTGTCCTTACCATGGCTTCACCGATGTTCAGTTGCTCTGCATCTTTTATAGAGGAATGGACTGGCGATATCAGATGGCACTGGATGCAGCGAGTAGTGGTAACTTCAATACCAACTATCCAGAGGACGCGGTTACTCTCACCGAGAACTTGGCTTCTAGCAATAGCACAAAGAACGCTGATTTTGAGAGGAAGCAGATGAGCGAGAACAAGGATGGTGGGAAGCATTTGGCTGAGATGAACGCTAAGCTGGATTCTATGCGTAGTATCCTTGTGGGAAAGAAGTCAGTACAATTTGCTCAGGAAGTTGAAACTGCAGAGGATGTGAACTACATCAATGGTTCAGGATTGCAGAAATACGGAAATCAGCAAGGCTATCAGAAGCCCTTCCAGAGCAACAATTACAACATGAACTACGGTTCTTCTTCTTATCAGAAACATCTTGAGCAGGACAATGAGGTGAAGAATATGCTGGAACAACTCCTACAGGGCCAACAGAAGATGACTGTGAGCTTCAATGGGAAGATGGATACTATGTATCAGGACCTTGATGGAAAGATTTTAGCGCTAAGCACTCATGTCAAGAAGTTGGACGTTCAAGTGGCTCAAACCGCCGATTCTATCAAGGGGCAAGAGGGTTTTCTTCCTGCAAAGACTGATGTAAACCCAAGGAACGCTTGCAATGCCGTTCAAACTGAAACGGAGGATTATTTCGTGGAGTTCGACGAAATTTTCGGAACTGCAGAGCAAGTGTCGATCGACACTGAGCCAGAGCATCGATCGACACCACTCGGGAAGTCATCTGAGATCGCGACACAAAAAGCTAGCATCGATCGACACCCACAAGAGAGTGTCGATCGACACCCCGTCCAGACCGAGCCTGATTTTGCGGCAATCGCGATTGCTTCAGAGGAGAACGTCTACAAGCCTCCAGTCCCTTTTCCCAGAGCTAGAAGGTCTAAGCAGGAGGTTGAGGAGGAGATTTGCAAGCGGATTATCGATAAGGTCATGGTTGAGATGCCTTTAATCGATGCAGTAAAGCTATCACTAGCTTTGAAACGATACGTCAAGCGGCTTGCAGCAAATGATATTAGTCCTGAGGAGGGAGCACTGCTGACCAGAGACATCAGAGCCATACTCTTGAACACGACTCCAGTGCCTAAGAAGAAGAAGGACGTGGTGGTTTCTGAAGAAGTAAGCGCCATGATTCAGAGCAGGATTCCAGTCAAGCTACCAGATCCAGGAAACTTCGTGCTTAATTGCTCAATTTCAACAGGGCAGTTTCCTAACTCTCTTTGTGATTTAGGATCAGGAATTAATTTGATGCCACTTTCTGTTGCTTTTAAGCTTGGTATGACTGATTTCAGGACCACTAGGATGTCTCTTCTCCTAGCTGATAGATCCAGGAGATTCCCAAAACGAATTCTTAAAGATGTGCCTATCAAGATTCAGAATTGCTTAATCCCTACAGACTTTGTGGTCTTGGAGTACGACGATGAACCTGAAGAACCTTTGATTCTGGGAAGATCATTCTTGGCTACTGGAGGCACTCAAATAGACGTGAGGAAGGGAAAGATAAAGCTTGACTTAGGTGATATTGTCATGGATTTTGACATGGAGAACACCAGGAGAAAATCCACCATCGATGGTCAAATTTTTTCAGTGGAAATTCTAGAAGATGAAGACTCAATCAAGGAGCTGGAGTCTAGTCCTTCGTCTGTTGCTGAAAACGTCATTCCACTTCTCCCAACCCCCGATCCTCCCATTGCGCAAAGGTGTGAACCTCCTGTACTTAATTTTATCTCTTCAAATTTCATTAAAGTTGAAAAAGCGGTTACACGCTCATGCAAGCAACGAGTTCCTCGAAAGCTTGGTTTTTCTTTTGATGATTTTGCAGGAATTCCAAAGGAGCGTCCAAGGACTTCAAACCCTTTCGCTAAAATGCGAATCATCGTTCCTCAAGCGTTAAAAGAGAAGGGAGATGGAGTTATCCAGGAGATGGTGCAGAAAACGCAGAAGCTCTTTCCTGGAATCATTCCATGGAAGAGTACAGATCCTCCGGACATCTAATTCCTCAAAACAGTCAAGCTAACAGACTAAAAACAAGCGCTTAATGGGAGGCAACCCATTTGTGAGTTTTATATTTATGTTTTCTTTTTATTTTCTTTTACAATTTTATGTTTGGTGTGTTTTTGGTTTTGATTTTTAGGAGATAAAAACGTGAGGATGGACTTCAGGAGCTTCTGTCGAGCGACGCCATGATCAAATCGCTCGACACTTGCAAATATTTCATGGTGTCGATCGACACCATTCATAGTGTCGATCGACACCATTCATAGTGTCGATCGACACCCCCCTCCAGGTTACGTTTTTCTTTTCAAAATTTCGATTTCTTCTGTTTTCTATCTATTTTATTTACCAAACTCAAGCTTAATAACACTGGGGACAGTGTCGTTTAAGTCTGCGGGAGGTAGTTGCTAATTATTGTTTTCTATTTTGAGTTTTTTAGTCAGTTTTTCAAATTTTTTGGGTCGAAACTCCCCTTTCCACTTGCTTTGAACAGCACTCAAGGACCATTTCCAATGCAAGGTAGCTGGTTTTACTAAAGTGGGTAACTGGAAGTGGATCGGTTTAACGGAGTGAGTTCAGATTTCTGGAGAACGCCAGAAAGACGTTGCAGACCCCGCCCTAATGAATCTTTAATTTCTTGTCTTGGGCGTTGGAAATCGCAAGACTTGATTCAGCTTCCAAACACTTGAAAGCGAGGATGGACCGCTCTTGAAACTTCTTCCCGAATGACGAATACAACTGTCTTAGATCAAAAAGAAAAAGCCTCATGACCCTGTCTCCACAAGAACACTAGTAGTGAGCGCTGATCTAGTGATCATAGAGATGCCAAGGATCTAATAAAAAAGTCTACAGAAAAGTGTAGTTCAAGCAGAAAAATGCAAGTCCGAAAATCAAAAAAAAAAAATCTTGAAGAAAAAGTTCAACAAAAGGCATTGCATCTCTATGATATCCTTAATTGGATACAGTTTCAGAGGGAAGAGAGAGGGTGAAACGCAGGAAAGTGTTGAATGACGTGAAAGAATCTAGAAGGTCCAGCGATCGATATTCCCTCGATGAGACCACACCTAATTTACTAAAGGGGTTTGCGACTAAAAGTCTGAGATTCTCTGAGGGGTTTGGATTCAATCTGGAGGACTGCTATACTTCTAGGGAAACATCGAAGTATCACCGGATTAGCTTTTCAAAGGTATGTGGTTCCTAAAGGAGTGATTACACTGTTTTGCTTAGGGACAAGCAAAAAGCTAAGTCTGGGGGAGTTGATATATCATGGTTTTTACCGAGTTTAAGCCATGATATAAGTCCAATATCTAGAGTCTTTGTTGTGTTTTGTGTTGGTTTTAGAGTCTTGATAGGTACATGGACGATTGGAGCAGAAAAGATGTTTACTGGAGCTTTTGGAGATTTGCGAAAGGAAGTACCGAAAAGTTGAAGTCGGATTGGAAATCCAGAGTTGATGTCGATCGACACCATCTATGGGTGTCGATCGACACCCTGTTCGATCAAAGAAAAAACCCAAATCCGAAGAAGTCCGTTCGAAGCCCAAAAGTCCCAGATGTTTACTTTTATGTTCTGGCCGACTTTGTACCTGTATATATACGTTTTCCAAGCCATTGTTTAGGCTTATGCTTTATTTTATTGAATTCTTGGAGATATCTTTTAATAAAATCATGTTTTCTTCATTCAATATGTCTGAGTAGTTCTCTTGTTAGGTTTAGGGATTTTCAAAGGTGTTTGATGAGTTGATAGATCTGATTTAATTATTAGGATAATATCTTTAGAATGTTCTTCATCTTGACTTGTCTTTATTCCTGATTTTAGCCTCGCGAACTGAAATATGATCTAGGGTTAATTAATAGAAACGACAGTTTGATTGATAACCTGATCTAGTCTTTGATGAGCAAAATTCCTTTTCGCAAAGAAATTTGGTCTAGGGTTTTGGTGAACAATTGAACCTGAAATTAATGCTTGTTTAGATTCGTAGGATTCGCAAAGGAATTTGGTTTTCTAGGATTTATTCATAGATAATATTCGCAGCGAAAGCTGGTTTGTTTTACTTTCGTGTTCATGTTCAAGAACTGTGCTTAATAATCCTATCTTTATTTATCTGCAATTCTGATTCACTGGAGATTTCCCTGTGCCTAGCGCTTTTCTTTATTGATTTCACAACCGTTTCATCTACTGCTTTGTTTAATTTGATTTACTTGCATTCTCATTATTCTGCCTAGTTTAATCCGAATTTATTTAATCTATTGTGTTTCCTGATTCCCTGTGGATTCGATCCTAAAGTACTATAACTGATCTCTTAATTTGAGAGAGTTTAGCTCTAGGTTAATTTGAGCATATCAGTAATTTTTTTAAAAGTGACACATTTCATAATTTTTCCTTGTTTTTATCGGTTTAAAATGCCAATATTCTAATTTGCCAAAATTAGGAGTGACCGTTCGGGTAACCATTCAGGTTTTGGTTCGGTTAATTTGGTTATCGGGTTTTCGGTTTTAGGATTATAATACCCATTCGGGTATTTAAAAAATTCGTTTCGGTTTCGATTCGGTTAGTGTCGGTTTCGGTTACCCAAAATACTCATAATTACGTAATGTTTTTCCAAATTTTGTTCGGTTGATTTATTTTTAACCTAAATAATCCGAAAAAATAAATTACAAAATTGAAAATGTTAAATAATATACCTAATTAAATTGATTATTTTAGCCAAATATACCCATAATTTCTGAATTGACCGAAAAACATTTAAAGAAACAATCAAAATTGCTTAAATTATATGAACATATCCGATTTTATATCTAAATATATGTAGTTAATTTTATGTTTCGTGTAATTCGGATACCCGTTCGGTTTTCTGTTCAGTTCGGGTTCGGTTTTTGTTTTTCGGTTTTAGGAATATAATACCCATTCGGGTATTTTGAAACATCGGATTCGGTTCGGTTAGGATAATTTCGGGTCGGGTTCGGTTTGGTTTTTCGGTTTCAGATATTTTGCCCACCCCTAGCCAAAATATTGTAAACAAAAATTATGAAAAGGGAAAATTAAGAAAATACACCAAAAAATCAAAATTAACAGAATACACCAACTATTCTATAATTAAGGATATACCCTCTATAGGTCTTTATTACCCTTATATTGAAAAACAACACCCGATCAAAATTTTGACGGTGAGAGGAAATTTTTTTTTTTTTTTGTCGGTCAAAAATTGGGTTTCCGTGATCGAGAAAGCATCGAAGGAGTAATAGTTAATTGAAAAAGGGAGTAGAAAATGCATTCGTTGTGATACAAATTCTTTGATTCTCGCAGCTAAAGTTCAAGGAGAGGTTTAAAATCCAATCAAAATCAACAGATCCGGGTTCATGGAAGATTTCACCTCAATTTGATTTGCTTGTGTTCTTTGTTCGAATATGTGTTTGTAGTGTTGATGCAGCTTTTGATCGAGTATCAACGACGATCCATGAAATTGAAGCTATTTATTTATTTAACAACGAAAACTCACCCGGATCTGTTGATTTTGATCGGATTTTAAACCTCTCCTTGAACTTTAGCTGCGAGAATCAAAGAATTTGTTTCACAACGAATGCATCTTCTACTCCCTTTTTCAATTAACTATTACCTTCCATGCTTTCTTGATCACGGAAAACCAATTTTTGACCGACAAAAAAAAAAAAATTTCCTCTCACCGTCAAAAGTTTGATCGGGTGTTGTTTTTCAATATAAGGGTAATAAAGACCAATAAAGGGTATGTCCTTAATTATAGAATAGATGGTGTATTCTATTAATTTTGATTTTTTTTGGGTGTATTTTCTAAATTTTACCTTATGAAAATAACTCAAAATGTAATTAAAATGAAAAAATTAGGCCATATTTTATATAATATAAAAAAATATTCGTAGAACCCTTTAGTCCAGTGGTTTTTTTAATTGATTCATTAATGCTTCTACGTATACAAATATGGAGTTAGAGTATTGGGGAATACAAATTAATTGAGACAACATTTATAGAAGATTTTCAGCGTCGTGGAAGAAAAATCGTTAGTAGTCCCGCATGTTAAGACTAAAATTGTATGTTGTCTAATTGTTCGTGTAATAGTTTTTATAATTTGTAATAATTCATAAATTCAGACAACGAAAATATATATATATATATATATATATATATATATATATATATATATATATATAGGTTAAAGGATAGGCGGAGGAGAGACTTCACAGATCTAAACGTGTTGACTAAGCCGTGTTGATCGCCGCGAAAGGGTCTCAGGTAAAGGAGAGCATCGTAGGCACTAACTCATCAGCCATGGCTCAATCCACTGTTAGAGATACCCCTTCACGACTACCGTATTGGCAGAGCCGTGTTGTTTAGACCGAAAACTCTTCTGGGTCTATCCAGAAATCTCGAGTACTTCGATCGCTACTTGTGTTTATGAAAGAAAGAATACAAAGCTTATGAAGATGTTGAGATCTAGAAAACTTAGAGAGAATCTAGAGAGACATGTTTTTAGAGAGAGAAACTTTTTATTAGAAATAAAAACTTGTTCCTTACATGGATGAATACATCCCTTATTTATAGGAGAGGCATTTAAGTCGCTTACGTAAGCGCTTACCTCATTACACACTTATAGATTATTCTACACACTTATAGATATTTCTTACATATTTATTTTAATCATAATACTTATTGGGCTTCATACTTATTGGGCTTCTTAGTGGACTCCTTAGTAGGCTCCTTATTTCTTAGTGGACTTCTTATTGGGCTTGGGTTTTAAGATGTCTCTAATGATCCATCTCAAATTCAAGCATGTGATCTTCACAACATCCATAGCCATCGTCTGGACACACATACTTTGGCTCTGGTTCTTCATTTGTCTCCATGATCGTGTCGCTGGTGCATAACTTTTCTATCTCTTCAAGGTCTAGATTTAGGTCTGGATCCTCAGGTTCTTGTGAGTCTTGCCAATATACTCCTGCTGGTGGTGCATTCCCATATTTTCCGTCTTCTTCCTCGGTCTTTACTTCATTAAATTTACCACTTTTGAGTTGCTCTTGCTTCATCATATAGAACTGAAGGTCTTCATCAAGATCCATCTGGTAGTCAACTTCGTAGAACGACCAATTAATTTTGTATGGGATAGCATACTTCTGGATCGTGTTGTTGAGTCGAAACGCATGATTCTGAAAGGCTTCAAAAGTTTCATTATCGGCCATGTTGAAATCTGGACGAACTCCTCTGTTAAGATCTTTATGATGGATGAGTGTAGGCATTGCATGGATCTTTTTTGATTTTGTGTTGACGCTGACAGGTCGGTGGAAGAAGTAGATGGTGTGTGGGTTGAAGAACGGATTGGATGTTGTTCTCCGTAGCTTCTTGAAAGGATAGTTAAGTGCCTTGGCTGAAGCACGAAGTTTGCTGCTCCAAACGTTCATTGGTTCGAACCATCTCAGAAAGGTCGATATACCATTAGTGAAACACTTCTGGGAATTAATGTGTTGATATAACCATGGTATCTCAAAGATAATACCAACAGTGTATACCGCACAAAAATACCATAGAAAGCAGATGACTTCTTCTGGGAGGTCGCTTTGTCGGATACTGAACAGATGAGCGAACGGATACCTTGGATGGATACCAAGCGGTGTGATGAAGTTGTTGGTAACTCCGTGGTTGGACAAGATTATGGACTGGTAGCGAAAGATCTTCTGTCGAAGGTGGTTGTGAAGTTTTCCAGTCTTGATCAGGTCCTTTGTATCTTCAGGAATGTTGCTGTCGAAATCGTAGAGAGACTTTGGTGAAGAACTGGATCCTTGGCAGCTCATGATGGCGAAGATGGGTATTACTGGTTTACGACTTAACATATCGGCTAGGATATTCTCCTTGCCCTTTAAATAGGTAGAGTCGAAGTCATATTTCGAAAACCATTCACTCCAACGAAGTAGCTGCTGATGTGGCACCATCTTCTTGTTGAATTGTAACATCTTCGGAAAAGATGACATATCCATCTCAATCTTGAATCTATGTCCTATCAAGTAGAACTCGAATCTCTCAATAGCCTTTTTGACCGCTAGGATTTCTTTGAACGTAGAGTGATAATGCGTTTCTGACTCCTTGAAACGTCCACTCTTGTAGGCACAAATATGTCTTTTCCCATCAATCTCTTCGAACAGTATTGCTCCCCAGTATTTGTTGCTTGCGTCGGTTTGAACTATTCTTTTGCCGACAGAGGGAATCTGCAGGGGTGGTAGCCTTTGAATTTCTTGCTTTAACTTTTTCACTGCTTCAGTTTGTCGTGTACTCCACTGTGGAGGATTCTTTTGCAACAGCTTTCTCAGTGGCTGTGTCAGCTGGGACAACTTTGGAATAAATTCGCCGACATAATTGATTACGCCAAGAAATTGTTGCACCTGTCTTCTTGTGAGATTTTCGTCGGGGAAGGCGAGTATTTCTCTAGCCAGATGTGGTTGTGGTGTGAAATTTCCTTCTGCGATCTTGACTCCAAGGAACTCGATCTCTGGTTTTGCTATGGTCATCTTCTTTTTCCTTGAGTCTCAAAACTGCAAGAAGAATATTTTACAGCGAAGTGTTGTTCTCTCCAGAAGAAAGAGAGATGTCGAGTCTCAAAAACCAATTAAAGATTCTTCAAGTGAGTTTTAAAGAAATGAAGGGGAACAAAAGATCGACTAACAGTTCCTTTCCTTTGTTTGGAAGTGTATATCCAGAACCCTCATATCAAGGATCACACCTCCCAAACTTCCTTCCGCAAGAATATTCCAGACCGACTTCACAATCAATCAATTTTCTACCATCGGATGAACAATATACGTCCAGTTTCAAGACGCCGATCCGTCCGATATTCAAGACAAATCCTTACAAGGAGAAAACAAGAAAATATAAAGAGGAAGCACATCAATCAACTAAAAAACCAAGCTTTTCTCCTTCACAATCTAGTCAAGGATCATCTCATGAGGAAGACAAAGGCAAAGGCAAGGTTGAAGACATTGGAATGATAGATTTCTCAATGTCCGATTTACTTAATTCTATGGCCAACAAAGTTCAAGAACCGGTCAGCCACCACGAAGAAGAGGTATCCCAAGCCTATCAGATAAAAGGAGCCACTCATCTTCCGATAATCAGACACATGTCTGATACAAGCTCATGCGATGGTAATACAGCTACAGAGGATGAGAAGTCACTCCCAAGGCAATTTGTCATAGGAGAAAACAGTGGTCCTAAAGAAGAACCAGTAGTAGACGAAATGCCCAGTGATGAGGAGATGTCCTACAATCAATTCCGACAATTTCACGAAGACACTGGCCAAGCAAGACAATTTGCTTCAAAAGTCGTCACATTCACATTTGATGATATTCCATTTCACAAATGGGGTGAAAGACTTGATGAGTTTCGAGCATGGATGACTTCTGAGGCTCTCACCTCCCCGACTTACACGGTCATAGAACAGTTCGCCGCTCGATTCTCTGGCTCATTAAAAGAATGGTGGAATTCTCTTGGAGATTACGTACACTTGCAAGCTTACAAGTCTACTATTCCGATAGTACTTGAACAAATTCATAAAGAGTTTATCGGTACTCCCAATCACATCAAGGATCAACTGCAAGAAGAATATTTTACAGCGAAGTGTTGTTCTCTCCAGAAGAAAGATCTTGCGAAACACTTTGAAAGACAATCGAAAAGATATTATGCACTGGATGGCCTCAACAATCCAAGTCTCAAGCATCTCTACCTTTCATCAATCGACGGTTATCTCTGTCAACAAACGAAGACCTATATCAGAGATCAAAACCAGACGGTTGAAGAAATTACTATTGGTCAAATCCAACAATATGTTTTCAGGACGCTTGATAAACTCTGCAAGCAGAAAGAATTCTGAACAGAATTCATGGATAATTCAAAACATCTAACAAAAGTGTGTTCAAAATCCGACTTGTTCATCAAGTGTTTGAAGAAAAAGAAATCATGTTCGTGCGATCGGAAGAAGAAACATCGTGAGAACAAGAGGTTTCCAAACAAATACCCATTTCGGAGCAAAAAATTCTTCAGAAGGAAAAAGAGCTTCAGGAAAACGACAAAATGCTTTCTTTGTCATAAAGAAGGGCATTTTGCGAAAAACTGTCCTAGCAAATCCAAGAAGAAGAAGCAGTATCTCATCAACTCGATATCCAACATTGCTCCTGACCTCGACCTTGACAAGCACGATCTCGAGTTGGTCCTATCATATGATAGTGACGAACAAGATGCAATATGTGGATATTCCGATACTGAGGAAGACGATTCATCCGAAGAAGAGGAAGGATGTTACAAAATCACAGAGATTCCTAAACAAGAAGATATTCAGACACCTCATCTTCCAGTAACCATCTTTGATCCAGAAAAGAAGATGCGACCAGTTCATATCATTGCCTTCATAGACACTGGAGCCCATGCATCAATCATGAATCCTAACATTTTATCGGCATCAATGTGGCTTCCATATAATCAAGAGTTCAGAGTCGCAAATGCAGGATCGTTGTTCATTAAAGCCAAATCTAAGCCAATCATGATCGAGATCTTCCCAGGATGCCAAATCACGACTCAAGTGCTTGGATCGACGGCACCATGCAAAGACATTATCCTAGGATGGGATTGTTACCAGTCATTAAAGAAGAAGTTCGATATCTCCATCGAACCTCGAGGAGTCAGATGGAAGAATCTGTTCAAGCCTTATACAACAATTCCAAGGCTTTTCTCTGTCCAAGACATCATGTCAGCAGAATTCGACAACATAAAAGAAGAAATAACGAAGAGATCATGTGCAGATTCGCATAGTGAATTCCTGCAGAAATGCAAGAATCCTCTATGGCTAAACCCGGCGTTTTTCGTGTCTCTTCCGTTCAAGGAGAATATTATTACTACGCCAACCAAAGCAAGTCATGCGGGAATGCCCCCGGCACTTCTACAACAGGCGCATGAAGAGTGTGAGCAACTAATAAAGCAAGGAATAGTCTCCACAACAAATTCACCATGGGCATGCAAAGCCTTCTACGTCAACAAAAGAGCAGAAAAAACTAGAGGCAAACTAAGGCTGGTGATTGATTACAAACCACTGAATCGATTCCTTCAAGATATCAAGTTCCCACTCC
This sequence comes from Draba incana, assembly GCA_963576765.1. Classification (NCBI taxonomy): domain Eukaryota; kingdom Viridiplantae; phylum Streptophyta; class Magnoliopsida; order Brassicales; family Brassicaceae; genus Draba; species Draba incana. Next base: position 16,465,972 of record OY755214.1, on the reverse strand, counting down.
CGACGAGAAAAGCACTATTGCAACACCTTTCCGGAGCAACCATTTTCTCAAAATTCGATTTAAAATCAGGATTTTGGCAAATCGGAGTCAAACCGGAAGAAAGGCACAAGACAGCATTTTGTTTACCAGATCGTCTGATGTCTCGAGTTTTAACCCAAAATAAACTGCAAGTGTACAGACAAGAGCAGTAGTATAAGAGGTATCGAATCCACAGAGACCAAGGTTACACTATGAATTTATAGGTTCTAAAATAAAGCTAAGATAAATTAAATAGTTGGAAATGGTACGAGCAGGTGCTCAATGCAATAGAGCAGGTGCTTGGAATAAAAATCGGATTAAAAACAGATGATAAAAGCACTAAGCCGAGATGATTCTCCGGTGACTTCGGATACTTAGGTTGAGCATCTATTCAGGGTTTAATTGAACACGGTCTAGAACTCAAACATGAATGTAATATTGCCCCGCTTTCGGCGGTGTATCAATATCTTTGTCTACAACCTAAATACCTAAACTTCCGAGTGGATTTAGTAATGAAGTAAACAAGCCTTAATGCATTGGTTCGATATGTTCACACTCGATGGCAACGATCAATGGCGTTTTGGTTACCACCGAATGCTCATCAATGGTAATTCTAGCAACCTATATCATTTTCGGTGAATAGATTAAACCTAGAGATCATAGACTAAGTGATCAAGTTAGCCTAAGCGTTAAGATTTCCTAGAGATGAAGACATAAGATTACCCTATTTGGCTCAACCATCTAAGATCCTAAATCACCATTGAAATCACCCCAACTTAGTTATGAAACTACTCGGACATGGTCAAATCAAATGCAACAATCAATAGATAAGAATTCATAATGGAAAATGGAGAATGAAAGGGGGTTTAGAATTCTTCTCTAGATGATTATTGGATGATGATTCGGAAATGAACAAGAGACTTCAATGGTGGAAGTGATGATTCGGATGATGAAGAACAAATGAAGAACAAATTACTTTTTATTAAAAACGTGAGAAGGAACTCTAAGTTTTTCTCAATATTTCGTGATACAAGGCTGCCTTCTTCATTCCGAAGTCATTCTTTTAAATACAAGGAAAAGCATTAAAAAAACAAAAGATATCTTTTTAAGCAAAAGAAGGAAAGTAAGTAGAAATCCCATTTATGATTAAAATCAATCATCTCCCTAATGAAAAGGGATTGATGTTGACTCATTAACTCCTGGGGATCGTGTGGGCCATCAGATGAACTCGGCGGCCACAGCTTTATTAGGTTTAGGTTCTGGTGTCTTGGTGCGAGCAGGTGCTCGGACCGAGCAGGTGCTCGGTGGAGTGAAAACTCTTCTTTTTGCTCCAATTCTTCTCCTTTTCTTCATAGAGCTCCAGCAGCCCCAAATTATGCTCCAAAGCATTGTAGGACCTGAAAAGACATCAAAAGGAAACAAAAAGACAAGAAAAACAACACAAAACCATGGGTGAATTAGGCTAAAAACCTAATACATCAACTCCCCCGGACTTGCCTGTTGCTTGTCCGCAAGCAAACCAGAAAAGTTAAATCCGGAGAAGGGGTTTGAAAGTGGGAGCTCAAATCCAAAAGAAGCATCGAAGGATTCAACAACATGTCCTAACAAGAACTAATGCGATGCACAACAAATCTTACTCAAGAAGCTTTCGCCATACTCATCTCTTATCAAAACATTACTCCAAATCCTTAGACTCAAAAGAAATCATGCAATCAACAAAAATTCAACTCTTTAACATTCATTAATGTGTTTGGTGCGGTCTCACAATTGGAAATTGAATCAATACCATTTGGCTAGGTCGAAGAAGGCTTTTAAGTGAGGTAAAGAGGCGATTCATATTCCTTTTGGTGGCTAACTCTCAAATGCAAGTGTCACATTTAGCAAAAGCAAGAAAGAAAAGAGACAATTGATGCATACAAGGCTAGGAATCCAAATTTCTACCCATAATCCCACTGTTGCAATCTTTCATCTCTCTTTTCTCACTACCCAATTGTTTAAACACTAGCCATTTTCGGCCAACCTTTCAAACTTCCTCTTTTTTCTTTAAATCTCCGAATCTTAGGGAATTTCTTTTCTTAACATTAGCTCTTTCTATCCTAGCATTCCAACATATTTTCTTCTTTTGATTTATTCTAAAAGAATGCTAAACCATCGTTTCCCGTTTCAAACACTTAGAGCTATATATTTTTCTTCTTAGTTTCCTTCCCTAGAACTTATTCTTTCTTTTCTTTCTTTTCACACTCAACCACAAACCCAAAGATATTCAATAAAGCATTTAACCAATTCGGTTCCATTCCCCACCTAAGACTAGTCTTAGACACAAGAAACTAGTCTATTGGAAACTTTGCCTTGTCGTCTCTAATGCTTGCAAGATTTTGCCAATGCAACACAAAGAAAAAGGCCTCACTCAAAGAACATATGCAAGGGCTTGAACAAAATGGTCGGGTTTAAAAGGTGTGGTACTATCCTCATCTAAAAGATGAACTTAGATCGAGATAGCCATTCAAATCAAGATAAGAGTGGTAAAAATAAGGCAAACATGATTTGAATGTCAAGTGTTTATCCATAGTTATGATCCAAAGTCCAAAAGTGAGAAAAAATTAATCAAGGTTAAGTTCAAGTTGATAGAGTTGAATCTAGATCATGCAAGTTTCAAATGAGTTGGGATTTTCAAAGAAATAAGATTCAAGTATGGATGAGCCTCTACTTCATGATTGCTAATGCATCGAAAAAGTTCTAATGAGGGCATATCATGGAATCCTAAGATGATTCTTTACAAGGAAATTTCATCATTGCTCCCTATGCAAATGCAATCCTAAGATGCTCTAAACTCAATCCTAGCATGAAAAAGATAATAAAAATGGTAATGCCATGAGAAACTATATGCATTTTTTTTTTTTTTTTATTTATGAAGAACAAAAGACTCAAAGCAAAACAAACCAATTAAACGTTAATCCACTCCCCCGGACTTAACTTTCACCGTCTCGGTGAAAGAAAAGTGCCAAAAGAGTAGATTAAAACAAGTTCAAATAAAAATCAAAATAAAACGAAAATGGTATAAACAATGAAAATAGAAGGGTGAAAGTGGATATCACCTGGAAGTAGCGTTGTCTCCATCGTCATCTATCCTCCTCCTTCGTCGTGCAGGCTGGTCCGAGTCTGAATGTGAGCGAGCAGGTGCTCGCTCTGAACGAGCAGGTGCTCGCTGGTTTTCAGTTTCTGGAACTTGGCAGCAGCCTCTGGACAGTGCCTGCATGAGCCTTTGAAGGAGGCTGTTGTTCTTCCTAGTGGATTGGATCATCCACCTCCTGTACTCAACATCGTTAGCATCATCATTAATCGGAGGAAGATCAAACTCACCTTGTGATGGTGTGTCATGGTAAGGAAGAGCAAGGCGAGGAACCGAAGGGCCAGCATCCTCGGAGTCAATTGGAGGTTGCCTCGATGTGCTTCGACGTGATGTGCTCAGGCAGGAAGCGGAGGAGGGTCGGCTCGGGTTTTGTACCAAGTAGTGCGGAGGAGGGTTAAACGCAAGATCATCAAGGGAAGAGAGTTGCGTGATTTCCAAGTTGGGCAGCTCCACATAGCTCGCCTCACCGTTTCCATTGAAGAATTGGTAAGTTGACAGTTTGATGATGATTTTGGAAAGGAGCAGGTGCTCCATATCAATGCGCCTCATCTCCGGGACGTAGGAAGAGTTTGAAAGATCCACCCTTAAACGGCGGAATAGCGGGGTGAGCAAGCTTCCAATACGTTCCGTCCTTGGTCCTCTGTTTGTTGCGGTTGTGTTGTCTTTGATCGCACAAATCATCTCCGCGAAGCGTATACCCAAGTTGGACCGGTATTTCTCAAATTGGCTCGAATCTCCGTCACCTACAATAGGACCACACCCCAACAATAACAACAATAATTCATCGGTGTGAACTTTGTTACCTACGGCTCTTCCAAAGAGCATGTTGCTCAATATCCTTGCCACGATACGGAGTGCGGGGTGGCGAAGGCGGTTTTGGCTTGCCGAGTTTGAGGAGTAGTCACCCGAAGCGATTAGACCCCAAAAGGTCTTGGCTTCTTGGAACCTCTTCGGACTTGATAGCTTCGTGTCCGTCTCATAGAACCCATACGCTATGCAAAAATCGAGCATGGAGATAGCGTACCTCTTTCCTCCAGCAAAGAAAGAGAATGTGGCCTCCTCGAATGAAGGCTTGTCGGGGTTTACGTATGAGAGAGTGGCGGTTGCTAGGCATTGCCTAGTGAGATCGGGATAGAGCACATCTTCCTCTAGAGCAAAGGCCATGCGACGAGCATTGTAGAGTATGCTCCTCACTTGTTGTTGAAGACCAAGTTCGACCAATGTTCTATCGCACATGAACCGAGTAGGTTCGAGATGAACTTGGAGGAGTTGGTTGTAGTAGAAGGCGTCGATTTCGTCCCAAGAGTCCGGTGAGGACATTGGGAGTCCGGCTTGGTCAATTTCAAACGGTTCGCCTTCCGGTCTAGGCCATGGAAAGGTGAGTGGAGAAGCGGTTGCGGAGGTAGAGGCCTTACCCTTGCCTTTTTCCTTGTTGGAGAACTTTGTTTTTGGAGCCATGGCGAATGAGGAGAGGCGGAGAGAGGTGGTATTACGGAGGTGATGCTGTGGTGAATTTTCCGAGTGAGCAGGTGCTCGGTCGTGAGATTTCTTGAGCGGCGGCGAGGGAGTTGGAGAGATTGAGAGAGAGGTGAGTAATTTGGGAGTTGGAAGCTTGAGGGATTTTCGGTGAGAGAAAGATGAAGGATGTGAGTGGTCTTGAAGAATGGGAGAGATGGTGATTTAATGGAGAGGAGTTATGGTGATTGTGGCGGTTTCAAGGGAGTGGGGGTATGGTGAGATGGTCGGCAGTTTTGGGGAAGAGGGAGGCAAAAAGGTTCGAGGAGGGTCACTAAAAGTGACGGAATCAACTTCTCCTATGTATGTATCCGCAAGGTATGGCTTGAGACGTTGACCATTAACAACAAAATCACCTCCTTTAGTGTTCCACAATACTACGGCTCCATGTGGTTTCACTTCTTTTATAGTGAACGGACCGGACCATCTCGACTTTAGCTTCCCTGGAAACAACTTAAAACGAGAGTTAAACAATAAGACTTGATCGTTAGGAGCAAAGTTTCGAGGGATAATCTTCTTGTCGTGGTAAGCTTTGGTCCGTTCCTTGTAGATTCGGGAATTGTCATAGGCGAGATGCCTAATCTCTTCTAACTCATGCAGCTGCATGGATCTCCTCTCGGACGCACTAAGGATGTCATAGTTAAGCCGCTTGACAGCCCATGCCGCTTTGTATTCCAACTCTACCGGTAAATGACTTGCCTTCCCATACACCAAATGAAAAGGCGTTGTCCCCAACGGAGTCTTATATGCTGTCCTATATGCCCACAAAGCGTCATCTAGCTTATTTGCCCAATCCTTACGCGTCTTACCGACCGTTTTCTGCAGGATACTCTTTATTTCTCTGTTGGAGACCTCAACTTGTCCACTAGTTTGAGGGTGATAAGGAGAAGCAACCTTATGTGTGACTCCATTCTTTCTTAATAAGTTCTCAAAAACCCTGTTAATGAAATGTGAACCTCCATCACTTATCACAACCCTTGGAATTCCGAATCTAGGGAAAATCACCGTCTTGAGCATCTTAGTAACTACCGCAGCATCACAAGTCGGGCTAGCCTGTGCTTCGACCCACTTGGAAACATAGTCAACGGCTACAAGTATGTACTTGTTCGTATAGGAGGAAGGGAACGGTCCCATGAAGTCTATACCCCAGACATCAAAAACCTCTACTTCCAAGATGAAATTTTGAGGCATCTCATTGCGCTTACTGATGTTCCCTTGCCTTTGACATGCGTTACATCGAGCAACAAACCTATTCGCATCCTTGAACATCGTTGGCCACCAAAGACCGGCTTGAAGCACCTTCGTAACCGTCTTGAATGTGGCAAAGTGTCCGGCATACGATGAACCGTGACAATGGTGCAAAATCCCAGGGATCTCTTCCTCCGATACACATCTTCTATACAGCCCATCCGAACATTGCCTGTACAAGTACGGCTCATCCCAATAGTATCGCCTAACATCTCGAAAGAACTTCTTCCTTTGGCTTCCCGTTAGGTTTTCCGGAATCTTGTCAGCAGCCAAGTAGTTAGCAAACTCTCCAAACCAAGGGAAACTCGAAGATTGGACTGTCTGAATTGATCCACAAAAACTCTCCCGAGCAGGTGCTTGGTCGGGCCGAGCAGGTGCTCGCTCAACTTCTGGAAATTTTTCGCAGATCGAATAAATGCGCTCATCTGGCAGACTATCCTCCATGGGTGTCTCATCTTCAACTTGCAGCCTGCTCAAATGATCAGCAACCCCATTCTCGGACCCTTTCTTGTCCTTGATCTCTAAATCAAATTCTTGAAGCAAAAGGATCCATCTCAATAGCCTAGGCTTGGCATCCTTCTTGGTCACCAGGTATTTCAACGCAGCATGATCGGTGTGAACAATTACCTTAGAACCGACGAGGTATGATCTAAACTTCTCAAATGCGAAAACAATCGCCAATAACTCCTTCTCGGTAGTAGCATACCGACATTGAGCATCATCCATCGTCCGGCTAGCATAATATATCACATAGAGCTTCTTATCCTTCTTTTGACCAAGCACAACTCCTACAGCAAAATCACTCGCATCCGTCATGATCTCAAACGGTAAGTCCCAATCCGGTGGTTGAACTATCGGTGCACTAACCAAGGCACCCTTGATAGTGTGAAATGCAGCCAAACACTCTCTATCAAAGTCGAACTTGACCTCCTTGCACAACAATCTAGTGAGAGGCCTGGCAATGTTGGAGAAATCCTTGATGAAGCGACGGTAGAACCCGACGTGGCCTAGAAAGCTTCGGATTCCCTTGAACGTAGTAGGTGGTTGTAAACCCATCGTGACTTCTATCTTAGCCTTGTCAACTTCTCTGAAATTCGGTGCCCAAGTACTATCCCATCTCGGACCATAAAATGGCACTTCTCCCAATTGAGAACTAGATGTTTCTCCTCGCATCTCTATAATACCCTGCACAAATTGGACAAACAAACAGCAAAAGAACTCCCATATACAGAGAAGTCATCCATAAATACTTCCATAATATCTTCAATTAAATCGGTAAAAATGGACATCATACAACGTTGGAATGTAGCTGGGGCGTTACACAAACCAAATGGCATCCGACGGTATGCGAATGTGCCATACGGACATGTGAACGTCGTCTTTTCCTGATCGTCGGGATGGATAGGTATCTGAAAAAATCCTGAGTAACCATCTAGAAAACAGTAGTAAGGGTGATTAGCAAGACGTTCAAGCATTTGATCAATAAATGGCAAAGGAAAATGATCTTTGCAAGTAGCAGCATTCAATTTCCTATAGTCTATGCACATTCTATGACCGGTTACCGTTCTAGTTGGAATCAATTCATTTTTCTCATTCCTAATTACCGTAATACCTCCTTTCTTGGGCACAACATGCACAGGGCTTACCCACTTACTGTCAGATATAGCATAAATTACACCAGCATCTAGAAGTTCTCTTTCTTGACGACATCCTTGAGACTCGGATTTAACCGTCTCTGATGTTCGACAGAAGTCATTGATTCATCCTCTAGATTTATTTTGTGCATGCACAAGTCAGGAGATATTCCAGTGATATCATCAAGTGAATATCCTAGAGCCTTTCTATACTTCCTCAATTCACATAGCAACAAGGTAATCTCTACATTATTCAATTCCGCATTCACTATAACAGGATATGTAGAGTTAGGACCGAGAAATGCATACCTGAGCCCTGCTGGGAGGGTTTTCAACTCTACCTTTGGAGCTTTTAGCTCGCTCTAAGATCCGGTGATGTTCTGATTTTTGGTCCGAGCAGGTGCTCGGTCTGAACGAGCAGGTGCTCGCTGGGAGTCTGACAGAACATCGATCTCTGTGTCCTCGGTCAGACTCAGGAATTCATCTTCTTTTTCTATTCTGACGTTGGAATCCAGACACTTGGCAAACCCTTGGGTGTCTTCACTCAGAAAACCGTGTTCACCTTCGGCTTTTGTCAACGCAACTTCAAGTGAGTCCTTAGCTAGGATCTCCTCAACTACATCTCCGACATCTCGGGATCATCATGGATTACGAATGTTTGCCCATCAATCATCGGCTTCTTGAGCATCTTACTCATCTCAAAACGCACCACCATATCTCCGAGACGGAGGTCTACTATACCTTGTTCAACATCGATGATTGCACACGCCGTGTTTAGGAATGCTCTCCCCAAAATCAGTGGGTCCTTTGGTTCTTCATTGAGCTCTAGAACCACGAAATCGGCTGGGATTAGAGTGTCCCCTATGCGGACGTGTAGATCCTCGATTATACCTACAGGAAGTTTAGTGGATCTATCTGCAAAAATCAAGGAGATCTTAGTTGGTTTGAAATCGGTAAAACCTAAACGTTTAGCAACAGAATAAGGCATTAAATTAACACTTGAACCCAAGTCTACCAATGAGCATGCAAACGTGCACGACCCAATCTTTACCGATATAACAAACCTTCCGGGATCGCCTCTCTTAGTCAATACTTTACTCTGAAGTATGGCGCTACATTCTTTGGAAACCATCATCACATTCTCCTCTTGCACAACTTTTCCAGAAATCAGCCCCTTCATGTACCGTTTGAGAGAAGGTACCATTTGAACCGCATCAACCAAAGGAAGCTTTACTTCCAAACCCTTAATCATTTCCTTACACTTAGCATCCTCCAAATCCTTCTTAGATTTCTTGGGAGGCACTGGGTAAGGCACCCTAGGCACATAGACTCGCTCCGGTGGAGTTTCTGGGATTTTCGCGGGAGCATTATGAGCGAGCAGGTGCTCGGTACAGGGAGCAGGTGCTCGCTGGGGTGTTTTCTCCAGATTGATCAGAACAGCAGCTGGGTGTGTTCCTGAGTTAGAACCAATCTCCTTGTGCGCCACATCTTCTGCCGAATCATCTTCTTGGGTCTGTTGCTCAACAACTTTCTCCTTGGCCCTTACTTGAGAGGTTGTGGCCGTAGGTGGTGCCAACATTTTTCCGCTTCTTAACTCAACAGCATTACATGGCGAATACTCCTTCCTAGGGTTCGCTTCTCCACGGCCCGGAAGAGCTCCAACCGGTCTTTGAATAGCCTCGGCCGTTTGAGCCACTTGTGTATCCAACTTCTTCACATGTGCGGTCACGGCATCATACTTTGCATTAAGATCCTTGTACATGTTATCCACCTTGTTGCCCAGCTCGGATGCCGTCTGCTGTTGGTTGGCCATGAGTTGATGGATGAGACCCTTCAAATCATCTTGTTGAGATATAGGTGCGGAAGTGGTTTGTTGTTGGTTCGTTGCTTGGAACCGATTCTGACTTTGGTTGGGAACGAATTGCTTTCCTTGAGCGTTGGTGGTGTAGAACTTCTGATTTGTACCCACTTGTTGCGGATAGACTTGGTCTTGGGGGTTCTCCACATTGGTGTTGCGGTAAGAGAGGTTGGGATGGCTTCGGTAGTTGGGGTTGAACCCATGGTTTTGGTACCCTTGGCCGTTCACATAGTTAACTTCCTCTACTCCATCATTCTGATCATCCACAAACTCTTGAGAGATAGGGGCAGCCCCGTCTTCTTCCATAAACTTAACCGGCCTTTGAGTCTCTCGTAGAAGCAAGTTCACTTTAGCGGTCAAGTCATCTATCTTCTGGGAGTCAACACTATTGACTTTCTTGGTCCTATCGTACTCGGGAGCCTTGTTGTTGGAGCTTGAGGCAAGGTTCTCGATTAGCTCAAATGCACCTTCCTTCGTCTTGGTCATAAAGTCCCCATTACTTGCGGCGTTCAATGCGTTACGATAATCCCAATCGACTCCATCGTAGAATATGTTCAGGATTTGCTCATCCTTGAAACCGTGATGAGGACACTCCCTCTTATACTCCTTGAGTCTTTCCCAAGCTTCACCAAAAGCTTCTCCGGAGTGTTGTTCAAAGGATGCAATCTTGTTCCTCAAAGCGGCCGTTTTGGACTTCGTATAGAAATGATCCAAGAACGCGGATCTAACCTCATCCCAAGTCTTCAATGAACCAGCCGGCAGCGACTTCAACCATCTTTGTGCCTTGTCCGCGAGAGAGAACGGGAACAACTTACACTTCAGAAACTCGGTTGGAACACCATTAGAACCCGTAGCACTACAGATTTCCTCGAAGTTTTCAATGTGGTCCATAGGTATTTCAGCGGGTAATCCATGAAACAGATGCTGCTTCACCAATGAGATCAACTGAGCTTTGACCTCATAATCTTATCTCTGAATGGTAGGGATGACGATAGCCGAACGGTTTTGATAAAACGCATGGGGATTATCCGAATCCCCTATGGTTGGCTGACCCCGCGGCTGTTGCCTTTGCAACTGGGTGATTTGATCTCTCAACATCTGTAACTGAGCATTCGTAGCTTCCTGATCTGCCATGTTTTCTGTGCGAGCAGGTGCTCGTTCGGTGCGAGCAGGTGCTCGACGGCGATTCTGACGTTCGAGATGAACGAGTTCTTCATTCGTAAAATTAACTAGATCTTCGTTAAGGTTTCTCCTCGTTCTTCTACTGGTCATACACCTGAAACATAACAAAATAAACAAAAAACACAAAATTTAGCAAAATTCTTAGACTATATATAAAACCAAAATTCAAAGGTAACGCTATTGGTCCCCGACAACGGCGCCAAAAACTTGATGTCTCGAGTTTTAACCCAAAATAAACTGCAAGTGTACAGACAAGAGCAGTAGTATAAGAGGTATCGAATCCACAGAGACCAAGGTTACACTATGAATTTATAGGTTCTAAAATAAAGCTAAGATAAATTAAATAGTTGGAAATGGTACGAGCAGGTGCTCAATGCAATAGAGCAGGTGCTTGGAATAAAAATCGGATTAAAAACAGATGATAAAAGCACTAAGCCGAGATGATTCTCCGGTGACTTCGGATACTTAGGTTGAGCATCTATTCAGGGTTTAATTGAACACGGTCTAGAACTCAAACATGAATGTAATATTGCCCCGCTTTCGGCGGTGTATCAATATCTTTGTCTACAACCTAAATACCTAAACTTCCGAGTGGATTTAGTAATGAAGTAAACAAGCCTTAATGCATTGGTTCGATATGTTCACACTCGATGGCAACGATCAATGGCGTTTTGGTTACCACCGAATGCTCATCAATGGTAATTCTAGCAACCTATATCATTTTCGGTGAATAGATTAAACCTAGAGATCATAGACTAAGTGATCAAGTTAGCCTAAGCGTTAAGATTTCCTAGAGATGAAGACATAAGATTACCCTATTTGGCTCAACCATCTAAGATCCTAAATCACCATTGAAATCACCCCAACTTAGTTATGAAACTACTCGGACATGGTCAAATCAAATGCAACAATCAATAGATAAGAATTCATAATGGAAAATGGAGAATGAAAGGGGGTTTAGAATTCTTCTCTAGATGATTATTGGATGATGACTCGGAAATGAACAAGAGACTTCAATGGTGGAAGTGATGATTCGGATGATGAAGAACAAATGAAGAACAAATTACTTTTTATTAAAAACGTGAGAAGGAACTCTAAGTTTTTCTCAATATTTCGTGATACAAGGCTGCCTTCTTCATTCCGAAGTCATTCTTTTAAATACAAGGAAAAGCATTAAAAAAACAAAAGATATCTTTTTAAGCAAAAGAAAGAAAGTAAGTAGAAACCCCATTTATGATTAAAATCAATCATCTCCCTAATGAAAAGGGATTGATGTTGACTCATTAACTCCTGGGGATCGTGTGGGCCATCAGATGAACTCGGCGGCCACAGCTTTATTAGGTTTAGGTTCTGGTGTCTTGGTGCGAGCAGGTGCTCGGACCGAGCAGGTGCTCGGTGGAGTGAAAACTCTTCTTTTTGCTCCAATTCTTCTCCTTTTCTTCATAGAGCTCCAGCAGCCCCAAATTATGCTCCAAAGCATTGTAGGACCTGAAAAGACATCAAAAGGAAACAAAAAGACAAGAAAAACAACACAAAACCATGGGTGAATTAGGCTAAAAACCTAATACATCATCGTCATCTGGAATGGAAAGTCCTACCATTTGGTCTGAAGACAGCTCCGTCCTTATTTAAACAAGCAATGCTAAGGATATTTCAACCATTGGTCAACACAGCACTAATCTACATCGATGACATTCTACTATTTTCCAAGAGTAATGAAGACCATGTCAAGGTTTTGAAACAGTTCCATGACTTAGTCCAACAGTATGGAATCATGCTCGCAGCAAAGAAGATGACCATAGCAAAACCAGAGATCGAGTTCCTTGGAGTCAAGATCGCAGAAGGAAAGTTCACACAACAACCACATCTGGCTACAGAACTACTCGCCTTCCCCGACGAAAATCTCACAAGAAGACAGGTGCAACAATTTCTTGGCGTAATCAATTATGTCGGCGAATTTATTCCAAAGCTGTCCCAGCTGACACAGCCACTGAGAAAGCTGTTGCAAAAGAATCCTCCACAGTGGAGTACACGACAAACTGAAGCAGTGAAAAAGTTAAAGCAAGAAATTCAAAAGCTACCACCCCTGCAAATTCCCTTTGTCGGCAAAAGAATAGTTCAAACCGACGCAAGCGACAAATACTGGGGAGCAATACTGTTTGAAGAGATTGATGGGAAAAGACATATCTGTGCCTACAAGAGTGGACGTTTCAAGGAGTCAGAAATGCATTATCACTCTACGTTCAAAGAAATCCTAGCGGTCAAAAAGGCTATTGAGAGATTCGGGTTCTACTTGATAGGACATAGATTCAAGATTGAGATGGATATGTCATCTTTTCCGAAGATGTTACAATTCAACCAGAAGATGGTGCCACATCAGCAGCTACTTCGTTGGAGTGAATGGTTTTCGAAATATGACTTCGACTCTACCTATTTAAAGGGCAAGGAGAATATCCTAGCCGATATGTTAAGTCGTAAACCAGTAATACCCATCTTCGCCATCATGAGCTGTCAAGGATCCAGTTCTTCACCAAAGTCTCTCTACGATTTCGACAGCCACATTCCTGAAGATACAAAGGACCTGATCAAGACTGGAAAACTTCACAACCACCTTCGACAGAAGATCTTTCGCTACCAGTCCATAATCTTGTCCAACCATGGAGTTACCAACAACTTCATCACACGGCTTGGTATCCATCCAAGGTATCCGTTCGCTCATCTGTTCAGTATCCGACAAAGCGACCTCCCAGAAGAAGTCATCTGCTTTCTATGGTATTTTTGTGCGGTATACACTGTTGGTATTATCTTTGAGATACCATGGTTATATCAACACATTAATTCCCAGAAGTGTTTCACTAATGGTATATCGACCTTTCTGAGATGGTTCGAACCAATGAACGTTTGGAGCAGCAAACTTCGTGCTTCAGCCAAGGCACTTAACTATCCTTTCAAGAAGCTACGGAGAACAACATCCAATCCGTTCTTCAACCCACACACCATCTACTTCTTCCACCGACCTGTCAGCGTCAACACAAAATCAAAAAAGATCCATGCAATGCCTACACTCATCCATCATAAAGATCTTAACAGAGGAGTTCGTCCAGATTTCAACATGGCCGATAATGAAACTTTTGAAGCCTTTCAGAATCATGCGTTTCGACTCAACAACACGATCCAGAAGTTTGCTATCCCATACAAACTTAATTGGTCGTTCTACGAAGTTGACTACCAGATGGATCTTGATGAAGACCTTCAGTTCTATATGATGAAGCAAGAGCAACTCAAAAGTGGTAAATTTACTGAAGTAAAGACCGAGGAAGAAGACGGCAAATATGGGAATGCACCACCAGCAGGAGTATATTGGCAAGACTCACAAGAACCTGAGGATCCAGACCTAAATCTAGACCTTGAAGAGATAGAAAAGTTCTGCACCAGCGACACGATCATGGAGACAAATGAAGAACCAGAGCCAAAGTATGTGTGTCCAGACGATGGCTATGGATGTTGTGAAGATCACATGCTTGAATTTGAGATGGATCATTAGAGACATCTTAAAACTCAAACCCAATAAGAAGTCCACTAAGAAATAAGGAGCCTACTAAGGAGTCCACTAAGAAGCCCAAGTAGTATGAAGCCCAATAAGTATTATGTTTAATTAAAATAAATATGTAAGAAATATGACAAATTGCCTTGGGAGTGACTTCTCATCCTCTGTAGCTGTATTACCATCGCATGAGCTTGTATCAGACATGTGTCTGATTATCGGAAGATGAGTGGCTCCTTTTATCTGATAGGCTTGGGATACCTCTTCTTCGTGGTGGCTGACCGGTTCTTGAACTTTGTTGGCCATAGAATTAAGTAAATCGGACATTGAGAAATCTATCATTCCAATGTCTTCAACCTTGCCTTTGCCTTTGTCTTCCTCATGAGATGATCCTTGACTAGATTGTGAAGGAGAAAAGCTTGGTTTTTTAGTTGATTGATGTGCTTCCTCTTTATATTTTCTTGTTTTCTCCTTGTAAGGATTTGTCTTGAATATCGGACGGATCGGCGTCTTGAAACTGGACGTATATTGTTCATCCGATGGTAGAAAATTAATTGATTGTGAAGTCGGTCTGGAATATTCTTGCGGAAGGAAGTTTGGGAGGTGTGATCCTTGATATGAGGGTTCTGGATATACACTTCCAAACGAAGGAAAGGAACTGTTAGTCGATCTTTTGTTCCTCTTCATTTCTTCAAAACTCCCTTGAAGAGTCTTTAATTGGTTTTTGAGACTCGACATCTCTTTTTCCTTGAGTTGGAATTGAGAGGTGTTGACCGACACATGTTGCGCCATACTTAGCATTTCCCTGTGAAGTTGTTCTAGGCGAGCCTTAATTTCCGATATCGAATCTTGCAAAGTGACCATCCTTTTGTTGTGGCTGCTTGCCATCTGATCCATCTTGTGGTTGATTGTATGAAGAAGTTTGTTCTGAACCATCGCGTTCTCCGATTGCCAATTGAGGACTTTTTCCGCTTGGGATAACGGATCAAGGCCAGAAGAAGAGTTAACCGTGGTTGGTCTAATCTTCGGACTGTGCATGATGTCGTCCTTGGTAAAGTCTTCAAAAGGTGGAAAATCATTTGGACTGAACATCATTATCTCAGGAGGATCTGGTTCCTTTGGCTGGGAATATTGAACTATGAACTCGTATCTTTCGTTGTCATCTCCAAGTGTGCCCACCGATGGATCTCCTTCCAAATATCTTTTGTAGAGAGGGTCTTTCTTTGATCTTCGTCTTCTGCGTTTATCTTCGTCAGACTCGTAGTCGAGATAGTCATCTGTGCATGCCGTGCAGTTGCAGACGTCGAAGAAACAGTGTCCATCTTCGTCTTTGAACGGATACATGACTGTTCCATCTTTCTCAAAAGATATGGGTTTTGGATATTGATCTTTGTAAGGACCATGGAACTCGCTCTCATCGATTTGAATGGAGAATTGTGTGAACATCGGTCTTCGGAAGGATGGTGATCTTGCTTTCTCAAACTTGATTTCCGTGAGGCCATCGTTCCTTGAGTGGAAAGTTGCTTCAGATGTTTGGATCGGGCCTTGCGGTGCTTGATGAAGCTTCTCATAGCTTGTCACCCATGTTTCAGGAAGCTTCTGTATTAATTCTTCACGAGATATCTGCCTAGGGATCTGGGTCGCATTTGGTGCCTGAGAGGCTGAATTAACTTCTAGGAATAACGCTTCATCTGATGAAGGAAGTGCTAGATCCAGGGCATGATCTTGAACGCGGTAGACCATTTGATGATGTAGTGTAGCAATGAAACTATTCTCTTGCATCGGTGCTCCAACGATCTGTAGTTGAACTTTAAGTGCCTTTAAAAGATTAGGATCTTTCAAAGATACATTAAAGTTAGGGAACAATGTCACAAAAATTGTTCCTGCGTTCAAGGTGGTCTGTAGAGTGCCTATACACGCCTGTTGATAAGTCTTTAGTCTAGAGTCGACCAAAGCTACTCTCGCCGTAACCGGTAGTCCTTTTCGGGCATGTAAGGTGAGTCCGATTCGCACAACCCCAAAATGGAGATGTGTAAATCCTTGTTGCTGCCAGAGCCTCGGAAGTTGTTCCGGAATATTCAACGTGATGAACTGTTCCTCTTCGGTAGCCGGGACCTGGCATGATGAGAACTTGCTTGCTTGAACATATTCCTTGACTTTTTGAGTTGAAGATGATCGTATGAGTTGAGTAACTCCACGAACAGAAAAGAAGTTAGGTTTTTTAGCAAAGATCTCATACGGATTGACAAGAGGAAGAGTAGTTTCAGGCATTTGATCACCTGGAACATATTCCACCTCATAAAGAGAATCTATATTAGAAGATGATGGACGATTTTTTTGACTTTTGTTTTTAGGTAAAGTAGAAAATTGAAAATTTGAAGGGATGATTTGAGATTCAGACATGATTATGAGAATTAAGTTCTCTAGATACCCGAACGATCAACATAAACAATGATTCTCTCAAACAAAACACAAGTCCTGCGCTCTGATACCACAAGGTTAAAGGATAGGCGGAGGAGAGACTTCGCAGATCTAAACGTGTTGACTAAGCCGTGTTGATCGCCGCGAAAGGGTCTCAGGTAAAGGAGAGCATCGTAGGCACTAACTCATCAGCCATGGCTCAATCCACTGTTAGAGATACCCCTTCACGACTACCGTATTGGCAGAGCCGTGTTGTTTAGACCGGAAACTCTTCTAGGTCTATCTTGAAATCTCGAGTACTTCGATCGCTACTTGTGTTTATGAAAGAAAGAATACAAAGCTTATGAAGATGTTGAGATCTAGAAAACTTAGAGAGAATCTAGAGAGACATGTTTTTAGAGAGAGAAACTTTTTATTAGAAATGAAAAGCAAGTAGCGATCGAAGTACTCGAGATTTCTGGATAGACCCAGAAGAGTTTCCGGTCTAAACAACACGGCTCTGCCAATACGGTAGTCGTGAAAGGGTATCTCTAACAGTGGATTGAGCCATGGCTGATGAGTTAGTGCCTACGATGCTCTCCTTTACCTGAGACCCTTTCGAGGCGATCAACATGGCTTAGTCAACACGTTTAGATCTGCGAAGTCTCTCCTCCGCCTATCCTTTAACCCTGTGGTATCAGAGCGCAGGACTTGTGTTTTGTTTGAGAGAATCATTGTTTATCATCTTCTAATATAGATTCTCTTTATGAGGTGGAATATGTTCCAGGTGATCAAATGCCTGAAACTACTCTTCCTCTTGTCAATCCGTATGAGATCTTTGCAAAAAAACCTAACTTCTTTTCTGTTCGTGGAGTTACTCAACTCATAC